>OZ022504.1:47929557-49129557 GCA_963989385.1 Ctena decussata
TTTTTCTTTGTTGCCGTCTCTTTCCATCTTTTTTGTTATTTCAAAGAATAAAAGAAAACCCCTGATATTTGAAAAGAGTTGACTAAATAATTTCATAATCCTGTTTCTACATTTTCATAGAATGCATACTTTATGTTTTGTGTTTATTTATTTATTTTTCCTACCGTGTCTCTACATCATTCGACTGTACTATGGGCCTTTCTGTCGTCTTTCTGCTGTCTCACAAATTTATCGACTAATTATTGCACGTGAATAATTGTTACATAGCAAAACTTTACAGATCTTTTTGCAGACTTTTATAATGTTAGAAATAGATAAACTAAAAAATAAATAAATAAATGTCATACATGGTTATACGGAAATGTTTCTCGAATCCTTCTTGATACCTTTCCTGGTAAACGAATGTCTGTATGGTGGACCTGTTAATTTCATGTATATTACTATTCTTCTTATGTTAGGGAACTCTTCTACTTGATTACAATGCTCTTCTTTAGGAAACAATACTTAGTGACGTCATCTGACGTCATGACGTCACAACTGAACCATGGCAACGTCAGTTAAGTGATTACCTGTTGAAACAATACGGAGTACAGTGAATAAAGTGTATGACATTTAATTAGTGTTAGCGTTTAACAAGTGGTAGCAGAGCGTGAGGGACAGTCCTCAGAAGTAGTACAGGACTCTGTGACAGTGGAGATTTGAATAAACTGGTGTCAGTACTGAAATTTGCTAGTGAATATTGATTTTTGAGAAGGAGTCAACATGACAACCAGAATAAACCCACCCACCTTCAACAAGGCGAAGACATATGAAAGGTTCAGACAAGAGTTATTAGCATGGACAGAAATTACAGATCTACGTAAGGACAAACAAGGTATTGCAATTGCTTTGTCACTTCCAGAAGATGATGAATCTCAAATAAGAGAAAAGGTTTTTGATCAGATTGCAATAGATGATGTAAAAAGTTAAGATGGGTTAACTGTTTGGTAAATTTTTTGGATGAACATTTAGCTAAAGATGACCTCACTGACAGCTTAGAAAAATTTGAAGATTTTGACGATTTTTATAGAATTGGGGGGCAATCTGTAACAGAATACATAGCAGTGTTTGATGCTAAGTACAAGAAAATTGAAAAGAAAAAAATGACCTTACCACCTGAAATTTTGGCCTTTAAATTACTTAGAAAAGCAAATATTACAAAAGAGGAAAAATTGCTTGTGTTGACTGGAATGCACTATGACAATAAGACAACTTTATATGAGGAGGCAAAGAGATCTCTGAAGAAATTCAAAGGGAGTGACAATGAATCTAGCACCAGTGGATCAAGTATCAAGATAGAACCAGCTTTCCTAGCAGCAAATGAAGAGGCATTGCTTGCTGCAGGATACTCTAGAACTAGAGTTAATAGTCGAAGCTAAAGTCGGGAGAAAGGGGCAACATGGAAGCGTGGAAAGTCAGGACAGGGAGCAGCAGTAGGAGGAGAATTTCAGCGTCCAGAGTCAAGAAGACCAACAGCAAGTGGCGGAGGTTATCAGCGTTCAGAATCTGGGTCAAGAGTCAGTCAACCTAGTAACAGAGAGAGAAAGAACATAAATCCTGTGGGGCCAGATGGTCGTACTTTAACTTGTAAATCGTGTGGCTCGTACCGCCATTTACTACCAGCATGCCCAGACAGCTGGGAAAACGTGGCAAAAGTCAATATTGCAAATGAGGAACATGCGGTTTTATTTACAGGGTATAATACTGAAGAGGTACGCCGTTTGGGCATTGATGCACGCAACTGCGCAGTCTAGACAGTGCGTGCAGCAGTACAGTCTGTGGTGACAGCTGGGTAAACAGTTATATTCAATCTTTAGATAAGGATGATAAAGTAAAGGTGAAACAATCTGAGGGTCAGAAAGTCTTTAAGTTTGGAGGAGGAACATGACTGAAGTCAAAGGGGGAATACAGCTTGCCCGCAGTTATTGCTGGAAAAGATGTGATAATAAAGACAGTCGTAGTCGAATCTGATATTCCTCTGTTACTTTCACGAACAGCAATGAAGAAGGCTGCTATAAAACTGGATTTGGAAAATGACACAGCTGTGATAATGGGGAAAGAGGTAGCTTAAAATCTGACATCATCAGGCCATTACTGTATCCCTATAGACAAATCAGGAGAAGTCCCTGTAGAGAATGTTTGTGCTGTCAAGCTTGATGTTTTGAACAGAAAGGATAGATACAAGACACTGCTGAAACAACATAGACAATTTGCCCATCCTCCAATGAATAGACTGATTGCTCTCCTGAAGGATGCTGGAGTCTGGAAGGAAGAATATGAAGAAACTCCAGCAGAGATAGGCGAAAAATGTGAACTTTGCAAGATATGTGCCAAAACTCCATCAAGGTCAGTAGTAGGTATGCCAACGGCCACCAGATTCAATGAAAAGGTGGCAAGGGACCTCAAACAATGGAATGGTCGTTGGATACTACACATTATAGACATGTGGCCAAGGTATACTTTGTCTGTTTTTGTTAACAGAAAGAAGCCATGTAACATAATAGATGCATTGATGACAGAGTGGATCGGCAAGTTTGGAGTCATGAAAGCCTTAATGACTGATGACGGGGGTGAGTTTAATGCAGATGAGGTAAGAGAAATCACATCTATTCTGAATGTTCAACTATGTACAACCTCAGGAGAAAGCCCATTTCAAAATGGTTTATGTGAGAGGGTTCATGCGGTTACAGATATGATGTTACTCAAACTTGAGGCTGATTACAGAAAGATAAACTCTCAAGCCCTACTTTCCTGGGCAAACATGGCAAGAAATTCGCTACAAATGTGGAATGGGTACAGCAGCCACCAACTTGTTTTTGGACAAAATCCTAACCTGCCGAACATTATGAATGATACCTTACCAGCATTACAGGGATCAACAAGCAGTGAGGTTTTTGCACAGCATTTAAATGCCCAGCATGCTGCCCGCAAAGCATTCATCCAAACAGAAGCTGGTGAAAATAAGGGCAGTGAAGATCTAGAAGAACCCAAGACAATATCGGAGGATATATCAGCTCCAGAGCCTGAAAGGATGGATATACCAGCTCCAGAGCCTGAAAGGATGGATAGACAGAATATCCAACAGAACAGAATAACTCTGAAACCAAATGATAGCATCCAATATAAGATGCAAAATACTGGTGAATGGATTACAGCAAAGGTACTTGGAAGAGCTGGAAAAGCCACGGGTAAGAATAAACAGTGGTATAATATACAAGAGGACACTACCAAAGAAAAGAAAAGTATAAATCTTAAACAAGTACAATGGGAGCTGATAAATGATGACGAGACTGTTAACCTAGTCATGAAACAAAACAGTGCTAGTGATGAAACCACTGCAGCTAAATTAGTGGAGTTACAGAAATTGAGTCAGTTTCACACCTATGAAGAAGTGAAAGACTGTGGGCAACAAACATCGTCAACAAGGTGGGTTATTACAAATAAAGAAGGACAGACAAAGGCAAGGCTTGTGGTACGAGGTTTTGAGGAAGAATTTACTATGCCCAGGGACAGTCCCACAGTAGGAAAAGGAACGATGAGAATATTTTTGGCTATTTCATCGATCAAGAACTGGACAGCTAAAACAACTGACATTAAATCTGCGTTTTCGCAGGGCAGAGAATTAAGACGGGATATATACATCAAACCCCCAAAGGAGAGCAATATAGTGAAAGGGATAGTCTGGAAGTTAAAACATGGGCTTTATGGGCTCAAAGATGGAGCTATATAAGCAGTTCTACATGAGCGTGAAAGATGAGTTATTGAGGTTGGGATGTAAAATGAGTGAGCTAGATCCAGCAATATTCTTTCTGCTCAAAGAAGGTAAACTGAGTGGCATCATATGCTGCCATGTACGTAGATGACTTTCTTCATGCTGGTGACAAATATCTTGAACATTTAATGGTCAATCTACGAAAACGGTTTTTGGCAGGTAAAGTTGAAGAAGGATTTATTTTTGTTCTACTTATGACACATATAAGACTGACATACCCACAACTGTTTTTCAAGATAAATATTCAAGTAGTATACAGTCATTTAAACTACGAAAGCTTTCTTCACAGATAACGTTTACATTAATAACAATACCTGACTTATGCAAAAATGGAAAAACATAATTTAATCAAAATTTCAAGTTCAAATGTTAGAGGTTTGCATGATGCGCAAAAGAGAAAGGATGTTTTTGGTTACTTAAGAAATAAAAAAATTCAGATTTGTTGCCTGCAAGTTACCCACTTTACTGAAAGTCTAGAACCTTATATTCGGGCGGAGTGGGGTGGGGAAGCCGTATTTAGTTCCTTTTCCTCTAGTCAAAGGGGTGTTTGTATCTTATTCAGTAATGACTTTGAATATAAAGTATTAAAAGTTAAAAATGATGTACAAGGTAATTATATTGCACTAGAATTAGAAATTGAGGGCAAAAGACTTACATTAATCAATATATACGGACCAAACGAAGATTCTCCTGACTTTTATATTAAAATTGCAGAGATAATGGAAGAATTTGCAACTGACACTTGTATTATATGTGGAGATTTTAATTTAGTACAAGACCAAAACTTGGATACTTATAATTATTTACATATCAATAATCCTAGAGCAAAAGAATGTGTTTTGAATTTAAAGGAAGAGTTAAATTTAGTGGATCCATTTAGGGAAATTTTTGAAACAGATAGGAGATATACTTGGCGTAAACCAACCCCGCTCAAGCAAGCACGACTTGATTTCTTTTTAGTATCAGAAGCATTCATGACGAGTGTTGAAAACATTGATATCTTGCCAAGCTATAGGTCAGATCATTCCACAGTGGTTTTATCCTTCAAAGTTAATGATTTTAAAAAAGGAAAAGGATTATGGAAATTTAACAATAGCCTATTGAAAGATATCGAATATGCCAAATTAATTAAAGATTGTATTCAACAAACAAAAGAACAATATATGGTCCCCGTTTATGATCTAGAATATTTAAGAAATAATGAAAATTGCCCTATACAATTAAAAATATAAGATCAGTTGTTTTTAGAAACTTTGTTGATTACAATACGTGGTAAAACTATATCATATTCAGCCTAGTAAAAGAAACAAAACAACTTAAGGGAAGAAAACCTATTGAGAGAAATTAAAATATTAGAGGAAAAAGAAGTTTTAGATTTAGAAAAAATAGAAGAATATAAAAATGAATTAGAAAAATTAAGGAAAGAGAAATTAAATGGTATAATGGTAAGATCAAGAGTAAGATGGGCCAAAGAAGGAGAAAAACCTACTAAATACTTTTGTAGTCTTGAGTCTAGAAACTATGTTAATAAAACTATTCCGAGTGTTTACAAAGAAAATGGTACCGTAATTAATAAGCAGAATGAGATTTTGCAGGAAGTTAAAAAATTTTACTCTAATTTATTTTCGTATCAAGAAGAAGAACAAGATCTGAATATAGAAGATATTTTAAATAATTTAAATAATCATCCAAAACTGTCAGCAGAAGAAAAAATAAGTTTAGAAGGAGACATATCGGAAGAAGAAATAGCTTTTATATTAAGTAAAATGAAAAATAATAAAAGTCCAGGTACAGATGGTTTCTCTGCAGAATTTTTCAAATTCTTTTTCAAAGATTTAAAAATGTTCATTAAAAATTCAATAAATGAGGGCTACAAAATGGGCAATTCATCAGTTACTCAAAGAGAAGGGCTAATAACATGCTTACCAAAGGGGGATAAACCAAGGCAATACCTGAAAAATTGGAGACCAATAACCCTTTTAAATGTAGTTTATAAAATTGCATCGGGATGTATAGCAGAGAGAATTAAGTCTACACTTTCAAAATTAATTTCCAATGATCAGACAGGTTTTATAAGTGGTCGTTATATTGGAGAGAACACCAGATTAATATATGATTTAATGCACTATACAGAAGAGGAAAATACACCTGGGTTGTTACTTATTATTGTTTTCGAAAAAGCATTTGACTCTATATCTTGGCATTTTATATTTCAAGTTTTAAAACATTTCAATTTTGGAAAATCATTGATAAGGTGGATATCTGTTTTTTACCAAAATATCTCCTCTGCAGTCATACAAAGTGGGTTTCTTTCAGATTTCTTCCCAGTTGAAAGAGGTTGTAGACAAGGTGATCCCCTGTCTCCATATATATTTATATTTTGTGCAGAGGTACTTTCTTTAATGATTAAAAGTAATAAAGATATCAAAGGTATCAACATAGATGGGGTGGA
Source organism: Ctena decussata (assembly GCA_963989385.1). Lineage (NCBI taxonomy): Eukaryota > Metazoa > Mollusca > Bivalvia > Lucinida > Lucinidae > Ctena > Ctena decussata. Next base: position 47,935,821 of record OZ022504.1, read on the forward strand.
ATACAATTTGACACAATTTGCAGATGATACAACTATATTTTTAGACGGTACAGAAAAATCACTTGAAACAACAATGGATACCCTTTCTCATTTTGCGCATCTATCAGGCCTAAAAATTAATACATCCAAAACTAAAGCGGTATGGATAGGTGCAAGAAAATTTAGTGGTGAAACTTTTAACCATAGATACAAATTTGATTGGCAGCAGAGTAATTTTACTATATTAGGAATAATTTTTTCTTGTAACCTTGGGGATATGTTAGATCTAAATTTCAAAGAAAAGATAATACAAATAGAGAAAGAACTTAAACAGTGGTCGAAGAGAATTTTAACACCCTTTGGAAGAATCACAATTTTAAAATCTTTAATCATTTCTAAGTTGAACCATCTTTTTATTGCATTACCAACCCCCTCAGATGAAATCATAATTAATCTCCAAAGATGTTTCTTCCAATTTATTTGGCAGTCTGGAACAGATAGAGTAAAAAGAGATGTTTTAATGCAAAGTTATGAAAATGGAGGACTGAAGATGATAAATATAAAGAATTATATTACAGCATTGAAAAATACTTGGATAAGAAGGTTAATAAAGTGTGATCATAAATACAAGTATATTTTTGAAACTGTATATTCCAAGATAAGTAATTTGATAAATAGAGGAACAGAATTTGTAAACGCAATAAAGTCCAACAAAACAAATAAGTTTTGGAATGATGTTTTAGACTCATGGGTAAATTTGCAATATAAGATGAACCCATCATTTAATTCAGATATATTGGGTATAAATATATGGAATAATAAAAATATAAGGATAGATAATAAACCTGTATTTTACCAAAGATGGTACAATAAAAAAATTTATTCATCAAAGATTTGTTCAATGCAGATGGCACATTTTTAAATTTGAATGATTTTATAGAAAAGTATGATTTAAATGTAAATTTTCTGGAATATTTGGGTGTAAGATCTGCAGTTGAAAGTTATTTAAGAGGTAAAAATTTTGAAATTTTAAATTTTATAGAAACCAATTGTTTTCTACCTTTTAGTATAAGACAGATAATGAGAAGTGCAAAAGGTAGCAAAGATATGTACAAAATATTAAATGAAAAAATTACTATTCCAAAAAGTCAGCAGAAATGAGTAAAGAGAATTTCAGGGTATTGAATTAAAATGGAAAGTAATATATAGTATACCAGCGTATTGTTGTAGCAACACCAAATTACATTGGTTCCAGTATAGAATTTTGCACAGAATTTTAGCAACAAACGATCTATTATGGAAATATAAAATAAAGGGGGATAATCTATGCACATTTTGCCAGAAGTTTCCAGAGACATTAGAACACCTGTTTTGGTATTGCGAAAAAGTACAAGAATTTGGGGAGAAAATAGAAATATGGATAGCAGAAAAAAGTGACTATATAGTTAATATCCATAATATAGCGGAATTTTTGGAACAAGCATTAACAAAATTTTTAACAAGCCAGAGAATTATATTCTATTGTTAACTAGATATTATATATATAAGAGCAGAATTAGTAATAAAAAATTATATTTGAATGTATTGAAAAGTGAAGTCAAATGTTTCATGGACATCGAAAAAACGATAGCAATAAAAAACAACAAATATGATAAATTTTCTAAAGAATGGGAAGGGTGGCTAGGTTTGTTTGAAGAGTGAAATCAGTTCTGTAATATATTCATAATTAAAACATATAACTATTATAAGAAATTTACAAGTTTACAGAATAAGATAATTTACACAGATAAGGATATTAGAAGAGTATGTATATAAGTATTCATACATGCGCGGATCAGCTCTGTGAATATTTATACATACCTGTATGTTTCAGCTGGTCACTGTCTCCATAAGAATACTTCCAAGACAATCTATTTTGTTTAACTTGAAATTTCGACCACACAGCTCCATAATTATAAGGTAAGAAGTTAAGAAGTTGTTTAAGTACGTTTTTCTTCGTTTATGGGACAGTTTTATTTTCTCCATCAGTGCAGCCCTAGAAATGTGGATCAATCCTATAGGAAGGATCCGATATTTCTGGGTCGTTTTGATGGAGGAATCCATCTCAAAGTTAAATTTCATATAGATAATTTCGATCCTTTTTTTTTCTTTTGGAGATGGAAGGACGCTGTCTTTGTGGGCGAACAAATGCAGTACTGTTACAATGTTTGAAATAAACTGTTTGAAAAGAAATGGCATCATAAATCGGATTTAGATTGATCAATGCATCAGCGCGCTTACAAGAGTCAGACCTTTACTTTATTATAATCTCAGAACTGATTCTCATTTGAAACATTAAGTATCTGATTGAGCTCGCAGATGCACAGTTTGATCTTTTTCCTCATTTTAGAGAAATCAATATACTTTACTTTTTTTTCTTTCTTGGTAGAAGTAACAACTGGTAAAAGTTTTGTGCACCTAATATGTCCAAGATAAAACATATACATGTAGTAGCTTCTTTTCGTTTAGCAAATAAGACTGTGCAGGCTAATTTATATGTTTACAACATTATCTGCGGAATGTGAATGTGTCAGCTATATATGAATAAATTATAAAAAAAAAGTTGAAGAAGGGAACTTTAACTACATAGGATTTAAAATTGCTCAGGAAGAAGGTGCTATAGCATTAGATCAGTCAAACTATGTGACAAATATACAGAATATAACAATTGACCCTCAAAGAGCACAGGACAAGCAAAGTATATTAACTTCAGAGGAGCAGACGAAATATCGGCAGCTTGTTGGTCAAATCAAATGGATTGTACAGAGAACCAGACCTGGCATAGCTTTTGAACTCATAGACCTAAGCACAAAACTTAAGGAGGGAACAATAGGTGATCTTTCTCGGGCTATTAAAGTAGTCAATCGAATAAAAGACATTAGGTCTGTGATTACATTCCCAAACTTAAGCAACAAAGTTAGTGACTTGAAGATTGTGGTCTTCACAGATGCATCTTTATGTAACAGGGGCGTAACTAGGGGCAATTTCATAATACGCATAACCATGTTTTATTCTCTACTTCTTGAAGGGAAAGCTAGTATTTCAGCCACTTTGGTAATTGGTATTGAAATCTTGTCTAATTTATAAATTTTCAGCATGCAAATTTGCAGGTGCGTTTTGAAATTTTGTCAATTTTGACAAAATTTCAATACGCACTTGCGTATTTGCCGTATACGTAGCTACACCCTTGTGTAATATAAACAATGGAACTGGAAGTACAGCAGCATATGTTGTCTGGTTGATGGATTGCCATGGAAAATGTTCCCCATTGTCTTGGCATGCCGGTAAGATTAAGCGGGTAGTACGATTCACAATTGCCGCTGAGGCCCTTAGCTTACAAGAAGGACTAGAGAGTGGTTTTTACTACAGAAAGATGCTGGAAGATATTTTTGGTATATCAACTAAAACTATTCCAGTTATTGCTTATGTCGACCATAAGAGTGTTATAGAAGCCGTATACTCAACAAAACTAGTTGATGACAAGAGGCTCAGAGTAGGCATCGCTGCTATTAGTCAATCCCTGGCGAAAAACGAAGTGAATGAAATAAAATGGTGTCCTGGTAAAGTCCATTTGGCGGACTGTATGACAAAATATGGAGCACAGCCTACTAAGTGTACTAAAAGATGGAAGGATGCCAGAGGACTTTTTTCTAAACTTTAAATAATAATTTATCAGCATCAGTGTTTACTGAGATCTTCTTGTTTATTTTCAAGTTTGTTTCATAGTAACATCTTTTATTTATTTTCTTTAAATAATTATACAACTGACTACCAAGAACTCAAAAAGGAAAAGTATAATTAATGTTAATTTCATGTATATTACTATTCTTCTTATGTTAGGGAACTCTTCTACTTGATTACAATGCTCTTCTTTAGGAAACAATACTTAGTGACGTCATGTGACGTCATGACGTCACAACTGAACCATGGCAACGTCAGTTAAGTGATTACCTGTTGAAACAATATGGAGTACAGTGAATAAAGTGTATTAGTGGGGCAGATATGTAACAAATTTTGGCCGAATTGTGCACTTTATGATAAAAGCATGAAATTTGGTACATAGTTAGATTGGACCAAAATATGAATTTTCAGGGTGGATGCCAAGCTGAATTTTGCCTTTTTCGGCGGCCATCTTGATTTTTCAAAATGGCGTCTGCCTTATAGGTAAGTTTCATACTGATCAGAGCCCATTACATTTTGTATAGACCTTATGCTGATAAAAGTCCCCCTGCCATATGGAGGAACTCTAGAGAGTATTGTTTGCAGAAGTTCCTATTAAAATTGTGTTGGTTATTACCTGTAAACCCTCTGATTATGGGTTAAGCCCACATGTGTAAATATCATATTACCATATACTTTGAATGCAGAAACATTTCGTTTTGTTTCTGTCAGCCTTTCACCCTTTTTTTCCTATCTTCAAATAGTAGAATAATTACAGTCAGCGTCAGCATGATTTTTCATCAATTTCAACTACTGGAGGTAACGTAAATAACATTTAGTCATAAAATTCCATTATAATACCACTTTTGAACTTTCTTCACTGTATCTCAAAAATATTATAAATATGACATTCTTTCAGTTCTTAAGAAACGTTGCTTCTTGAGACCTCTGACACTTTAATAGTTAGGTTAAAGGTCACATGACCTGTGTTTTATACGTTACGAAAAATAGGATACTGCAAACTAATAATGTTTCTAGACATGAAAAGCTCTGAGGACATTCACTCTTTTCTGGCATTTTATTACCTAGATTAACATTATTAATAACGTACTTGCCTAACTACTTAACTGTTTTGTCATCCTTTTAATGATACTAGCATACATAATATTTATTATAAAAAATAATTAAAAAAGTTAAATTAAATAAAAGAACAGAGACATCACTGTAGAGAAAAGAAAGCCCTGCCGTTGTAGGACAGCACTTTATGTAGAAGTAAAGTCAAAAGATAAGCAGTCAACAGTCAGTCTTATAAAAATAGCGCCCCAAAAGCGTTAATTAATAGTATAAGAGCGTCTAGTATGACATGTAATCTACAAAACATACAAGAGCATTGTCTTACAGTGTTTACTAAAAAAAAGATACAGCATATTAAGTGCAAACAAAAGAAAGACGGTTGATAAGAGAAATATAAACAGACATCTGAAGATTTTGGGAACAGAATGTTACATGTAAACTTGAGTTGCAGAGCACATTTACTTTAGTTAAGGTTCTATGGGTAGTATACGTTACACAAGAAATGTCATTTCTCAACTAAAACCATCATATAAAATAAAAAAAAATTACTGCATAATGTCAAAATACTACAAGTTTTACAACACAGCTTTACGTTGTCTATTTTGTAATGCTCCTACCTCTGATGCCTTAAGCAGGACTTTGGGAATAAAATATCGAAACATGAACTGAAAGCTAATGATACGAGGAGTTGAGTAGTAGGTTATGTGGATATTTGAAGCTGGTTTCGATAAATTCTTCCTTTTACAACAATCTTCATTCTATGTCGCAGTTTTGTTTTATAATTTTTTCTTACCTTATCAATGCTTATACATTCAACAGTTTCTTGAGGGATGCCTAAATATTGGAACTAAAGTTGTTGTTATTGACAGATATTTTATTTTTACAAGTAATAATAATCTGCAGTGTTCCAACTGCACAAAATGCAATGGCAAATGAAAAAAAGACTACATATATTAATCAACATCAATGTTACTACTTAGGGATTTAAAGGCAAATCTCAGTTCCTCGTCTCCTAAATGAACCTGCAGTATGACTAGAAATTAAACGAGAACAAACATAACAAGTAATGTATACAACCATTTTATTGGGCAATTTACTATATGTCACACCTTATATGTAGTAAAACGTTATGTATAGGGCAGAAACAAATAGAATAAGTTATACCTATACATATCAGGGACTAACCAAATTAAATGTTATTCTAATTAATCTTTTTGCCTAGTTTGTTGTAATCATTTCGGGAAAGGGTTAGGGGAGGTGGGGGTGGGGAGTAAATAATTTATTGATGATGAAGTCCTGCTGCTTATGAACAGTGTTCTCAATACAACTTGACAATATAAAAGATTATACTAATACAATAAATAATTTATTACAAGTTGTTTGAAAGTAATTATGCTGTTGTAATATTTTAGGTGTTGATAATAGTAAGCTGTAATATGCAAAGATGGTGGTGCAAAATTACCTGATCAGGAAAGATTATGTCTTTTTATAGCCACAGTTATACTTCGTGAACAGAAGATGATGGGAAAGCTCTAATTTCCATGTCTCACTATAAAGATTTGCATTTTTTTCGTTTTCCTTACAGTAATATGCGGCAGTATAAATGACGAGAGCTACATGTATACAAACAGATAACGTATATTACCACACAGGTACACATTTAACGTGATATTCAACCTTAACCCTGATCAAAATATTTACTTGTCGAATGTGTCATTAAAAGGTAATTATAGTGAAGCTGCTGCAAAACTATGTTTTAAAAGAGTCAGAGCCAGAGTATGCCATTCGTAAAGATCTTTGTTTTTCCTGTTGTACTACAGGAAATATTGAAAATCTACGTATACTACATATATCTGAATATCTGAATATAGTTGACAGGTTAACTCTTAAAAGCATTGAAAGCCTAGCTGCAGTCTTTACAACAGTTTGCAATTCTAATTATCTGACACCACTAACAATTATATACAAACTACAATTGTGTTACTCAACGTTACCACTAAACCTACCTTCAGATACATGTTTAAATCATATAATTATATCGCTGGCCGGGTTTGAACCCTCACGGATGCGGCGACAGCGCCTAGCACTGCAATGTGCGTCAGCTTTAACCATTACGCTATCGGAAGAAAAACAGAAGTTAATCATATAATTATAGTTAGAAACATACAACGATGGTTTTCCAATATAGTGGCATATGCTTCTGGCTACTTAAGATGAAATACAGAGCAAACTGAGGATACAGTAGTTACCATTTACACGTGTATCTATTTCTCGAAGTCATTCTTCAAAATTGTATGGACTCTTACAAAAATGTTTCGTTCTAGATTCAAGTAATTTTTCAGCGCTGTATTGACTAATTCAAAAGGAGCCAATCTGTCTAATATGTGCATAATTTGAAAATGACTAATAGTGTTAGTTCAGTAAGGACCACATTTATCAACCATCAATTTTGGTTTATTTAGATTATTGTTGTTTGTAAGTACCTTTGCTACTGTTATGTACGTTACACATCGAATATGATTAGTAGTTATACTCATCTCTATAGATGACCTTGATGACCTTTTTTCCCTATATACTCTATGTAAATGATGTCATCACGCCCGGTGCAGTCAATTTTCGGACCTGGTCGGAACAGATTGAAATTAGCCAGGTGTGACGGCTATTGGAGTTTTCTCTCGCAGATCGATCGATAACTTTGCACAACGTGAATGAAATACTCGACTTTGAGAGAAACTCGCCGTTATGGAAATGTTAATGGTGTGGTCAAGTTTCAATATCAGTGAGGCCACTAGGCTCCTTCTTTTTTGGACTTTTTGAGGCGTAAACGCTATATCGCAATGTTATGATACATGTTTTAAAACAAAACAAGCAGACAACACTTAGGCAGAACATGAAGGACTTAGGGCATCTCGAAGTATACTAGCTCATATTTTTTATGAGATTGTGCCACTTGTTATGAATTCATTCAAACACCTTTTTTTTAAAAAAGAGGAATGTAAAAACGGGATATAAGTCACAAAAACCAGGAGCTATATAATATTTATTTATAAAGGTACAAAGACAATATTGTATAAATACATATTAACAACACATATTTACAGTTTAAAACACTTATTCATATAAAAATCGTGTTTTACACATTAAATGATACCAGTTCAACTAGAAAAACTAATTAATTCAGAAATTGATCTAGTAGGATACATAAATGCTGTTTTCAATCTATCTACCATGAAGTTTCAGATGTACTAGAATCCAAATGGGTAAGATACATGGTTGTCTCTTACCACACGTTTGTCAAACACTATCTTATAGTCTTTCCGTTCACATTTGGTCACCAGTTGTGCATTGTCCCTGTCTCTTGAGATTTTGAGAGCATTGACCACAGATACTTTAGCATCGGAGCGTTTTGTCACAAAAAGCTTAAGAATATCAAAATTCACATTAAGCATGTTCTTGTAGTCGAGTGTGATTCCCCTTATTTTGCAATGCATTTTGTTCCCATCTTTGTCTGGCTGTTGTAATTCGTAACCATAGTTTTTAGGTCCGCCGGTCACAAAAGTTTTAATACAATTGTTTGGAATTTCGTCAGTCAGGTCCCCTAAATAATCACCCAGGGATGGCTTCGGTTCTCCTTGTTTTGTGGTAAAGATGATGGAATCTGTATCGGCATACAATGCCCTAGGGCCTAGTTTTTCCAAATAGCTGTACAGTTTTAAACGTGCTTGACCCGTTGTATAAGCTGCAATGACGACATTGGTTTTGGAGTTGGTTTTGACAAAATCCTCTTTGTATTTCCATCGCATTTCTACAGCTTCCTCAGATACAAAGTTAACAGTGGATACCTCTTCTTGGTCTGACGTCAATTTGTCGAAATAAATGTGAGGATCTTCAACTATGTCGATTTGCTGCATGTTGCATCTTTGTCCAAATTTACCCCAAAAAGAGTTTAACATGAGCTTGGCTAATGCTCTCAAACCTGGATTCTTTTTTATTTTATGGTAATCGAGATGGATTCCTTCTTTTTGTTCATAGAGATCTATGTATTTTCGTTTGTCGTATTCGGCCTTACACCAATCAGGCCATCCACTGGCTTCCTGTTTTATTTTCAGAAATGTGTTTACGTACTCAGTAAATAGTCCACCAGTCATGGTTTCAGGATTATATTTCGATATTTCTTTGAAATGCCAGACTTCATAGAGTTCTACAACTTTATAGCCCAGTTTAACAGCTTTCTTCACTTCGTCTGTTATCCAAGTACCGACAAAAGCTCTTTCCTCATCAGAATGTTGGCAACAATCCTTTTGTTCCCTACTGGCGCAGAAGTTGCAAAGATGAAACAACAACTTGCCGTTCATTTTACATGGAAGAAGCGGATGAAAAAGACTGCGTGGTGGAATTACTTTGCATTTGACAATGCCCTCGTAGTCTTCTAACGCACCGAAGTTTTCTGTGATTATTTCGGGATGACCAACGGGTATTTTTCCGGTTTTATTCACCCAGGGATAAAGGGACGTCACGTCGTAGTAGTTAATTTCTTCATCAGTAGAGGCCTCTTTATATAAAGTATACGCTTCTGTACGCCCTCCATAAAATGCATCTCGTGGTTCTAACGGTGTGACCATGTTGAGATCTTCGATAAAAGATTTCATGTTAGGGTTTTCCTCGCACTGTCTATCAAAATCAGATTCCCATATGGATTGGTAAACATAGCCAAGACCTTCCAAGTACTTCCTCTTCTCCAGGGTTTTGTCATATAGTTCCCCCATAGTCATCTGATTCACAGGATTAACTGTACCACGTGAGTATTTAACTGGATTTCCGTGCCAGAAATCACCATGAAATTCTAACACTACTTTTTGACCGCTATCCGTTTCATAATAGCCATCAACTAGATACGGTCCAATAGCCATCTCTCCGCTATTTCTAGCATGTTGAATTCTGTGTCCTTGATTGTGGGACAAAAACTTAATCCATTGTAATGCTTTGACAGATTGCTTTTGGTCTGGATTGTAACCATGATGGGGAATCACAGCAATTGTCTCGGGCTGGAGAAAATTGGTTCTAAACACCAAATTACAAGCCGATGCTATAGTTATAGTCTTTTCAAAAGGGTCAATACCTGTGATGTCTAGGAAATTATCTCTAAATTCTAAACAACATCTTCTCAGAATGTCCACGTCAGACCGACAATATTCCAATAGCTCAGATTGAAAGTCAAAGTATGTGCCCTTATGCTCTTCATACCAATGAAGAAAAGCTTTCCGTTCTTTAGGTTTCATTGCATCAGGGTTGTAATATGATATATTCGGTAACCCAGACAATATAGCATTTTGATTTGCCTTTTTATTGAATAAATGTGGAAAATAACCTTTCTTCAACTCTTTTAAACCAAACATGTCTGGTAATTTTGCCAATGCCATAGGAAGGAAGTTAATGGAGTCTATCATTTTGATTTTACATGCAGGTACAGTCAAACACATGATTTTAGCTCCATTTGGTATAATGGTAGGAACGACAGCATTTTTATAAAGGTACTGTAGTATCGGGTACGAATCGTAACCTTGGAAGTTGTGACAAAGTACAGTTGCCTGGAAGTTTTCTTCAGAAAACAACCACTGACAGAATTCTTCTAAAGTATTTTTGCCCCTGAAGATGTGCTCCTGCTGGCCACAAGTTTCACATTCTTCGTCATTATCCATACATAATGTACACACCTTCTGAGCAACACATAAATTTGGTTTATGTTCGTAAGAGCCACAACCAGACTTTAAACAGTGTCGACATTTTCCAAAAATGTCAGGTGTATAACCATTTTCACACTGAACCAAGTCTTCCTGAGTACATTCAAAGTCAAAGAAAATGAATGTCTTAGCTTTCTCAGTCTCATAGATGATCTCCTCCTCTATCGACATGGGCTCATCACCTTTTTCTTCAGGCACAATGTAGCACTGATGACTATCAGGGAAAAAGTCTTTACATGTATTACAATATATCTGTCCACACTTATGCGCCTTATCAATCTTTTTGTTGACCGTTTTTCCACAGTCACCACACCGACGGATACAGGTGCAGGTTGAATTTCCCTTCGCTGTCGATTTTATGTGAAGGTCAAAGCACTCCTGACCAAGGAAGAACCGGTGACACTTTTCACATTGGAGCCACTCCCCTTCGGAAGGTTCGTGGATTTTACGACATGAGTGACAGACTTTATGGCATTTGTGGTCTTCTTTGTGATCATATCCTTTGTTACATTTTGTGCAAAAGAAGTTTCTTGAAAGGAATGCAGACATACTGGTGATGATATCATAATGATTTTCATGGTAGTATAAATAAATTTTCTTTTCGTGTTCTGGACCTTTGTAAATGATACCATTGAAGTGCTCTTTGGAGATAACATGAATCTGATAGCCAGGCAATACAGCCTGAAATTTCTTTATTTCTTCGATACCGCATATTCCTTGTATAACATCGGCCTTTTTGTGTAACTGTTCTGCTAGCTGTCTTTGAAGGTGACACCCAGCTCGTATACTGTTCCATTTCTCGTGGTTATCAAGTCTCGCCATTGCTGTTACAATTGCCCTAGCGCAGCACAGGTCATCATTATTTTGTACACGAAGTATGCACCGTTTATCTACCATAAATTTATCTGTGTTCACGTATTTGCATCGTTTTCTTGTGCCTCCATCAGGCATATTGACCAAAGTGACCTCAAATATCAACGACTCGTCGATCACGAAATCCTCATTAGACTGAAGAACCCTTTCTATTTCTGCCAAAAAGCGATCCACACTGAGTTGAGGCAGTCTCAGAAAAGGAATCACAATAGGGTAGTCCAAGGATGGGCTTTGTACTGTTAGTCTAACTAAATCATCTGATTTCGCATCCTTGGTTAGACGCTGGAAAATGGCTTGAAATAGTTTCTTTAGGGTGTTCATTATATCTTCTGTGATCTCTATGTCTTTAAAGTTGACCTTGTAGGTGGAGGCTGTTGTCTTGAATTTTTCCATTCGTTGCTCTTTGATTTTTTGAATAGTGAAGAAATCCTGAGGGTCGTCACTTTTTCGAATATGTCTAGTTGTAGCTGGCTGATTGTTTTCATCCTCGGACCTCATTTGTCCGCTTCCCACTTGGTGAAGACGCTCCTTGTGTCTGTTTAGCGAAAACTGACGACTAAACATCTGTTCACATTCATCACAGTGTAACTGACTGTCTGCATGTTTCTTGATATGTTGGAGTAGGTTGTCTTTTCTGTTAAAAGCTTTCCGACATATATCGCAGACATATTTCTTCCAATGGTTCTCAACTCGCCTGTGTTGCAACAGTTGACTGAGCTTTGGGAAGCTTACCCCACATTCTTCGCACTGATAGGCCATGACTGTGGTGACTACTCTGAAATGGGACATGTAAGAGACATATGTAATGATAAGTAATGAATCATTGCATAATCAGAGGAATTATAACTGGTCATAGTATTGTTTGTTTTCAATTCTTCAAAAAGATAAATGACCTACTTAAACAGGAAAAAAACAGGCGAGACTACAAAGACCAGACGAGACTAAAAGTTACATGTAATAAGTTGTGCTTATTCGTAAACAATTACCTATGTTATTTTACTCTCTATGTTTTAATATCTTCTTAACAATGTCATATATCCGACCATGACCGTGTTTAATCTGGAAATGAATTTTTAGTATGAATACCAGTGTATTAAGATCATTGGTAAGCGCATGCGCAGTATGTTTTGATTGGAGTGATTTGATTGGTTCTCACTAAAATGAAGTGTCGTTACTAATATAATTTAAGGGCATTAGAATGTAACATGTTATCATTCAGAAGTAAGTCAGCAGAGGAGCAACATGTCCCAGACATCGTGCCCAGACTGTTCAGAAATACTGTCAAGGCGAGACGTAATGTTAAGACACAGACGCAATAAACATTCTGGCAGCAAAATCAGTCAAGCGTATCCACAGAGCAGTGGAGCATATCCGCCGCCGCCGCCGCCGCAGGGAGGTATACTGCCGCCGCCGCAGGGAGGTTTACCGCCGCCGCCGCCGCCGCCGCCGCAGGGAGGTATAACGCCGCCGCCGCAGGGAGGTATAACGCCGCCGCCGCAGGGAGGTATAACGCCGCCGCCGCAGAAGGGAGGTATACTACCGCCTCCGCAGGAAGGTATACCGCCGCCGCCGCAGGGAGGTATACCGCTGCCGGGAGGTATAGCACCACCGCTGCCTGGAGGGATGACTTCTCCTCCTCTTCCTCTAGGTCAGAGTCAACCACCCGTTGAGGCTTGCAACAGAGCAGTCATGGTGTTTCAACACCCATTCACTATGATGATTTCAGGGCCTACAGGTAAATAATGTTCTTATTTTTTGTTTTGTTGAACAGTTTTTATATTCTTAGTGCACATTGAATATTTAAGTGTGGCTCATTCCAATGTGTAAAGATAAACGTATAAATCAATCATTTCATCACTTTGCATTTCAAAGTCTAAATGTATGTTTAAATATGATTTGAAAGATGTTTATTTATCTTAAGTCTGGATATTTTATTTTGTGCAGCATGTGGAAAGACCACATTTGTTGAAGAACTGCTCTTGAATCACGACCAAAGAATCCGACCGAATATACAAAGAATAGTATGGCTCTATAAAAGATGGCAACCATTGTATGATGACATTCATGATGATGTTCAGCCCAAAGTGGAATTTATTCAGGGAATACCAACAGACTTAGATGATGACGATTACTTTGATCCCAAAATCAACAATTTGCTTATTTTGGATGATTTGTTCTACGAATCTGGCAAGGACAAAAGAATAACAGATCTATTCACGGAGGGATCACACCATAGGTCACTATCTGTGATTACAATTAATCAAAACATATTTGGAAACAAAGATCCCACTCAAAGGAGAAATTGTCACTATCTGATATTATACAATAATCCTGTGGATCGTCAATCACTGATGACCCTTGCACGTCAGATGTACCCGAAAAATAGTGACAAATTTCTGAAAGCATTCGAAAAAGCGACCAAATACTGTTATGGCTATTTGCTAGTGGACTTAAAACCATTCACAAACGAAAGCGATCGATTGAAATACGATTTAGAATGGCAGCGTTTTGATAGCATGACTTCCCATAAAAACGAAACAGCCAATCAGGTGCAAGAACCACAACAGATTCCTGTAAAAGGAGACACGTTTACTGAAGGACATCATTCCTCAATTGGACTACAAACTGTTCACTTCGACGAAAATTCGGAAATAGAAGATACCATGGCAGATAAAACACAGGCTTGTGACGGCTGTGGATTGTTATTTGACACAGTCCATGATGTGCAAAGGCATTTAACACGAGGATGGTGCCCAGAAGGAGAGGAAACAGGCCAAAAAAGAAAAATGTCTGACGATGATGAAACCTTTGACAATCAGCCTAAACACTTTCGCAAAGAAGGAAAAAGAGGACAAGTACCGGAGGATCTAGAGAGCAAAGCTTTTGAAGACATATATATATACGTGCAAAGCAAATGAATAAGCGCAAATGGGGCGAAAAGTATGATGAATATGTCGAACGAGGGCTAACTAAGCAAGAAGCTAAACAAAAAGCTGACAACAAACTAGAAACTGCTGTCTTTAGACAATTTATATGTAACTACATGATTTTAATTACATATATACTTCGGTTAACAAATGGCCATATTCATAAGAAAGTTATACAAAAGGTGAATAATTTATTAAGCCAAGGTTATGTTGAACAGAAAGCTGTTAAAATGGCTGTCAAACATTATCAACACAGCCTAGAGGCCTACTTAGATGAAAATGATACTGAAAGTGAGGAAAGTGACATGGATTCTGATGATGAAAGCAGCTCAGTCAATGAAAGTAGTTCGGTAGATGAAGATGAGATGGAGGAATCCGAATAAAACTGTTTGACATTTCGACTTTTCCTCATTTCTCGTTTAGTCACTCAGCTGTTAAGCCATGGCATCCTGGCAGGACTACTTAAAGAAAATATATTATGATCCAAAACACCCAGCAAGTTTTGCAGGCCCTCAGAAGATATACAAAGTGATCAAAGATGAAGGCAAATTCAACATTGGAATGTACAAAATAAGAAAGTTTTTACACAATCAAGAATCATATTGGCTTCACAAACCAGTTAGGAGACGATTTAAAAGAAACCACGTGGTCAGCGCGGGCAAGGATGACCTTTGGATGGCAGACCTCATAGACATGGTGAAATATAAGGACTGGAATGATGGATATAAATTCATAATGCTTGTGATAGACACATTTTCGAAGTACGTTTGGCTGAGATCGCTGAAACAGAAATCAGGACAAGACGTAGCAGAGGCCTTTAAAAATATATTCCAAAGCTATGGAAGATCACCTAAAAAGCTAATCACTGACAAAGGTAGGTTGATAGCCGTTTTAACTGTTGTGATACTACAATAAAATTCTTATTAATAAAAGTTGTCTTTAAGATTATCAACTTCGTTTTTTACTTTGACAAAACAATGAACTAGTCTTATGTTGTTGTTTTTTCTAACAAGGTATATCTTTCAGCTTATCAAACTTTATTATATACAAATATTTTATTCGGTTGGGTTTCTCTTTTTCAGGTCAGGAATTTAGATCCAAAACAGTGCAAGCTATCATGAAGACAAATGGCGTCAAATACTTTCCAACACAAAATGAAACAAAGGCCTCTACATCTGAAAGAGCCATTTTAACAATTAAAATGAAAATCAGTCGTTATTTTACTTACAAGGATGACTACAGTTATTTACCAATTTTACAAGACATTGCCCGCAGCTATAATAAAACCTATCACAGGACTATTGGGATGGTACCTGCTGATGTGAAAAACAACAATGAAGAAGAAGTTCGTCTCTCAACCTACTTTGCGCAGAATAAGAATAAACTGAAACAGGAGAAATTACCCAAGAAAAGACCTTTCAAATATAAGCTAGGACAGTATGTGAGAGTCAGTTACCTTAAAGGTGCATTCACCCGCGCATATGATCAGACTTATTCTGGAGAAATTTTTCAAGTGTCAAAACGGTATTACAGAGGAAACCTGCCTGTTTATAGGCTGACAGACCTTCAAGGTGATGAAATAAAGGGTGGGTGGTATACCAGTGAATTAATTCCCTTGGATATTGATCCCGCTAACATTACTTATAAAATAGAAAAAGTCTTGAAAACTAGAGGGAAAGGACGAAATAAACAGTACTTTGTGAAGTGGAAATTTTACCCAAAGAAATTTGATAGCTGGATAAAAGCTAGTGATTTGCAGTGATGTCAGACTAGTGTACAAAATTTCATTGTTTTGCATGTTGTTTTTGTCTTGTATTATTACTCATGAATGCTTAGATGTATCATTGGTGTACTGTCAGAATATTGTAAATAAAATGAAATAAATATACACAGTTTGTTTTTATTATAATCCCATTATATAAGCATGTAGGTAATAGTACCATTCTTTCTTGTATGACGCTGTGTCCTGTACTATAAACGAAACATGAATGCAACATGAAGTCTCCACGAAGTGTTCATAACAACCTCTTCGTTTTGCAGTAGAATTTTGCTTTGTATACTCTCCTACATGGTTAAACCGTTTTACCTGACTACATCTGGCAATTTTCAAGGTGCAAGAAATGTACAACAAATTGCTCACCTACTATATGTTTACTTAGGCACCGTCTTTCTTCTTTCGAATTCAAATGAGAAGCCTAACAATCTGAAATAAATAAGCAGGCTCGACTGAATGAAACAAACTACAGTACTGCCCACTTTTTATAATCATCAGCATCCCGATAGCGGTTGACTAAATATTAGATTCAGATTTAGTCAAAGGGGAATAATCAAATTTACTTGGTTTATTTATACAGCTTATAGTTGTCGGTCTTATCAGCTTTATAGCATTGTTGAATAAATAATACACTTGCCTTTATTATTTTGAATGACTTAAAGCAGGGGAAAAAGTGTAAATGTTATGATAAATAATGGCAGTCAGGGTTAACTCGCAACAGAGAAATAGTTTCTCTGAGAAAGAAGTCAAAAACGAGCCTTATTCTGCTGTCAAAAATAATACTGCAGCAAATCTCTTGAAAACTAATGCACCATAAAACTAAGTATAAACTGGTGAACTTACAGTAGCTTAAGGGATCATTTCTCATGACAGTCATTCGTCTAAATGACTGTACAAGAAACATAATATGCTGGTCTTTAAAGTTTAACTTTTTTGTCAATAATCATTACAAGTTTTAACAATGCGCTGGGAGTTTTAAAGCGTGACATTTTTCGATTGAATTTACAATTATGCACTTAGAAGAAGAGAGGTTACCTTTATTTAACTGTGTTGGCTGATACTAGATAAATGCAATCGGGAACTAGTATACTATCAGTCGGCTGCTAAATAACTGTTCTACCTGTCTGCTCAAAATAATCGCCTAATGTAGAACTTACTCTCAGTTTTGTTTAGCAGTCCAACTTTGTTTAATTAAGACAAACTGTAGTGAATGGTTTTCTTCAATAGAATTTACACTAAAGGCATAAGGTCGTTTAACTTTTGCTATCGCTTGAGTGCCACAGTCCTTGGCCAAGTACATGTAATACTATATCTGTCGAAAATATCTAAAATACCATACAAAAGAGTGAAAGACAGTAATGTCTCACTTGTTCAGCTATTGAATAAAGGCTGTTCAGTTACTTCAGAACATGACAAAAGCAAAAATATATTAAATATGTAAATACTGGCGAACAGATACTGTGATAACTGGGTGAAGCGATAAAAAACGGGGGAACCAGGTTTACCTGTAATTTTTAAACCTATCTGTTAAATAGTGAGCCGCTTACCTGGCTGGCATAATTGAATGGTAAAAAATATTAAAAGAAAATTTTATCGTCTGCTAACAACTTGACTTACCTGTTTATATGTTTAATGATGCTTTCAGGTGGATGGTCTGCTGTCAAAATGACTTATGTATCGGAAAACTGATAATATAATAAACGAAAAGGGTTATTTGATTGGCTGTTGACAAAATATATAGTTCTCAAGTCTAAACTTGTTTTCGATTTCACAGCAACATTAAATATTGCATCACCCGCATCATCGATTAATTTTCTAAAAATAAACCATTGGTCATCACCGCTGACCTTGACGCGGACCGGTTCTGACCGGTTCCGAAAATTGACTGCACCGGGCGTGATGACATCATTTACATAGAGTATATAGGGAAAAAAGGTCATCAAGGTCATCTATAGAGATGAGTATAACTACTATGATTTTTTCCTTTTAAATTCTTATATAACTTTGTGCATTAAAATAAACTCAAATACATTTAAGGATTAAACTATGTTTTTTGCTTCTTTTATAAATCATGAGTTAGGCAAAATGATTTATTATGTAGAATAAAGCAACAAGAAAAAATAACAAGTAAAAGAATTGCTATCGTCATCCAGTTAATAAGTTTTATTCACTAGAAAAAGAATTAAATCTGCAAAACAATGATATTTTGAAAGGTTTTGTTCACCAGGTGGTGAGGAATTGTGATTCACTGTATTCCATTTCTATACTTACAAACATGTAATTATCGATTAGTGTCATGTCTACGCCCAGGAGCATACATCAGAAATGCCGAATAACAGACAAGTTTGAGAAAATCATGGCGAAAGTTCAGCTAAACATGTTCAGAATCACAAAACTGGTCTTTCTAATGATTTCCGATTCTGTTTGTCATAAAATGCAGTTTCAGTGGCGGCCATTTTGAAATTCAAGATGGCCGCCATAAATGGAATTTTTCGGCTTGGCATCCACCCTGAAAATGCTTAAAATAGCTTTGTCTAGCATTGTGCCAAATTTCATGCTTTTATCAAAAAGTGCACAATTATTTCACATATCTGCCCAGCTATATGACATTTAATTAATGTTAGCGTTTAACAGGATCGCCAGTAAATTATTCAGATTCAGACGTAGTCCGAATACAGCGACAGTCACTTGCTCGCGGTATGTGTTTGGCGCGGCTGAGATTCGGCATTAGGGATTGGCAGCCGTGCTGCAAAGTCACATGGCCATCAGCACGTGACATAAACAGTAAAAATGGCGGATGGCGAGCAATTATCGGATTTTCTTTCTTCTCAAGATATTTCTATTGGCTTACGATCCGCTGCCGTAGGACGTGATAATACTCGGTCAGCGAAGCAGAAAATTAATCAAGCAAATAATTCAATACAAAGAAAACGCGTTACAGGTAGCAATATTGCCGACAATAATAACTTTGTTGAGCCACAGCTGGGAACAGTGGGCGGGGTATGTTTAGAAGATGACAGAGAGGATGAAGGTTTGAAGACCATTGATTGTACCACAGGAGTGAATCACATACCCAGACTTGTCTTTCTCGGTTCAGATGAAGATTTATCAAGGAGTAATAAAGATGACAATTTTTTGTTTGATAGAATTGAAAGTGACAGAATAGATTTAGAAAATGAGACAGACGATTACAGTAACACTGACAATAGATATAACACAAATGATGAGCATAATAGAGACAACTTTGTTCATCCTGAATTCTCTGAGGAAATAAAGAAGGAAGGTGAAAATCAAAATGCTTTAACTAGTCAGCATTCAAGGACCTCAATATATTCCACTGATTCGGAACTTCTTGCGGACCACAGTTTAGATGAGAACTCAGAAATAGAAAGATTTATTATGGAAAATGAAATGACAGATGACAATTTGTCAAAGCTGTTAAAGTGGCACTGCCATGATCCAAAGACGTTTCTGCTACCAGATAAAATGGCAAGAAATCAACTAATCACAGTTTCAGTTCTGTGCTTCCTCTTTATGGTTGGAGAGGCAGTAGGTAATTATAAATTAGTTTTCTCAAAGTAAGCTGGGAGTAGGGTAAAAATGACGGTTTTCTACTTTTCTATTTTTGCTCATTTTGACATAGATTTTTTTTGTCTGGAAATTATCAGTATAAAATGATCATCCACCATCTCTCTTTCTCTCTGTCTTTATTATTTTTTCATATCTTGCCATTTATTTTTTTTTGTTCTCAGCTACTTCCTTACTTTATGCATTTGATGTTTTAGTAAAAATGGTCATGACTCTCATTCAATTAAAAGTTTCAAGTTTTATGATAGATTTATTTTCAGAGAAATTCAGAGTTCACTGAATTTAAAAGTAATTTTTAAAGTCGCCTGAGCCTGTATTATTGCTCATTTTGTAATACATTATTATCTTCAATGAGCTGCTATTTTTCTGTTCACTAATGAATGATCAGCAATTTGAAGAACTGTCACAGGTTGGAAATTAATGTGTAAAATCAACCCAGCAGGCACATGACTTGAAAATAATGTCGATGCGACGTCATTATGTCACATCGATGTCAGTACGACGTCATTTTAACATCATGTTCCTGCTGGGAAGTGTTGATTCTTGGGAGTCCAGAAGTGCTCCAGATAAAAAAGGTAATCTAGTGGTAATTCAGGGATGAATTTCCATATTTCTGCATTAAAACAACATTTTTACCTCTCAGAAATGAGGGGTCTCAACATTCATTTTCATTGAAAAAAATATTATTTTTCAATTATCCTCAAAATTCCACTTTATCTGGAGCTCTGGTAGAGATAATGGCTCAGTAGATCCAGAGTTTCAGCTTTGATAACAATCCAGAACTTTGCATCTTCTGCTTAGAGTATGTGAAGTCCACTTTCAAAAGAAAATTCTTTGTCTGAATCAGTGCATATTTCCTAATCAGAACTGTCAGCCAGCTAGTCCTTGCTTTTATACTTCACCAGTCACTGTTACATGTTGAAATTCAATATAAGACAGGTTTTCTCACCACCAGAGGTTTTCTCACCACCAGCTTTAGTCGTCTGCTTATACAGGTTGTAGCCGGGCCGGGTAGCGCAATCGGTAGGGCAATTGACTGGTAAGTCGGAGGTCCTGTGTTCGAAACCCGGTCTGGCCACATACTTTCGTTTCTCCTTCCGCTGATTCAAGAAGGGCAGTTGTCAGTTACTGGCAAAAGTATGTGGCCAGACCGGGATTCGAACTTAGTACTGGTTAAACGCTTAGGAGGTCTAAGCCTGCCCAGGAATAGTGTGGTTAGGTTAACTGACCGTCCCGACATGACCTTAGTTGTTTACCGTGGACGTTAAGCATCAAATCAACCAACCAACCATATACAGGTTGTAATTTTTGTATGTACAAAATCTAAACTCATACCCTAAAGATTGGTGCAAATACTTTTGTGGTTAGTATGAGTATTTAGAAAAGATGGGGTTTTATAGGATAATTCATTTATAATTTTTCTCTTATTTCTCAATTAAACATAAATGTTGGACCTCTCATTAGAACTGTCTCACTGAGACAGTTCTAATGAGAGGTCACAGCATATGGAAAAAAGAAGGAAGTTTATCTGGCAGAATCAGAAACTGTGGTAGAATTGTTAACAGTGCAGACCCAGATCAGACTGCAGGATTCTGATGTTGGTCTACACTAATTGTTCAGGTACTTCTTCCCCAATGCATGTATTTCTTTGGCATTACAACATATACCCTGAACATGATACATTTAGTTATTTTCCTTATTTATCCATGAAGACAAGTTCATGTTTCAAATCACAACTTATGTAGTTACTGTGAATATTGTAAAAGGTAACATTAGCTTTAGGAAATGATATATTCACTCAGACAAAGGTAAAGCGTTGTTTCTGCTAACTTTCAACATGAAATATCTAGGCTGATCGAGCTGTTTGAAGGTTCATTAGCTTAAGCGTTTAAGCGCCAAAAGCAGACAACAAAATTTACGTCTGCAATATTTCAGAAAATGATTTGTCCAAGATATATCATATATATCAAGAATCCATTGACTATAAAGGGCAAACAGTGAAGATCCTGATGAGGCAGCTCATTATGAGCTGCCTCATCAGGATCTACACTGTTTGCAAATTCTGCTAATTTTGTCCCTGATGCTTAAAGAGTTAACAAAGTTGTTTGTCAATGATTCGTATCTCATGTCAAGAGTGCTTTTTCTTTGCTGAAGAAAATGTGAGGAACTTTGTGGACCACAAATATGTTTTAAATTTTTTGAATTTTAACATTTTGTTAACTAACAGTGTCATTACTTTTACACAACTGGGCCCTGGCTTTTAGTGAATTTTTATGGCACTTTTGAATGTTAGCAGATTTTATCATTTTTATAGTATCAAGATAACCGGAACTCACTTTCAAATGAATTACGATTAAGATTTGTTAACTTTTGTCTAGGTCTATGTAAGTCAATGTAAGAATAATCTGTGACTGGATTAATTGCATGTTGCTATAAATTCAAGTTTATAATTATATTATTATTTGCCTTGTCTCCTACGTATGCAATTAAACTGCCTAAAGCAAAATATTGTTTATCAATTGACTTAGTTTAATACTGTGATTTACATGTATAATCTTGAGATAATTCGCTTGAAGACTTGCAGAATATTTTCTAAACAGGAACTAATAACTCGTAATAAAAGAATAAGCCTCTGTGACATTCATTCTGCCACCCCTGGAATGGTAGTCTTGCACCTTATCCACTACACTACCACAGGGTATAATCGATTCCGCCAATTTTCGCTTCCTGCAGAGACTGTCGGTCATATTTGGCTTCCGCCGAGACTGTCCACAAACTTTTGCTTCCTGCAGAGACTACTGCCCTCGAAAAATGGCTTCCTGCTGAGACTGTCCGTGTGATTCTGCTTCCTGTCGAGAGCCTCGGCAGGAAGCAGAGTCACGCGGACAGTCTCAGTGGAAGCCAAATATGATGTACAGTCTCTGCAGGAAGCGAAAATTAGCGGAATCGATTATACCCTGTGACTACAGCCACTCCTTATTCAGCAGGAAAAGTTGAAAAGTGGTAGACAAAGTATGTAAGGTGTATGGATACACCTCCATGTTTTTCCACCATTTTTTTTCAAAGATGAAGATTTTTTACTTCCATTTAAGATTTATTTATTTAGAAGAAAAAATAGTGGTTTAAAGCAATTAATTAATTCATGGTGGAATCTGGCCCTCTTTCACTGAAAAGTGGGTGGTATTTATGAGAGAGGGGTCATTTATCAAAAGAGATACAGTATTCCTTATATAGGGACTGCCTAAGTGTTTTATATGTTACCGGGTATACAACCTTTCAGTTAGCAAATGTCAGTTAAAATTTCCCTGTTCTTTATTTGCATACAGAGAGAATTCAAGTAAATTATGAAAATGTACTTTAAGCAAATAAAGTTTCACATGATTTAACATTCACTGATTGGTGTAGTGTACTTCCATCTTTTTCAGCCATTCTTGCTAAGGGGAACAACTTGTGTGACTGTGTTTACTTCCCTGCAAATATCAAATAATTAAGCCCTTCAGTCATTTCAGGACGATGGGTGGTGATAATGAAAGGCTGTGTGCAATGGAACCCACTTTACGATTGCCCCAATACTTAAAACTGTTATAAGTAATTATTTGCATTAATAGTTTCTTGAGGACTTTTGTAACCTAAATATTCAGACATCTGTGATAGTACTGATCTAAAACGTGAAATGTGACTCAGTTGATTTTAGAATATGGCAGTGCCTCAAAACTTGGTGGCATTATGGTAAACATGATCTTAAGAGGAGTTTGACCTGGATCTGTACTGATTGTTTGGGCAGTTATGACCCAGTATTTCATTTATGGAATCATGCGAACCTTAAAAATGCTAAATATTGGGATAGAGATAAAGGTCTGAGAAAGAGTGATGACCCAGATCAGACTGCTCCAAAAGGAGAAGTCTGATCAGGGCCTATACTTTTTGCCTTTCCATCTGCATCTTTTGGATGCATTACCAGGGCTGGAAAAATCCACTCGTCCGCTCGCCATGGCAAGTGCCTCAAGCTACAGGACAAGTAGAATTTCTCATTACTGCCAATGTAACTTATTAATTTCACTATACATCTTGTGATTCAGGACAAGTGAAAATTTAAGAAATTTTCAGCCCTGATTACTGCATTGTAAAACCAAACTGTTCAATTTTTAAGACTATTTCGGCTCATACTTTAGGTGTTCCAAGTTTAAGAATTTTTGGTAACAAAATTGGTATCGAAGGATCCCCACTACAGGTAATAAAATGTTTTTTCTCATCAGAAAGCCATAAATTTTGCTTTTACCACTACATCTATATTTGGGTTATGTTTAAGGCAGAAATTTATCAGAAGAAACTGCTTTGAGAATAATAATTTCATGATGACAGCACCTGTCTGTTTCCCAGAAGTGTCATAAAAATTGACAAAGTGCTTATTAGAGTCAGAATTAATCTTCTGAAGTTTATTTGTCTGGATAAAACTGGCAAGATAAACCAAAAGTGTGGGGATGAGAGTTTTCTAGACCTCAAACTTGAAGGAGGCATATTAAATTTTGACTGCCTGTCTGTTGTTCATCTGCATGTCTGTTTGTCCATGGGTCACATATTTTGTCTTTGCCTTAACTGGGAATGTTCAAAACAAGGTCAATCAAATTTGAAAGAACTGTTCAGGGTAACCATGGTGTGGACGTATGGGGCTTAATTAATATCACAAAAATTAGCTGATGTTTAAAGGTAGGTTTCTGTACTTTGGAATGCATCATAATTTTGATGATCTTTCATCCAAGTTGTTGGAAAGCACTTATAAAAAGGGAATGAATAAGTTTCATGACAAAGTGTAAATCAAAAAAATATTAGAAAAATTGTTTTGCAAGGGATTTCCTAACTCTGCTTTGCACACCAGTTAGAGCTATTTTTAGTTTGTGCCAAAAATAGATAACGCTGCTGACATCATGCTGCATTGCATTTTGGGATAGTTTAACCCATCCGCCATGCCAGGACCTCTAGAAGAGCTCATGGCAAGAGAAAATTGACCTTGGAGAATGGCATCAGAAATCGCACACTTATGGACATAATAAACATAGTTATTTTTAGAACTGGAATTCCAACGAATGAAAATAAACCAAAGGGAAAACGACTATTTTCTTCAACATCTGACGATTTTCTCAGTAGCAACAAATTCAGAAAAATAAGAAAATTCAACACTACTCAGAAAAAGACGAAATTATTTTGTGAACATAATTGTTATCGCTAGTCCAGGAACCTACCTTTAAAGTCAAGGTCAAGTTGGAGATGTAATCTTGTAGAGCTATAGCCACACCTTATACCACAATCCCCAGATACCAAAGTCTTAAGCATGAGATACCCTTTAATATGCATGGTCTAGCTAGCTACTCTGGGTATATGCTCTGGGTGATGATGATAGAGCTTGGTTCATCCTCCTGTATGGTAGATTTTCCACTCACTAAAGCTTGTGGGTTATCTCTCTGTACAGGCAGACAAACGGTTTGGCCTATCTAACACTTGATGATTCTTCTACTGAAAGGAGTTCTCTCAGTGTTTTAGTGATTGTGGGCATGCTGATAGAATTGATGAAGTGTACATGATGCACAGAAATTCGGTTTTTCGTTCAGGCTTAAAAACATGTAAGGTCACAATGTTCATGTGAAAAAATATTGTGGTTATAATATGGTGTTGTATATCATTTAGTATATGTTTTACTGTATAATGATCATGATAATTATTGGAATCAAAATGCAAATTGCATAATGATCATATCAACTTAAGTCATGTTTTTCATATTTACTCTAAAAATTCAGGAAGAAGTTTGGTATGTTTGCCAACTCTTTTAATATAAACATCTCCCAGTTGGATGAATGACTATTAAGGGGAACGCGTGTACACTTTCAGGAGAAGCAACTCTGCCAGTTTCTTTTATATCGCCCTGTCCAATGGGGATCAACTCTTAAAGGAGAGAATTTGCTCCTAGAGGAGCAAATTCTTTTCTTAAAGAGTAGACCCATTTTGGAATTTTTTGTTGTCCAAAGTAGTAAATATTGTTAAAAGTCACAAAGTTGTTCCGTTTTGAAAAAATGGCAGGAAAAACATGGTGGTGTATCCATACACCTTACTCCAAAGTAGACGATTTGAGAGTTTTCAGAGAAAAGGTACAAATGTAGAGTGTTGACCTAAACAATTAAAGTGTAAAATATTATATGAGCTGCAATAATTTTATGCAAAATCAGGTGGCTTAATTGTATCTGCGAACATTGAAGACTCATGACACCAATCTGTGAATGTACAGTCTGTGAATGTACTAAAGTCCGGTCGCGATAAGTTGGCAATGTTATTGTTTTGTGTTTATTTTGATTTGGTGACTGATTGGCTATATAGCAGAGTTCAGCTTATCCAACTCATGGGAATGAAAGAATAAATTTGAATAATTTTGTTACTATCAATTTTATTATCTTAAACTAGAGACAGGTCCTGACTTTAAGCTTTCAAAAAGTGTCATTTAGATAAATTAGAACTGCCATTTAACTGTAATGTGCCATTATGACCATAGGTCAAGAAGTTACATGAACTGCACCGTAATGATAGTACAGGTACTGTTGACATTAAAAATGTAAACAAAACATTGCCACTATAGCGCGACCGACCTATAGAGCCTTTATTTTGTGCCAGTAGATTCCATAAGGTCTCTAAATGGTGTATGCCAACAGAAAAGCCTCTGATCTGAGGCTGCAAGGGTGCACATGCACTGCCTAGTCTGAGCATTTGTTTGCATTCAGCCAACACAAAAATTTAGCTTATCTGACATATCTGGTGTATTTTGTGTAGTCTAGCTGTCATTGCCATTTAGCAAATATTTTGAAACCTTGAAACTACAGTACATTGCGTACGTTAGCAGTATTAACCCTTAAAATTTCAAAAACAAAAATACATGTAGTTGAAGTTGCATTTTACAAACAGTGTAGATTCAGATGTCACGCAGCTCATAATGAGCCACTCTTTGAGCCACCTCATCCAGATCCATTGGTTACACTGTTTCCCTCTGTAGTCTTTGAATTCTTGGTATGACAGTCATTGACAGATATACTGCTGAATGGACTAAACTTTTTTTTAAATTTTGCAGACATAAAGTTTTAGTGCTTGAATGGTTAATATAATCGCCGAACAACCCTAAGCAGTGAGACAGACATGTTTAAGCAAACAGTTCAGGCCCAGATCTTACTGCTCATACGTAGAGTGGGTCATTTTGTTCAACATCTGATGCTGGAATTATGCAAGGCTTTGAAAGAAAATTTAGTGTTATTATGTCCCCCCACCACCATGGGGGAGATGCATATTGTTTTTGGTGTGGATCCCATCTGCATTTGCGCTGCATGGCGTCTGCATAACTTCTTGTCTGCACTGTATCTCCTGAAGGGATGGATGGATTTTGACCAAACTTGCACAGATACATAATACACTGGGTGGGAGGAAAACTGATTAGATTTTGGTGACCTTGACCATAGTTTCAAGGTCACCAGAGGTCAATGAGTGATTAAAAATGGTTTGTCTGCATCATATCCCAGAAGGAATATTTGGATTTTTACCAAACTAGTGCAGATATATGACTAGGAGATGGCAAAGAAGTGATTAGATTTTGGTGACCTTGACCCCATTTTCAAGGTCACAGGAGGTCAAAGATTGTTAAAAATGCCTTTTCTAGTGCACCATATCTCCCCTATGGATGGATTTGAATCAATCTTGCACAGATAAATAATTGAGAAATGCAAAAGCCTTGATTATATTTTGGTGACCTTGACCCTCTTTTCAAGGTCACAGGAGGTCAAAGAAGGTTGAAAAGTGTCTTGTCTGTACCATTATCTCCTGAATGGATGGATGCTTTTGAACCAAACTGTCACAGATACATCACTTGGAGATGGAGAAGAAGTGATTAAATTTTGGTGACCTTTACCTCTTTTTCAAGGTGACAGAAGGTCAAAGAATGTTGAAAAACAGCTTGTCTGCACGGACGTCCATATCTCCTGAAGGGATGGATAGTATGACCAAACACAGACAAGTGTATAATCAGGAGGTGGATGAAACTTGATTAAATTCTGCTGACCTTGACCCTATTTCAAGGTCACAGGAGGTCTTAACTTGGCAGCCTTGGGAAAATGATACTGCTGGGAAAGTGCAGGTTGTCAAAAAACATTATTGGTTTTATTCTGTAATTTTGCCTTAAACTACACTGGCGCTCACGTATTTGTACACATTCAAAACGCTTCGGGGACGCAGTTGATGCGCGCGGGATACACGGTAATTATGAACGCGAATATTTTAGTAGCCAATGAAAATTCGTTCTCAGTTTTGCGTATACCGCGAAGCGACGCGTGCAACGCGCATTTTATGCAAATTTCAAGGACCCAATCAAAATTGTGCACATGATACGGGTAGTGACGTAGTCCTTTGCGTCTCAACGCGCGCGTACGGGAACTAATCAAAATCGCATATTGAATGCGCATTTTAGGGAGGTCAACTTTAAGTAAATCATGTGAAAGAAAGAGCCATTAGTCTACATCAAGCTTGATGTCGAATGCTCATTTGGTCTTACTTGAACCATAACGGGAAAGAAAGAATAAAAGAAGCCTAGAAACTGGACCGGCAACTCAAAACTAAATGCGACTGGGACAGTCCCACGACGCTTCGCCATTGAAGTGGAAATAGCCTAAATCGCACTCTTCAGCCATAAATTCCTTTCATATCAGAAATTAAAATCGTGGAATCTGAAATTAATATGGCCTTTATGGAAAATAAGTACCAGGCGGCAGTCACTTTGAATCTTAAAGAATTCAAGTCAGGGTGGGGGGATAAAAACCTCTGATCAGTGACCTATAATTACAGTGACCTGGAGGGCTGATTGGAGTTTTACGAGAGCATGTTTGGGAGAGGAGTGGTAGGTCACTGCTCTGATCAACATGACTTGGAAACGGCTGTCTCCAGGGCAGTGTCCTCAGCCCTATCCTATTCATTGTAATAATAAATACCCTTGATGATGCTGGATGGGTGGGTGGGGGGGGGGCAAACCTCTCTCTTTCTCAGTTTGCAGATGACAGTGCTATCTGGACCTACCACACCTCTCCCAAACATACTGTCGTAAAACTCCAGTCAGCCCTCCAGACAATCGAGATATGGTCCACGCTCTGGGGCTTCAAAATACCCACTATTAAGACAAAGGCTATAATTTTCCCTTAAAAAAGACTTCATATTGAATCACTTGAAAAAACTCTCATTTTTTTGGACAGAAATAGAATTTTGTGACCATATCACCTTCCTGGGTATGATCCTAGATAGCAAACTAACATATGGGGTCAGCATATTAAAAATCTGATTGAAAAATGTAATAAAGACCTAAACCTCATGAGGATGGTTTCAGGCACCTCCTATGAAGCAGATAAAAAAATCCTATTGACATTATATAAGGCCCTAATCCTCAGTAAAAGTTGATTATGGTGCGCAAGCTTATAACTCGGCACCCAAACATCTACTCTCAAAGCTCAAGACCTCGTCCAAAACAACTTAGCACTCCGTATTGCTACGAGGGAATACCACTCTGCCCCTATTAATGCTTTAGAAGTTGAATTTGGAATTAAACTCCTACAGCTGAAGGTGCCGGGCAGCGTAGCGCAATCGATAGGGCACCTGACTCATGCCAGAGGTCTTGGTTGGGCCACATACTTCGTTTCTCCTTCCGCTGATTCAAGAAAGGCAGTTGTCAATTATTGACCACCGGCACTTACAACCATACCAAACCCTCAAAACTGGACGTTTATCCCCTAATAAATGAAGCAGTAACCAAAAAATGGCAATCCCAATGGACCAATAGCAACAAGGGCCACACCTTCCATTTCGTCAAACCAAAGGTTAAACTTCAATGTGACGTATATAGTCTCAATAGACGTTTCGACATAGCCTATTCCGGACTAAGGCTAGGACACTGCGGGCAGGGCTGCCTTCACTACAGTAACCAGTCCGCCCTATGCCCCCACTGCAATGATGCAGAAGATCTCAACCATATCTTCTTTGACTGTGTGGCCCCATAACAATCAAAGGCGAGACCATAGAATCCACCATATTCAAGTTAGGCTATCACACAATAGACCTGAGACTGCTACTGTCTCCCCCATAGAAACATGCAAATACAATACAGAAGGCAGTCTTTGAATACCTAGACAAAACCAATATCATTGCCAGGATATAGAGATTCCAATACAATAGGGAAAAAGATCCCCCCAATTTTCTCTAATTCGAGCCCCTGTTGCTAACCACCTACCAAACCCATTTCCCAAAATCCCTGGATCCACATTAATACCCTACTAAGTGCAATGCTCATGACAAAAACTCCCATTACCCAGTAAAAGCCCCAGAACCCATCTGTACGACTACAATCTGACTTTCCATACGGTCGTATAAATAACTTTTGTCTATTGACAATAAAGTCTGAAATTAATGTGTATCCAACCTCCTTAACCTCACACCCAGGCTAAGTTACCTGGAAACTAAATGAACCATAATAAGGTTCAGCACATTTGCTCCCTAGAAACAGCCAAAAGAAACTGCCCATTTTTCCTGTCAATCCGCAAGAAGAGATAAGCTAACAGTACTCTCCATTTCTTCCCCACCCCCAAATTAATGTCTATTGACAATAAAGTCTAAAATTAATGTGTATCCAACCTCCTTAATCTCATACCCAGGCTTAGTTACCTGGAAACTAAATAAACCATTATAAGGTTCAACTAATTTGCTCCCTAGAAACAGCCAAAAGAAACAGCTGTCCTTTTTGAACAACCCGCAATAAGAAATAAGCTACTGTCCCCGTGTCTATTAATAATATTCTCCATTTCCCCTCCAAAAAATAATGTGTATCCAACCTCCTTAATCTCATACCCAGGCTTAGTTACCTGGAAACTAAATAAACCATTATAAGGTTCAACTAATTTGCTCCCTAGAAACAGCCAAAAGAAACCACCGTCCTTTTTGAACAACCCGCAATAAGAAATAAGCTACTGTCCCTGTGTCTATTAATAATATTCTCCATTTCCCCTCTAAAAAATAATGTGTATCCAACCTCCTTAATCTCATACCCAGGCTTAGTTACCTGGAAACTAAATAAACCATTATAAGGTTCCACTAATTTGCTCCCTAGAAACAGCCAAAAGAAACCGCCGTCCTTTTTGAATGACCCGCCATAAGAAATAAGCTACTGTCCCCGTGTCTATTAATAATATTCTCCATTTCCCCTCCAAAAAATAATGTGTATCCAATCTCCTTAATCTCATACCCAGGCTTAGTTACCTGGAAACCAACTGAACCATTATAAGGTTCATCACATTTGCTCCCTAGAAACAGCAAAAAGAAACTGCTCTCTCCTCCCAACAATCCACAATAAGAAATTAGCTACAGTCCTGTTGTTGACTAATAATATTCTCCATTTCCCAAAATATTAGAACACTAAAAAAACTCCCATGAAAATACAGGACCCTAAAGGTTTAAATATGCAATATATTTTGGAACCAACTAAACCAAGATAAGGTTTAGAACAAATGCTACAGTCCTAGGTCCCAAAAGGAATTTTTACCCCACCTCCCTCCCTCCCAACAGAATTAAGCTACGGTCTTCTCTGAGACCAACGGTCGCAATTCATGATGTAACCCAGGCAGTCTCAATTACTCATGAGGGCCACAAAAACATGAGACAACTGCATTCCAGATCACCCTCAATCTCTTATCCCCCACTGCCCATTGCATTAGTTAATAAGGGAATTTGCTCCCCACCTAAGAATTTGCTCCCCATTCCCCCCTAGACCTGCCCTGGGCCCAGCCAGGACAGGGGGCTTGTTCCAGCAGAACTAGCAAAGTGAAGTCTGATGGAGGCCTGCAGTTCGGGGAAGATGCATTATGGCTTGAAGTGCATGTGCCTCTCATGCCAGTCTGGGCGGAAGCCAAATATGATGTACAGTCTCTGCAGGAAGCGAAAATTAGAGGAATCGATTATACCCTGTGGTATTGTTTAACTCAATATAATAGTCTGGGTCCAAATTTCACTGGTCAGTTTAATTCTTAGCGAGGGTTACCGTTGGTGTTCTGGCCCAGATAAGTTGTGACTTTTTTTTTGTTGTTGTTGTTTTCTGGGCTTAGAAGTTAAGAAAAATAGAAGTTATATATAGTTTCTAAGCCTAGAAGTTCTATTATAGAGTTAGTCTAAATAGTAGTTAATGAGTCCCATTGAATTCAGAAATCGAGACGTTACGAGTTGTTATGTAAATATTGACCCAGATAATGTGGGACTACTTTATGGTTCCCGTCTTCTGCGCATCCATTCGGTCAGATTCCCGGTAGAGAGATCGAGACAATATTTAATGAACTTAGTAACTTATATTGTTTTAAGCTATCCTAAAACTATTTTAATTAGGCCAACGTACAATCTGCGGTTGTACGCGTATTGAACAAATCATGAATATTCATGTTATCATCTTTTGCGTCTCCCGCGTCGAGACGCGTCAGGGCGATGCGCGGTTCTAGGTGATACGCACACAGCATGCGCATGCAACGTGGTACGAACTCGTTTTTGGTGTACAAATACGTGAGCGCCAGTGTACTATAAAGGGACACCTAGAATAAATTATCCTTAATTTGGAACAGTTTGGCCTTACATTTCAATAATGTGTCCAAAAGATGCAGATGTAATGGCAAACAGTGTATACCCTGATCAGACTGCTCCACTATGACCACTGTGATCTAGGTCTGCACTGTTTGCTCATGACTGATCTGTCCCAGTAATTAGAATTTTTACGGAATGGAAAATTAATAAGTTAATATCCAGCTTCCTGCGTAGATTTCTCTTTCTTTATTAGAAGCTGAAATTAAGTTACTTCAGGCTTTTATCCAATTAGAGAAATATATCTTTATTAATATTGATTTCCTGACAAGAGTTATATGGCAAGGTGTGATGGTGACAATAGACTTGCGAAATTAATTACTGCAAAAATTCTAAGTGTTTGGATCGAGCAAAAAGTGCAGACCCAGATCAGACTGCTCCTTGAAGGAGCAGTCTGATCAGGGTCTACACTGTTTGCCATTCCAGGCTGCATCTTTTGGAGGCATTACTGCATCGTAAAATGAAACTGTTACGTTTCTTAGATAATTTCAGTGTTTATTTTACGTGTCCCAATTTTTAGAATTTTCATGATAATTAATAATTGCTCTCCAGAGCCTTGGAACTTTTACTGCAGAACCCCTAAGCTGTTCCGAAAGAACATAATATGCCCTTAGAATAAAGTGTAGACACAGACCAGATTCTTTCAGCTGATACTGTATCATGGCAAGGCTAGCTAGAAGAAAAGAGTTATTGTGAAATTCAAAGAAAAAAAATCCTTTACAGAAATTGTTAACGAATGGTCCAAACA
This sequence comes from Ctena decussata, assembly GCA_963989385.1. Lineage (NCBI taxonomy): Eukaryota > Metazoa > Mollusca > Bivalvia > Lucinida > Lucinidae > Ctena > Ctena decussata. The sequence continues at coordinate 47,968,902 of OZ022504.1, forward strand.
GTAACCCTCTTTGAGAGTAGGAGTCAAATGCATGGAATCATACGATATAAAGCATAACTATTTTTGGCTTTGGGCACAATAGAATAGTAATGCGTAACTGAGCATTATTTACTTAAAATTGATGAAACAATTTCATGTATGATATTATGAATGACAGTGGATGACCTTTTGCAAACATGATGGGTGAAATTTTAATTTACATTTAAAGCACCAAAAACTGAATTGAATAGTTGAATTTGCAAACAAGGTAGATCCAGATGAGGTGACTCAAAATGAGCTATTTCAGGAATTTTGAAGAACAGCTCATGGACGGCTGTTCTTCAATCAATATTCTTAAAGGAACTGTTGAATAACTGTTCTTGAAAAGAGTTCAGCTACAGTTCTTGAACAGTTCTTGAGCATAAAATGGGCCATTCAACTCTTTATGCCAACTTTATATAGAAACGCTCTTTCCAGTGTCAAATTGATGTTACAAGATTTGATTTTTCTGGTAAATAAAAACCCTCGAAAGTCCCCAAATTTCATCAAAAACAGGCAAATTTTGTTTTTCTCGCAAAAAAAAATCTTTGTTGCCACAAATCTGGTTATAGACCTTGAATTATTTGCCTCGAAAATATTGTATAAAGGAGCTATTTAATGGGACTATGCGGTCGCATTAAAGCGACAATGTTTAATGGGACAATGGCACTCTGCCTAGCAGTCACATTTTTGCAACAATGGACGCCGAAAGAGTTAATGTTCAGAAAGTGTATACCTGAAGTGCATAATGTTTTGATAGAACAAATCTTAAGAATCTAAAACCATTTTTCAAGAACAGTGCAAGAACTGGTCATGAACTGTTCCTGATAAGTTTGCAGGGGCACTCACTCATTCTATATAATTCTGTTTCTATCTTACATTTAACCAGCAGTGAAGAAACTATCCTTCATGGCAGTCATCAAAATGCTGTAGTGACCTTTGGCTGTTATTAAAGGCATTGCTTTTAATTTTTTACATGCATTAATTCAGACTTCTCATTACCAGTATCTCCATTTTTGAGGAAAACTTCTTTATGATTCTCCTACTTTTGATCTGAGCATTTCTGCATGTAGGTGTATCCATTCAGCTTAATTTGTTATGCTTCTTTTTCAGGAGGTGCAATATCGAACAGTCTTGCATTGTTTACGGATGTTCTTCATCTCGGCAGTGATCTCATTAGCTTCCTCATTAGTCTTCTTGCTATATATCTCGCTCGCAAACCAGCGACAAAGAAAATGTCCTTTGGGTATCATCGGGCAGGTAAGCTGTAGTACTACTAGTTTATAGATGTATAGATGATCAAGCTGGGTTGTTAAGTTGGCAGTGGTTTTGTTTTCAGTTTGTGAAATTCTTTAAAGTATGATTAAAAGAAAGCTGCTGATTTATTTGCAGTTCTCAAGCATAAGAAAACAACAACAAAAACAAACTATATAGCCGAATTGCTGAATGTGTTTCAAAATATACCAAAACGATTGAACTACACCAACTAACTAATCAACTGAACAAATACACAGAATACATAATTCTGAGCCATGCCAAGAATTTCACTCGAAAGTCATCTGATAGTATATACACTGTATGGTGTACCTGGCCAATGCAACCACATCTTTGAACGTCGCATAGTCCCACTAACAAAACTGCACCTGTTAATTCAATGTCCAACATAAGTGCGTGAGTGTTACAAGAACCTATTAAAGGAAGATAAGATTCATTAAAAGTAGGGATTTCATTCCTGTATTCTGCATGTTACAACTAAGGGAGATAACTCAAGTAAATGTGACAGTAAGAGTTTTACTTTCATTTGTATTTATTATTGCCTCATGAATATTCATAATATACTCAGTGCCAATGAAAATGCACCAGTCTTATGATATCATGCTTTTTCTTAAATTCAACGATCATACATTATCTACATGAAAAAGTTATCATATTGAGCTATCTTATTACGCCCATGATGTAGTTTTGTCTAAAAGTACGCTGTGAGTGTGTGACGTAACATAGGCTCTGAAATCAAGAAAAACGGAATTCCAGCATTATTTCACATGCCAGAACTTCGTAAATGATGGATTTTGCTAATGAGTAGATCATGAGATAGCCTATCAAATCACCATGGAAAGGAAATCCAGACAGCTGAAGGGAACAAAGTGACTTGCAGTCAAACGTCACTGTGTTGTCACGTTATTCAAACAATGAACAGACAAAAGTACCTTTTGGTAAAAAAGTTACCTTTTGCAACCCAAAATGTTGAGATCAGTGGTAGAAACTGAATTTCAGAAGTTTTGTGGGGCAAACGTCAACCATTATCCAGACAGAGCATGATGTTACATGTATAATGTGACCCTTATTTTGCCAAACCGCATCATGATTCCATGGAGGAAAAGTGATCTTATGTCAAGAGACCTTCAGTTGCAATCAAGTGTCTGGCAGAGCATGAAATATGGAATTTTTACGTTTTAAATGTGTCATTTGATATCGATCGTTTACAAACGTGTCATTATTGACGTCACGCTTGATTGCGTCAACTGATGACCGAAATTTAACTTTCAAACGTCCTCTCAACACCGAAAAATTAAAAAATATTGAATTTTCTCTAACATCAAACCACTCATTAAACAAGCATACAAGTAATGTGCCATATGTTCCAAACTGGTGCGTTTTCTTTGACGCTGAGTATATATTTCAGAGGTTCTAGGTGCTTTATTCAGTGTTTTTAAAATGTGGTCAGTTACGGGTGTTCTTGTATATATGGCTGTACAGTTTCAGGTAGTATCTCACTTATAATTCAAGGGGAGCATGGCATACACTGTATGCCATGCTCCCCTCAAATCATAAGTGAGATGATGCCATTGATCTGTTACCTTACAGCAGCTGCTATGGAATTACTAACTGTTGTGCTTAGTACCTTGGCAGAATGACATCTCGATGACCTCACTTAGGCATTAATATAAACTCTTACATGTAGTTGCCGTATGGTAGCAGATATAATAATTATGATGTCATTGGTTCTGGAGCATGGCAAACAATGTATGCCATGCTCCACCAATTTTTTAATGACATTACAAACTGAAAATCTTTCAACAGAAACTTTAGATTTTTACAAACTAATAATCATTCTCAAATAATTTAATTTTTCTGTTGTATATGTATGATGCCTTATGAATATTCATGATATTTTTCAGAGGTTCTTGGTGCTTTATTCAGTGTTTTCATCATCTGGTCAGTTACGGGTATTCTTGTTTATATGGCCATAGAGAGGATAGTCCATGAACATTATACAGAAGTAAAACCAGATGAAATGTTAATTACAGCATCACTTGGTGTCTTCTTTAATTTAGTGTAAGTATAAATGCAAAAAAGGTAGATCACCTATTTGGGAAAGAGCTGCTGACTCGGCTTATCAGTTGTAAATTGTTGTTTGTTGGGATGTCTTTGTCAATCTTTCCCTTTGATGTTGGGGATAGGGTTTGGGATCTGATTCAGTCAGTTCCTGAATTGTAGTTACTCTTTAAACTTTCATATCACACATTTTATGCAGGCAGTAGCATTGAAGTTTGAAACAGCATACCATTCGTACAGCATTCATTTGGCTATAAGACACGGTTTTCTCTCTCCGTAAAGTACCCAAATTTGTAATTCGACTGTTTGATAGTTTTTCTCTTCCAAAACAATCCTAAAAATCTAGATCCATCTTACAAGATGGATCTAGATTTTGGGATTGTTTTGGAAAGGAAAAACCTCTGTCTTATAACCAAAGGAATATGGTACCATATTGTAATAATTTGGTTATAGACCAGGTTTTTAACCATCTAGAATGATCCAAAATATCTAAATCAGTCTTAAGTAATTTTCTGTGTTCATGTAATTCTGCTGTTTAAGATGAAGTTTTCCTGTCCCAAACAATAAAAAAATCAAGATTGAGTGTTTTTGAGGCCCTCATTGGATCTCCCAACCTACCATTTTATAATTACTACTTAAGTTTGAACTGGGTGCTTAATTTTACTATAATTTAGCCATGGCGTTAATTGTGCTGACGGGAAGAGAGGCTGAGCCAACCTTCATTGGAACTTTGTCAAGACATAGCTCATTTACTTCTGTCCTAGTATTTTTATTTTCAGGGCCATTATGTGATAATATTTTAAAGTAATGAATTGGATGCAGGGCATGATCAAAGCTGTTTTTATCTATTGATATTTTCTATGAATACAATAAAACACTATAATAGCAGTTTCTTGACAGTGACTTGCGGTGATATCATCATGCACAGGGTTTTCACTGTGAATTCTTTTGAAATTAATATATAATATGACTGAGTTATGATAAATTTAAGGTGTAAGGGTACACTTCCATAGTTTTCTGCCATTTTATTAAAGGGAGACAAATTTTGTGACTTCCTCTCCACTTCAACAGCAAAAGAAGCCCTTCCAAAAGGGGGGTCTACTCTTTCAGGAAAGAATTGGCTCCTTAAAGAGGGATTTTTTTCTTTTAGGTGTTGAACCCTATGACAAGGGGAACAAATGAAAATGGCAGAGTTGTTCCCCTCTGAAAGTTGACCTTCCTATTATTAAAAAATGAACTCTGTATCCTGTAGTGTACCAGAGCTCTAGATAAGAGGGGTATTTGATGATAATTGAGGGACAATTTTCTTTATTTCTTATTGAAACCATATGTTGTGACCCCTCATCTGAACCGTCTCGTCGAGACGGTTCAGATGAGGGGTCACAACATATGTTTTTATCAAGAATTAACAAAAATTATCCCTAATTATCACCAAATACTCCCTCTTATCTAGGGCTCTGGTGTACATATCAAATCTTAATCCAGGGAAGCCAACAAGAAGTCATAGAAGTTGTTTCCCTTTGCAAAAATGGCAGAATACTGTTGAGATGTATCTATTCATATTTCATATGGTAATCATTTATTTTCGTTTTCTTTATAAATTCCATCTTTCAGTTTTGTCAGAAATGTTAAGCCCAGTTAAATTGTTATATTACATTTCTATCTTGTTATTGCAGGCTTATATGGGCAGTAAATTAAGTTTATATTGCACTCAAGGGCCCAATTTTTATAGATTTTTATCAGTCAAATAGGAAGTTAGTTGATAACTACTATATTGAGGTCAGTCATACCATTTCATACCAGGCTTGACACAAACATGTCTTCTTTATTCTGATTAGTAGTTTTGACCTCCCCCTGACCCCCCCCCCCCCCCCCCCCCCCACCACCACACCACCCCAGCACATCCCATCCCCCACCCCACACACATACACACACCACCACCACCTAAGGTGATTGGGCCAGTGTCATATGTTTTTGGTGCAGTTTCTATTGGCACTAGTGTTGTGGCAGTTGCTTGTAAGCTTGATATTTATTTACAAATGAGTAAATTCTCACCAAACTTGTCGAAATATACTTCTGGACAAGCTAAAGTGCTGATATCAGTGTCCTTGATATAGCAGGTTGTGTAGCAGAATTCCTAAATTGATATATCCATACTATACTTGCATAAACACATTATAGCTGGAGCAGGCTTAATCTTTGGATATTTCATATTGTTATTATTATTTGAAGGTCAACTGAATAACCCTGTCCGAGTGTACCCTTAAGATGTTTGGGTACACCTCCGTGTTTTTCTGCCATTCATACAAAGGAAAACAACTTTCGCAACTTTCCGGTTGCTTCCCTGGATGACTAAATCTGACCAAAAAGAGGTCTGTTCGTAAAAGAAAAAAAGTTGTTCTTCTAGGAGCAAATGTTTTCCTTGACCCCCATACCAAAACTTGACTCAGTCAAGTTTGGGTTTGGGGGTCAAGGAAAACATTTGTATTTGCCTCTCTGAGAGGCAAATACAAAAACAGTAGAGTTGCTTCCCCTGAAAGTTTATCCATCCACATTTAAAATTTAAACAAATGCATAAGCTAAACTATAAAGGTAAAGGTAAAGATTTCCCATAGCCTAATAGCGGTAGGGGCAGTGGGGGGTAGAGACCCACTGTATCTTGGGCACAGCTGATGAAAGGCGGAGCCCATCCCTCTCCTTTTGCTGCCTTATCCTTCCCTGATTCAAAAAAGGTACCCATTTACTGCTGGGTTGACAGAGAGAGTTTTCCAGTCATCGTATGACGACAGTGAGCCGCGAACTCACGACCTTACGATGACTTTCTGCACAATAGCCGAGCCACTCTAACCACTCCACTACGGCGCCTCTATGCTGATCTAATATTACATTAATTTCCTTGTAAAGGATCCAAAAAAGACTGTTCGTACGGACTAGTCTAAGCAGAGATAGCATTGCTTATCAATGCAAATGGATACTTTTTGGGGAAAGAATCTCTTACTCCATTTATAATTTGCTTCTATAGAGTCATGATCTGGTATTTATTTTGTAAGTCAAAGATGTAGGATTCCATAATTACATGTAATACGAAAAAGGTTGAGGTGACCTAGTTTTTTGGATAAGGTTGTTTTACAAAAAAATATTTGAGCTGCGACATGACAAAACTTGGCTTGTGGACCCAGGGAAGAATCAGATCAGCCTGGGTATCTGCCCAGTCTGATCAGAGTTAGCTTGTGCTTAAAAGGTAGCTAAGGATCAAGCTACCTCCTTGCCGACAGCAAGGACTTAAGATCAGACTGGGCATATGCCCAGGCTGATCTGAGTCTTCTCTTGGCGCACATATGTCACTTTCTTGCTTTTGTGGTGTTGCAGTTCATTTTGTTAGTTGGTAAATTTGTTTAACCCTATAAGGTAATTAATCATATTTTTGTCTATTTGACTGTTAAGAGATAGGAAGTTATTCTTTAGGCATTACAGTGTGTTTCTAACAAAAGCAAACTATGGTATGATTTACAAGCTAAGTACTGTGGCAAGTCATATTCATGAGGAAGTAGTGTAGACCTAGAAGTTGCTCACAGGGGAAGCAACTCTGGAAGAATTTGGCCTACCAAGGACCAAATTTTATCCTTTAAGAGTAGGCCCATTTTAGATGGGCTTTATATTTGAGCCGCCACATGACAAAACCAGCAAAGTGTCATGTGCGCCCAGCAAAGCCATAGATCAGCCTGGGCATCTGCCCAGTCTGATCAGAGTCTTCGCTGTCTGCATGGAGGTAGTTTAGACCCTTAGCTGCCCTTTAAGTGCAAGCAAAGACTCTGATCACTCTGGGCAAATGCGTAAGCTGTTCTCAGTATTCCCTCAATGTACATGCCACTTTGTTGGATTTGTCATATCGCAGCTCATTTTATTCGTCCTCCAGGAAGTAACCTCTGTCAGGCAGTCTTAAAGTTGTTTCTCATTGTTAACTCTTTAAGCACCAAAAAGCAGACGACAAAATTTACGTCTGCAAAAGTTAAAAAAATAGTTTGTCCAAAGCTATATCATATTGAGAATAAGAAAACTAGAGGGCAAACAGTGTAGATCTAAATGAGGTGGCTCAGTATGAGCCACCTCATCAAGATCTACACTGTTTGCTCTGGCGCTTAAAGTGTTAAAATGGCAGAAAAATCTGGAGGTATAGCCGTACACCTTAAAATAATTCTCAACCAGGAAAGAAAATAATGTTGACAGAAAAGATTACAAAATGCTATTGAAACTGTAATGAAGATTTGTAATGAATATTGATGAAGAGATACTAGGTATCCCTCAAGGTATTATTGCTTTATTTCCTATCATAATACCAGAGTCAGCAAGTTCACAAGGGTTGTTAACTTGGTTCACAAATATACATGTATTATCTAGTTTATTTTTAAGTAACTCCTGTATACCAAATTAAGCCTAAATAACTGGATAGAGGATCTTACACTCATGGTCATTTCATATGAAATTTATGAAATGACCACGAGTGTAAAATTCTGTTTATCATACCACCCTTTAAAATGGGCCAGATTATATAAAACTGATTTATATATTGGAAGGGGAAAACCCTTGTCTAAATTTGGCAGATATGACCTTGAACAAGTCCAAAAGAGAATTATTAATGAGGTGAGCAAGCTTCCCCCATTTCATTCATCTCATTATGTGAGTGAAAAATAACTGTTAACCCTTGATTTAAGTGCTAAAATACCGACAAAAAAAAATTACATATGCAAAATTTAAAAAAACCATTACATCCAGACTATAGCTTATTGAGTGTTCAAAGACTAGAGGGCAAACAGTTTGGACTCTGAATAATAATACATAGTTCCGAGCCACACCCAGAATATCACTCAAAATCACGTGACAGCGTATACCTGACCAATGCAACGACAACTTAGCACGTGACATAGTCTCACAAACAAATCGCACGTGGTCAATATTGTATAAGTCCGTGACTTTACCTTACAGTTAATGGAGGGGTGTATACCTGTTTAAAGAAAACAAACCAACACGACTTTTAATAAACCTACCCTGCTTTGCAAGAACAGAACGCATCAGAAATGTATGATGTGCCAATTTATATGTGTAGGTCATGAAGAGGCTGATTCTTCGCCATAGATCGCCTACATTTAGCAGACACTTGCATTTGTCATTTGTTTTTCCGCCATCTTTGTGTAAAGCTTGTGAGACGTAGTAACAGTAACTAAGAAGGCGGAGCTTAACGGCTATTCTCGGAACTGTGTATTGAGGCGGCTTATTATGAGCTGCCTCATCTGGATCTACACTGTTTACAAATTCAACTACATTTATTTTCATTTTTGGTTGTTTCAATGTTGAGACTGCTAGTGTACCTAAAATAGATACCATATTCAACCTGATTAGCACACATTGCGCTTAACTTTTCAAAATGGCAGCAGAAACATGATGTAAACTATCCTCTTAGTAAGTGCACATACCACAGAATGACTAGGTATAAAACAAGCAGACTTTAATGGTAAAAGCATCAGATATAGCCACAGAGGGATGAAGAAACTTTGCAAATAACACTTACAAGATTCTGTTGTCTGTTTAGCTTTTGAAACAAGCAAACAAATCAGTAAATCAGTATAAATGTGTGCGCTTGCAATCATCTCTCTCAGAAATGGCCACAGTGTGTGCTTATTAGGGCATGTGCGGTAATTAGGTTGAATACGGTATTCCATTTCAAATTCTAAGCTGTCTTGATTCTGTGAAACATGTAATATTAAATAAGCCACACTCAAGGTTGGCCTCTTTGGCAACTGTAACCATAGCAACAGAGATCATTTTCTGTTTCAGAATGGGCTTTGTTTTACATTCCGAGATGTGTTGTAAACCTAAACATGGATCATTTGGTCACAATCATTCCCATGGGTCACAGTCACATAGCAACAGTAACCATAGCAATAGAGTTCATCACCATACAAGCAATAGGTAAGTTATCATTCAAAGATTGTATATGATCATCTGCCCATTTGTCACTTATGTTTTGAAAATTGACGGTATAGCACATTCTCCCAACTACGTTAAAGTGAATGGTAATACTTCAAGGTGAGATGACTTTTACCTCATGGAATTTTCAATCAATCAGTCATTGTAGACCACTTTTAAAAGAAAAGAATTAGAGACATTAAAAGAATCTGTTCCCTGTTGGATCAATTTCTTTCTTCATTTTTGAAGGGCTTAGTCATCCAGGGAGGCAAACAGGAAGTCACAAAAAGTCACAAAATTGTTTGCCTGTATGAAAATGGCCAAATAACATTGACGTGTGTTCATGCATTCACTAGTTAATTTGGCACTAAATATTATATCCTTTTTTGTGACTTCCTGTTTGCTTCACATGAAGGGTCTACACACAGGAGAGAATTTGCTTCTTTAAGAGTTGACCTCATTCAGAAGATAGGCAGAAATGAAAATGGCAAAACTGCTTCCCCTGAAAGTGTACCCATACATCTTAAGCTAATTGGTTCAAACAATATTTAATTCATAATTTCTTAGATAAATTTGCGGCGACACGAGAAAACCAACAAAGTGGCTGTGCGCCCAGCGCAGACTCAGATCAGCCTGGGCATCTGCCCAGTCCGATCAGACTCTTCGCTAAAGGCTTAAATGGTAGCTAAGGGTCTAAGCTATCTCCTTTGCGGACAGTAAAGACTCTGATCAGAATGGGCGGATGCCCAGGCTGATCTGAGTCTGCGCTGGGTGCACAACCACATTGTTGGTTTTCACGTGTTGCGGCTCAAATGTAAATGTTCCTACGATTTTGTTAGCTCACCTGAGCACGAAGTGCTCAGGGTGAGCTTTTTGGATACCCTGATGTCCGTCGTCCGTCGTACGTCCGGACGTCCGGACGGACGTCCGTCAACTTTTGCTTGTGTACACTCTAGCGGGCACAGTTTCGATCCAATCTTTATGAAACTTTGTCAGAATGTTAGTCTTTATAAAATCTAGGCCAAGTTCGAAACTGGGTCATGTCGGGTCAAAAACTAGGTCACTAGGTCAAATCTTAGAAAAACCTTGTGTACGCTCTAGAGGGCACAGTTTTCATCCAAAGTTCATGAAACTTTGTCAGAATGTTTATCCTCATAGTATCTAGGCCAAGTTCGAAACTGGGTCACGTCGGGTCTATAACTAGGTCACTAGGTCAAATCATAGAAAAACCTTGTGTACGCTCTAGAGGACACAGTTTTGATCCAATCTTTATGAAACTTTGTCAGAATGTTTATCTCCATAAAATCTAGGCCAAGTTCGAAACCGGGTCATGTCTGGTCAAAAACTAGGTCACTAGGTCAAATCTTAGAAAAACCTTGTGTACGCTCTAGAGGGCACAGTTTTCATCCAAAAGTCATGAAACTTTGTCAGAATGTTTATCCTTATAGTATCTAGGACAAGTTCGAAACTGGGTCACGTCGGGTCTAAAACTAGGTCACTAGGTCAAATCATAGAAAAACCTTGTGTATGCTCTAGAGGACACAGTTTTGATCCAATCTTTATGAAACTTTGTCAGAATGTTTATCTCCATAAACTCTAGGCCAATTTAGAAACTGGGTCTTGTTGGGTCAAAAACTAGGTCACTAGGTCAAATCTTAGAAAAGCCTTGTGTACACTCTAGAAGGCACAGTTTTTATCCAAAGTTCATGAAACTTTGTCAGAATGTTTATCCTCATAATATGTAGGACAAGTTTGAAACTGGGTCATGTCGGGTCAAAAACTAGGTCACTAGGTCAAATCATAGAAAAACCTTGTGTACGCTCTAGAGAACACAGTTTTGATCAAAAGTTCATGAAACTTTGTCAGAATGTTTATCCTCATAGTATCTAGGACAAGTTCGAAACTGGGTCATGTGGGGTCAAAAACTAGGTCACTAGGTCAAATCTTAGAAAAACCTTGTGTACGCTCTAGAGGGCACAGTTTTCATCCAAAGTTCATGAAACTTTGTCAGAATGTTTATCCTCATAGTATCTAGGACAAGTTCGAAACTGGGTCATGTCGGATCTAAAACTAGGTCACTAGGTCAAATCATAGAAAAACCTTGTATACGCTCTAGAGGACACAGTTTTAATCCAATCTTTATGAAACTTTGTCAGAATGTTTATCTCCATAAACTCTAGGCCAAGTTAGAAACTGGGTCATGTCAGGTCAAAAACTAGGTCACTAGGTCAAATCTTAGAAAAACCTTGTGTACGCTCTAGAAGGCACAGTTTTGAATCAAAATTCATGAAAGTTTGTCAGAATGTTTATCCTTATAATACCTAGGACAAGTTTGAAACTGGGTCACGTTGGGTCAAAAACTAGGTCACTAGGTCAAATCATAGAAAAAACCTTGTGTATGCTCTAGAGGACACAGTTTTGATCCAATCTTTATGAAACATTGTCAGAATGTTTATCTCTATACACTCTAGGCCAAGATCGAAACTGGGTCTTGTTGGGTCAAAAACTAGGTCACTAGGTCAAATCTTAGAAAAACCTTGTGTACGCTCTAGAAGGCACAGTTTTGATCCAAAGTTCATGAAACTTTGTCAGAATGTTTATCCTCATAATATGTAGGACAAGTTTGAAAGTGGGTCATGTCGGGTCGAAAACTAGGTCACTAGGTCAAATCATAGAAACATCTTGTGTACACTTTAGAGGACACAGTTTTGATCTAATCTTTATGAAACTTTGCCAGAATGTTTATCTCCATAAATTCTCGGCCATGTTTGAAAGTAGGTCATGTCGGGTAAAAAACTAGGTCACTAGGTCAAATCTTAGAAAAACGTTGTGTAAGCACTAGAAGGCATAGTTTTGATCCAATCTTCATGAAACTATGTCAAAATGTTTATTGTCCATATATCTAAGCCCCCTATGAAACTGAGTCACGTCGGCTCAAGGTCAAATCTTAGAAAAACTTTGTGTACACCCTAGAGGGCACAGTTTTGATCCAATCTTCATGAAACTCTGTCAGAATGTTTATCTTAATGAAATCTAGGTAAAGTTTGAAACTGGGTCGTGTCGGGTCAAAAACTTGGTCACTAGGTCAAATATAAGAACGACCTTGTATACGCTCCAGAGGGCACAGTTTTGATCCAATCTCAATGAAACTGTGTCAGAATGTTTATTCTTACAATATCCAGGCCAAGTTTGAAACTGGGCCATGTCGGGTCAAAAACTAGGTCAAATGTTAGTATGGTAAAAACTCTTATAAATCTTCACCAGAGCCAGTGAACTGATTAATGCTCAGGTGAGCGATTCAGGGCCACCATGGCCCTCTTGTTGAATATAGGATCTGACTGTGAGCATAATGCTTGTATGATATAGTCATCTCATTGAGCTAATTTTAATATAGAACTATATATGGTGACAGGCTGAGATAATGGCTCATGAAAAGAATAATTATTCTCATAATATTATAACAGCTGCAAAAGTTGAAAACAGCTGTTGTTTGTTTAGAATACGAGCTAGTTTAAGGCAGAATCTGATAGGTATTTTCTACCATTTTTATATGCCTGTTTTGAAAGAAATGGATGTGTTTTGTCATGGTGCTGTCTGTCTGTCCATCTGTCTGTCTATCATTCTTGTGCATGCCATAATTCAGTTACCATTTGGGATGTCTTCATGAAATTTTATACTAGGAATATGTATTAGGTCAGGGCAACGATTTAAGTACAAGAGTGGTTGCTCCCTCTTTCTTAGTTTCCAAGTTATGCCCCATTGATAATTTTTTCCAGAAGGGAAGTAACTACTGTGACTCCCTGTTTGCATCTTTAAGAGATGAAACTCTACCAAAAAAATACAAGAGCAAATCTTTCCTTTACCATTTGACCCCTGTTTGATATTGATGAAAATTTCTTCTTATGCCAAACAGTCAACCTTGTGGTATATTTTTCTACCCACACCACACATTTATGAAAGATTTTTATACTCTGGTTTCAGTGCACATCTTCAGATAGCAGATGATTCCCGTGTGCCCCTTTTAGAAGATAGTTTAGACGAAGAAGAATCAGGGGCCCCTAAGGGACCACATATGCCACATCAAAAGAATATAAATGTGCGGGCAGCATTTATACATGTGATAGGAGACATTATACAAAGTGTAGGAGTTCTTATAGCAGCACTTATAATAAAAATTAAGGTAAGTGTAGAGCTCTAGATAAGAGGGGGTATTGAGAATAACTCAAAGATGATTTTTCTTATTAACGAAAACATATGTTATGACCCCTCTTTAGAACGGTCAGTTGAGACAGTTCTAAAGAGTCACAAGAAACAGGGTCTAATAATACTTGAGACTGTCTAAATAGTCTCAAACAATCTGATATTAGGTTAAAGACAGTAAATTATAGCAGCTGTAGAAGGCTTACATGTAAGCATACTTTAATGTAAGATAGCAACAATATTTTATCAAAGCTTTCTATTAAACAAAGCCTGAAATCATTGTTTTTTATATTTGAGACTGTCTAAATAGTCTCAAAACAATGATTTAAGGCTTTGTTTAATAGAAAGCTTTGATAAAATATTGTTGCTATCTTACATTAAAGTATGCTTACATGTAAGCCTTCTACAGCTGCTATAATTTACTTTAACCTAATATTAGATTGTTTGAGACTATTTAGACAGTCTCAAATATAATTAGACCCTGTTAAGATATGTTTTTATTGCAGAAATAATTCCAAGATAATTTTTCTTAAATCTCAATGAAAATATATTTTGTGACCCATCATTAGAACCGTCTCGTCGAGACAGTTCTAAAGAGGGGTCACAAAATATGTTTTTATGGAGAAATATGGATAATTATCCCTAAATTATCTTTGTTACCTCTTCTTATCTGGAGCTCTGGTAAGTGTCTACACTGTTTGCAAAGTGGCCAACAGTGAATTGGCGGTGTGTGAAATCGGACCTTTCATAGACATCTTTTTCAAATGAAGTTGCCCTTGGTCTGCCAGAATTGGGCATTTTCCCTGCCAACCCTAAATAGACAAAATGCCTGGAAATGTGCCTACAGTATAAATCCTATTAACGCCCTGGGGGCATTGCATTCTGTGAATGGGGGGCAATTTTTTGTGCCTAAATTGTAGTAAATCAGCCACTGCCAAAATAACTCTAATAAGCAACATAAAGGTGATTGATATACTTCCAGAGGAAGCAACTCTACTAATTTAGCCTCCCTTCTCAGTAGGGGTCAACTGTTAAAGAAAAGAATTTGCTTCCCTAGGAGTCAATTCTTTCTTTGAAGAGTAGACCCCATTTCAAAGAGCCACTTTATCCAGAGAAGCAAACAGGAATTCATGCAGGTTAATATAACATTATTTTTGGAGAAGAGGCAGGGGGTGTTTCTTACAGCAGGGGTGTTTATTGTGATTAATACGCTATATGGTAGTGCACATTCCCCATATGCATGACTTAAGTCAGCTTTATTTCCATTGCACTGAACCTAAGTTTTCCATGAATCTCACAATATGCCCTTTGCTCCACTTGTATATAATTGCAATTTGTCTCCATTTTGGCCACTATAACTGACTGAGACTAGATTTATACTCATTCTTCAAATGAACTTATTGAAAAGCTTGCATGTATCAATAGAAGAAAGGAGTTTAACATGATGCTGTTCTTATTCATTTTTTCCAGTCATGATTAATTGCTGAGAGGTTCACTCCCTTGTGGAAATTGACTTGATCTTGATTTTTGACTCCTTCTCAAGTGTTTGGATTATTTCATTAGTATCATCATCCCATCAAATCCCCTGTCAGCACTATAAAACAACTAAAATGATGTTGAAAGTGCTATAAAACCCAAAATTATTTATCCATCTTTGCTCTTTATATTTCAGCCTGACGATAAGTATAAGCTAGCAGATCCTATATGTACATTCCTGTTTTCTGTACTGGTATTGTTTACAACTATTACTGTGTTGAGAGATACACTACATGTGATAATGGAAGGTTAGTATTATATTATTCAGTTATTAGACGGGATTATATCCTTCCAAAATTACAGTACATATGTAAATCAGTCCTGGGTAATTCAGCTATGAAATGCGTTTTTCTCTCCCAAAAGAATCCTTAAGATCTAGATCCATCTTACAAGATGAATCTAGATCTTTGATGAGATTGTTTTGGTAAGGAAAAACCCCATCTTATAATTGAAGAAATATGGTACTGTATTTACAGTACCATATTTATTTGGTTACAACATGGATTTTCTCATCCAAAACAGCCCTAAAATTATAGATCCATCATGAGAAAGATCTAGATTTTTGGGATTGTTTTGAAAGGATCCAAAACAGCCCCAAAATTCTAGATCCATCATATAAGATGGATCTAGATTTTGGGACTGTTTTGGAAGGAAACAACAACATCTTACAGGTTAATTACACAATACTGATTTAGATATTTGGGTTTATTCTGGAAGGGATTCTCCATCTTACAGCTGAATAAATAGTCACTTGTGTCACTGTTGTTATAAAACTGTGTATATAGTATAAAACATGGAAAAGTCTGTTTGTTGTAATAGGGTCTTTATAGCTCCCCTTCGCAAAGCTGCAGGATAGCTCATAGGATAGGCAAGGGCCATTGTTGCCTGTTGTGGTCTGTCATTGTCTTTTGTCCACACTTTCAGCCAACTTCTCCTAAACGGTAGAGCTAGTCAGAACCAATTTTATTAAGCCTCCATGGATAGGAGAAATGAAATTAAAGTTTGTGTATATGGCTGCTGTTCATGATCCAGAACAGCTGCGAAGGAGAATAATTTTGTTTCAGCAAAACAAATTTCTGCGGAAGTGATATAGATAGTAAACTGATATGAGACACATCTTACTCAAGTTTGCACAAATTATGTCGGTTAGATCACATAATATTATGAACCTGTGCTGGCATTTATGATGTCATGACTTTGGAAATAGTATTAAGCTGGCATTACTAAAAGCCGTGTTGACATAGATTTTTATAGAAATTGCAGCAGTTGATCATTTTAATAGAGGCTTCCTGTCATGAACAAACTATTTGGAATGTCAGTCCATGCTGTAGAAATGCGATGTCAGGGAAGTAGATGTATACAGAGTTCAGAATTTTGTCCCCTGGGTTTGTCTGCTCCTGTGGTAGGGTTATATATATGCTGAAATTTAGAAAAACAGGCAACACAAAATTATAATTTAAAGGCATTTTCCTGGAACAGACAATAAGGCTGTGCAAATACAATTTTGTCTAGCCTGCTATTAGCAGAAAGTGAGATATAGGTTTTGCTTTCTGTCGTTGTCAGCAGCAGCTACATAAATTTTTCCCACATTTTCTAGTTTGGCTCTGTTTTAGGACAATGCATAGACAGGCAGGAGGAAGCTAGCTACAGTATCAGTATTTGAGCTGTGTTCTCAGAGGACAAATGCAGTACTATCACAGTGTGTTACGAAATGGATCTAATCGTTCACTATGTCGTCGAGATTATTTTAATCCTTTCAATCAGTAAGGCTACAGTTTTTAGGGTAACTGTGGTAATAAAACATTTACGGAAATTGTGGCTACGTTATGCATGGGTTGTTTGTGAATACCTCTCGTGGACAGCATATTGCATGATTTTAAGGTGAATACCTGCACGAGTCTTTTGATTGTGGAAAGCGCTTTGCATGATTTTAATGTGAGACGCATAGTATTTATACGCCTATCTTTTAATGAAAAGTTAGACGTGGCTGTTTAATTCTTGATGGATGTTATATTGTTGTGTGCCCAGATTCTGTGTTAAGACCTAGAAGGGTAAGATTTTATTATATTTATTTAGAATAGTTTGGCTAAGAATGAAAAATGTGACTTCTGATTGATATGGTATGATTATATGTGTCGACTGATTTGATTTTGTTGGCAGTGATCAGGCTGCGCATGTGTCGACCGATTTTGTTAGTAAGCATGCTGCGCATAATATTTGTATATTAGGAAGTTTTGTAAATTTCGGAAATAGTTTATATCACTGATGTTGGTTGCAATGGTGTGCGTCTATTTGACGTCCAGTGACGTCAGTTGCATTCATGTTATTCATGTGACGTCAGTTGCATTCATGTTATTGCGACGTCAGCACTTTTTATATTAGTTTCACGTATACGTGGCCTATAGAAGTAGATTGATTTGTAATGGAACTAATTTATATACTCGTGACGTCAATTGACGCCATAGCATGCACCACATTAAGGGTTTTTTCCATAAGTTATAATGGTAGCATTTGGTCATCATGCGTTTGATTTGCCTTCATTAGACGGCGTCATATGGTATAACATCATGGATGTCATGATGTCAGATCAAACGTTATGATCCCAAATGTGTTAGAAACGCTTATTCAGTTATTATATTCTATGGCAAATGGTATTACGCTTAGTTTAAAGAAATGAATTAAAACATATGCGAGTTAGATTTTGGTCAATCAATTTAATGTAAATAGGACATTGTTTAGATTATTCATGTTTTATGTTGGATATGTCATGGTGATACCTGTTGACGTCAGTATACTTCTCGTCAATGTTTGGCGTCAGATCCTTCGACGCACATGCGTGGTAGGATCTACGTTTCTTCATTGGCGGAAGTTGTAAGCACACTTTTAGCTTTACATCGTGAGCGCGAGTCGTGTCTAGTGACACGGCTGGCGTGTGCACGTTATGCTCGGCATTCGCCGAGGGCGTTGTATGGTATTTCCAAGACAGGCCCAAGTCTTACGTATTATTATTATGTAGTTACAATGTATTAAGTGTAAGTTCGTTATTTTTAGGCACATCAAGTCCGGCAGTCAGCTGTTAGGGCTTAGAGCCACGTCTCACCTGGAGATTCGATAAACGTCTCCAGGTTAATACCAACCCGGGTAGAGGCAGTTACCACGCCGTTTGTGCATGGTTCCCAAGCAGAGGCGGGAAGCACAAAATGTAGGCGGAAGTGGTTAGCACAGTTTTGCCAGATTCTGTGATAAGATCTGAAGGTCACATCAAGTGTGGGACAGTGTTCGTCCACTAAGGTGTTTTAATATATATAGACTGGTCCCTGGTACAATCCAGGGAGCGACCAGTATATAATCGTGCACGTGTTAATAAGAGTTGGTGTTCCTCATGATATATGGACTGGCCCATGACATGATCCAGGGAACGACGAATTGAAGTCTACCAACATAAGGCCTTGTTTTTTCTATGAGCTCAAACTAACGTTTTTTTGTTCGTTGTGTTTTCCTTTAGTTCATGGCGCTGAGCCGAGTACGGTGTTGACGTCAGACGGTAATCTATTTGCGTATTGTACGCAAATCGATTACAGATTTGAAACAAACACCTTACTTGGGCCAGCGACATGAACGGATATGTGTTGTATATTATTGTAATTGTGACAGTTGTAAATTGTATTGTTGTATATAGAATTTACATTATATATAAACTTAAAAAAATTCTAACGTTGTTAGAGTTTCCTTGTTAGTGTATTACACTAGTAGATAACCCTTTAACCGGAAGTCACCCTCCGCCGTCCTGGCGACGCATAAGGCTCTACACCCGTGTCGACCGAGTGTAAAACCTTCTGCGTAACCATGGGTTTCCCCTTAGGGAGAAAAAAAACATAACAATGTTTCTTTTCTGAAATAGTACGAAATGCGATCGAATCGTAGGCTATGTCAAAACTGGAAAACTAGCTATATACACAACAACGGTGCGATGCATAACGTGGCCAAACTATCTACTAAGGTAGTCCGCCCCCAAATTATCTTGGCAACTGATCTATCTAATCCCAAAGTCAATCAATTCTCTGTGTCGTACCTGTCGTGCCTCAAATGGAATGGGGAAGTATGGGTAAGTCTGATCGAACACTAGGTGGAAATCGCCACCTTTAAGTGTATCAGACGTAAAATTAACGTTGTCCTTGACGTTACACCTACTTCGCACGACAGATCCCACAGGATCCGTTGCCTCTGCCTCTAACCTGCTATCGCCACCGCGTCCTTCCATGTTCGCTTTCTGAATCGACGTTACGTCGTCGGGCTTTACGTTTTCACGTATGAAGTCATATTGGGATACGTCCTCTGACGTACAAATGTTAACTCTTTGGACATTCGGATCACTGTGATCCTCTGATCCAACATTGTCACGTGCTTTAACAACTGCAGACGACACGTTCTTTTGACGTTGAACGTACTGCTTAATCATGTTAGCAGGATAAGTATTCACGACGCCCTTGACGTTAATCTTGTAGTTCATTGCATTGACTACTTCGACAACTTCATATGGCCCGTTCCATTGAAGTAACAATTTATTGCACTCATTCGGGAGTAGCAAAAGTACTTTGTCTCCGACGTCAAACTTACGCGACCTCGCGCGTTTATCATAATAAGCATTCTGCTTTACGTCCATTTTCCGGACAATATCCTGTGCTAACTTACACGTTCTTTCTAAACGTTCTTTTAGATCAATAACGTACTGATACGTCAATGACGCACGTTGGTCAGTTTCCTCTACAGACCATAATTCCTTTAATATTTGCATAGGACCCCTAACATTACGCCCATACAACAGTTCAAACGGGGAAAAACCTAACGACTCTTGCGGAACTTCCCTTACTGCGAATAATAATGCTGGGAGATACCTGTCCCAGTCATTCGGACGTTCTACGCACATTTCACGTAATATCTGTTTCAATGTATCATGGAATTTCTCCACGGGTCCTTTACCAGTAGATTGATAAGGAATAGTTGTCAGATCTTGAAGCGACAACAACCTACTAACCTCTCTCATGACGTCAATCGTGATCTTACTATCATGCTCGATTAGCATTTCACTCGGTATTCCTAATCTACTGAACATCTCAACTAACGCTTCGGCTACGCGTCCCGTTTCAATGCCGGGTAACGCTACCGCCTCGGGATATCTCGTCGCATAGTCTATCATTGTTAAAATATAGCGGGATTTCCTGTCAGAACGAGGTTCTATCGGTCCGACTATATCAACAGCGACTCGTTTAAATGGTGTATCAATCTGTGGCAACTTTCCTAAAGGAACCTTAGTGACACGACCTTTTTGAATAGTCCTTTGACATATGTCACAAGATTTACAAAACCTTGCCACATCACCACAAATTCCAGGCCAAAAGAACTCAGTTAACACTCTATCCATAGTTTTCTTTATGCCCAAATGACCTGACATCAAGGTTTCGTGCGCCAATCTTAACACCTTTTCACGAAAACCTTCAGGGATAATAAGTTGCAAAGTGACCTTGTTTCCCTTAGTAAACTGCCTATACAATAAATCTCTCTTTCGAATAAACTTAGTTTCACCCCGGTTCAATCCACGACTAATCGTCACATTCCCAGATTCCACTCTTTGCCTTATGCCATTCAATTTAGGGTCAACAACTTGGGCCTGCTTCAATGCCTCCTTATCACTAGCAATAATTTGATCAGGAACTTTAAGTTTCTTATAGACCTCTTCACCTTGCTTAGCTTGTGACCTAGTCACTGCCGCCATTGCAAAATGGGACATATCGGGAAGTTTTGACCCGTCAATATTTCCAATAACCAGGTCATACAATGTATCTTCCATGCACAATGCCTCAGTTTTTCCTGTGAAAAATGGACAATCTATGTCAACCATTGCTAAGGGATACCTTTGGGTAGATTCATCAATCAAAGTTACATCAGATTCTCTACCAAGTAACTGATCATTAGAAACCAAGTTTCTACGAACGACACACCCAGTACAACCTGTGTCCCTTAAAACTACAACTGTTTTACCATTAACCGTACCCTGCGCTGTTGGTAATCGCGACCTTAAAAAGTAACAGACACCTTCCCTATCCACGTTATCATTGATTAGTGGACTTTCTTCCTTACTCTTATAGAGACCTTCAATTTCATGAGACCTATTCATTGTAGTTTTACAAAAGCTCATTTGATGTCCGCCACCCCGACCACGTCCGCGGGAATAACCCCGACCACGGCCACGATCTGAATTACTACCCTTCGTCTGTACAGTATCGCTCTTACTCTGTGATCTTTGTGTCTCATCTTTCGGTGCATAACTACTCCCCTTACTTCCGCTATACCCGCTTGCACTTGCACCTACCTCCGCACTATATGCTTGCTTCCTATCGGGATTCTTAAAACATTTATATGTTAAATGTCCCTTACCACAAATACTACATTTTATCTCTGGCTTCGCACTCGGCTTATTATCAGATCTACTCTGAGTTACGCCCTTAATATCACGCTGCCCCTTATTAACACAAGCGTAGACACCGCCACGTGCTTCTGCAAATAAATCTGCTTCCCTAGCCATCTCACCTAGATTCGTGAATGTTTTCGGTTTCAAATGAACATATAGTTCTTTACTACAGGATTCTAAAAACTGATCTCTAGCGAAAAAATCGCAAACAGATTCATAAGACTGGTCTACCTTCGCCATTTTCAACCATTTATTAAGATACGACCTAAGTCTACTACTAAACTGAATAAACGTTTCGGACTTTTTAGGCCTATCATAGCGAAATTTCTTCCTAAATCCGCGTTCAGTCATATCAAAATTCTTTAACAACGCATCTTTCAACTTGTCATAATCCGCTGCATCATCTACAGACAATCTATCATAGACATCAAGCGCGCGACCTTTAAGTAATGCGCTTAAATATGCAGCCCAAACGTTTTTATCCCATTTATTCGCCGTCGCGTATTTCTCAAACCTTGATAAGTAACTATCCATTTTGTCCTTACTTTCATCAAAATACGGTAACTTGGGATCTCGCGCATGCGCTAACTTTTCAGACTTCTGTTTTTCTAATTCAACCCTAAACGTTACCTTCTGCAAATCTATCTGATTCTTCAACTCGCGTTGCTGCAATTCAAAACTATACTTCAACTTTTCTAACTCAACTTCGCTTGACAACTTTGCTTCCTTATCGCTTTCGACTTGATACAACCTAGCTTCCCTATCTTTCTCGGCTTGCCGCTCTATACTTTCAATCCGCGCCATCTCGATTTCCCTATCCGCCGCAATCTTAGCTTCTTCCGTCGCGATCCTAGCCAATTCAATTTCCCTATCTTTTTCGGCTTGCGCGATCCTCTCTTTCTCCGCCGCGATCTTAGCTAACTCAATTTCCCTGTCTTTATCGGCCTGCGCAATCTTTTCTTTATCAAGTGCCCTTACCGCGTGCCTTTCTGCCCTCTCAGTCTCTTGCTGTTGCTTAACAAATTCCTGCAATGCCTGCCCTTCATAACCTAACTCCCTTCCCGTCTTAACTAACTGATCCATGACGCTTAACGTAATGCTCACGTTTACTTAACTGAAACCGACGTTCACTTATAGTCACACACGTTAACTAAAACGTTAACAATAATAATAACGAACTAATCCAACTAAAACGTTGATTAATTAGTATACTCGCGATCTGGACGTAGCCATTAAAGTTACGTTCATAACAGACCGGAAATGACGTCATAAACTGACGTTGACTTTGCCGAGAATTACTTTTCACTATTAGATGACGTAATTAGATGACGTAAATAACCCACATACAATTACGCCCAACTTGATCTAGCGTATCGGATATACAAACGTAACGTATGTAACGCAACGTATTAACACTGACACGACAACTGTACGTCCTACCTTACAAAACCATATAAGATACCAACGGTAAATCAAACTTAAGATTCCGCTATTAGGTTTAATTCATTGTAACGATATTATATAACGTTACGAGTGACCTACGTTACTAAATCAGGACATAAAATGGACCTCAGTAACGGTTACGACACCACGTACAAACGTTTGAATTAATGAACTAACAGATTGTCATGCAACAGCAGTGCCAATATACTCAACCGGACCTTAAAACTAAATACGTATCATCCGTGCCAAGACAATTCAGGTCTATATACCTCAGTTTCCCCACTCAGATATGCAACCTGTTACATTTTATCACAAATTAATGCATGGGCTATCGCACTTCATCACGCAGGGAATAAGGATAGTTGACCTTAATTGAGTGTAGGTTACATTTACAAGAATTTAGTGGCAAAATTGCTCCCCTAAAATTCACAGCCTTACAAACATCGTTACGTCACCTTAGAAAAGAACAATCAGAAAGTCAATAATAAAAAAAATGTCTGACAAAATTGTGCCTAGATTCTGTATATATTGTCAATGTCTTACACTGGCAGATATTAACCAGAAGTCAAATCCCGTTACTTCTTGACACCATGTTACGCAGAAGGTTTTACACTCGGTCGACACGGGTGTAGAGCCTTATGCGTCGCCAGGACGGCGGAGGGTGACTTCCGGTTAAAGGGTTATCTACTAGTGTAATACACTAACAAGGAAACTCTAACAACGTTAGAATTTTTTTAAGTTTATATATAATGTAAATTCTATATACAACAATACAATTTACAACTGTCACAATTACAATAATATACAACACATATCAGTTCATGTCGCTGGCCCAAGTAAGGTGTTTGTTTCAAATCTGTAATCGATTTGCGTACAATACGCAAATAGATTACCGTCTGACGTCAACACCGTACTCGGCTCAGCGCCATGAACTAAAGGAAAACACAACGAACAAAAAAACGTTAGTTTGAGCTCATAGAAAAAACAAGGCCTTATGTTGGTAGACTTCAATTCGTCGTTCCCTGGATCATGTCATGGGCCAGTCCATATATCATGAGGAACACCAACTCTTATTAACACGTGCACGATTATATACTGGTCGCTCCCTGGATTGTACCAGGGACCAGTCTATATATATTAAAACACCTTAGTGGACGAACACTGTCCCACACTTGATGTGACCTTCAGATCTTATCACAGAATCTGGCAAAACTGTGCTAACCACTTCCGCCTACATTTTGTGCTTCCCGCCTCTGCTTGGGAACCATGCACAAACGGCGTGGTAACTGCCTCTACCCGGGTTGGTATTAACCTGGAGACGTTTATCGAATCTCCAGGTGAGACGTGGCTCTAAGCCCTAACAGCTGACTGCCGGACTTGATGTGCCTAAAAATAACGAACTTACACTTAATACATTGTAACTACATAATAATAATACGTAAGACTTGGGCCTGTCTTGGAAATACCATACAACGCCCTCGGCGAATGCCGAGCATAACGTGCACACGCCAGCCGTGTCACTAGACACGACTCGCGCTCACGATGTAAAGCTAAAAGTGTGCTTACAACTTCCGCCAATGAAGAAACGTAGATCCTACCACGCATGTGCGTCGAAGGATCTGACGCCAAACATTGACGAGAAGTATACTGACGTCAACAGGTATCACCATGACATATCCAACATAAAACATGAATAATCTAAACAATGTCCTATTTACATTAAATTGATTGACCAAAATCTAACTCGCATATGTTTTAATTCATTTCTTTAAACTAAGCGTAATACCATTTGCCATAGAATATAATAACTGAATAAGCGTTTCTAACACATTTGGGATCATAACGTTTGATCTGACATCATGACATCCATGATGTTATACCATATGACGCCGTCTAATGAAGGCAAATCAAACGCATGATGACCAAATGCTACCATTATAACTTATGGAAAAAACCCTTAATGTGGTGCATGCTATGGCGTCAATTGACGTCACGAGTATATAAATTAGTTCCATTACAAATCAATCTACTTCTATAGGCCACGTATACGTGAAACTAATATAAAAAGTGCTGACGTCGCAATAACATGAATGCAACTGACGTCACATGAATAACATGAATGCAACTGACGTCACTGGACGTCAAATAGACGCACACCATTGCAACCAACATCAGTGATATAAACTATTTCCGAAATTTACAAAACTTCCTAATATACAAATATTATGCGCAGCATGCTTACTAACAAAATCGGTCGACACATGCGCAGCCTGATCACTGCCAACAAAATCAAATCAGTCGACACATATAATCATACCATATCAATCAGAAGTCACATTTTTCATTCTTAGCCAAACTATTCTAAATAAATATAATAAAATCTTACCCTTCTAGGTCTTAACACAGAATCTGGGCACACAACAATATAACATCCATCAAGAATTAAACAGCCACGTCTAACTTTTCATTAAAAGATAGGCGTATAAATACTATGCGTCTCACATTAAAATCATGCAAAGCGCTTTCCACAATCAAAAGACTCGTGCAGGTATTCACCTTAAAATCATGCAATATGCTGTCCACGAGAGGTATTCACAAACAACCCATGCATAACGTAGCCACAATTTCCGTAAATGTTTTATTACC
Source organism: Ctena decussata (assembly GCA_963989385.1). Classification (NCBI taxonomy): domain Eukaryota; kingdom Metazoa; phylum Mollusca; class Bivalvia; order Lucinida; family Lucinidae; genus Ctena; species Ctena decussata. The sequence goes on from OZ022504.1 coordinate 47,994,514, forward strand.
ACAGTTACCCTAAAAACTGTAGCCTTACTGATTGAAAGGATTAAAATAATCTCGACGACATAGTGAACGATTAGATCCATTTCGTAACACAGTGCTCATGTTTATATGATGGGCAGGGCAAGATCAATTCAACTATCCTCTCCAGTAACTTGTTGACTGTTATCTAGGCTTTATTACTCTCTTGCTGACCCACTCCAGCAATTAGTTTTTAGCTCACCTGAGCCGAAGGCTCAGAGGTGAGCTTATAGGATGGGAGTCGAGCCGTCGTCCGTCCGTGGGTCCGTGCGTGCATGCGTGCGTCAACACTTTCAAACATAAATATCTCAGAGACCAGTGGGCTGATCGCAATCAAATTTTATCTGAAGCATTATTGGGGTGGGGGAAAGGCTGCATTAGGTTTTGGTGCCGATCAGCTCAGAACTCTGGTTTCCATGGCAACTGATAGCCCCCATAGGGTTATAATGGGGAAAACGGCGTCATCACGTTTTCTCGACTGTTTTTGATTAGATCCTTATCATACTTGCAGGTAATGGTGACATACACAAGAGCTTGGATGAGTTCGAAATTTGGCCGGATTCGAGCACAGACTACAGAGTAAGCTGCCCTTGAGCGTTTGAAAAAAATCCCATAGGGTTATAATGGGGAAAATGGCGTCATCAAGTTTTCTCAACTGTTTTTGCTTAGATCCTTATCATACTTGCAGGTAATGATGACATACATAAGAGCTTAGATGAGTTCGAAATTTGGCCGGATTCGAGCACAGACTACGGAGTTAGCTGCCCTTGAGCATTTGAAAAAAATCCCATAGTGTTATAATGGAGAAAACAACGTCATCACATATTTTGAGAAAAACTTTGTCATCGCTCTATTGCCTACATTTCTCAACCGATTTTGAAATAACTTCACACAAATGTACGGCATGACAATATCTCGAGCAAATTCGACTTACAGAATGCTGCGCCCAAGGTCAAGGTCACTGTGGCTATTTTTAGAAAAAACTTTGTCAGCACTCTAGCACCTACATTTCTCAGCAGATTTTAAAATAACTTCACACAAATGTAGGGCATGACAATATCTCGAGCAAGTTCGACTTTCAGGATGCTGCGCCCAAGGTCAAGGTCACTGTGGCTATTTTTAGAAAAACTTTGTCAGCGCTCTAGCACCTACATTTCTCAGCAGATTTTAAAATAACTTCACACAAATGTAGGGCATGACAATATCTCGAGCGAGTTTGACTTTCAGAGTGCTGCATCCAAGGTCAAGGTCACTGTGGCTATTTTTAGAAAAACTTTGTCATCGCTTTAGCCCCTACATTTCTCAACCGATTTTAAATCAACTTCACACAAATGTAGGGCATGACAATATCTCAAACAAGTTTGACTTCCAGGGTGCTGCGCCCAAGGTCAAGGTCACTGTGGCTATTTTTAGAAAAACTTTGTCAGCGCTCTAGCACCTACATTTCTCAATGGATTTTCAATAAATTCACACAAATGTAGGGCATGACAATATCTCGAGCAAGTTTGACTTTCAGGGTGCTGCGCCCAAGGTCAAGGTCACTGTGGCTATTTTTAGAAAAACTTTGTCATTGCCCTAGCACCTTCATTTCTCCATGGATTTTGAAATAACTTGACACAAATGTAGGGTATGACAATATCTCAAGCAAGTTAGACTTTCAGGATGCTGTGCCCAAGGTCAAGGTCACTGTGGCTATTTTTAGAAAAACTTTGTCATCGCTCTAGCAGCTACATTTCTCAATGGATTTTAAAATGAATTCACACAAATGTAGGGCATGACAATATCTCGAGCAAGTTTGACTTTCAGGGTTCTGCAATCCAGGTTTTTGATTAGATCCTTATCATACTTGCAGGTAATGATGACATACATAAGAGCTTGGATGAGTTCGAAATTTGGGTGGATTTGAGCACAGACTACGGAGTTAGCTGCCCTTGAGCATTTGAAAAAAAATCCCATAGTCTTATAATGGAGAAAACAACGTCATCACATTTTCATTTTTCATCGGATCCTTATCATACTTGCAGGTAATGAGGATATGCATAAAAGCTTGGATTAGTTAGCATTTCGGCTAGATCCCACCACTGACTATGGAGTACCTGCCCTGAGCATCCAAAAAATCAGTGTTGCCACTTTTTCTTGGTTTCTACTGATCCGATCCTTTTCAAACTTGCGGGTAATGAGGAAATGCATAATATCCTAAACAAGTTCAACTTTTGGCCAGATCAGGCTAACCACTACGAAGTTAGCTGCCCTTGACAGCTCTGTCTGTTGTGCTCTTGATTGGATACTTTTAAACTTGCATATATTAAATGAGGGCATACATAATGTTTTGGATGAGTTTAATTTTCAGCCTGATTGGACCACTGACTGTGGAGTTAGCTGCCCTTGAGCATCTTAAATATCCCTATAGGTTTACAATGTCTCTCAGGTGAGCAATTGTTGCCCTTTGGGCTACTTGTTCAAAGTTTATACTTAAAGGATAAAAAATCAGCAAATTCCACTTACCTGGTTCAATTTCCTACCATTTCTCGTAGTCAGATTTGTCCAGTAGTGTTTAAAAAATTCACTGGCATGCTCTCAAGCTTGGAAAGTAATCTCTTGCAATATATTTTTTTCAGTTTCAAAATGGCCACCTCAAGCTGTGGTCGGAATGACCAGTATAGCTGTAGGGGTGGCATGTTTCATGCACATTCTTGAAAATTACCATTTCATATAAAATTAACATGAAATCAGTTCAGAAGAATCTGTTCTTATATTTTATAGCAGTTATTTTCATAAGAAATATCTTTTGGGAAAACAAACGAATGCGTGAGTGTAGCTGACACTGCAATCAACCTTTTGCTGAAATGATCTTATTCCAAAAAAGATTGGGTGATTAGTGATGACATCATTTCTGTTGTGATGTCATAATAGGTGGTTCCCAGCTTAATAAAAATTCAAATAAACTTCATCATAGGCTGGAAACCACAAGGTATAGTTTTTCTATTGGAAAACTTACCTCTAAACAATAAATGATAGAAATAGACAAGGAAGGTCATACAAAATGCTGCAAGTCAGTTTTTAGCTACGAGAAATGGTTTTGGGTATGTAAAACCTAAAATTTTGATATTGAAGCATCTTCAAAGAAAAAAGTTCCACTAAAAACCACTTGCTGGAGGAGGTCAACAAGAGAGAAGTCATTTAATCTGTCCAGAATTCAGGATTTGTCGGTTACAGTAATATAATCGGGTAATGATTTAGTATCCCCATATTATGCAATGGTTATACGATGTTGTAGTAATGGTAGCTAAGACATTGAACAGTTCTGATGATTTTGTAGGTGTGCCTCGAGACATGGATTACCATACTATCAAAGACCACCTTAAGAATATAAAAGGTGTAAAGTCAGTACACGGCCTCACAGTGTGGTGCTTAACTTTGGAGAAAAATGCCTTAGCTGTTCATTTAGCTGCAGGTAAACAATACTGTAAAATACAGCAATTTCGCAAAAGCCTAATTCTGAGAATGAACACAAGTGAAATGATTGACAAAGCTATAAAGCTGGGAGACTCCTGTTGGTCCCTTATACTACAGGGCTCAGTTGTTCAAAACATTGTTAGCCTAACAAGCTTGCAAAGAGGTCAACTTATTAGGTGTTTTGTGACTTTATAAGCAAATACACTGATATTTTTTGTTGAAAAAAATGTGAGAAGCTTCTCACATTTTATCAATAGAAAAGTTGTCAAATTTTAGGTATGAACATTTGAAATTTTAACGAAAAAGTTAACTAATGGCATTGTTAGTTTTGAACAACAGGGCCCAGGTAATAAGGTCCTGTATATCTATGTCCTCAATACATTGGTTGCAGGGGCGTAGCTAGGGGCAATTTCATAATACCCACAACCATGTTTTATTCTCTACTTCTTGAAGGGAAAGCTAGTATTTCAGCCACTTTGGTATTTGGTATTGAAATCTTGTCTAATTTATAAATTTTCAGCATGCAAATATGCAGGTGCGTTTTGAAATTTTGTCAATTTTGACAAAATTTCAATACGCACTTGCGTATTTGCCGTATAGGTAGCTACGCCCTTGGGTTGTACATACAGTTTATCAGAGTTAAGAATTGAATGACATTGTCATATCTGGGACTAGCAGAAGTGAGATGTATGCATTACTTTGCCAATGACGTTGGCATCAACAGCGTAAATTTTTATCAAGCTTTTGCATTTAGCTCTGTTTTGTGACAAAGCGCTAATAGGCATGACAGCGATTCCACAGAATTCTTGTTTAGTTACTATGTTGGCATCTTTTGAGCTCTAATAAGAATCTAAAAGGCTTAATGTATGCATTTTAGTTGTTTTAATTGTATTCAGTCAGGCTTTGTGACTCATAATGTATGCAAGAAAAAGGGTCCATCAAGGATGTTAGGTACAGATATAAAAATCTGTTCATCAGGATAGACAAGTCTTGTGACCCTTGCCAAGGATTTTTCCAGCTGCAGCTCACACCCATGAAAGATTCTTATAGTCTTAGCAGCCTTTCACTATTCTACTACATTATATCTTTATTACATGTATCCAAGAAATATGCAGCTACAGCTAAGACCCTGAGTATTCCTATGGGGATTTAATATTAGATAATTGCAGTTTGCTTGTTTGCAATTTTCAACTCAGCAGTTGTGCATGAAAACCATGGTTGGATGGATGACTTGTGATTATACGTCCTGTTTAACAGTATTTCAGTCCTATCAGGACCATGGCAGGGTGATAATGAAAGGCTGTGTGCAGTGGAACCCTGCTTACAATTTAAAAGATTACTGCCTACAGTGATGCTCAAACCGGGGACCAGTAGATCAGTAGGCCTGCCCTTAACCTACTGAGCTACTGGGGCTTCTACATGAAAGTGAGCATTTATGCGAAAAAAATCAGTAGCATGCACGTACCATTGATTTTGTACATTCTCTTAACACTTAAAGCCCTGAAAAGAGATGACAAAATTTATTTTTGTGAAATTTAAAAACTTGTTATGCACAATTTTATCTTTGTTGAAAATTCATTCATAAACTAAAGGGCAAACAGTGTAACGACAAACAATAAAGAGCGGCCTCATCTGGATCTGCACTGTTTGGAAATTTAGCTATTTTCATTTTGGGCACTAAAAGCAATAGTGTAAATTCTGTTTTCAGATCCTTTGGTGAACCATAAAATGGTGCTCCTAGATGCTTCAGAAGTTTTAAGAAAGAAATTTGACTTTGTGCAGACGACAATTCAGGTTGAAGATTATAAGAGTGACATTATGACAAATTGTGGTGACTGTCAAGCTCTACACAAGTGAAATGTGGAGCAGATGTAAATTAAGGAATTCTATGATAAAGTCTGTTAATTCACCATAAAGCCATGTGTTGTGAGCCCTAATTAGAATTGCCTTATCAGAGAAGGTGTAATGAGGGCTCACAGCACATTTTTTTTATGAAGAAAAAAATATAAAAAAAACTGTGACTCCATAATCGTGTTATCTGAAGCCCTGGCTCTAGATAGGCTACGCATTTGAGGAAAGTGGACATATTTTCGCTATTACAAGAGGACATTTTTACCAGCTGGGGTTACTGTCAAGTGCTACTGAAGTAAATATGTAGGACATCAAAGATACTGTGACAGTCCAGAAGTTTTGGGAAAACAGCTTCATTTTCATGTATTTTCATAAATATACCAAGATCTATGGTAATATTTTACAGCAACTGTTACAAATGAAATATGTGCCTTGTTTTGTTCACCATGACAAAAATATGGGGGTAAAGGTGAATGGGCTCATTTTCAGGGGAAGTAACTCTGCCATTTTTAATTTTGCCTAGTTTCTCAATTGGTGTCAACTATTTAAGAAAAGAATTTGCTCCATTTGGAGCAAATTTTTTTCTTTAAAAGTAGACCCCCTATTTGGAAGACCTTTATTATACAGGGAAGCGAACAGGAAGCCATGGAAGTTTTTCCCCTTTGTAAAAATTGTGAAAAAAGGGTGAAAGTCTACCAATTCACCTGAAATGCTTGTGGGAAGTAAACTGCTGTGCAGTTTGATGTGTTTGCATGGATTTGGCACTCCTGTTGACAGTGAAAAGAAATGATAGAGGCTAATAGGAGTCTTAAATCTAGTCTTATCTATTCCATAGCCTTGCAAGGACTTTGGGGAACCACAGATGACTTAACAGCAGTCCCTTTCCACTTTGCTATTTACTTTAACTCATGTGGATTGTTTGTGCGGTGGGAAAACTCTGATGTATTGCTTACCATAAAAATTTTGAAAATTGGGACTCTTCATATAATTACAGTAACTGTCCTAAAAATGGAACACATTGGTTTTTCAGGGCAGTAATGCATCTAATAGCTGCAAGTGAAACTGCAAACTGTGTATACATTGTGTTCAGTGTAGATGGAATGGCAAATAGTGGAGACCCTGATCAGCTGCTCCTATTGAAACAGTCTGATCTTGGTCTGCAGCACTGTTCACTCAGACCTATCTGCCCCAAAACTTAGAACTTTTTATGATACCTGAGTCTTTGCTTCACACTTTTAAAGATCATTCAGTGTATGAGGGGTGTTTGTTTAATGGTGTCACTGGGGTTCTACAGGGTGCGTTATTATTAATCCCATTCTCATTTCGTTTACTTCAACCCTTCGAAGTATCCTCCCTTGACGGAAACACACTTTTCAAGTCTCAAAATCCATTCTGTAAAGGCAGAAAAGTAGGCCTTTTTAGGTATACCCTGAAGACACTGGTAAATTGCACTATCAAGTGCACTTTAGGATTTATAACCAGGACCAGAAAGGGTTTTCTTTAGTAAAGGAAACAGGAAGTCGCAGAGACTAAGGTCTGGTGAATAGGGTGGATGAAATAGCTGAACTACCTTTTCCTCTTTCAAGAAGTCTTGGACAAGAACACACTTGTGAGCAGGTGCGTTTTCATGGATAAGACACAGACTTCTTAAACCGGTTGCAGGCCTACATTTTTCATAGTGTGCCTTTACTTTTGACAACACACCATTCTTATAAAATTTACCTGTGATTGTCTTGCCATTTGGTACTGGAATTTGAACAATGGATCCATCCCAATTGAAAAATACCGCATACAAAACTTTTGCCATGCTTTTAATTAGGGCCCCGCCAGACTAAGTCTGCGGAGGCCCTACAGTAATCACCTTGTCTGTCCATCTGTCTGTCTGTCTGTCCATCCATCTGTCTGTCTGTCCGTCATCATATACGTGTCCGCTCAATAACTCTAAAACTGTTAGAGATATTTTTACTTGTCCATCCATCTGTCTGTCCGTCCGTCTGTCCATCCGTCATCATTTTGTGTCCGCTCAATAACTCTAAACCGTTAGAGATATTTTCAAGAGACTTGATACAAATGTAAAGCATCATCAGACAATGTGCAGAGAACAAGAACCATAACTCTGCCTACAATTTTTACTGAATTATGCCCCTTTGAAATTTTGAGTACAGAAATGGTGTCCGTTCCATAACTCTGAAACCGTTCAAGATATTTTCACTAGACTTGGTACAAATGTAAAATATCATCAGGCGATGTGCAGAGAAGAAGAACCATAACTCTAATACAATTTTTACTGAATTATGCCCCTTTGAAATTTTGAATACAGAAATCGTGTCCGCTCCATAACTCTGAAATCATTAAAGATATTTTCACGAGACTTGGTACAAATGTAAAGCATCATCAGACGGTGTGCAGAGAACAAGAACCATACCATTGCCTACATTATTTACTGAATTATGCCTTTGAAATTTTGAGTGCAGAAATCGTGTCCGCTCTATAACTCTGAAACCTTTAAAGATATTTTCACAAGACTTGGTACAAATGTAAAGCATCATCAGTCAATATGCAGAGAACAAGAACCATAACTTTGCCTACACTATTTACTGAATTATGCCCCTTTGTAATTTTGAGTACAGAATCTTGTCCGCTCCATAACTCTGAAACGGTTAGAGATATCTTCACAAGACTTGGTACAAATGTAAAGCATTATCAGGTAATGAGCAGAGAACAAGAATCCTAACTCCGTTTACATTTTATACTGAAGTATGCCCCTTTGTCATTTTAAATATAGAAATCAGGTCAGCTCTATAGCTTTAAAACCACCGATGATATTTATATAAAACTTGTACATAATATAAAGCATCATCAGACAATGTGCAGAGAATAAGAACTGTAACTCCATTTACATTTTTTACAGAATTTTTCCCCTTGCTAGTTTACAGTCTAGAAAACATGTTTGCTCTCTAACTTTAAAATTGTTTAAGATATTTTCACAAAATTTGGTACAAATATAAATATCAGACAATGTGCAGAGAAAAAGAACCATAACTACACCTTCCCTTTGTTATCTTAGGTATGGAAATCTTGTCTGCTGTATAACTTTAAAGCCTTTGAAGATATTTTTTATAAAACTTGGTACAAATATAAAGCATCATTAGATGATCTGAAGGTGTGCAGAATGCAAGAATGGTAACATCAGTTTCCTGCCTCACAGAGTTGTTGCCCATGCTTTTTAATAATCAATCATAATTGTGTATTTTGCCCATATCTTAAGGACACTGCCAGAGGCTTAATTTCAAACAACATATTTAATATGAAGTAACAGCATGATAATAGAAGGCTGGTATTGTTATTACTGGTCGGGCACATACGACTTAAATGTCATCAATAGTTTCATAAAGGCGGGGCCCTTTTAGTTAACATATTTCTAGTTCTTTTGGCAATGACCGGCCTTGCTTGGTCTTTTCGCAGCCACTGCTTGTTATTGATGTGTCTCTGTGGCTCAGAATAATAGACCCAGGTTTCATCATCTGTAAACAGCTCCAAAATTCTATGTTTGTCAAAATTTTTGTACTTTTTCAAAATTTACGCGGGTGGTCTTTTGTTCTTTGGTCAAGAGATGTGGGACCCATTGCACACAAACCTTTCTAAGTTTCAACTCTTGAGTCAAAATCTTATGAACTGTCCCCGATGAAACACCAACACTATCAGCAATTTCTTTCACCGTGAACCTTGCATCTTGTGTGACCATATCTGCTACAGCAGCAACATTAGCTTTTGTAGCAGCTTTTCTTGGCTCTGTCCGGGACGGGGGACGGGGCTCATCTTGCAGGTCAGTTTTACCACCTTTAGATTTTTTATGCCACCTGAAAACTGACCTTTTAGAGACAACAGATGTCCCATGTATCTGACACAGTTCGCTATATGTGACAGTGTCTGGCATTTTGAGCCTTATGGAGCGAAAATCGGAAATTTTGTTTTTAACATTTTCATATTTATTAGTGCTTCCAGAATAGATTTTGAGAAGCACAAAGAAATAACGCTAAGGTTTACTGCGAAAGCAAACAAAATTCACACCCACCCGATTTTTTGTTTTCGTTTCACTGATTGGATATAATTACATACTAGCTGGATAAACCTTTATAACTCTGGTTTGCGACATCTCTTTTTCAAAGATCTATATTTGCGAACATTCTTTAAAAAGAATAGATGAAGAAATTAAACATGCCGATAGAAATGTTGAATCACTCTTTTCAGGAGACGCTTTGAAATTTATTAGTCAGTGCGCGGAAATACAGCTGGCTTAAAGTGCAAATTTTATGACGTCACTTTCATTTCACGTTTCGTGACGTCAACGTCGCACCTCCACAAGGCTCAAAATCGCAGGCACTGTCACATATGTCTGTGAAACTGAAACATTCAGACCAACGCGACCTTTAATGTAGGCCCTAATTTCAAAGCTTGTTTTGTTTTTCAGTTTGCATACAGTAAGGGTTGAGTGTATATGACTGAACCATTTTGAACTTTCAATAACTTTTGAAAGACTCAACGGATTAGACCGAAATTTCATCCTGTTATAGAAAATCACTCCCTACATGAAATCACCACAGTTCTTCACATGCTCCTTACAGCCACGCGGTGTGGTGGGCCATTAGTGACACAGTTAAATGAATGACCCTCGTAAATGGTGCAGAACGATTGTAAAAACTGAGAGGCAAATGTTTTATAAAGGTTTATATTGCTGTTAGAATAACTTGTATAAAAATATGTAACTTTTGTGACTTATGTGCTTACCTATATGATGAAGCCCTGCCAAAACATGTCTGCCTTTAATGGAAAGAATATGCTTCTAGGGGAGCAAATTCTTGCCTTAAAGAGTTTAGAAATAGCTTAATTGAAAGGGGAGATTAAAATGAAACTGGCAAAAGTTGCTTCCTCCTAAATCTCAACCCATTCACCATTATAATTTTTTCTGGCTATGAGTTATCACGATTACAGATGTGGATGAAGATCAGGGCCGGGTTGTTCAAAACTAACAACATTGGTAGTTAACATTTCGTTAAAAATTCAAACGTAAATATCTCAGATGTGCCAACATTTTTTGTTGAAAAATTGTGAAAAGCTTTTGCATTGCAAAAGCTTCTCACATTTTTTCAACAAAAAATATCAGTGTATTCAGGTATAAAGTCTTAAAACACTTAACAAGTAGACCTCTTAGCAAGCTCGTTAGGCTAACTATGCTTTGAACAACTGGGCCCAGGTGCGGCAAATTATTTCATGGGTGTGAAGGGAGAGAAAAAAAGTTTTCACATTTGTCAGACAATCTTATCTGTTAATTATGGTAAGTCACAGTCATGAAAAAGTATTTTGATTCTAGCATGAAAAAATGTAAGGAAATGGGTTACATGTTTATTGAACTGCAGAAGTATCAAGACAATTGTGCCTTTCTAGAAATGGTACTCTTGCTATAAAGTATTTATTATATTATAATTATATCTATCTTTACCAAAGGCTGTATATGTAGGGCATTTTTATGTTGAAATCCAAGTATTATAACCTGCTAATGCCCAGTGCCCAGTGTTATAGTTATTTGCAGGATGTGGCATATGATCTGGGACTACTCTGTCTGCATTCAGACTAATAGTTACTGCACAAAACATTGAATTGTAAACAGACCAGTCCTTCTTCCAAGCAGGAAAAGTCCATTTTTATACCCCGCCACACTTTAGTGGCGGGGTATAATGATATATCTTCCAGTGTCTGTCAGTACGTCTGTCCATGCTTTCCATTTCCATTTGATAACTTGAGTATTTATTCACGGAATTTCTTCAAATTTTGCATACATATTGTTATCCGAGATGAGTGGTATGGGATAGTTACTGGGCAAAATCCTTCAATTTTTAACAGAGTTACTGCCCTTGTTCCTATTGGGAAATGGTTTCTGGCCTGTTATTCCTTAACTGTTTGTGATATCTGAAAGAAATTTCACAGATATCTTTAACATCAAAGGTTACATATTGTGAATAAGGACCATCACTCTTACTTTCCAGTTTGTGTGTTATCTGCCCTTGATTGATCTGAAAAATGGTTTTTGACCTGTAGTTCCTTTACTATATGGAATATCTGAATGAAAATTCACAGATATGTTTCACATCAAAGGTTACATATTGTGACTAAGGACCATCACTCTTACCTTTCCAGATATGTTCTACATCAAAGGTTACATATTGTAACTCAATACCGTCAAGCTTACTTTTTCAGTTTGTGAGTTATCTGCCCTTGATAGGTTTGAAAAATGTTTATTATACCTTTAGTTCCTTATGGAGAATATTAATGAAACTTCACAGATAAGTTGAACATCAAAGGTTACATATTGTGACTAGGGACCATCACTCTGACCTTTCCACTCTATGAGTTGTCTGCCCTTGACAGATCTGAAAAACTTTTTTTTAACTTGTAGTTCCTTTACTATATGGAATACATGAATGAAATTTCATATGTTTCACATGAAAGGTTTCATACTGTGACTAAGGACACTCACTCTTGCTTTTCCAGTTTGCAAGTTTTCTGCCCTTTATACTATAGGCCTGAAAAATGTTTATTTTACCTGTAGTTCCTTTACTATATGGAATATATGAGTGAAACTTCACAGATATGTTGAACATCAAAGGTTACAAATTGTGACTAAGGACCATCACTCTGACCTTTCCAGTGTATGAATTATCTGCCCTTGATAGATCTGAACAGTAGTTTAGGACCTGTTGTTCCTTTTCTGTATGAAATATGTGAATTAACTTCACAGATATGTTGAACATCAAAGGTTACATATTTGACTAAGGACCATCACTCTGACCTTTCCAGTTCATGAGTTATGTGCCTTCGATAGATCTGAAAAATGGTTTTTGACCTGTAGTTCCTATACTGTATGGAATATCTGAATGAAACTTTACAGATATGTTTTACATCATAGAATAAGAAACAATTTCTAAGCTCAAAGAAATGCTTTACAGCCTGATCCAAATCTACACTGGTCAGAATGCCCCACATTGTTAGAAATCACACAGGACTGCTCATGTATGAGTGGTTTATATTAATATCTGTATACAGTTAGGAATCATATCTCTGTCTATCCCAGTTCTGTGGCTATTTAGCTAGTATATATCTAAAAAAATAAGTCCCAGCTAGGGTGGGAGGGGGGTGGGGAGGTATTATGCAGTGCCTGTGGTGCTTTTATTGGGCATTGGGTATGAATGGGTTTACTCACCTTGTTATTGAGTTGTGGGTGACAGAAAACTGTAATTATATAAGTAAAATATTCATTAATTTTTATTATTCAAAACATAGCATAACAGTTCCTTGATTAAGCTCTTCTGTCTTCCATTAAATAAGTGAATAGGGACATGGTGAGCTTCGGAGCCAGGGGCATATTTGCAGTAGTAGAAATTGAAAAACATAAAACTGGATTAAATGAAATAAAATGTAAATAAAAGTTTTGAAATCACTGTTTGAGCTTTCAACAGTCAGTGAAAACTATTAGTTAAAGGGCATTAACGAAAAACAGCAGAGTCTCGCGGTTTCTACCTCAAAAGTCTCCCAAGCCAATTTCAGCAGACAGCAGAAAACCAGAAACCAAGTTAAATTAAGAAGAAACCAACGTCGAATCGACGGTTCGCCGTAAAGTAACCGGCGGAGCACTACTACACAACAACAACAAGGGCTACTGTACTGTTTTTCAACATGCATTGAAATCACTGGAAATAACTGGTATTGTTTTGTCTAAAAGACTGTCGAAAACTGCAAGGAAAAATTCCAAATGGTTTAAAAGTTATAAGCAATTTAAATTTTAATTAGCTGAAAAATATGCAAAGACTCTTATGACGTCATTTGAGTCATTCAAATAATTTTAATTTAAAAAAATATATATTTTGAAAACATATTTTACACTTTTTCCCCTAAAATAAATTTAGTGAGACAACTTACATCATCTCATTAAAAAAGTTTGAATATTTTGGATCAGAATATGGTAATAATAACTGGAATCAAATTCACATTATGCAAGTAAAGCTGCAGAAATGAAAAAGTGGGCGGGGCTTAAAATCTGATTTGTATAAATTTTAATTGTCAATAATTACAGTTTGGGCAGGAATTTTTCGATGGGGTTTTCAGCAATCTGTTTCTCTCATTAATATCTGTTAATTGGAAATATTTCTGGAAATAGTGAAGAAACAGTGCAGTAGCCCTTTAAATAAATGTCAGTGAGAAGCCCTTTGGGTGTCATGGACATTACGCCTATATTTATCGCCATGGATGAGTGCTTGGAATCTTACAATACAATTCAATGTCTTCAAAAAGCCGGTTGGTGCACCAACACAGCACAGCAATTCTACTACGTAGGATTAGGCTTTCAAACTTTTGTTGATTTTGCAAAACTTTGACCAAACATATTTCACATTAATTGTGATGTATTTGGTCGAAGAGTTCATGACAGCTACAGCATTTCACGAGATCTCTTGTAGCAAAATACATGTATAGTCCATTTGTGAGTACATTTGGTACATGCAATCTTATATTTCAGCGCGGGACATTTAAGCAGATTGACAGGGCATATGAGCGAAAATGATTGGATGTTTTAGTGGCAAAAAATGGACATTTTAGCAAAACGGAAAATAGCCCCTTTCAGCGGATAAACTGAATTACCTGGACTTTTTCAATCATTAGCTCACCTGAGCCAGAGGCTCCGGGGGAGCTTATAGGATGGTAAGGCTTCGTCGTCCGTCCGTCCGTCCACAATTTCAAACGACTTCTCCTCTGAAACCGCTGGGCCAATTGTAACCAAATTTCATATGTGGCCTCCAGAGGAAGGGGGAACGAAAAGTTGTTCAAACGGTCCTGGTCACATGACCAATATGGCCGCCATGCCCATATATGGTAAAAACTTTAAAAAATCTTCTTCTCCAGAACCAATAGGCCGATGGCCTTAAAACTTGGTATGTAGCATTGGGTGTGCGAGTACTACCAAAGTTGTCCAAAGTATGACCTTGGGTTGACCTTGACCTTTTTTACGGTAAGGTCAAATTCGCTTCCTTATGCTTTTAAATGGCAAAATGCTAGAACATAAGATATCTTGGAAACTGTTGAAGATTTTGGGCTAAAAATTGGTATCTACAATCATCTTAATGAGTACATGAAGATTTAGGAGTGCAAGAGGTCAAGGTCATGTTTTGACCTTTGACCCAGAACTCTGATATTTTGACAATTTCAAACAATCTTCTCAAAAGCCACTGGGCCAATTGAAACCAAATTTCATATAGAGCCTCCACGGGTTGAGGTAACAAAAAATTATTCAAACGGTCTAGGTCACATGACCAACATGGCCACCATGCCCATATATGGCAAAACCTTTAAAACTCTTCTTCTCCAGAACCAGTTGACAGATGGCCTTGAAACTTGGTATGTAGCATCAGGTACTCAAGTACTATCAAGATTGTTCAAATGATGACCTTGGGTTGACATTGACCTTATTTACGACCAGGTCAAATATGGGAAAATGCTAGAACATAAGATTTCTTGGAAAGTTTTGAAGATTAAGGCCTAAAAATTGGAGTATGCAGTCACCTTAATGAGTACACAAAGATTCATAAGTACAAAAGGTCAAAGCCTTTGACCCAGAACTCTCATATTTTGACAATTTCAAACAATCTTCTTAAAAAAACACTTGGCAAATTGTAACCAAAATTCACATAGAACCTCCAGGGTTAGAGGGAACAAAAATTAATTCAAACGGTCCAGATCACATGGCCAACATGGCTGCCATGCCCATATATGGTAAAAACCTTCAAAAATCTTGTTCTCCAGAAGCAATTTTCAGATGGCCTTTAAACTTGCTATGTAGCATTGGGTATTCCAGTACTATCAAGATTGTTTAAAATGTTGACCTTGGGTTGACCTTGACCATTTTACAGTAAGGTCAAATATGGAAAAATGCTGGAACATAAGATTTCATGGAAAGTTTGGACGATTTAGGCCTAAAAATTGGATAATACAGTCATCTTAATGAGTACATGAAGATTTGTGAGTACAAGAGGTCAAAGTTGTTCTTTGACCTTTGACCCCGAATTCTCATGGTTTGACAATTTCAAACTACTTCTTAAAAGCCACTGAGCAAATAGCAAACACATTTCATAAACTGCCTTCAGAGGTTGAGGGAAGGAAAATTTCTTCAAATGGTCTGGGTCACATGACCAACATGGCGGCCGTGCCCATATATGGTAAAAACCTTTAAAAATTTTCTTCTCCAGAACCAATAGACCGATGGCCTTGAAACTTGGTATGTAGCATTGGGTACTCCAGTATTATGAAGATTATTCAAATTATGACCTTTGGTTTACCTTGACCTTTGTTATGGCAAGGCCAAATATGGGAAAATGCTAGAACATAAGATTTCATGGGAAGTTATGAAGATTTAGGCCTAAAAATTGGTATATACAGTCATCTTAATGAGGTCATGAAGAATTATGAGTACAAGAGGTCAATGTCATTCTTTGACCTTTAACCCAGATCTCTCATGTTTTGACATTTTCAAAAATTTCCTCAAAAGGCAAAGAGCCAATTGTAAACACATTTCATATAGAGCCTCCAGAGCTTGATTGAACAAAAATTTGTTCAAACGGTCCAGGTGACACGACCAACATGGCTGCCATACCCATTTATGGTATAAACCTTTAATATTTTTCTTCTCCAGAACCAATGCACCAATGGCCTGTTAACTTGGTTAAGTAGCATGGAGTACTAGATTCCTACCAAGACTGTTCAAATGATGACCTTGGGTTTACCTTGACCTTTTTAGCGGCATGGTCAAATATGGGATAATGCTAGAACATAAGATTTCATGGATAGATTTGAAGATTTTGGCCTAAAATGCTATATGTACTTGTCTTAATATGTACATGAAGATTTATGATTATAAGAAGTCATGGTCATTCTTTGACTTTCGACCCCAAACTCATATTTTGGCAATTTCAGACATAAGAAAAAAAACACTTTGCCAATTGCGCAGGTGAGCGATTCAGGGCCTCATGGCCCTCTTGTTTTAGACACCTAGTCTTGTGCCCCTTCCATTAGCTAATTTTTTGGGAAATGACTATGATACATGTATTATCTGTTCTCATGCGAGTCTTACATTTCGCTCTAGGGTGACGCCATGAAAGATCACCACTTTGTAAGGAACTATCTAGTCGGTTTAAAGTCTCATTCAAAGACTGGAGAAGTGGAGGATCGATTTTACGACCTTGGTATTAGCATGCTGGACTACCAATCCAGGAGTCTTAAAATTGATCCCACGCTTTTCTGATCTTTCGGATGAGACTTTGAACCAAGGACCCGACTCTATATGGCTTATAGTTGTTGGTTCTCTCACTCAATATAAATCCATCTCAGATTATACTGTTTTGATTACGATTTGTATCCACAACAGTAATGTCCATCATACTTCTACAAAGGACCCAGACTTACCGAGTAAAATATTCAGTTCTATTGAAGATCATACTAATAAAATCTTGTAATATGAGACAGGTTTTCATGCTAATACTTTTCATCTGTACAACTTACCCGTAAATTCGCTTTAAGGGGTTAACTTTGATTTTGCTAAACTGTCCACCTTAAATCCCCTCAAATGTCCAAAGTGGGGTTCTGAATTTTCTGCTCAAATGTCTATTGTGCTTATATTTATAAACTTAAAAAAAATTGTTCTGGTATTAATGAAATTAATTAATAATTGAATAATTGTCCAAAATGATGTGCTTCTGTCAAATTGTAATTAGCTGAATGCTGTTGCTCACATGCTGAATGATGTAGCTGGCTGCCCTTGTAAAAGAATCAACCTTTAACATTCTGAACTGAAACCTAGGGCTCTTATCAGTTGACTGCAGTGCCTCTCCACATGTTAAAAACCCAGTTACATTGCAACCTTCTTTAATGGGTCACATTATTGGATGCCTTAAAACTGAGACAATTTGCAGTTGGTTACTATTTCAGTTATATATGTAGACAGATTGATTATATGAAATGTTTATTTTGATCATATAAAAATGTATTTTTAAAGAGTTAAACGAAAACATTTGTTTACCTTTTTGTTTATTATGTCTGTTAGCTCATATGTTTATCTGCAGTTCTTATCAGGCCTCAGGTGTTCAAAACTGACAATGTCCTTTGTTATCAAGACACAGTCATTTTTGCAAAGAAAATGTGAGGAGCTTTTGCAATTTTTCAGCAAAAATATTACTGCAATTGATTTTGTGAGTACTATAAGACTTAACAAATCCTCCACTATTCATTAAGTTGACGATGTTTTGAATAACTGGGTCCTGTTAGTCTTTGTACTGTTTATTGTATTACAGCTATTGTTGTGCTGCATTTTTGAAAGAGTATTATATTCAGATATTCTTGTAGATAAGTGTACATGTGTATATGACACATTCAAGTCAACTTATTACAGACCAAACTATTTATGTTAAACAGATTGTTGAATATTTAAAAGTTTAAAACATGCTTGCATTTTGTTTATTGATTGTTTCATAATTAATACATCAAATGAAATAAATTTTGTTGAAATCAGTCTAATTTCTCTCTCTTTTTATCCCCTACACAAAACGTTCAAAAAGTAGAAATGCTTGAGAAAAAGGCTGCCGGATGGGTTACAGATACAGATACAGATACAGATACAAATTTTATTTAAAGTCGGATGTGTTTACAACCTTGTAAACCACTTGCAATGTTTTATAAGATCACTATGTTTTATAAGATCACTATGTTCTTATTGCCATGCCAGTTTCTTTATATTTTGAGTGTCCCTACAGATTATTTCATCATATGCACCCACTCAACATCTGCCAGGTACATGCAACTAAAGATTATGATGGGTATTTATTTTTGTCGGCCCAGCCGAGTATAATTTCACTTCTGTTCCATTTCACAAGATTTCATTGGTCAAATAACTTGTATGCCAAAATTTAGCCAATAATATCAAAGGTCAATGAATAGTTAATCTTTGTTTTTTTTTTCATTGTACTGCACTGAGTGAATACTAGCACTCTGTTAGATGTTAATTCAAAATGTTTCTCTTGTTTGTAAATTTACAATGGAAATTTTATTGAAAACAGATGCAGATATTCAAAAGTTTTTTCTTTTCAGTGTAGATCTACTTGCGATTCTACTTCAGGTTTAATACACACAAACAAACATTTCGTCATGTTGGTAACTGTTTTGGAATCGGGTCAATCTCAAAATTGACTACGGCCCATTTTGGAATTCCAGATTGGACAGCTCAATATTATGATAGGTCATTGTCACTACCCAGTGTCAAAATTATGGTTGCAGGTGCCTACTGACATAGATGACTTAAGTATATTCATGAAAGTTATTGTCAACTCTTCACCTTGATACATATTACAAAACACACTTCCATTTAACCTGCGCCGATTATCTTTCTTTTTTTCAAAGATTTTTCTTGTTTCCAATAACTTATTGTGTGGAACCAGCTTGCTACAGGTACTGTTTGACTCCTTATTGGAAGTAAGCAATGTAAATCATCACACGCCATACAAAAACAAGATTATGCTATTATAACTCTACTTTTATCTCATCACCTACTTTCATCTTGTTTATGACGTCACTATCATACTTTCAGATCTCACTATCACTGTTTTCTTTTATTCTAACAAATCCTGCTCATAACCGTCGAGGATGGCTCAGTATAAAGTGATTTAAACGTATTTTAGTGCCGCAAAAAGTACAAGCAATTGGGTTGGACCACAAGTTCTAACAACATTAGTTACGGTCCTCCCCACAAAGTGATTTATAGAGAACTATGCCGGTAAATGCTGAAAAATATTTTTTATCTCGACAACTCCGCCTAGCACTGCACTGTCCAACAACTCTACCACTGCGCCACCGAGATAACCCCCAAAAAGATTGTTCCAGTAGCACTGATATAGGTAGCGGATAATGCAGTACACGTCGCATATAAGTTCTCATTGCGTCGCATCTACTCCGTTCGCAAATGAAAGCCTACCGGGTCCATAGGATACAAGTGAAACTAGATAAATACAATGTATTAGGTGTTAGAGAAATATAATTTCACACAACAGTAGTCTTGCTGCTTACGCGTCCCAGACGCGTATAACTTCGATATTGTTCCACATTCCACAAGATTTTTTGAATTGGTCAAATAACACGTATGTCAAAAGTTAGCCAATAATATCAAAGGTCAAGGAATATTTAATCGTCGTTTTTCCCGTCGCATGCTCTGTGAATACTAGCGTTCTGTCATATATTAATTCCAAATGTTTCTCTTGTTGGTAATTTTACAATAGAAAACAGACGCAGATATTCAAAACTTTCTTTTTTTCGTCGTAGATCTACTTTCGATTTCTACTCTTGGTTTAATACACACAAACAAACAATTAAATAGTGCAACATGTTGATAACTATCAATTTCAAGATTGACCGCGGTCCATTTTGGAATTCCAAATTGGACAGCTCAATTTTGAGATTGGTCGTTGTCGCTACCCAGTGTCAAAATTACGATTGTGGGTGCCGACCGACATAGCTTAGTTATTCAGTCATAGAGTTAATTAATTGTCAAATCTTCAACTAGAGACATATAACAAAACACACTTCCATTTAATCTGCGACGATTATCTTTTTTAAAAGATTTTTCTTGTTTCGGATGTACTTGCATCAGTAGAATGGTCCTGGGTCGGAAAATCTGTTGAAGTTTGTTAAATCTTAAATTAAGACAATTACCATATGAAGTTGGTTGGTTGAATTGATGCTTAACGTCCACGGTAAACAACTAAGGTCATGTTGGGACGGTCAGTTAACCTAACCACACTATTCCTGGGCAGGCTTAGACCTCCTAAGCGGTTAACCAGTACTAAGTGCACATACTTTCGCCAGTAACTGACAACTGCCCTTCTTGAATCAGCAGAAGGAGAAACGAAAGTATGTGGCCAGACCGGGATTCGAACCCAGGACCTCTGATTTACGAGTCAGGTGCCCTACCGATTGCGCTACCCGGCCCGGCGTTACCATATGAAGAAAGATTGAAAAAGTTGGGTTTACCTACGTTGAACTACCGAAGATGTCGAAATGATATGATTCAAGTATTCAAAATAATAAAACAGATTGACAACATACCAGTAAATCAGCTATTCATATTATCTGAGGAATCTAGAACACGTGGCCATAGTTTTAAGCTTGCAAAGGGGCATAATAGGACTTTAAATAGAGCTAGTATGTTATCTCAGCGTGTTGTGAATCCATGGAACAGTCTCCCGTCTTCCTGTGTAGAAAGTGACTCTATCGACAATTTCAAATCTGCATTGAATGCTGCCTGGAAGGATCATCCACTAAAATTTGACGTGTAAATAGTTTTAAATACGTTTTTAGCGCTCTCCAAAATTTTAAAGTTTTTAGCTATGTACACCAAGAAGATTTGATAGGATGCTGTGATCGGCCTACACAAGCGTTCCTGCTTAGAAGATGGCCAGGTACCCGTAAGTTACCCTTACGTTTAATCATATCCAAGCTTCAGTATCGTGTGATCCAGATATTCCATGTATATACAGATATTCCATGTATATACCTGATTGTGTTAGCACAATTTAATAAACTAGCCCTTTCCGATGGGTCACTCAAATCAAGCTTAACATTGTTCCAAGAAACTTCGTTTTTGGGGAGCGTAGTTGCGCAATCTGTTAAGCTCATGGCTCTGAATGGCTAGACGAAGTTGTCGTAGTCGGCGTGGGTTCGAGTCCCAGTGGGTACTTCTTCATTTCTCAATATATACTGAACGTCAAAAGAAACGCATACAATGTATGCGCCAAATTTATTTGAAGGTATAGGTATATGCTCTTATTTAGACATTTTAAGTCACTTTGTTTATGATATTCCGATAGAATGAGCACCTTAACGCAGCGATATTCCATAAGCTTTAGAGACAAGAACGCTTGCTTTTGTGATGGGGTTAAACTTAAAGTCACCATACTTTCAGAAGCTGAATTTTAAATTCCATATAATGCTCAGCTGATTATTTTCTCCAGACATAATGTCCGCAGCAAGGGTAAGAAACAGCGAAAAAGTCAAAGCAGTCGAGCCTTGCGTTTTAGAGAAACAATCAGGTGAAAGTTGGCAGTAGAAACAGTAACACTAGCTTACCATTGGATTTTCATAGACCTTTTAACACCCTGTATTTCTTGAAAAGAACAGAAGTCATTCATACGAAGAGGTTAAATGAATTAACAAGAGTAAAATGAAAAGGTTTGCAAAGAAATTTTTCGTAGCACTGCAGAACTTTTGATGTTATTGGACTTCCCATTTTGCTATTTGTTTAATTGCAAGGGAGATAATTTGACAAGTGTTCAACTTCAAACAGCTGTCATGTTCCTAAGAAGAATGCCATGGTAATAAAACCGACGTTTTTTCATAACCACACATCAGAGTCGTGTTTTGGAAACACTTTGTTATACCACCAAAGGAAAGACAACTCCTACAACAACTTTGAATGTTTCAAGATAAATTGAGATAACTCTTTAACCCAAGATTAATTTTGCAAGAAGATAAATTTATTTTGTTGGCAGACGTCAGTAGTGTTTTCTGCCATATATGATTTGAAACCATAAATCAGTTAACAGAAGAAAAATGAACCTAAATTTGTAGGCGTTTCTTTTGGCGCTCAGTATATATATATACACTACTCAAAATATTTAAAGGAGCGCCTGATGATTTTTCCATAGACGACCGTGCAACGCATCCCCACTTTGGGAGTCATTTACTTTCAATACACGAAGACACAGAGTTTCCAATCAATTTACTAATTTTTAAAGAGGATCTCGAAGTTACTGACAGCACTAATTTTGATCCAATAATCTGTCCTGCATCTGTCCATGGACTGATTTTTATGAAAAATGGAAATTTGGTAAAAACCTTGTAATTTTTTAAACAGATGAAAATCATGAAAATTCAACTACAATTGAAAACAACCATTTTGTTTACGAAACTGAATCTCTTACAAGTTGACCCATTTGAAAACATCAGTTTTAACTAAAGTTTATGTGATCTGATAGACTTATAGAAAAATGACTCAATTTCATATAATTCGAAAACTGCCAATAGTTGCTCCATGGAAATGGTTAGGGCATCAGTTCTATTGAATATTTTGTTGTTTTAAACTTCGATCCTTCTTCAAAATTCTGCAAAAGAATGGAAAATTCTCGGCTGCTGGTGGTCGAATTTATGGGCCGTTGAACTGGGAGTATATTATGGTTATTTCTATTTGAAAAAATCAACTGCTCCTTTAAGGTGGTGATTTATGGTAAATGTAAAAATCTGCATAAAACCATAAAAAAGTAACGTATCTCCCTGAAAGTTAGCAAACTTCTTATCTTTGTTGTTCTTTACAGTTTAGAATACAAAATAGACATACATGCTGCTTAAAAAGGTGTTTTTATAAGGAAAGATCAAAGGGTAATTTTGTGCGAATAAATCTGAAAAAATAATGTCGTTATTGAAAATTTACGTAGTGCTGAAGGTGCATTATAGCATAATGAAGAGCGTCCTAGCAATTATTTATTCCAACTCTTTCTCAAATTGTAATATAGACCAGATGAAAACGGTAGCTTTTTCTCAAATGTTCAACCATGTACAAAGTAAATGTACACTGGACGCATTTATTAAATATAGGGTAGGCAAGCATACCTATGTTAACACCTACAATTTAAATAATACATTACTGACATGATCAGTGGTGTGTAGATGAAATTGTTCAACCTTGTTAAAATAGTATCACCTGTCTCACCTGTGTGTTTTGACAAAAAAATTTGGACACAGACTGCATCTTTTTTCATCTGCTCAGTCTGATAATGTGAGAAAGAGTTTGAAAAAATAATTGCTAGGACGCTCTCCATTATGCAACAAGGTACTCTAAGCACAAAGTATATTTTCAATTATGATATTATTTTTTCAGATTTATTCGCAGAAAATTACCCTTTGATCTTCTTTTATAAAAACACTTTTTAACATTAACAAATGCTGCATTTTGGGATTCTAAATTATGAGAAACAACATAAAGAAGGCATCTGCTAAGTTTTGGAAAGATCAGTGTTATTTTGAGTATTTTATGCAGATTTTTGTCTTTGTCCCAAATCAGTGATTATCACCACCTTAAATATTTTGAGTAGTGTATATTGTACAATACGGCAATGACGTGCATAACAATAGAGACTATATAAAACTTTAGTGCTCATATACAGTGGCCGAGATAAGGGAGTGCCTGTTGACAACTCTGAGATAACTGCCAATGCATATAATTCAAAATGAACCATCGTGATAGTTATAGACACGAGGGTCCTGAGAAAAGTTCTATCATTAATGGGATTAGCTAATGATACCAAACTGCTTTTGAAATGACCGTGATTGTTCATTTTGAAGTCATATACTGACCAGTGTCCATGTCTCATTGTGACATGTGCAAAAATGTAATTCGTAAATGAAATGCCGTTCTGTGCTTGGTACAGAATGCAAAGCAGATATTTTCTAAACCATGTAAATGTATGGCTGGACCTGTCCATTTCCATGCTCATAATATTTAGGTGGGTTAGAAATGGAAAACGTTCTGTCAAAGCTGATGCCCGCCTTGATAGGCTAAAACCTCTATCATCAAGGTAAACATCGCTGCTGTAAAGGCTTTGGTAGAACAGGTTGCCGGATTTTCGGTAAAAATATATAGCTGGTAGTACTGGTATATCGGAAGGCAGCGTGCAAACAATTCTAAGACAGCAGTTGCATCTGAGAAAGATTTGTGCTAGGTGTGTATCTCATTTGCTCTCTAAGCGCAAAAGCAGCAGCACCTAAAAGGTGCTTCAGATTTTCCGAAAATATACAAAAATTGTAACAGCTCGGTCATATCTAATTTAATAACAGGTGATGAACCCTGGGTACACATGTCTGAGCCACAGAGAAGGGTTGATAGCAAGCAATGAAAACGAAAAGATGGAAGCTGCCATGTATTGCCAATGGAACACTCAGTTCAAAGAAGATATTGTACAATATTTTCTTTCATTCAACTGGGCCTCTCTCTCAGATGAAATGTCCATCTGGTCAGTCACTGGAAGCTTCTTGTGTTGAAAAGATTGCAAAAAACGTCGAAGCAAAAGATAGTCAGGGGTCTATCTGACTCATGACAACGCCCCCCTCCCACAAGTGTGAAGCCGTTACGGCTTATTTGGCGTCTGAAAACGTTCATTTGTGAACTATCCACCTTATTCACCAGTCATGAGTAGAACAGTGTGCCCTCTTCTTGGTAAAAGATATACCTGATAGGACTGGTATATCGGAAGGCAACAATAAAACAATTCTATTTGCATGTAAGGAAGATTTGTGACAGATGTGTGCCTCATTTGCCCTCTAACGAGCAAAAGAAGCAGCGCCTAATATCGAGGACATTTGAAAGCATTGTAACAGATGATAAAACCTGAGTACATATGAGCCGCGACACGACAAAACCAACAATGTGGTTGTGCGCCCAGCGCAGACTCAGATCAGCCTGGACATCCGCCCAGTTTGACCAGATTCTTGGTTAAGTGCTCAAATGGTAGCTAAGGGTCTAAGCTACCTCCATGCGGACAGCGAAGACTCTGATCAGACTGGGCGGATGCCCAGGCTGATCTGAGTCTGCGCTGGCCGCACAA
Source organism: Ctena decussata (assembly GCA_963989385.1). Taxonomy (NCBI): domain Eukaryota; kingdom Metazoa; phylum Mollusca; class Bivalvia; order Lucinida; family Lucinidae; genus Ctena; species Ctena decussata. The sequence goes on from OZ022504.1 coordinate 48,019,575, forward strand.
CCACATTGTTGGTTTTGTCTTGTCGCGGCTCATATGTTTTAGCACAATGAAGGGCTGACAACAAGCAATGGAAACGAAGAGATGAAACGCGACCATGTATTGCCAAAAGAACAATTAGTACAAAGAAGATGCTGTGTGCTATTTTCTTTAACACCAGTGGGTCATTCCTTTTGATATCACTCAGGCACTGGTGGACACTTCTATAAAAGCCCTGTGTTGAAAAAGTGAAGATGTCCTATTGCAAGAAGCGTTTAAGGGATCCATCTGATACATGACAACGCCTCCCCCAATAAGTGTCAGGATGTTAAGGCTTTTTTTCGCGTCTGCCTGACTCATCCGCCTTACTTACCAGACCTGAGACGAGGTGACTTTTTATATCCAAAGCTTAAAAATGCTTTTTGGGAAGAAATACAATTCCAGAAATTCTCTCGGCAAAATTCTATGGCAGCGCTATATTCCAGTGTCTCCTGCAGACGCAAAAGGTCACTATTTAAATGCATTCCACGACTGGTTACAAAAATGTGTTTCGGTAAAGTGGGGAAACTTTGAAGATTTTTTGGTAAAACACTTCAGTTAAGAAATCCACCCCTAATGGCAGAATCTTTTGCAGGATTCTCGTATCAGACTGGTTAATGAGAGTAAAATAACTTAATCATGTTAATGTACTTCTATTAATATCGAGGAGAGGGCAGACCCATGGGGTCCTCCTTACGCTCTAGTCTGTTCTTCTGCGATTTTCTCTTTGGCTTGAGGGTTTAGCCTGTTCAAGATTGCTTTCTGCATGGTTTTGCTCTTGTGCTCACGGAAGCTAAAATGCAAGTTTGCAATTTTATGTTTAAAAAGAACAAGACGGTTGAACTGAATTGAAGTAGGTATTTGAACACAAATTTGTCAGTACGCAGGGCTTATTATACTAAAATATATACAATTTTCAAGAAATGAGATCCATAGTTCAAAGGCTTTCGATACATTTAGATTCATTAGCTCACCTGTACATAAGTTGTTGTCACTCCGGCGTCGGCTACATCGTCCGCGTCAGCATCTGAATTGGATATTTATGTGATGGGCAAGGCGCTGTAATTCAATCTATCCTGTACGCGGAAGGACTTGTTTTCTCTGTTTTATATTGAACGGTTTAAAAATATCGGCGGTTCATTTTTGGCACGGTATTTCTTTGGCATACAGTGACGTTTCGTCAGTCAAAACCTTATTCCGCGACGTCATGTTCTTCGACAGAAGCACCATCATGAAAAATCAACCATTTATTAACAAATGATCAAAGTGATATAAGTAAACCAAACTCTCTTAAGGCCCAATCCCAAGAAACAGCTGCGACAAATTCAGATATGACGTCTTTCTTAATCTGGTGGTATCTTCAAATCAATGAAGCTTACCAAAGTGGGCGGCGCCTCTAAATAAGATACCATAGGGGAAATTAGAACAGACCCGCATTAACTCCGATCAGCTTGTAAATGTGTGCCGACTTATCAGAGATCAATATTTTGTTGACGCGACAAGGAACGGCTCTGGTCAGACTAATCTGATCTGAGTATTTCCTGTTGTCAATTATTGCAAGGCATTTATCCCATGGGTGTCTCAGTTATTGAATTACAATGGAAAAACATATTGAAACAGCCTCTTGCTTGAAATGGCTAAGTGATACTTAAGTCTCGGCCTTTCCAAAATTAAACCGCAACGTCCAATAACGATGACAAACGGCTGAAATTGCCTGAATATATATTGGAAATATTGACAGGATTTCCATTTAATCAGAGAGAAATTAACTTCCTTTGCTGTTAGTTTTGACAATTAGGGAACAGCTAAGTCAATAAAATGGACGCCTTTTTAAACAGGGATGCTGAAATGTACCGTGATAGTCCCAATTGTTTAGACAAATATCTGAACAAACTGTGGGAGCGGGTCTTAAATGTGCTGTGTGACCAGCTTCCGCACTGTTTGTCCTTTAACTAAAGGTTTCATAAGATGTTTCTCGACAGAATTACTGAACTCTTGTTAAATTCAAAATTGAAATTTTTCATTTCAGAAATCAGAATGTTAACAGTTGATGCCCAAATTACGGGGAGAAAAGATGCCTAAAGACATATGCAAACTGGATATGCCCAGAACGGCCAACCATCTGCAAAGTCACGTCAGGATATGTGCTCTTTCTGTTTAAAGAAATCTTGTTAGTCAGAACTGCGCCTATTCCGACGAGACTGTCCGGGGGCGCTGCTCGAGGTCTGGACCTGGCATGCTCACTTAAGATTTTAATTAGACAGAATTCTTCCTGATGCGGCTCTCTGCAAATCTGTAGGTGGAATTACTTTAACCAATCATATATAATAAAGCTATCAAGAAAGTTGGGTACTTCGTTTAACAACGCTCTGATTTGTAGGAGTATATCAGCGTATGGTATGACAAAGTAGCTTTGGTTGCATTTATTATTACTTGACTCTTCGTTTTTATTTCCAGACTCTGAACATGAGCTTGGAATGGTGTTTGGAAGGCAACCGGGAAGTGAAAGGATGTAAACTGTTAAAACAGTATAGTGCAAAATATTGACAGAGAAAATAGGTTAATACGTGCATTTCAAATTTAAGGAAAAACTACAAAATAAAGGATAAAAAACTAGTTTTAAACTAATGAGACTTCGTAATATGTTATAGCTTAAATGCTATTTTTAAAGAATATTTCTACAGAAAGAGTTGTTCATCAAACAAACACATATCAATCTAAAAGAAAACAGAATTACAGACATTGATAAAGAATAAAAATGAATTTATATAAATTGGTCTTTTGCTTGAGTTTAATGTATCTTTCTGCCTTGTTTATGAGATCAAGGACGATTTTTTCTTTATTGTAGGGCCTAAAATATCACCGGATAAAACAGTAATACACTAATTTCCGTTAATAATTTAAAAATATACTGCTGCGCCCGCAACTATAGAGATGGACTACGCTCTGCGACGTAAGTTCCATAATGCTGCAGGGCCCTTGGACAAAAACATCAGCAACAAGGAGCTCGAGGATGATACGTCAGGTAAGTAATCGAATTTAGTGTTACAAAATTTTCAGCAATAATAATAACAGAGTATCTAATAATAATGATTTAGCCACGTTTTAAAGATTAACGCAATATTGAGATGGCAGTGTAACAATCATTGTTACTGGCATTGGAAAAATCAAGTTATTATGTAGTAGAAAAATAAGCTTTTCATGATAAGCCATTGTGCAGATTATATATTTTCTGGCCGTTTCTGGATTATTGAGTTCTTAAGTCATTTTGAAAATAGAGTTCTGCTTAAGCCTGTACTGTACTAGAGAGGCCTGACCACTGTTGTACATTTCAACAGATTGAATTAAACCGAGACTACTGTTTATCATTTCTGCGGTTTAGGTTTATTCTTTGCTTTCAAAGGATCTAACTTTTCAGAACTTATTTCATGATAAATATTATTATCAAACCAAAAGGTTTTATGAAATGTTTACAGATATAACGTATTTTAGAATTCTTTCGTAACCATAAATCAAGTTTGATTTCAACACTGTATTTGTTTTGCGTTTGAAACTAAATTCTATGGATGATTTATAATTACGTCATTGCATTTTGAATTATTATATAAACGGTACACTAGAATTATTTTTTCGAGGCACAGCCTCGAATAATTTCGATATTGTTCCACATTTCATAAGATTTCATTGGTCAAAAAACGCGTATGTAAAGATTTAGCCAGTGATATCAATCAATGAATATTTAATCTTCGTTTTTTCCCGTCTTACTGCACTGTGAATATTAGCATTTTACAGTAGAAATGTTATCGAAAATAGGCGCAGATATTCAAAACTTTCTATTTTTTCGTCGTAGATCTACATTCAATTTCTACTTTCGGTTTATTACACAAACAGTGCAACATGTTGGTAACTTTTTTGAACTCAGATCAATTTAAAGATTGACCGCGGTCCATTTTGGAATTCTAAATTGGACAGCACTATTTTGAGATAGGTCATTGTCGCTACCCAGTGTCAAAATTACGGTTGTGAGTGCCTACCGACATAGCTTACCTATTCATGAAATTTTCAACTAGAGACATACAAAAAAAAAAACTTTTCCATTTAATCTGCGCCGATAAGCTTTTCTAAAGATTTTTCTTGTTTCGCATAACTTACTTATTCTCATTTATTGTTATTCTTTTTGTGCAAAAAAGTGTTTAAGTTAAAACATGAAGAAAGAAGATGAGACACAAAAATCGTTGACTCGTCTTCTCTATCTTCTTCAATGCCATAAGGTATGTATTCATCATGACACTAGTAGTATTGAGCTGCTACATGCAAATGCGAACAGCAAAGGCTCAGACCAGCCTGCGCATCCGCGCAGTCTGGTCAGAGCGTTTGCTAGTCGCACACACCAGCGGGCTTTGGGAATCTATAGACACAGAACGAAGGCGGGTCAGTTCTATTCGCAACAAAACTTGGCCTTGTCCCTACATTATAGAAGGCATAACCACTGTATTTAAACAACTTGATTGTACCTTAGAGATATTTACAGGAGCCTATCGATTCACAGACTGTCCGTTCGCTAATATGTTAAGCCAACCTTTTACATGACTATGCTCTTTATGTTTTCTCTCTCTCTCTTTACAGATTCCAATAGAGGTGAGAGTGAGTTGAGGAAATTTGCGTTCTCAAATGAAAAGGACAAAAGTTTGTCTTTCGACTGGACTGAATTTGAACGTGTTTTTGCCTCAGGTAGTTTTGGTTTATCATCGTTTCGTTGCCCATTTCTATTCCGTTATATGCCATCCATCGAAAGCATATGTTGCTGCAAACATAAGGCATTTCAAATTTGTATTTAAACAACAAATGCCCTATACGCCAAAAATACGAGCTGCACACATTAACAAATGTCAACAAAATACCTATTAAATGCTTACAGTTCATTATTTCTTTTCTTTTTTTTTTTTTTTTTTTTTTTGCAAAGCAGTGACCCCAGCAATCAAACAAAAGCAAGCTTTTTATTCTCTCTCTTTCTCTCTCTCTCATATTTTTTTTTTCGGAAAGCATAGAATATTACTCGAATTCTCCGCTATCACAATGAAAATGTACAAATCTTTTCATCAGTCCTATAACTCGGCTGACGGTACGTTAGAGCTAAGTAGAAACTCAGTTTACATGATATTTTTTTCTTTTCTTTGTGAGTGTTAGTCTGAAAATCGCTAGTCTGCGAAGTAATATTCATTTTGAACTCTCGAAACTCGGCAAAGTTCCGAGAAAAAACTGTGCATATGCCAAACCAGTGGGGGTTCATAGCAGCCTGATCAAAGCCTGACTTGAGTCTCAACTACATGTATCTGTAAATTAAGAGAACGGAAAGAATGTACTCAAACTTTGCAGATAATGCAGTCAATCGTAACCCGGCCTACACGCTGCCTTTTTTCTCTTCAGAATTCAACACCAAGGATGGATTCGAGAGACTGGTGCGATTTTTGTCTGAAGTCGTCGGTATCATCAGTAAATACCTGAAGTCCGGCAGAGACAGCAAGACCAAGGTCCTAGACTTTCATCACCCACACCAGCTTCGCGAGATTATGGATCATTGTCTCAACGTTGACGAGAATCCGAGAGATTTAGAACAGGTTCTTAGTGATTGCAAGGAAACGCTGAAATACTGCGTTAAAACAGGTACAAAGAGGATCCTGAGGCTTTTTTTTAACTTTATTTTTTCCTTTGAGACAGTAGAATATATTCAGAGAAATCAGAAACTTTTGATTAGTAAGAGTTTAGACCCTCATTCTAGATCATCGTTTTTAAATTTTTGGACCCTTTTTGATGTTAGTCAGTCTTTTAATCGACTGCCTTAATAAGATTAAGAAATTACAGTGTGTTTTTCTCTAGCTTCGCCATGAGATATTGTCAGGCTCCTCACTGATGAGGCTTGCTCACTGATGAGGCTTGAATAGCCGACACTACGAAGTATGGCCCATGTTCCTTATGAATGTATTCTATGCTCTTAAAAGAAGTCTTTTAAGTTTTAATGCCATCTTTCGCGTTTACTTTTGAAATTATTGAACAGATTTTATCGTGGTCTCTTCTATCTTGATATGCTGCACAGGGGCCGTATTTATAAAACAACTTGGTTGCTATGCTGTTGCTAAGGCTGAATTTCTGTTTAAGGAGATTCCCTACAACTATGAAATTCGCTCTGGAGGAACAGTCTGAAAAAGACTGTTCCTCAAGAGCAAATTTCATAGTTGTAGGGAATATCCTTCATACAAATTTAGCCTTAGCAACAGCATAGCAACGACTTATTATATAATAAGTTGTTTTATAAATACGGCCCCGGGTCCATAAGTCATTTAAAGAGTGTATAATATAGTATATATTTCTGTTAAAGAAGAGTGCCAATTTTTCTATACAAATAATGTAGACCATGATCAGATGTCGCGTTTTGCGGCGTCTGATGAGGGTTTGCCCTGTTTGCCAATGTCCCGTTCATAAGACACCAGGCATAAATAGGCTAAGTAATTTTTTTTCCCAGTTATTTGCACTTTGTATAAGGAAAGAAAATATCACTTTTGGAAAAAAGGAGATGTATTTCTCATGTAAATACCTTTTTATCACAAAAGCTGAATTATCTAAATATATTTGTAAATTAAAGAGTGGACCAACGATTTAACATATATTTTCCTGTGAGTAGGTCATCCACGTTTCCTGAACCAATTGTCCACAGGTCTTGATATTATTGGTATGGCCGGAGAGTGGGTGACAGCCGCCGCTAATACCAACATGTAAGTTGTATTACCGTATTTTCTTTCGTAAACATTTAATAATAATTGCCGTAACCGTTTAATGGCATTGCAGCTGGTCTTAAGTGCGTGTGACTGCCTTAAAAGTATACCTACTTCTATCTAGTACAATGTTTATATTTTGTTGTTCTTTGGAATCATGGGACCCATTTAGGGTCTCTTTGAAGTCTTGAAAAACTGAGTTCAACCACGATAACTGCAAGTGGAGATCGGACATCAGTAGAATCCTTTCTGGAACTCTATGAAATCATATTCATCGGTACAAAAAAGCAATGTTGCCACGCGAACCAGAACTTTTCTTTGATATTTATGGTATTAGTTTTTCACAGAAAACCTGTTTCAACTGTGTCAAACCTGTCTATTACAAAATTCAAATATTTATTACATGTCACTTTTTTATTCCTTACAGGTTCACCTACGAGACAGCACCAGTGTTTACCCTCATGGAAGAAGTTCTTCAACAGCGCATGCTCGAGATGATTGGTTGGCCACATGGTGACGGAATATTTTCTCCCGGTAACTTTCTTTATGTCCAACAATGCATTGATATTGTAGTACACAGCATTTCTTATGTTGTCCTGACTTGTCATTACTAACAAATATTCGCTCTTTGACGTTATCATTTTTTAAAAGGAATACTTAACAGAAAATGTGAATTTGCCCTAGCTTTTGTACTTGGTGTATATAGACAGGCATATATACGATGGCACATAGCTTGTTAGCAGTCCAATGTTGCTTACCATGTCCACAATGAGCCAATACCCTAAGCCAATCAGCGAAGCCTTTATAATTAGGGAGAGCGAATAAAGTTCTAAGGGCTCCTCAAAGAGCAGAGAACACATTCAAAAGAAAGAAATTGGGCCATACTTCGAAGTTTCAGCTAATCAAGCCTCATCAGTGACCCTGATGATATCTGGTGACGAAAGTCAGTGAAAAGCATACTGTTATTTTAGCTCACCTGTCAAGGTGAGCTTATAGTATAGCCATGGTCCGTTGTCCGTCGTCGTCGTCGGCGTCGTCTTCGGCCTCGTCGTTCACATCTTCAAACATCTTCTTCTCAGAAACCACTGGGCCGATTGAAGCCAAATTTCATATGGAGCCTTATTAGGATAAAGAACAAAAATTTATATATTTGGTCCAGGTCACATGACCAAGATGGCCGCCATGCCCATATATGGTAAAACCTTAAAAAATCTTCTTCTCTAGAACCAATTGGCCGATTGCCTTGAAACTTGGTATGTAGCATCTTGGACTCTAGTACTACAAATTTTATATAAATGATGACCATGGGTTGACCTTGATCTATTTTATGGCAAGGTCAGATTTGGTCCCATATGCTTTTGAATGGCAAAAACTGAAAAAGTGCATTTTTCTGTGGCTATTATGCTCTGTGATATGGAAATGCAGTCAGCTTCAACCCCTATGAAAACTAGAAGTCAAGGTCATGTAGTGACCTTGACCAGAGATCATTTGTCCATTGCTGCCTGTCAACATTTTCAAACATCTTCTCCTCAGAAACCATTGGGCCGATTGAAACCAAATTTCATATCGAGCCTAACCAGGATGGGGAAACGAAAGTATATATATTTGGTCCAGGTCACATGACCAAGGTGGCCGTCATGCCCATATATGGTAAAAACCTTTAAAAAATCTTCTTCTCTAGAACCAATAGGCTGATTGCCTTGAAACTTAGTATATAGCATCTTGGACTCTAGTACTACAAAGTTTATATAAATGATGACCATGGGTTGACCTCGATCTATTTTATGGCAAGGTCAGATTTGGTCCCATAGGCTTTTGAATGGCAAAAACTGAAAAAGTGCATTTTTCTGTGGCTATTATGCTCTGTGATATGGAAATGCAGTCAGCTTCAACCCCTATGAAAACTAGAAGTCAAGGTCATGTAGTGACCTTGACCAGAGATCATTTGTCCATTGCTGCCTGTCAACATTTTCAAACATCTTCTCCTCAGAAACCATTGGGCCGATTGAAACCAAATTTCATATCGAGCCTAACCAGGATGGGGGAACGAAAGTATATATATTTGGTCCAGGTCACATGACCAAGGTGGCCGTCATGCCCATATATGGTAAAAACCTTTAAAAAATCTTCTTCTCTAGAACCAATAGGCTGATTGCCTTGAAACTTAGTATATAGCATCTTGGACTCTAGTACTACAAAGTTTATATAAATGATGACCATGGGTTGACCTCGATCTATTTTATGGCAAGGTCAGATTTGGTCCCATAGGCTTTTGAATGGCAAAAACTGAAAAAGTGCATTTTTCTGTGGCTATTATGCTCTGTGATATGGAAATGCAGTCAGCTTCAACCCCTATGAAAACTAGAAGTCAAGGTCATGTAGTGACCTTGACCAGAGATCATTTGTCCATTGCTGCCTGTCAACATTTTCAAACATCTTCTCCTCAGAAACCATTGGGCCGATTGAAACCAAATTTCATATCGAGCCTAACCAGGATGGGGGAACGAAAGTATATATATTTGGTCCAGGTCACATGACCAAGATGGCCGTCATGCCCATATATGGTAAAAACCTTTAAAAAATCTTCTTCTTTAGAACCAATAAGCTGATTGCCTTGAAACTTAGTAGATAGCATCTTGGACTCTAGTACTACAAAGTTTATATAAATGATGACCATGGGTTGACCTCGATCTATTTTATGGCAAGGTCAGATTTGGTCCCATAGGCTTTTGAATGGCAAAAACTGAAAAAGTGCATTTTTCTGTGGCTATTATGCTCTGTGATATGGAAATGCAGTCAACTTCAACCCCTATGAAAACTAGAAGTCAAGGTCATGTAGTGACCTTGACCAGAGATCATTTGTCCATTGCTGCCTGTCAACATTTTCAAACATCTTCTCCTCAGAAACCATTGGGCTGATTGAAACCAAATTTCATATCGAGCCTAACCAGGATGGGGGAACGAAAGTATATATATTTGGTCCAGGTCACATGACCAAGGTGGCCGTCATGCCCATATATGGTAAAAACCTTTAAAAAATCTTCTTCTCTAGAACCAATAGGCTGATTGCCTTGAAACTTAGTATATAGCATCTTGGACTCTAGTACTACAAAGTTTATATAAATGATGACCATGGGTTGACCTCGATCTATTTTATGGCAAGGTCAGATTTGGTCCCATAGGCTTTTGAATGGCAAAAACTGAAAAAGTGCATTTTTCTGTGGCTATTATGCTCTGTGATATGGAAATGCAGTCAACTTCAACCCCTATGAATACTAGAGGTCAAGGTCATTTAGTGACCTTGGTTTAAACTATAGTTTATTTGTATAAACATTTAGTGACCTTGACCAAAGATCATTTGTCCATTGCTGCGTGCCAACATTTTCAAACATCTTCTCCTCAGAAACCATTGGGCCGATTGGAGCCAAATTTCATATAGGGACTTAAAAGGATGGGGGAACGAAAATTTATATATTTGGCCCCAGTCACATGACCAAGGTGGCTGCCATGCACATATATGGTAAAAACCTTAAGAAATCTTCTTCTCCAGAACCAATAGGCCAATTGCCTTGAAATTTGGTATGTAGCATCTTGGATTCCAGTACTACAAAGTTTATATAAATGATGACCTTACATTGACCTTGACCTATTTTACCTCAAAGTCAAATTTGGTCCCTTGGGCTTTTAGGTGGGAAAAGCTGAAAAAGTGCATTTTTCTGTTGCTGTTGTGCTCTTTGATATGGAAATGCAGTCAATTTCATCCCCTATGGATACTAGAGGTCAAGGTCATTTAGTGACTTTGGCCAAAGGTCATTTGTCTGTTGTGTGTCAACATTTTTAAAGGACTTCTCCTCTGAAACTACTGGACCAATTTTAATTAAATTTCATAAGCAGCCTTCAGGCAAAGCAGGAAAGGAACTTTATATATTTGGTCCAGGTAACATGACAAAGATGGCCACCATGCCCAAATATGGCAAAAACCTTAAAAAATCTTCTTCTCAAGAACCACTAGGCCAATTGCCTTGAAACTTGGTATGTAGCATCTGGGACTCTAGTACTACCTATTTTATATAAATTGAGCATAAACTGACAGGTGAGCGATCGTTGCCCTTGGGCTACTTGTTTAACTTTGTTAAAGTACTCGATTCAAAGACGGATATATATCAAAAGGCGTCCTAATAATTCAAAAAGCGACGATCTAGACTAAAAGTCTAACCCAATCAAAAAGCCAATATGACATAAGCAATGTTTTTTACCATCTGAAACTGGAAGCAGGATTCTTGTGGAAGCTACGAGAATTATGGCCAAACGCTAGAGAGCTGTTTGAGATTTGCAATATAACAGGTGTCCGTTTGCAAAAAGGGATGTTACTACAAAGGGACCTAGCAATAATATAACATGCAAAGAAATGATAATACGAATACTCAATCTCATTTATTTGTTTTGTGTGTGTCGTGTATAGGTGGTGCCATATCCAATTTGTATGGTATGTTGGCGGCCAGACATCAGGCATGTGAAGATATCAAAACTAAAGGGATACACGGAACCACAAGATACGCAGTCTTCACTTCTGCTCAGGTTTTCTTTCTTTTAAGTATTTAGTTTTGCAAACATCTCTAAATTTGCATTTGTAAATTTGAAATCTGTGTACAGAAAAGGAGAACCAACGCGCCCAGGATCTCTTTAATTTTCTATGCTGCTCATAGAATTTTCTAGTTTCCATTCATCTGCTAGACCTAGTACAAAATACTAACCGAGTATTTTTTCTGAGCGTAAAAAACCTGAATTATTGAAAAAACGACAATATAATTAAGCTATATTGTCTGGTACAATACCATTCAATTTGTTGGAAGCTCAAAGAAGGACTACAGCATTGCTGTAATATTGCCTTAACTAATTTTAATGATAACGATTGATATTGTAAGCATGTACCTAATTAACCTATGTTTTTTTTGTAGAGCCACTTCTCGATTCAACGCGCAGCTATCCTTCTTGGCATAGGCTTGGAGAACGTATTCAAGGTCAAGACAGACTCCCGGTTAGTATTTTGAATGTCCTATTTCCTTCAATGAACAATTCGATTATCTATCTACATACAAACAACCAAACGTCATATACTGTCAGCTATTGCACTTCGCTGTTCTCATAATTGTTCTTTGCAATGAAGGCTTCAAGTAGTACTGTTAAGATGGACATATTCGCGATGGTTTAATTTCGTTAAACTTCGCGTATGCAACGTTTCACGAAATTAAACCGTGATCGCTAAAATTTTCCAATTTTTTATTAGTAAAAAAAAAAATGATGAGAATCACTGATTCAAATATTCGCAAATACTTCCCATAACACTAATTCGCAAAAATAAGCATCGCGAACATTTCACGGTCACATTAGTTTTATTTCGCAAACGTTTGTATCTGCTAAGGTTTCTGAAAGTACAACTTTCGAGAATATTTTCGATTAATTGCATCTTAACTTATTTTCCTTCTTTTAAAGTGGTAGGATGCTGGTAGAAGACTTGGAGCTTAAAATTAAGACCAGTCTTAAAGACGGTATGACACCATTGTTCGTGAATGCTACTTGTGGGACAACAGTCCTGGGAGCGTATGACCCCGTGGAACCCATGGCGGATGTATGTCAAAAGTACGGAATATGGCTGCACGTCGACGTAAGTATGTCAATGTAAGGCGTTTGTGCCGTGTGGCGGCCGTAAAATGTTTCTCCATACATCATCAGAGTGCAGATTATAATTGATTGTATTTTCTGGTCCTTTTGGATCTTTGAGTTCATTTGAGTTATTTTGAAAAAAGAGTTCCGCTTAAGCCGGTGCTAGGGGCGTGGCTTGCGTCGCACATTTCATTACTGGTCATGAACAGACTTAATCAAACCGAATCTGCTATTTTCTGTTCTTTGAGGTATTCCTTGCTTCCAAAGGATCTTACTATTCAGAACTTAGTTATATGATTGTCATTTCTTATCGGGTTTCTATTACTCTGAGGCCCTACCCACCGTCGTGCAATCGAAGAGGTAAGCAAAATTGTGTGTGCTTTTGAGTGAGGAGAGGTCGTCGTTCCCTTATTTTGGATAATTTAGCTATTCTATAGCACTTATTCAAAAGCAGTTCAAACGGAGCATTTTAGTTTGAATATTTAATATAACTAGTATATGCGTCTGCTTGGCCTAATATGGACAAATGTCCCATGATATGTGAGCCGTTGACTGACGGCATATCAGCAACCTAAGTGAGCAGAAAACTTAATAGAGGCTTTTGCAGAACGCACACACTGTTTACGCGGACTCTGATCTGATGAGAGCCAGGATGTGACTCATGTCATGGCTCATATCCGATTTACTCCTCGGCTTGTCGTTTAATTTCTCATAGCAATGTTCTGCTAGAGGCTCAAACAAACGGAGCTCTACTACCGTATACGCGGTAATTTTCGCGAGTTCAATTTTTCGCGATTTAGGGTCAAAAACATATACATTAATTATCGCGATTTTTAATTTTCGCGGTAAGAAACACGCGCAAAAAGTAAAATTGCTTCTTTTTCACTTGAACCAGTTCGTTCGCACGCCGCAGGTTGATGAAAGAATGGGATCAAGTGAAAAGTACCAGAATTTACCGAAGCAAATAAACAAAATATGTTGATACTGTGTCTATTGAAGATAGTTTGTATGAAACCTGAACTTATTTCGCTGTTTTAATATTCGCGGTTTTCTAAGTGACCACGAAATACCGCGAAAATGGAACACCGCAAAAAATTATTGTGTATACGGTATGCTTCTCCTAGCAATGCTGGCACTACTTCTTTGAACGCATGATTTAAAATATAAATCACCACTCGACAAAACTAACAAAGTTGTATGTGCGTCCAGCTAGGACTCCGAACAGCCTAGGCATCCGCCCAGTCAGATCAGAGTCTTCGCCGAGCTCTAAAAGGGCAGCTAAGTGTCTAAGCTGCTCCCATACGGACAGCAAAGACTCTGATCAGTCTAAGCGGCTGCTCAGGCTGAACTGAGTCTTTTGTTGGTTTGCACACGCCACATTGTTGGTTTTGTCGTGCCGCGTCTCATATATATGTGAGCATTGTAAGTACTAAAGGTAGGCTGCGCGAACTGACAAGGGTCTTCACTTTACACATTTAAGTTTTGCAAGGTTCTTTAATGTCAAATTCAAATATCATGGACCGTTGTCAGACTGCGCAGACGCGTAGGCTGATCTGATTCTTATATGTTCGCACATGTCGTTAGGTACATATTAACGCAAACAAAAAATCATTAAAGTTCATAAAATGTTTATTTCAGGGCGCTTGGGGAGGCAGTGTTTTGTTCTCTAAGGCCCACAGACATATGCTGAGAGGTATCCACAGGTAAACCACTTCCTTGCACACCAGATAGAAAATGCCATGGGATAGAAAATGCCATGGGATAGAAAAAATCTATCATGGGTGTGAGGTGCAGCTAGAAAAAACCGTCACTCAGCTAGAAAAAACCCGTCACCTCGGGATCAATGTTCGGCATCACTCGGCAAGCCTCGTGATGCCGAACAGTGACCCTCGTGACGGATTTTTCTATCCACACCTCACACCTATGAAAGATACTTATATTACGTTATTATTAACACCATTAGCACTTCCCAGGTACTGCACTCTCAGTTCCCTCTGGAAGAATCCATTACACGCGCATTACCTCAGTGTGTGCTGTGTTAGTATGCACAGGTACAGTTTTGCTGGTTGCCAACGCCAACGCCAACGTTCAGTTACACTGTAATCACCGACCGCCAACCGCATATGAGCCGCGACACGAGAAAACCAACAATGTGGTTGTGCGCCAAGCGCAGACTCAGATCAGCCTAGGCTGCCGCTCAGTCCGCTCAGACTCTTTGCTAAGCGCTTAAAGGGTAGCTAAGGGTCTAAGCTACCTCCATGCGGACAGCGAAGACTCTGATCAGACTGGGCGGATGCCCAGGCTGATCTGAGTCTGCGCTGGGCGCACAACCATATTGTCGGTTTTGTCGCGTCGCGGCTCATATCATTTTTATAGCTCGGGGCACACTGGGTGCGGGCTTCCTAGTCTATTGGTCTATTGGATTGAAGAAATTCATTGGATATGTACCGCTCGTTGGCGTCAGACCCGCCATACCTTGCGTGAAAGATGAATAGTCACACTAGGCCAGGAGCTTCGCATCAATCGAAATAAATGTTTAATATAAGTATGTATTGTGTTCGGTTCAAAAAGAATATACAAACAAGTAAACAAATTGTTATTATGCTTATGAAACAGAGAACTCAAGTTACCAATTAAGTGAAAAGCAGCTTCTAGTCACACTCTAGCAGTATAGTACAAAGTGCTATCATTATATCGAAGACTGTCGAAGTAAAGCATATTCATTTATGAAAAACGAGAATTCCACATCCGAAGAAAAGTATATTCATTTATGAAAAACGAGAATTCCACATCCGCAATGCTTATGCAAAACATCACAAACACTTCAAGCGTTTATAATATTATGATATAGATACAATTCATCATACAACTTCGTTGCAGAAGACTGAGATTCGCAAATGTCTGGCTAATTAAATCGATATATCTTAACTGTGTCAGAATCCTCACTTGAGACCAGAAATCTACTGCAGTCTCGGTTAAAGGAGATATGCAGCGGTTTCGTAATTCCATTTTTCTCTGTTAGAAATCTCCTTAAAATTTCACCTTCTTTGTTCAACTGAATAATTTCATTAGACCGTGATGAACATATGTAGATATTCCCAGCATTGTCTACATTGACGCCCATTGGTCCAAGTAGATCAGTAAATGTGAAGATTACTTCGTCGTTCTCGTCAATAGCGTACATTTTATTTTCATCTCGGCATGACACATACATGACGTTTCTGAGTTTGTCAATAGCAAGACCAAGAGGTGCTGCAAAGGACATTTTTGATTGTGATACCGTCTTTCCGTCCATATTTATCATTTCTAGATGAGATCTTCCACTGTTTGACAGCCCGGCAAATTCTTTATCATTTGTGATAACCAAGGGACATAAGGAGTAATTTGTCGAAATGTACTTGATAAGATAAATACTGTTGCCATCTATCTCCATCATTGCTATCCTGTTGTTATTGAGGCTCACTGCTATTGTCATACCCTCCATCTGGACCACGCTCCAAGGCATTTCCTCAAAATGTTCATCACCAACCATTGTAAACGCAGCATCGTACAGTTTCAGCTGCCGATTTTTCCTGTCAATTAAAACAATCCGTGAATCAGGGAGAAAGAGAGAGCCCGTAATTCTCGGTTGCCTAAGATTTGTTTTTGTTTTAACATTTACTTCCATTTCAAATTTGACTTCCTTTTCTTCTTTCTTAACTTCCGGTTCCTCTTTTGGTTTGATGACTGGTTTGGGTGTTTCGTACGGCAGTTTTTCTAGACTCGGGTCAGTAAGACTTAGTTTGACAGCAAAGCATCGTTCCATAGATTTCAGCGTCTCATCAAATCGGGCTTCAAAGAAGTTGGCTTCAATGCTGACATCATTTGCTTGCTCGTGCAGGGCTATCAACTCCTTCTCTCGTGCTCGCAACTCTGTTGTTATTTTCTGAATAGCAACAAATATCTGTATAGGTGTACCTGCATCACAAACATTGGTAAGTATTTGGAGTGATGCATCCATGGCTCCTTCTATTTCTTCACAATTTTCCTGATGTTTTTTAACTTTCTGACTCTCTTCCTTTCTTATTCGGTTTGAATCTTCCTGTATGCTAGCCTCAATCTGATCAAACAGTTCCATTACTCTTTCCCGCTGAAGCTTTACCCACTTTTGTGCTGTGTTAACATCAAGAGCTTTCATCAATTTTTTATCATGTACTTTCAGTTCTTTTACATGCTTCTTCAGTGTCTCGATATCAAGTTTGATCTTCGCCACTCCACCATTAACTTCCATGTCTTTGACTCTGTCTTCGATAGCGTCAAGCACAGTACACGCTCTGTGCTTTACTATAGCACAGTTGCTACAGAATATCGCATCGTCGTCAATGCAATAATATTTTACTTTCTTATCGGGATGCACAACACACCTGTCAATTTCTCTTAGCATCTCTTCATTTGCCTCATTTACCTTATCGATGTCTGATATATTATGCTTTCTGAGTTGTGTATTCTTGTCATGGACTCCTTTGCATTCTTCGCAAAGTTTCTCATTACAGTCAGAACAGAAACAAATGGCTTCAACAAGCCTCTGTTCCCTTTCACAAAAGTCACAAGGTCTTTGAATAGGTGTTTTTTCCTCTGTGTCTTTCTCCATAGTTGAGGTTTCACCCTTTTTAACAGGCGGCTTCTTCTTTTTCTTTACGGGTGCTTTTGCTTTTTGCTCATTCGATTTTGCAAGATTTGGTTTCGCAACCTTAACAGTTACTTTAGACGAAGACATCACATTTCACGTTTGCTACATGTTTACAGTCGACGTTGTAACTCTTGATGGCTGAATGGTCTAGATGAAGTCCGGACAGAAATTAATGCGCTTGTTCCACTAACCCAAAGTGGAAGTCATATTAAATCATACTCTTTTCATCATAGGTTCACATTTAAAACTGACATTATGTTGTATTGCATTCCATTTAGCACGGTTTATAAGGATTTTAATATGAACTCTCACTCCCTCTAACTTTTTTCTTCTACTACCACAAGGCATACTTGGCCTGCATATCGGATCTTTTAAACAAATGAAATGAAATGGATACCGTTTAAAGCGCTAAATTAAATATGTGGTATAGTGGTGTTTATTTCAAAATCAACTATTGTTTAACTAATACCACTATCAGCGAAATATCTTTTTAAATACAATTTCAATAGAAGATTGCGCCAGTGTCAGAAATAAAAAGAATGTGAATCAGTCCATAAAAATATTAGAAACCCAATAGTTTCAATACGGACACACTACTCCACTGTCAAATTGTTTGTAACAGATTTTGGATTCATTTAATAGTCACCTTTTTCTGAATGAGGTACATGCTAAGCAAGACGATGCAATTGTAAAATGGCAGTCATTACCCTTATCCCCGCGCCAATTTATTGAATATATTTAAAAGCTATTATGCATTAGAGTAGTAGTCTTTAAAGACGGATCTAGATTTTTTGAGTGTTTTGGAAGGGAAAAAACTTGTCTATTAACCGAAGAAATACGGTATATTGTGTCTGTAGCGCGTTTGCGTTGGTTTCATCGGCAATTTTATAGGTGTTTTATGCACAAAAGAGCCGGGCCGCGTGGCGCAGTCGGTAGGGTACCTGACTTATAAGTCAGAGGTTCTGGGTTCAATACCCAGTCTGGCCATATACTTTCGTTTCTCCTTCCGCTGATTCAAGAAGGGCAGTTGTCAGTTACTGGCGAAAATATGTGCACTTAGTACTGGTTAACCGCTCAAGAGGTCTTAGCCTGCCCAGGAATAGTGTGGTTAGGTTAACTGACCGTCCCGACTTGAGCATAGCTGTTTACCGTGGACGTACAGCAACAAATCAATCAATCAATGCACAAATGTGCCCCTTTATTATAGCTCTACCTGTCCTACTCCCGAAAGGGATGCATGCACGTAGATTCCAACGCCCTGAGAACGTGAACTGTTCGGTACATATTAACCCATTCATTGTTGGCTGTTTTTTTACAATCCCATCAATCTAGACCCGTGTTATGAGACGAATCTAGATTTTTGGATTGTTTTGGAGGGGAAAATCTGATAACCAAAGATATACGGTATATTTTATCTGTAGCTCATTTTTGCATTTGTTTCGTTAGATTTTTGTAGGTATTGTAGGCACATCTCCATGTTTTTCCGCCATGTTTAACAAGGGGGTGGCAATTTTCGTGGTTTCCTGTTAGCTTCCTTGAGGAAGATGCCTATCCAAAAAGATGGTTTAGTCTTAAAAGAAGGCAGTGACTCCTCTGGGAGCAAATTCTTTCCTATATGTGTTGACCCCCAATTAGACGGAAGGCATAAAAAAATGAATAAAAACGAGAAAATGACATAATTAATCCCCTTAAATATGTACCCGTTCACCTTAAAATTCGTTAGCGACTTTTTATTACAGGGCAAACTCTATGACATGGAATCCACATAAGATGATGGGAGCTCCGTTGCAGTGCTCAGCGGTCTTTTTGAGAGAAAAGGTAAACTTTTATATGAAAAAAATGCATATTTTAGTGATAGGGTTGCTATGCTGAAAATGCTGTGTACAAGTGTTTGAGATTTAAGGACCGCTGACTGTTCCGCGGTGATTAATTAGGCTGCAGTTCCTCCTTTTTAGCAACAGAGTGGCTGCTTTCTCATGAATGGTATACTGTTTGGTCTTAACCTATGGGAACGTTCGACATAACTACTGAGGTAAACCTATTGCATAAGTGTTACATGCTGTTCGGGATTCTATCTTCGCTGCTGATGACTATGAGAACATCTTGGAGTTCCGTATCTCTGTCCGACAGAAAGCTGACCCCGACGCCGTCACCACCCCTCCACCACGCCCCCCCCCCCCCCCAGCACTTTCCAGCCCCCCGTTGTCCCACGCCGCTCTCCTTTCGCATAGTGATAATACTTGACGTGCATATGTATAACCTTAGTTTGTTTGCAGGGGATATTGGCAAGCGCCAATCAACTTGGAGCTGACTACCTCTTCCAGAAAGATAAGCTTTATGACACTCAGTATGACACAGGTGACAAAGCGATACAGTGTGGTCGTCATAATGACATCTTCAAACTCTGGCTGATGTGGAGGTCAAAGGGCGACAAAGGATTTGAGAAGCAAATTGACAATAACTTTTTCCTTGCCAAGTATGTATCTCTTCCCACTGTTTGATTATTGTGTTAGTCTTGTTATTTCAATTTATGCTAATTAACCTTCTGTTTCAGCTAAGCCCAGAAGGGACTTGGAATATAGGGATCAAATATTGTTTTTCATGCATTCAAATTTGTCAGATGCCTATGGAGGTCTAGATACCGAGTCCAAAGACAAAGGTTCACAACAGCTTCCGAGGGACCTTACAAGTGTTAATGCAGTGAAAAATTGTGTTTGATCGCTATTATTGCATAAATACAACATAATGCTACAAAGGGAAATGTTCAGGCACTATTTTTGGCCCCATAGGTTATGCATTTCTAATCCTCGTTTCAGGCCATGATCAGCTCTCGTTAATTTTTGTCAAACCTTTATCAACAGTTCACAAGTCAAATCGTGGTCACTAATTTTTTTTCACTTTGATGTCGCCTTTGACCTTGACCTTGAAAAGTGATAGAAAAAATTCGCAGGAACCATTTTTGAAAACTACTCGTCAAAACAAATATTTTGGTATATAGCATTCCTGATTAACAAAAAGTGGACACGGGATTACATAAGCAACTCCACTGCTGTCCTTCTATTCTTATAATACTCGAGCCTGAATAACTCTCGCATGCATGTCTTTTTATCGATAACTACAACTGCAGACTAGCCGCTTACTCATTTTGTGTTGCCCTAAAACTTGCATACATAAAACCGCAAATCAGGTCATTATCAGCATGTGACTCGTGTTGTTGACGTTTTATTTTATGTTCGTATTCTCATTCAGCTATCTTGTGGACAAACTGAGACGGAGGTCAGACTTTAAACTTGTTCTGGAAAAGGTACCGACAATGTGTCGTATATCTGGTTATTGTTGTAATATTGTTTTAGTAGGTTTTTATGTCAGGTATTTGCATATTGGTTTATTTTATTTATACCCCGAGGCTAGCAACGCGGGGGACATTGGTACATATAGTCACAAACTTCACAGAAGTATCCATCTCGGGACAAGACAAGACATATGCCAAAAGAAGACAATTATTATATTCCAGAATCATAAGTTATCTGCCCTAGGTCAGTTTCCGTATTCGGGCTATTACTCTTTTACCTCACAGTTATTTACAATGTGTAGCGTATGAAAGTTAAGGTTGTAGCTTGACTGCTTTATGAGTTACCTGCTCTTACTGATAATAGACAGTTTTTACAATGTTGATTTTCTTGTCCGGCTACAAAATACTTATTCCTTCGAATTTAAACTTCATGCAAGCATTCAGCTTAATACGACAGTCTGTCTTTTTTTTTAGTTATGGTGCCCTTGGCATTTTTTGTCTGACCCATAGCACCTTAATCCTTCAAAATATTTTTGGAAAACTTCAGACATAAATCAATAACATAAAATGTCATTGATAAGAAAGACAACTATTGGTATCTTAATTTATGAGTGTCCGAGCAATGTTCCTTAGCCCTTTGAAAGATTTTATGAAACTTCACACATGCATTTAACTTAATGAAATCTTTATGTCCTGAATAAGAAAGGCAATTTTTGTTCTCTTGATTTATGAGTTATTTGCCCTTGTTATAATTTCTGTTGTTTTTTTTTCCTTTTTCGAAGTATGCTTATAAAACTTCAAACACGTACTTATCCTAATGAGACAAATGTCAACAATAATGAAAGTAATTCTCGGACTTTTAAATTCTAAGTTTTCTGCCCTGGTTTTTGTTGGTGAGTGTGTAAGGGGTCGGGTTCGGAGTGCTATTTCCCCATTATCTTTTGTAATATTTACACGAATCTTCAGACATGCATTTGCCTAAATGCGTTGAAGTGCCATAAATTAGAAAAACAAACTCTTAGGTCCGATTTCACGTCGCCTTAAAACACATACATACTTTTAGTTATCGAATATTTTAGCTTTACAGAAATGCAAAACTAGTCATTGCTTAGTGCCGAAAACATGTTTTAAGGCGACGTGAAATCTATGAGTTTTCTGTCAAACAAACTTGTCCAGGCTAGCTCCTTAACTATTTAGTAAAAAATTCATGATACTAAATACCTGCTTACACTAATCATGTCACCCAATAGAATGACAACTCTTGTACAGTCACTTTATGAATTGTCTGCCCTGGGCAACATTTGTTTTCGGGGCTATAGTGCTATTACCATTATGGAATAATTTGATGAATCTCTTTATTAAACTTTTGTAATCTTGCCTTGTTAGTGCACACATGCATTTGTCTTAATGAGACAACATGACTCGAATATCAAAGACAGCTATTAGTGCTTTGATACATATTGTTTGCCTTGCAAATTTTCTTTACCAGGATGTAGCCTCATTGTCCTTTGGAATAATTGCATGATTCTTAACAGAAATACCCATATTAATAAAATGAGATGTTCTTAATGAAAGACAACTCTTGATCGTAAAGTAAGTGGTCTGCCCTTACCAAAATATCTTACCTAGGCTAGGGCTATATTACACTTTTGAAAGTATTCATAAAACTCCAGAGATGCATCATGAATAAAAACGACAATTCGTGGCCTATTTACTAATTTTCTGCCCTAGAAAAACTGTTTTGTATTGAGGCAAGGAATTTTGACCAAATCACGGCCTTTTCTTTTTTACTTTTTTATTTGTATAGTTATGCGGTATTCTAATGCACTTACGTATGTAACGCGACGTCTGATTGGATAACGTCAAAAATTTGCGACAGTATAATTATCTTGCGATATACTGTCGGAAATCCGACGTCATTAAGTAACGTCGCTTCTCATTGGCTGACGTCTGGTTTTACGTCGCTGAAAGCGTTTGCTATGGGTGAAAGGTAGCACACTTTAAAAGGTGAAAATGTGAAAAAGTGCATTAAAATTGGGATGACTGTATCTAAAATTGTCATTTGGGGAGGTAAATTGTCGGTTTTACGGTCGCAAATTGCGTTTTACGGCTCCGCTGGCGCGTCGCCGTAAGACTAAATTTCCGACCATAAAACTAACGATTTACCTCCCCAAATGACAATTTTGAGTACAGTTATATATCCCCTAATTCATTGTTGTAGTAAATAGTGTTTTTGTCATGTATTTCATGTTTGATTTGAGTTTGAGTTCTATTTAGTAGGCATTCGGCTAGATGTCGTTTTTCAGGCTTGACATGAGGAACGCATTATCACGGTCTGAATTTTAATAGCTGATGAAATAAATACCAAGACCATTCGGCTTTCCAATCATTTAAGTGTCCATAGTCCTACCAGTAGTAGAAACGCCAAAACACAATCACAATGAAAATCGGATCAACCGTAACGTTTGTTGTAAAAGCGTGGGTTGATGAGAATTTATTGATTTAGATCTATGAAGCTGGCTCAAAATAGGGGGAATATGTTTTTGATAACTGTTAAATGCGGGACAAGGATGGGTCCTACGTCTGTACATTGCATTTTAACATTTTATTCAAGTTTATGATATCGAAAGTAGGTCATTTTAGTTGTCACTTAAATGACCCAAATAATTTTAAACCGCTTTATATGTGTAACTCAGGGATGTTTTAATTGTTTAAAGATGGCTAATCGCGGTCATTTACAATGACGAAAATGTACTAATAGGCTTGCAGCGATATTTCACCAGACTCTGGAATATTTCATGCATTTTTACCGCTGATAAATTAAAGAAACACCTTTCATCAGTGATAACATAGTAGTGATCTCAGTAACAGTTTCTCAATCCCATTTTCGTGAATCCAATGTGGGTATATTTTTCTCTGTTTAGTTCTGTATTTTAGAGAATTGGGATTGTACTACTCTTTTAACAGTCTTTCAGTGAATACTGAACAATTAGAGAGTGGCTGAAATCACAATTTTCAAATAATGCAGAGGTTAAAGACGACTTGCGATCCCGGACGAACTCTCACTCATGACATCTGGTCTATGAGTTAGAACTTGTTTTGGTCGACAAGCACAATCAGACCGACTGGCACTGTAGGTGAAGAACACTATTTTTAAATACATATCGTCGATGCAATTACGCAGCTCTGTGGGGTATAGCTTACAGTTTTTGTCCCCCGCCTTTTCGAAGAAAAGCGGAGGGACATAGTTTTCGGCATTCCGTCCTTCCGTTCTTATTTCCGTCCTTCCGTCCCCCTAAAGTAGTAAGTACCTTGTGTGCGCAACTCCTCCTACAGTTTTATGCCGATTCTTTCGAAACTTTACAGCTGTTTTTGTCATGGTCTGAAACTATGCATGTGCTTTGGATATAATCCTGAGATATTTTTGTCACTTTTTCCACAAATTGAACTTAGTATTTTTTTTTTGACTAGATAGTGGGTACCTTGTGTGCGCAACTCCTCCAACAGTTTTAAGCCGATGCATTTGAAACTTCACAGGTGTTTTGGTCATAAACAATAATGGCGGGGGACATAAATTCTTTGAATTTGCTTGTTAAATTATAAACGATGTATTTTTCCATTTCTAGAATGAGCCCAAATATTTGAATCAGTCTTATGAAATTCTGCCATGAGATGGGGTTTTCCTTTCTAAAACATTTCTAAAAATCTAAATCAGTCTTACAAGAGGGATCTAGATTTTCGGGATTTTTTTAAGGGAAAATAACCCGTCTTATAACCAAAGACGATTTAGATTTTAAAGCAGTAAGGTAGCTTAGCACATATTTTGACCTTTTTTAACATTATTTAGAACACCCTCGCAGCCATCTGCTGGGAAATAGCTGCGCTGTGATCTCGGGTGGTTATTAAAAATACATGTGGTTACATATATTTATTTGAACATAGCCGCTTTACATGTATATTTTCATCTATACTGGGCAAAATAAGTTAGGGATCAAATATTTGACTGAAGCTTAAATCATGAAAAGTAAAGTGTCCAAAAATAATTTTCTTCTGTTAAACTATCGAAGCGGCACAGAACTGCATAAAAATATTGGAATCGGATCACGTGACACACCAGTAGAAACGAATAAACAGGTATAACCCTAAAACTGAAGTGAAAATTGGCATCACCACGGAATTGAATGTCCGTGATTCTTAGCTTTATCCATGCAAAACAAATGCGAGTGCTCATCGATATCTCTGGGGGTCTGAATAACTGCATCGGTGTTCTTTTGGTAAAGCGCTAGAGGCTCATTTGGGGACTCGTTTGCCATTGTTCATGAAAGGCCTGAATTAGCTCTCCAGGAGTTTCCTGAAGCCTCTAGTAATTAGAATTGGCGTTTTGTAACATCTGTCCAGCTTGTTCAATCAAATTTAAAACTTGCGATTCACTAGACTTGTCCATACGGACGATAGCCTCTGTCCCAAGCTACTGGTTCATCACAATAACACTGTGAGGACACGCATTATTTGTCCATTAAATGATTTAATCGGCCAATTTCAGCAAAAACGGTAAGAAACAGACTTTACACAGCTTATTTGCGTACTTGCATGCTGGTAATGAGGCCAGGATTGGTGCGATTCCATAGAAATGCGAGGCGACAGTCGGCAAAAAGTGACACAAATTGGCAGCGGGGCCATTTGATCCATGTCCTTTTCACAGATGAGTCCAACTTTGAATGTAGATGTCCACCATGATGGGAGAAGGATGTGACGCCTGCCAGGTACACGTCGTGTACACTTTGAATAAAATTGTGTCGCGGAATATGACATGTCTCGAGGAGGGTGGGTGATGGCATGGTGCGGCACCTGGATTGGCAACTGTGTGGACTTGCGCATGTCAGACAGAGGCGCTCTTATTGGTGTTCGAGTTAGGAATGACATGTTTAATCCAATTACGAGATCGTTTGCTGAAGTTTTTGGCGATGATATCATCGAATCACAAGGCAAATGTGGTGGACCAGTACCTAGCGACTGAAACAATCGCCCGCATTGACATGTCGATTTGATCACAAGTTTTAAATCCGATTTAGCATTCTTTGGACATGTTCACCGCCAGTCCTGTTCACGAAAGGCTTCCTGAAACTCAAGGAGAGCTCATTCAGGCATTTCGTGAAAACATGGCAAACAAGTCCCTAAATGGGCCTCTCGGAATTTACCGGAAGCGTACCGAGTAGCTGCCATGAAGTTTTTTCAGGCCCTTAGAGGTCACACAGAGAACTGAAAATGACTTTGCATGAATAAAGCCAAAAAAATGAACATTCAGTTTTGTGTTCATGCCAGTTTCAATTTAATTTTAGGGGTATGCCTGTTTATTCGTTTCTGCTGGTGTATCACTTGATCCGATTCCAATATGTGTCATGCACTCTTGTGCAGCATTGTTAGATGTATTCAACAGAAGAAAATGATTTTTTGAAAATAATTTTTTTCAATATAAAAATTTCAGTCTACTGTTTGATCCTTAACTTTTTTTGTCCAGTATATTTCTTCACAATTAAATTATTAATGTATCTAATGAGATTATATAACTGGATGATAAAAGTGTTAAACCTAATTGCTTTAAATTTTCATCAGGCAGGAAACGAATCAGCTTAGAAACCTGGGGTATGTAAGGGCTGTGGCAATAGGACCTTTCTTCATATCAGAAACTTCTCCTACAGTTTTATGCCGATTCTTTCGAAACTTTACATCTGTTTTTGTCATGGTCTGAAGATATGAATGTAGTTTGGATATAATCCTGAGATTATTTTTTGTTACTTTTTCCGTTGAGCTTAGTCATTTTTAGGCGTTTTTACTATCAAAGTGACTAGATAGTGGGTACCTTGCGTGCGCAACCTTCTCCAATAGTTTTATGCCGATGCCTTTGAAACTTCACAGGTGTTTTGGTCATGGTCTGAAAATATGCATGTGGTTTGGATATAATCCTTACATTATTTTTTGTCACTTTTCCCACAAGTTGAACTTAGTCACTTTAAGCGTTTTTAAGCGTTTTTACTATCATAGTGACTAGTTAGTTGGTATCTTTTGTGCGCAACTCCTCCTACAGTTTTATGCCGATTCCTTTGAAACTTCACAGGTATTTTGATCACGGTCTGAAGATATGCATGTGGTTTGGATATAATCCTCATTTTCATTAACATGTCCTTTCATTGAAATAAACAATAATGGCGGGGAACATAAATTCTTTGAATTTGCTTGTTCGTCTTGTTATTGAAACATTTTGGGGTATTATGTGTGTGGTAAAGGGGGTGGTGGGGTGAGAGGTGGGCGACAAATGCATTTTCATTACAGCTTTCATGACTAAATTGCTGACAGAGGGTGTTTCCACTAACAGATTATATTGGAAAGTAAAATGATTGGCAATGATTAGGAACTAATACCATCAGATCCCATATATCTCAAGCAGAACTTTATGTTGCAGACAAAGTTAAATGTTGGAGATTAACTGGCTTATATTTACTTGCATACCAAACCCTTAAATTTAATAATTATATGTTAATTGTTTTAGATTGATGGTCCAAATGTGTGTTTCTGGTATCTTCCTGAGGATATCAGAAGAATGGAGGACGGAGATAAGAAAAACAAGGAGCTACATAAGGTCGGTTGCACCTTGTATATGCTAATATTATTTTTCCTTCGAGTAGTAATAGTTTGGTTTGCAAAGAATTTAATGTCTTAGTCGTCCATGATAAAGGTGAAAAATTAAGTGCCTCGAGACGTCTTATACCAGAGCAAACGGAAACCACTGCTTTAGACAAATATGAGCCGCGTCATGTGACTGCCAACAATGTGGCTATTTTGTCATGTGATATTCAGATCATTCTTTTTACATATATACAGGGTAATCAGACTCCTCACTGTTGGCTCTTTGGCTTGGGTCACTTCCATAGATGACTAATGAGACAAACGAAGGCTCTGGTCAGACTGCACTGCGCTCATGTGCAGTCTGATCAGAGCATTTGCTTGGTACCAATGCCATATTGTTTGAACTCACATGACCTTGCTCAATGTTGATGGTCAGGCGCCAAACTTCCGCAACAGGCTCCTTCTGTTATAGATTTATAAGGATGTTTTTATTAGTCAGGAACCGATTAATCGTTCTGTAACTCAAGAGAGGAGAAAAAAAACTGTCAATCATTTGGTGTTAAACATGAAAAGTCTCATTATTTATACTGAAATAGTTCCTTTGTCTTTCTAATTACATCACATGTGCAATCTGTACTTTGACAAGGTTTAGGTCACGGAGTCGGAAAAGAGACTCCCCACATTATATTCTGTCGACCTCTATGCTGCTTATTCCATATGACTTCCGAGTTGCACAATGAGACAGACAGAGACAATACTGTTACGTACTTGAGCAGGAATGGACTTTGCCAGCTCAACTAGGGAAGCTAAAACAGGGTAAGGTGGAAGAGATTGTTGCAAACTCATCTGTGGTGCCCCGACGACCTTGCAAGGTTATAGGATAGAATAGACGTTACATTTAATTGCGTTATGTAAATCTTTATATTTTTCCTCAACTTTGGAAACATTTTACCTATTTGAAGTCAGATATAAAGTCGAGGTTTCATTTGCCTAAACTGGTTCTAAAGGGCGTCATTTGCATCTTTTTCAGGTTGCGTCCCGGCTAAAGGCAATGATGATGGAGAAAGGATCTATGATGATACAGTACCAGCCTCTTGGCGATCTGCCGAACTTCTTCCGCATCGCCTTCTCCAATCCCGCCATCTCGACCTCGGATGTTGATTTTGTTATCGAGGAAATCGTGCGACTCGGAAGTCAGATGGAATAAAAAGTGTAGTGTAGAAATGGACCAGGACAAAAAGAATGGGTGCTAAATGCATCCGCAAGTAGCGACAGTAAACTTATCAATGCCTAGCGTCCTATAAATAGGACATAGCAACCCCATATCAGACTCTGCAGTATGCGGCGTCAAATGGGACAAATCAGACAAATGGGACATTTCTCCGCAAAGTAAAATTAAAATGTTAAAAATAAACTAAACCAAACATCCGTTTGTGCGTATAGAATTCTCAGGGCCCTTACACGATGTGTACGAATAGTATAGACTAAGCCCAGCCTCCGTATTCAAAGAAGCTGCTCTGAGTGTTTGCTATTCATATATGCGTCGAGCAACGTTTTGTGTGTCACGGCTATAGCTATCAAAAGGTAGATGAATGATACATAGTCGTTTATCATCATCAATTACAGTACAAAATTTGTAAGAATAATCAAAGTACTGTGTGACTGTTGAATTTAAATTCTTTGTAGTTAGCTTACTCTAGAATACTCTTCAACTATCAGTGGGCCTGTTCGGCAGTTTTACTTGGGTAAGACCGAGCAGTACCCAGGTATTCCTGGTGCTACTGGATATATATAATAATAGCAGTACCCAGGTATTCCTGGTGCTACTGGATATATATAATAATAGCAGTACCCAGGTATTCCTGGTGCTACTGGATATATATAATAATAGCAGTACCCAGGTATTCCTGGTGCTACTGGATATATATAATAATAGCAGTACCCAGGTATTCCTGGTGCTACTGGATATATATAATAATAGAAGTACCTAGGTATTCCCTGGCCTACTCAAATACGTGTGTAATACACAGCTTCAAATAGCCCGAGGAATACCTGCGTACCGCTCGGGTTTTCCCATGTAATTATGCCCAACGTGCCCACAAGATGTTAGTAACAATGGTAATGCAAACGGTAAACTTTACTGCATGCCTTTTAGATCTTTAAAAGTTGGTTTTGAACAATGAGAACGGATATTGTATAAACTCAGCAGAATTAAACCCAGCAAGTAATTTTGTAAGTGTTAGAGGTATATATTGCATGTTCCTATGGCGGAGGGATTTTTAACCCATTAGCAACCAGAAAACATTCGATATTTCTGAAATGCAGATTCCAGCAACGAACGTATTTCAATTTCAGCTAATCAAACACCACGCAGCTAAAATGGTATTTGATTTTATATCTTACATCATAATTTGATTCTTTCTCTGTTCCAAGGTATACAGCAACCGATCGTGCAAAGATGAATTGTATACGCCAGCGCAAAATAAATCGACTTACAGTATGCTTTTTTCTGGTTTCGTCACCAGATATTATCAGGGTCACTGACGAGGCTTTATTAGCCGAAACTACGTAGTCTGGCCCATGTTCCTACTTCTGTATAACATGTATTCTCTGCTCTTGAAGGAACTTTTTAAGATTTTAATTACTCCCGTCGGCGGTCATATGCCATGAAAATGTATGGCATCTGTCCGTTCTCGATGCTAAAAAGCAATTAAGTGATTCGGTGTGAGTGATAATTTTCTTACCAAAATAATTTTCAGTTCCGTTCAAAATGGCGGATAATTGGTAGATAGCGCTGGGATTAAAATTGCCAGAGACTGTAACTTCACCTATCAGCATTTCGACTGCTATGCTGAAAACAAACTTTCGGTTTGTTTTGCATGAAACGGTACTGAATTGTATGTCCCAACATGTAACATACAGACTAGCCTGTACATTCGTACAGCCTGGTCTGTCCGGGTTTTCGGTTGGCCATATGTTCTCTGTATCTTGATTATTTGTAATCTTAGTTGTTTCCAACTATGGTTTGAGGGCTGGATTTGGATTTTGATTGTTTCAGTTCCTGGTCTTTGCATACTTTTTACTTTTCTTGTTTGCATGAATCATCTAAGGTCCCTGAAAAAACTCTATTGTTGGGCCCTTGTAATCATACTGAGGAGATACTCCGGCTGATTTTCGAATCTGCTGTTTGCAACTGGCTAGTGATCCCCTTTAATGCATCGAAACTCATATGTGGAAACCCATGTGATGGTATTACAATTCAAGGCCAATTATTCTTGTATAAGGTCATTTCTATGTACCAGTTACTGTGCAAATGCACCAGTATTTCAGCTGTTTTAAGCCATACCTGGAGGCCTCATAATTTTGTTCTGCGTCTAAAAGATTACAGAATATGGATATAGTGGGCGCGTTCGGCATATTGTAATACTTGAGTAAGTTCGAGCAATACCCAGATATTCCTCGGGCTACTCGAAGACATATGAGCCGCGACACGAGAAAACCAACAATGTGGTTGTGCGCCCAGTGCAGACTCAGATCAGCCTGGGCATCCGCCCAGTCAGATCAATCTTAGCTGTCCGCATGGCGGTAGCTTAGACCCATAGACTCAGATCAGCCTGGGCATCCGCCCAGTCTGATCAGTATCTTCGCTAAGCGCTTAATTGGTAGCTATGGGTCTAAGCTACCGCCATGCGGACAGCTAAGACTGATCAGACTGGGCGGATGCCCAGGCTGATCTGAATCTGCGCTGGGCGCACAACCACTTTGTTGGTTTTTGCATACTTTTTACTTTTCTTGTTTGCATGAATCATCTAAGGTCCCTGAAAAAACTTTATTGTTGGGCCCTTGTAATCATACTGAGGAGATACTCCGGCTGATTTTCGAATCTGCTGTTTGCAACTGGCTAGTGATCCCCTTTAATGCATCGAAACTCTTATGTGGAAACCCATGTGATGGTATTACAATTCAAGGCCAATTATTCTTGTATAAGGTCATTTCTATGTACCAGTTACTGTGCAAATGCACCAGTATTTCAGCTGTTTTTAGCCATACCTGGAGGCCTCATAATTTTGTTCTGCGTCTAAAAGATTACAGAATATGGATATAGTGGGCGCGTTCGGCATATTGTAATACTTGAGTAAGTTCGAGCAATACCCAGATATTCCTCGGGCTACTCGAAAACATATGAGCCGCGACACGAGAAAACCAACAATGTGGTTGTGCGCCCAGTGCAGACTCAGATCAGCCTGGGCATCCGCCCAGTCTGATCAGTCTTAGCTGTCCGCATGGCGGTAGCTCAGACTCATAGACTCATCCGCCCAGTCTGATCAGTATCTTCGCTAAGCGCTTAATTGGTAGCTATGGGTCTAAGCTACCGCCATGCGGACAGCTAAGACTGATCAGACTGGGCGGATGCCCAGGCTGATCTGAATCTGCGCTGGGCGCACAACCACTTTGTTGGTTTTCTTATGTCGCGGCTCATATATCTTCGATTGTAGTAGCCCGAAGAATAACTGGGTATTGCTCGGCATCACCAAAGTAACTATAACGAACTTGAGCAGTAAAGTATATTTTACAAGAAAAAAAATGCACATTTCATTAAATAAAATACTGTTATCTCTTCACATTTGTCCAAGCATTAACGCAACTTGTTTTCTATGTGAAGTTCTCGTCATAGCCTTATGTGCAAAAAGGTTCCTGTGTCATACTGATGTCATATCATGAGTTTCAAAGGAAATTCTTAAAGCCTTGTAACTATCACTTCATTATTGATGAATACATCATCACTGGTTGAATTGCTTTCCTCACAAGGAAGGAAAAACCTAATACTGGGTCGTCTTTCCGATTCGGCTCCTGCTGCGTCATCCGGGTACACATCAGAACTTAATTTTCTTTCATAAGCAGATTTTGCCTCTTCTCTTAAAAGTTTCGTATCTGAACAGCCTGTATGACGAACCATTTTAGAAAGAAAGCTATCCATTTTGCTTAGTAGTAGATATGGTACATCGAATTCAACAATTTTCCCATCATCAAGCACCTGAAAGGAAAGAAAGTAGTGACAACATTACAACGTTAACACTTAAAGGGCCAAAAATGAAAATGGTTGAATTTGTAAACAATGTAGATACAGATGCAGCGGCTCATAATTAGTCACATCATCTGGATCTACACTGTTTGTCCTCTATTCTTTGATTATTTAACATGATGTAGCTTGGATCCGTGTAAACATTTACGGAAGTTTGTTGTCTGCTTTTTCACACTTCCAGCAAACATTACGGTACTATTTTACTGCTTACGCTGCTTCAGACATATATGTTTTGGAATAAATATTGCTTAAATACAAAATAGTACAAGGTTTGGCGAGTGTTAGATGCATATTTCAGATACCTTCTACGTATTAAAATTTCATAAGATACTTAGTTGTTGTCCCGAGGATGTTCTGATGAAATGCCAATACGTTTGTTTTACAATTTACAAACAAATAATGCGGAAAAATGACAACCGTTTTATTAGGGCTGCAACGATACGCTCACCTCACGATACGATACGTATCGCGATACAGAGGTCACGATACGATACGTATCGCGATACATCTTAAGTTATTTGCTCTGCTAGGAACACAAATCTGGAATAATCCCCCCTACTAGATTAGATCAGTATGAGAATATAAATGGATGGGGGGTCGAGAGGATCTATAACAAGGACCAGTGTAAACCAGAAATTAGTCACGAAAACCTATGACGACAGTATGAGATTTGACAGCTGCCTGGAGGATGCATTAAAAACTTACCCGTAGAGAATTGCCACTATATGAATGAACCAGTTAAAGCATCAGTTTTAGATTTATCTAAAGTTCTGATTCCATTTTTATCAATGATGTTTTCAAGGCCGAAGTACTGCCAAACTCTTGATTTAAACTTCGCGGGAGCATCCGCAACTTCACAGTCAGCCATTTTGGTAAACACGCCGCTCGAGTATTAATAAAAGTAAAATTTATAAATCGATTGCAAGAGAGAAAAAAACAATTATCAGATAGCTAGACTCAAGAAACAAATAAAACTGTAATCTTGCGATCTTACAAAAGTGGCAAATCAAGTTTTTTTTCGTTTTTTATTCTTCTTTTTTTTTTTTTTGTTTTTTTTTTTTGCCTAAGCGGCACTAAAAAGGCTGAACCGAACTGAACCGAAAATGAAGGAACAGCGTATCGTGAATCGAACCGAGCCGACCGCACCGCGGTGCACCGCGTTTTCGGTGAATCGTTTCACCTCTACGTTTTATGAATACACGGAATTATTATCAGAAACATCACGCTTAAAATTGTGACGCTCAAACAAGGTAGTTTCACTGCTTGAAAGGTTTAGACCCACCGCAATACTGGCTATCGAGAAACATCGTGCAGTTGCCAGCTTAAAGCGCCAAAAACAGCAGACGACGTCTGCAAAAAGGTTCTTCAAACATGACATGTCCGCATACAAACATCTCGCTTGACAGCGCCTTGCACATGACAAAGAACTTTAATCAAAACATCCATCGGACGCCAACGCAGACGCGGAATTTGATGACATCAACAGCTCCTGCTGTACTTTTGTCGAGGCGAGCTAAAACTGCCTCGTCAAAGCTATGTGTTTGTACACAGGCTCTTTATAAAACAAACCCGCCTACCATTATCTTGTCGGAGTCTATGACAGTATGGAGACGATGTGCTACAGTCAATACTGTGTATTCCCTGAACTTTTCCCTGATTGTTTTCTGAATAAGACGGTCAGTCCTATAATATAGAAGAAGATATCCTGTAACAGTCACACTAACAACCCAAAATCCCACCTAAGACACCAAAAGAAGCAGTAACACTGGGAAATTAAGAAAAGGGACAGCATATTTGCGATAATAGACGATCTAAGTCTAAAATTACGCATAAATCGAGCTTAACCCTTAAAGCGTCAAACAGCAGACGACAGAGTTTACGGATGCAAAATTTTAAAAAGAAAAAAAAACGTTTCATCGAAGTTATATCACATTGAGGACTCTAACACTAAAGGGCAAACAGTGTAGAACCAGATGAGCCGCCTCATCTGAAACTACGCAGTTTGCAAATCCAACTCTTTTTTTATTTCTTTCCGCTTTCAGAGTTAAATGAGAAATGCTTATAACTACTTTAATATTTTCTCCTTATTTTTTTATGCATTCTGGCAAAGATATGTAAAGACATCTGTATTTGACCCTTCTTATCGCACATGTCGATAGACATTCAAGCAGAAAGTTCCAGATTCCGCTAAAATGGATTGTACATTGTCAGCACAAAGAAATTTTAAGCTGTGACGAAGTTTAATACCCTAATTGATAGTGACACAAACCCAGCCTTGCAAATGGTATAATGCGGAGGAGGTTAATGGTCTGAGAACTTATGGCCCGATCCCGTTGCTATGTTAGAAGTAGTAACAAAGTTTAAAATCCTCATTGCCAGTAACACACACCCAGCCTTGCCAATGGCATAATGCGGAGGAGGTTAATGGTGTGGGGGAAATTGCGGCCCCCACATTGCTGCATTATAAGGAGCAATAAAATATGTTGAGAATGAGATGAGCACAAAATACAAACCTAATGTCAACATTTGCTGTTGCTTCATCAATTATCAGTATCTTATTATGCTGTAATATGGCCCTTGCTAGACATATCAGTTGCCGCTGGCCCACACTAAAGTTTGAACCTCCTTCTGCTACATAGGTGTCTAATCCTTCCGAAAGATCTTTTACTGAATCGAACAACTGCACCTGTATGTAAGTTAGCAAACTTAGTATAGAATGGAATATACCAAATGCGAATCCATGAATAAACAATATCAAGATTTCCATTGCTTAAAATAATGTCAGAAGGACTGCGTTATATAATTTAATTGACTGTTGCTTCGAGAAAATTGATTCAGAAAAATATACCGGATGAGTTTATTATCAGGTAGTGATTTTTGAGCATTTATGCATCACAAGTAATGAGAAGGAAAGTGATTTTTATCTTTAAAATATTTGACTTTCTACTTTCATACTACAACACCTTGCTACCATGTGCATCTTTACTACATTTACTGCAATACAGCTTACAAAAATCTTTAATTAAATTGAATATTGTACATTCTAAAAATTGGTTATGGCTCAAAATTATTTAGCAAGCGCCTAGAAAGTCTTGCAAAATAGAAGATATTTTATAGAAATCACTACTATCACAGAATAAAACATGTTCAAACTTCAGTATTATTATCACCGTGACTGAAACTTTCCAGCCTGCAAAATACCCTGTTTAGAAGCAGTTGGCGGGGTGAAGAAAAACTTTACTGCTCATGGAAACGAAATTATATGTACATTGGTTATAAAACAAAGCTAGTATTTGGTGTGTCAACGTGGACCATCAATGGTTTCCTTGCGTTCACAGCTCATACCAAGAACCATAATTTGAACGCAAAAAAAAAAAAAAAAAAAAAAAAAACGTTTTACTGCATATTTCCCTTTAGCTGAGATAGGTTTGTGGCGTGAGATTTTATGTATTGCACCAGCACTGTAGGATGCCAGTCTGGTTCTGATGGGTTTAGGACAATGGAACTGCAGAAATGTCTACAAATTTTGCCTGAGCAATAGGGTTTGCTGTCATACAATTCTCGATATAGGCATTTTCGTCTTTAAGCAAGCATGAAATATGAATATGGCAGACATAACACAGATAACCTTAATGATGCATGTAAACACCATATCAGTCAATAACCGTGAGATTATCTGCTCTATGGCACCAAGGCCCATGGAAATCCAGACGATCATAATATTGCGTTTCGAAAGTGTTTTACCCCTTATTTACCCCCAACTTACATGCCTCGGAAAAAAACGCTCGGTCAAAATTCTTCATCGTTAAGCATGGTTTGTAAACCACTAATGTACGAACTTTCAATTTTGATTCACTTTATCGGATCCTTGATTTGTTTAAATGAGTATATATTCGAAACTTATGGTCAGTGCGATTCAGACTGTCATGAACTTACCTCTTTTAACACCTGCCACAAGTTTGTATCTCCGTGCTCTCCAAAGGGATCTAAATTTCGTCTTAGTTTTCCTTTGAATAATATTGGGTCCTAAATGAAAGATAAGGTTGAAACGAGAACATAGCGTCAGAATTTAAACTTGAATCCTATTAAAGATAAATGTCTAATGGCACGTGCAAATAAAGGCCACCCGGATCATACATGCACCCATGCAGCCTTTTCCGAGTACTTCTTGTTCGCATCGACCATCTCTGAGTCCCGATGGTTTATATCAGGGAATCAGGTAGTCCCGTATTGCTTACTTAGTGCATTGTTTATGCTAAATTCATTGTATAACGTGAGCTATATTTTTGGTGCTAAAAGTAATGTGCAAATGATTTAAAGGTTTTAGAGGTCATAGAAAGTAAATCTATAATCAAAATAACTGCTGAAAAATCATTGACTATATATTACATGTAGATAAATTATCTCAATGGATACATGGCACACATGTTATGGTTCGTATAGCATGTAATATTTCAGTGTGTTTAATGGCTTAATGGACAATACAAATCTGGCTCTGAATAATCAATGTAAATAGCTTTACCTGTGGAATAATAGATATTTTGTTTCTAAGATAATGCAGACCAATACTCTGTATATCAATGTCGTCGATTGTTAGCTTGCCTTCTGGTTCTACGAGACGAAATAATACTGTTATTAAACTGCTTTTGCCTGCCCCAGATCTACCAACGACACCAATCTAAAATATAATGGGATTACGATACTATATGTGGCTTTGAGAGGGATCTTTCTGCCTGCGCAGACTTGTACACCACATTTTTGTTTCATACTTTTTGCGTTTAGCAAACTGAAGAAGCTGAGTGCAGAAATTCGCATTCATTGCACTGAATGTGGTAGAAATGAATTTACATATAATCCGTCAGTGCATCATGCGGAAAAATTGAACATGAATATTGTCGGAAGAAATGTCTTGAATCATATATGTGAACTGCTAATGCCTATGTCAGACTGTGTACACTGAGAGTTAGCTCATACTACGCAGAGTACCTTTACTAAAACATATAAGAATTTTACTTTGCATCCGCATACACTTTCAGACCAGAAGATTACAGAAATCAACGAAACCAGTTTTATCGTGCTAATAATGAGTATACAGAAGAAATACTTGGAATAAGTTGTAAGCATGTTATGAGATTCTTTACCATTTAATTATGTATATTCATAGATATCTTACTCGCGAACTTAAATGAATTACCTTTTGTACAAACCGAATATACGACCGGGTCATATATTCATAAACTCACAGAGATGTCGTAGAACTTTATTCAGACAATTTCGTATGACACAATTACTTGAATAGCAACAATTGCGCTTGGAAATGCTTATATGACAAACCTTTTTAAGTCCTATGAATCTAACTTTCAAAAATCATATACATGTATCTACATTTCACTGCAACTGCAGCTAGTGTTAAATACCATGTGGCTACCGTAAAACGTCTCCCCGTAGTGCATCAAAGCACAAATGGTATATTTTCTTGTCCTTTGAGAGCACTGATTTTATTTAGAGTAATTTTAAAAACAGATTCCTGCCCATGCCAATGCTTGAAAGGTGCGGTCAATGTTGACATTTCATAACAGGTCATAAACAAACTCAATCAAACTGAATCTGATATTTTCATATCCTTGATGCATTTCTTGCTTCCAATGGATCTTACTATCCGAATTTAAAAAAGTCTTAAAAGATATTCCCATTTTTTGACAGGAGTGTCAGGCTTTTTATCGAGTCAGTCTGCCATTTAAGTGGCCGAAGACAATTAGTTTCTGACAGATTTACTACGATGAAGTCAAAAGCAAGAGAATTTCATGATTAGAGCGGATTCGACTATATATGAGTACCCTACTTTTGTCGCGTTTGATTGCCAACTGAAAATAAATGTGTCATAAGAAGCAAGGACAAAATGCAAATCGCTGTTTCACTGCTCCCACGCCTTGACTTAACAATATACATATACATACTCATATATTCAGGAATTATACGTTTATTTAATCCCGACAAAGAAATACGAATTATACACGCCTCGGGTTGTTTGTTTTAGAAAGATACGGTAGTTTTATCCTGTATATCAAAACCCATTAACTACTATGCTGCTTTTATTTTTAATAAGAAATATCCAATTGCAGATCTCTGAATCATGAAAGGTAGAAAAATCCAAAGCTCTTGTGGGCAGCTTGAATCATGAAAAGTGAAAAGAAAATGAGAAATTATCTATTTAGTATTCAAGTGATGCATTTTAATCATTTTAGGTCGTTATTTGAAACTTTCAAAACTTGAAAACAGAGCTGACAAGGAAAATGTATTTGTGAATAAATAATTACACTAGCTTATTTTTCTGTCTGTTCTGGTACCTATCTTACCCTTACACAAAAGGCAATGATCAGGAACTAATAATACAAACAGATCCCATACTCCGCTCTCAAAACCAAAAGGGTAAATAATGTATACATAATTTTACAAAATTTCAAGAAAACAGGCACGGTCAACGAATGAACAGCTCTTTCAGCTACCCCAATTAAAAACAACAGTAAAATCTTTTCCCCCCTGTTTTCTGTTTTAAATGACAAACACAACAGAGAGCGAAGCGGGAAGCTAAATAAGTGACCATACTGCTAGATCACAGACGAGCGGACACATGAGCACGGACTACTGTGGAACCACAACTGAAAACCGTTTTGAACGGCCATAATAGATTATTAGAAAGGGGCTTAAACGAGTTTAACTGGATTCAAGACCTCGGCCTCGGCTTCTGCAGTGGTTTAAAACATTAACTTAGCTGTTTGGTTTACAAGTATTATTCTATGATTACCTTTTCTTTTGGTTTAATTGCGAACGAAATATCCTTTAACACCAGTGGTGAATCCGGTTGATAACGAAGGCATATTTGCTCAGCATTTATTGCACCATTT
Organism: Ctena decussata; assembly: GCA_963989385.1. Taxonomy (NCBI): domain Eukaryota; kingdom Metazoa; phylum Mollusca; class Bivalvia; order Lucinida; family Lucinidae; genus Ctena; species Ctena decussata. Next base: position 48,058,597 of record OZ022504.1, read on the forward strand.
TGTGGCCAGTCCGCTGGTGGCTTTTTGTCTGTTTCTTGTGAGGCCTCTGTTGGGAGCTTTGAGTAATCTCGTACCCGTTCTACAGATATCATCTGTAAGTAAAAAAATAGTTATTTCTTTCCTCTATTATACAATATATAGCACTCCAATTATTCGCCATGCCTGAATGATGGGCTTGAATGTGATTCATTCTTATTTAGGTAGAATAAATATCTAATTGGACTGTTTTTTACTTTGCAGAAGTACGATTTCAAACGATATCTTACAAATTTTATGGTAATCAAAATTTTGGACTGTTATCTTCTTATTAAAACCGAACGTTGGAATCAAAACTTCATTTTTGTATTAGAAATATGACCCTTTTTGTAAACCAAAGAACGTTTTGAATAGGCTATGATCGGGAACTTATACAATCAGATACCATATATCCCAACCTCAGAATCAAAAACTGCAATCTATTCAATTATCTATGAAATACCTGGTTTTCAAGGTCAGCACTTGATTTAACAGTCCATTGAAAAATGCCAGTCCCTGTTATCGCATAGGTCATAGTAAGGCCAACAAGACCCGGTCCCAAACCTAAAACAATCACGTAGTATTACAATATATAGTAGACAGCAACTCATCATCGCGAATTATATTATAGGGCTCTGCAGCAGGTTTAACTCATTATGACCGGTGAACTAGTCTAGTTTTGTTAATTGGATGTGCCTACTGTTAAAAAGCTGCGAAATATCATAAATGTTTGAATGTCGTTTTAGTTTCGGGGTTTGCTTTATTTCTCATTATGTCTAAATGAGTCAGAACTGCTTTAGTCATGTCGCTAATGATACTAGATGCTAAGATATATACATGACATAACAAAAGGTCTGTTTTAACATTTTTGTTTCAGTTTTTCATTTGTTACTGCAGTGACAGCTGTCTCAAAGGTCTCCTCTACTATTCGAAAGCCTTCCTAAAAAGGTTAATTTAAATATCCCACCAAAGAAGCATTTTCAGTATAAACTGACTTGCATTAAGCAAGCACCTGCCTTAAACAAGTACTTTCATCATTATATTGTGAACTTTGGTTCTTGCTTAAATATGACAGGTTGGACTTATGTTACTGTTCGTCGTAAATGATAAATGTCGGACTTACTACCAGAAGCTAAGACACAACAAAACGACACTGCTGTCAGGAATATTGCAGACAAGAAGTCAAGTCTCATGCCAAGCCACGTAGTTGTCCCAATCAGTAGAAAATATGCCTGTGTATGTACGTCTTGACGACTGTCTAATTCTTCTGCGAACCCGTCTTGTACACGGCAAGCTCGGACTGTGTTTAAGCCATCGAGGGACGCACTAACGTGGGAGTACACTGGACTGCGAGCTAAAACAAAAACAAGAAAAAATTAATTAATCAATTAGAAACTAAATTGGGAGAAATCTATAAGCATTTAACTAAAGGCAAGCAAATTGTGGCTATATTGGCTTTCGAATAAAAGCAAATAAAATAAAACATACTTTTAAACAGAAAATAAAATCTTTTATGGTGCGAAGATAAAGCTCAAAAAATACCAGTCAACTGCTGTATTCCAAGTAGATAAATGGGGTATAAACGGCATTGTTCTTTTTAGCAATGAACATACTTAAAAGAATATAAAAAAATCAGCTTTATATTATCGGCTCAATAATCTGTTAAATTCTCAGTGGTATTTATGTCCCTCCACCATGGGAGAGGCATATTGTTTTTGGTGACGATACCGTCGGCGTCAACGTCGGCGTAGCTTCTTGTCTGCACTGTATCTCCTGAAGGGATGCATGGATTTTGACCAAACTTACACAGATACACCACTGGATGGGTGAAAAAACTGACTAGATTTTGGTGACCTTGACCTTATTTCAAGGTCACAGGAGGTCAAGAATGATGACAAATACCTCTTCTGCACCATATCTCCTGAAGGAATTGATGGATTTTAACCAAACTGACGCAGATATATCATTTGGAGATGGCAAAGAATTGATTAGATTTTGGTGACCTTGACTTTATTTCCAAGGTCACAGAAGGTCAAAGAATGTTGAAAAATGGCTTGTCTGCTCCATATCTCCTGAATGGGTGGATGGTTTTAAACCAAACTTGGACAGATAAATAATTGGGAATTGCAAAGAACTGATTATATCTTGGTGATCTTGACCCTATTTTCAAGGTCACAGGAGGTCAAAGAATGTTGAATGGATGGATTCGAACCAAACTATCACAGGTACATCACTGGGAAATGGAAAAGAAGTAATTAAATTTTGGTGACCTTGACCTCTTTTTCAAGGTCGCAGAAGGTGACCCTGATCATATTTCAAAGTCACAGGAGGTTTTAATTTGGCAGCATTTAGGGAAAATTATACTGCTGGGAAAGCGCTGGTGGGGGGACATCTGTTTTTGTCAAAAAACATTTCTAGTTGTACTACTGCCCGCTCTAAAAAGGGGTGTCTGGTGATCAGATTTGCATGACTGTTTGGTTGGTACAAGGTTTAAAGATACAGTTTCTAGCCTATATGAGAAGGGCAATCCTTCATTATACCTCCAATTAAATACCCTTTCCCCATGCATTTCACGACTGTATCTTTTATATGAGTGTCTTATAATCCTTTCCTTATAGCCTCTACGTATATGAAAGAAGGGGTACTCTTCAGGACCTCTGCTAATCTCAACTCTCTACTTTCAATGTATCTGTCATTAGGGTGTTATTGAATGGAATAAAAAAAAACTTTAAATGTGCTTAAAGACGTAACGAATCGTTGGACAATAATCTCTAATTATGCTTTTTGAACAACTCGGCACTGGCTGGTTTGCTTTTCATTGTTTTTGTGTTGAACTATGGTTTAATGTTAAGTAAATAATGTTTCAGCCATGTCAGGACCTTTGCTGTTCGTTATTTCGTTACCTATTTACTGATACGTCTTGCTGCCATAAGTAGGCAATGCTCTGTGTCAGTGGCATTTCCTGCACACCTTCATCAGGAGTTCATAGTTAACCCATTTACGCCTGGTTGATTTTTCTGTCCTTATCAACTGGACGAATCCATTTGTCGATTACGGGGTGACTGCTTTAATTTTTAGAAATATCCATTTGTCTTAAAGGGATACGTAAAGTAAGCCAAATAGTGGGTACCACTCTATAATGGTTTTATGACCCTGTTATGTCATTACCTATGTGAGATGGATGAAATGGTAGTATCACTGGGATGTTGCATAATAGGATTATGACATAAAATAAACAAGAAATATGTCTTCACGCAAATAGTGCGTGCCTTAATGATCTGGGTCTGCACTGTTTATCATTGTCGTGTTTCTGGGACACAAGGCATAAACCGCTTTTCAACAACTTTTAGGAACAGACATCTCATATAAAAGTGAAAGCCTACAAATCAGTTTCATCCAAGAACAGATGCTAGAGCATGGACATAATATAATGAACGTTGCAATTTACAAACAAGAAATACCTAGATAAGCCTGTGCATCCGGGCAACCTAATTACGCTCTTCCATGTTCCTATTCAAAGTTAATGAAATCTTGGGAATCCTGGAAGGGAAACTCAAAGAACGATCGATCTAGGAAAATGTATATGTTTCATTGGCATCTCCCCCGTTTTTGTACATACACTACGATACACGTTTTTATGGCTTACCCCATTGTTAATTTCAAAAACAAACTACGGGTACCTATTCCTTCCAATCGATGGACATCTCGTGAAGTTCTGAGAAAGTATCGGCGGACGATCACCAGCAGGAGGCAAATTGGTAATACCGGTATAAAGGTCCACGGATTCACCACACCGACCACTACCACCATGCTGAGAATCATAACGCCACACTGAAAATAAGAATCATAAGAAAATGCTTCTAAGACATAATTTTTAGATTAAGGTCATTTTCTTTCTTGTAAGAGTTGATCCTAACTGAGAAGAGAAGCAAAATGAAAATGTAGAATTGCTTCCCACGCCCAGTAGTATTGCCACTTACAATTCCAAGAAAGTAATTTTATTGCGGCTCTGCTAGCTTCCTTTCTGTTGGTTTAGATGACATTGTACATGTACTTGTAAAATATTATAATTACCAGTCTATAGTATATTGTGAGCAGGAAAAATAAAGTTAATAACAATACCTGTAGTATGTTGAAAAATAGGTCTGGAATTCGGTTGTCAATCTGTCCGACATCTTTGGAAAACCTGTTGAAAACTCTGCCTGAATAAGAAGTTAGAATTTTGAAAGAACCAAAAATCATTTATATGTCATTTGTGTACGATAATATTGTACATATGCCAGAGTTTCTGTTGTTTGCTAAAAAGACTATTCAAGCTGTATAGAATGTTTATGCAAAGAAGGAACACATGAATATGATTGCCGATCAGTCGACTCCGTCCTAAAGTACATTAAACTACCCTTTTCCAGGCCGTTGCTTAAACGAGGTTTCAAACATTGATATTCTTCACTCTCCTTAATAACACAAATGTCCAAATGTCCTGTTTTCACAGTTTCTTTAGGTGATTGTGATAAAAATGTATATTACTGAAGCGTATTGTTCTGTGAAGAAAAGTAGAATGCATGCAATCGCCCTACTCTTCTGGTTCTGACGAGGCTTTATAAATAGTTCAATTGGCATGCAATACGTTTTACCAATTGTTCTGCGTAGTAAAGTTATAAAAAGGGGCAAGCCAACTGCCCTACTGGATAGATGATGATGACGATTTATTAATAGTTAGATTGACAAGTTATGATTAAAATCATTTATAAATAGAAAGCTTGATTATTAACGTAAATAGAGGCATAAGCCAAATTAGATTTAACTAGTGATAGTATTATTACAGAAACATTTTTTTAAGAAAAAGGTCGGCAACAGAAAAGTGACATAGTTTGTGACTGATATCAGTATTGTGATGAGAAGAAGGTGAAAATACTTATAATTTTCTTCATACCAGCTGGATTTATTTCGAAGAATCTCATTTGCGTCTTCAGCAGCCGTACAAGCATGTTGTTGTGCAGATGTTTTGAAGCATTGACTGCGATCCAGAAAAAAAGAAGTGCGCGTATGAGCTCAAAAAGAAAGACGCCGGCGATCAAACCACTGTATACTGTGACATAAAAGAAAGTATCAACACTGGTAGCTGTTTCGTTTGCTGACATATTTCCAAATAAATATGTTTCAGTTGACCTCACTTGTTCTTCTTTCTGTGACCTGCAAAAATGTGGTTGTATTAACAAACTGCGTCAAAATATGCTACAAATATTTTTCTCTTATGTTAAAATATTCTAAAATCTTTTTTTAGCCTTATATGAGATTAGTTTTTCAGGCTACCGTCGAATATAGGGTTGTGGAATGAACCTGTATAAAGTATAATGTATTTCAACTGGTATACGCGAGGCATTCAAATAAACAGAAAAAATACAAAAGCATTTTCAAATTATTTAAACAAATATCGATAACTGTAAAGACATACCAGTATGACAGCCAGTAATCACTCAGCACATATATCCCCGCCACCGATAGACAAATAAAAGTGAAGACAAGAAACAGCCCGAGTCCTGCACCAGCCTTAAAGTAGGTGCAATACACTCTCCATCCTACAGATCCCTCACGACGTTCTTCTGCCTCTTGTTCCTGAAAAAAAGATTTGGAAAAAATCTAAAATCTGTAACCCTAGGAAAAATTGAACACACGCATAACAGACAAAGAGCGAATTCAGTTTGGTCATGTTCCAGGCTAACTTGTTTTAGACATTGGTGCGCCATTGATAGGTATGCCTTTTCGGATATGATGTTTCAAAAATTTAGAAAATAAGAGGCATTTGCGTCGTTCCTACTACATCATTTCCAATGCAAACAGTTATTGAAGTAGATTTCGGGCTTAACCTTTCTTGTTTAAGTTAATCTAGGAAGAGTCTGTCTTCCATGGATCATCAAAGAGATCTCTAAATAAGGCGTACTCCATTAAAGCAAACACATTAACTTTTTTCGGGGTGGGGGGGGGGGGGTGGGGTCGGGCATGTTTATAAACAAATACGAACTGTCGAAATCCGTTTTCATGTATTAATCCTTAAAGCGCAAAAAGCTGACGATAAAGTTTACGTCTAGTAAATTCTGAAAAAATGTTGCGTCTGAGCAATGTCATAGACCGAATTCAAAGACTAGCTAACAAATGGTCTAGAGTCATTATGAGGTGGCTCATGATGAGCCTCAACATCTGGATTTACGCTGTCTGCAAATTTAACTAGTTTGGCGCTTTAATTAAATGTTTAGTATCCGACTGTTATTTTGATTTACTTCGAACAAATCATAGTTGGAGTAATGTGGTACATCTCTGAAATATTTGCATTAACACAGTCTGAGACCTTTCATAATTAGACTTTTCATACCGAAATGGTTCTTACAATGACCGTCTGGAGAAAAAGAAAATTCATCCTTATCGCCACAAGTTTCTCTACCTCTTTCTAGAGATCTGAACTTCCGTACTTCTTCTATTACCCCTTATCATCCTATATTCTCATGACCTGTCCACTTACAAGATGACTGACAATGCCTACCAAATGGTACAAATGGGTCATAATTAAATTATTAATGAGCCACAACACGACAAAACCAACAAAGTTTCATGTGCGCCCAGCGAAGACACAGATCAGCCTCAGCATCCGCCCAGTATGAACAGTCTTCGATGCCCGTACGTAGGTAGTATAGACCCTTACCTGCCTTTTATGCACAGAAAGAAGAGTCTAGTCAGACTTGGCTGCTGCCTAGGCTGATATGAGTCTTCGCTGGGCGCCCTTTCACTTTGTTGGTTTTGTCGCGTCGCATCACAATTCAAATATACCTCGATTTCAGTTTCTACGGTTTGTACTGGCTCTGTGACATTCTCTGTCATACTTTCAACGGATATAAGACGTGACAAACGTCGTGCTCTGACAATTTGTGATGTTGTATTGAAAGAACTTTCAGAGACAACATCGCCTTCTGTAGTACGTTTCAGAAAAGACTTCAAATCCACACCAGAAGCCGTTAGCTCACCATATGTTCCTGAGCATACCATCTCTCCCTGTAATTTAGAGACACAAAGACAAATTCCACCGATCATATGTTTCTTGTAGGCCTGAACACTGCATGTACGCGACTATTAAACCATGGTTCTAACATCATAGCTCCAACTGCTACTGCAAAGGAGACTCTCAAACGTGTTAAACTTTATATATCAGAAAGAAGCAGAAACGAATTTTGGTAAGGAACAAATCTAATGAATGGAGTACGCATGGTACCAAAATGGTTGTAAAGATTTATCAAAACACATAGGGTGTTCTGGAAAATATATAACTATATACCGATCACACGTACGGTGTTATAATAAATTCATTAGTTTCTCATGTTTAGAAATGCACACGAATACGGATCTTGTCTCTGTAGCAAAATTACAACCACACGTTTACTGATAAAATTCTTCATTTGACAGTGATTGATAGTACCACAACATCTTAAAAAACAGGAGCTGTGAAATAGATGTGTACTGGCGACAACAACTGCGGATATCAACTTGTTTGGAAAGCCGCAACGGGCTCCAAACAGCTGTTTATTTGATGAACAAAGGTAGAATACAAAGCAAGAGTTGTCGCGTCAAAATCCAGATTCAGCCCAACGACGGTGTTTCTGTTTTGATTCAGCTATATCATTAATCATGTTAATTGTTTGTGTTTGTTTTCAAACACCCAATTTTATTACATATAAATGGGCGGTAATTGGTGTCTTGATAAACCATAGCAAAACTTAGGCATGTTAGGGCGAGGGCTAACGCGTAGAAATCCGGATTACAGAGAAGAACTAAATAAGTTTATGCTTTCGTTCCAATCCTGTTGTGTGCATATTTCTAACATTGCTGTTATCGTGAATGTATGTATTTTTAAATAAAATATGTTTGAACCGAATCCAGTTTAACGCCCAAAGGGATTCTGTATACTGTCTGTCCTAAGGCGGTGCTTCTGTTTTTATCTTTTTATTGTTTAGTCCGAGCTGTTTTTCTGTTTTTCTTTAGAAGCGGTGGTAATGTAATGGATAACACGCTTGACTACCAATCCAGGAATCGCAAGATCAATCCCCCGCTTCTCCGGTCTTTTGGATGAGGCTTTAAAAACCGACGTCTCGTCTCCGTATGACCTAGTTATTTGATGGGACTTTAAACCCGAGTTCATTCACTCATTCACTCTGTCTTTGACCATTTATTGAGACTAGTTTGGGGGCAGCTAGCTAGGAAAAGCTCTTTGTTTAGCTTTCCATCCGTATTGTCTAACGTGTCTATAATTTACTGCTGTCAAGTTTTTATACTGATTTTGTTATTTTCCCATTTGGTGCTTCGGTTAGAAGCTGGAAATTACTGTATCTGTTCCCAATTATTTTTGTATATGATACTACCTGTTTTAGAATAAGAATTTCATCTGCATATTTAAGAAAGTGCTGTTGATGTGCAACAAGGATTCTTGGCTTGTCCTTCAATAATCCTTTTACCACGCTGAAAAATATGAAGAACATCTCATTTTAGGAACACGCTCTATGATGTAGCTCGTATTTGATTTTACTCCTCAACAAAGTAGTGGCAAAAATCATTGGCATGGTTTGTTATTTACTAAAGCAAAATGAACCAGGTATTACAAAGACATATAATTCTATCGATGACTGTCGTTTGAAATTTTTAACTGACTTCATTTTGTTTCTGCTACGTACATTTACACATTTTATCATAACACCCGTAGTGTGTCCAATGAAGCTAATAATTGAGGAACAATGAGCTCACTCAAAATTGAGGCAATTATCATAATCATTACCTGTCTGTCATGAAAGTTTGCATACATGTACTTAATGTAATAAAGTTCGAAAAGAAAAACATAAAAATGAGGTCTCATACGAGTTGAAAAACTTAATTAATCGTTGGTTTTACGGCTCGTTTTGCTGCACCTCAGCATTTCCGAGCCGATAAAAACATAAGAATAAGGCAGATAGAACATCAACTTACTCACTGCTTAAATATGTGTCGTGCTACCGCTGTGTCGACAGCACTCAAGGGGTCATCCATTAAGTAAACATCAGCATCGATATATAGGGCTCTAGCTAAATTTATCCTAGACTTTTGGCCTCCGCTCAGACATATCCCACGGTCACCGATGAGGGTCATATCTCCATATGGCATCATCGCAACATCCTTAAATGACAGAAATATCGTACAAATATACTATAATTAGAGAAACTCCTCATGAATTTATAACTTCAGTTTAACAAAAATACGACAGACTTAACAAAATCCAAATCGACTGATCATTTCACATATAAAGCTAGAACATGACTTTTAGTTACAGCTTTTTAACAGAACTGTCCAAGATCTTGCGTGATGGTTATTCCTCTTAATTTCATTTACCTTTTCTGACTGGTGGACGTGTCCATCCTTATCATTTGGAAGAGTCCATTTCCAGTTTTAGGGGTTTCTGGTGAATGTTTTTACTTTTATTTTATTTTGAATGGAAACTTCTGTAGACCCTTATCAGACTTCGCGTTCCTCAGCGTCTGAACTTGGTCTGTTCTGTTTGCATATGTCCCAAAACGAGTTTCCAGTCTAAAAAGGGTCATGGGAGAGTTAGCTACTGGTGGGATGCTCTTTACATAGAATTTTCTCATATAAATACCCATGTGAGATATGCCATCTACACCCCATGTCTCATTGGACTGCTCTAAAACTCCATGGCAGTCCTGCAGTATATCGGCCAAACTAATATAATGACTGATAATCATAACTTTTCATTGCAAAACAGCCTAAAGTAACGGAAACGGATAGAACTAAAACGAGCTAGAAAAGTAAAAGCAATCTGAAGTACAGAAAATCTAAATTTCTGGATTCGTCTTAAAAAGTATTTTTTAATTTTGGGCAGTTATCCAACAATTGAGCAACTTGAAATACCGGAACTCCATACAGAGCTCTAAAGAAAACAAACGAATACTGGTACCTTACTTAGTGCACAAGCTTTAAGTATAGTCTCATACTTCTCTTGAACAAATGGACTTCTTAGTATAATATTCTGACGAAGCGTGCCGGAAAACACCCATGGCTGTTGTGAAACATACGCCACTTGACCTTTAACCTTTACATGTCCAGACATCAATGGCAGCTCTCCAAGTATTGCCATCAACAATGAAGACTGTAAAAGAAAATATCAATGTATCTTACTACTCATAGATTTGTGCATGTTTCGCGTAGGTGGTAATCCGTAAATGTTTGTCTACCTACTTCTAACTGAAGCAGCTGCCGTCTAATATAAAAAATGATTTACGCTTTGAAATTCATTTTTGTTATTTTCTTTGATTTATTCTACAGCAGTAATTTCAGTTGTTTCTAAGAGCTTCGAAATTATTTAAGTGTGAAAACATAATGCGCATTACATATACCTATAAAATTAGGCTTCGGTTTAAATCGTTGACACACCAGTTAATGTCTAACCCAACATGCTGTAATGATTTACGCTTTAAAAACGTTTGTAATATTTAGTAGAAATTATTTTAGTGGGACAATAAGTTGTAGATTATTATACACATTATCCATACAATCAGGCTTGTGTGTTTTGCCTAACAGCGCCACTTATTTTGTGATATTGCATGTACTGCATTTCTCGAAATAGCATGAATTGTAAATATTCCTGACCTAAAAAAAATTATCAAATATCAATTTGAGGAATAATGAATACCTTGCCAGCTCCAACAGGGCCTATGACAATAAGAAGTGTTCCCTTGCTGACAGATGCAGAGATATTATTCAAAACACGTTGTTCATTAATCTGGAAAATGAAATGCAGAAAAAGCAAAATTCTTTGTGATACGGATAGAAATGATTTGAACCGCGACACGACAACACCAACAAAGAAGCATGTGCGCTCAGCGCCCAGTCTGATCAGAGTCTTCGCGGTGCATTTAAAGGGTAGCTAAGTGTCTAAACCAGCTAAGACTCTCCAATCAGACTGGGCTGCTGCCCAGGCTGATATAAGTTTTTACGTAGTGCACATGACGCTTTGTTTATTTTGTCGTGTCGCGGCTCATTTTCTTTGCATTAACATCAGAGCGGCGAGAGGGGGGGGGGGCTGAGCAACCCGAGCTTGAAACGCAAGAGATTCAAGACCTCCCGAGATGCTCAGCTGAATCATGTTTTGACACTTTTATTGCATAAAAACATTGTGTCATACATGCATATAGTCCGTTTGCTCTCAAATGTAAACGGCATCCCCAATATTTTCTCAAAATTGGTGAGAGGTAAAAGATTTTCGAATCGCTTATTCTTAATTTTCATCCTATACATAACAAAATCATAACTTTGCAGAAATGTGAGGTTTTGCATAAAAAGGTTTCTATACAAAAACAGGACCTAAAATATATCACTTTCACCTCTTAATTACAAGGGAGTAAAAGTTGGCTGTTGGAATTCCTGTTTAGTTTAACGTGTTAGAGCATGTGACCAATGTATGCTATCCCTAGAACAAAATTTGCATAATTAATTGAAATTTTATTCTAAATCCATTTTTTTCTACTTTTTTTCACCCATATAATTATCAAATTTTAAAACATACAACTTTTACTCGCAAAAATAATATAATAGTTCAATATATATTTACAACATAGTATCACCTGACCAGTGATACCATGCGTTACGCGTGCGGACAGGTGAATACATTTTTCTATTTCATTCATATACGCCCACAGCTGTAGTGAACTACGAGTTTACGCTATTGCCTATCAACACTATTTTGGCTGTTCTAACAAGCATACGGCACCCTTTAGTTAAACTGCTCAGTTTTTGAATTAAGGTCAATGGAAAATATTTTACAAAAGCATCCAAAAATTTGGACTTTCCGTATTATGTTATGTATAGTTAACTAATATTAATAGTTAATTGGGAGCAAACGGACTATACTCGAAAATGTTAATTTGAAGACAATGCCTCAAAAAAGTGGTTCCCTCTAGCCATTATACCTTGGAATGTCATGTTGTCCGCGTACAAATGTCACGTTATCTGCATACGATTTGTAAATGCCGCTTCCAGGCTTTTATGGTGACGCCAAGTTCTCAGCTGAACCTATATTTTCTATTGCATACAACTGAATCAGAAGATTTTATGATGACCCCTGGAAGGAAGAAAAAAACCATTATAGCTGGCTTTCAGAAGGCTCATTTGGATAGTTTGGGTCATTCTAGAGAGTGAAACCCCCCCCCCCCCCCCCCCCCCCCATTTTATAGCCGAATAAATATAGTACTTGATGAAAACGATGAGCACATAACAACATCTATAAGATTTTATACTACCTGATTCCACTGAGCTGTCACACCTTTCAGTTCTACACTGGCTTCTTGGTTAGTTTCCACTTTCATGCTGGAACCACTTTCTATCTCTGGTAACTGCAGAAACGTCTGTGAACAGAGAATGAACAAGGTGTAACACAAATCAACATGTTGTATACTTGAATATCAATGGTTCTCTTGTTTATAGCTTAATTGCAAGTTATTCTAGATTCGTTTTGTTGATATCCGTCAACCGAAGGCGACAAAGATGTCCAAGTACAGGTGACATGTGCACTGTTTCTAAGATATTCTTATAGTCTACATATATAAAAGGTTTGCGCGTGTGTCAATCCTCATTAATCTAAAACAATTTTCTCAGAAAAAATGAGACTTGTAAAAAGAATCACTCATGCCTAAATATTTGTTTCTTCTGTTTCTAACATATTTTACAAACTATTTCTTTCATATTTTATATGTTTCTTCTATTTTTACGAAGAGTGACTTGTCATAGCGACACGAATCTTAGCGGTGGTTGGCTTCCATTCTTTTGGTTTACTTTGGTTTGTATCAGACATCTCTTTCCTGATGCACTTACCTTTCGTCGCTCTGTTTCGCAGGTAAGATCTGATCTGATCTGTTGTTGCTTTACGTCCACGGTAAACAACTATGGTCATGTCGGGAAGGTAAGATCAGTAAGTGTGGGTCGGTGATGGATGCCCATGTTTGCCGATACATGCTCATCACCTTTTTTATTTCAAATTTTTAGGTTTAGCGACAATGAAGAAGTCATAATTGCAATTCTATCGCACTAAAGTTGATAAACATTTATATCATTATAGACCGTAGCCAATTATTGGTGGGTACAAGTAATGTTAAATCCAACTTCATGCAAGTGCACTATTTTCAATTATAGATGAGTGCAAGTAATGTTTAATCCAGCTTCATGCAAGTGCACTATTTTATTGAAAATTGAAATTATTATTTAAAAATCAAGTCTGTTATTTCTGGTTGGTTTTTGTAAGTCACACCAAATATTACGATAAAAGACTGATTAATCATATAATTTTATATAAACGTAAAAGAAAAAAATAAGTACGAGCTTTAATGGCATACCTCAATTCGTTTTATAGCCACCAGCACCTCGGATAGTTGTGTTATTGCAAAACACACATAGGCGGTTGCTGACAGACGAACAGACTCGTACATCGATAATGCCACAAAAACAGGTTCAGCTGACATGACTCCTCCTACAAGGTTAACTGTCACAAACACAGCAAGGGCCATAATTTTGGCTGATATGAAGAAAGGACCTGTGGCCACAGCTCTCACATACCCCAGGTTTCTCAGCTGATTCGTTTCCTGTCTGAATAAAAATTAAAGCAACCAATTTTAACACTTTCATTCAGTTAATATATAATCTTATAAGGCGCATTCATAATTTAATTAAGATGAAACAGATGAAAATATACATGTAAAGTGGCTATATGTTCTTCATTTACATATATAATGACATGCATTTTATTACCACATGAGATTACAGCGCAGCTATTTCCCAGCAGATGGCTGCGATGCTGTTCTAAATAATGTACAAAAAGTCAAAATATGTGCTAAGCTACCTTACTGCTTTCAAATCGTAATTCTTTGGTTATAAGACGGGTTTATTTTCTTACAAAACAATCCCAAAAATCTAGATCCGTCTTGTTAGACGGATCTAGATATTTAGCATATTTAGCAGAATTTCATTAGACCGATTCAAATATTTGGGGTCAGTCTAGAAATGGAAAAATACATCGTTTATACTTTAATAAATACGGTTCATTTCCCTGGAATGTAAATAGAAAATATCTAGTAAATATACAAGTAGTACAAACCTTCTTACTTTTGCAACCAAGTCTCCAAATGGCTTTTCCCAGCAATGGAATTTGATTACTTGAATTCCACCAATAATTTCATTCATTAAACCAACACGTTTGTCCGTATGCTTGGCTATTTTTAACCTGTAAATAAACCGTATAATCATCGCATTAGACATGCAAAGTCCTGAATTAAAAAAATCCATAAAATGAGTATGGTTTAATCTTTTGTTTGTTTTGTCCAGTCGTGCTTTTAAAGCTAGGGCGCAGTCTCTGAGAACAAAACCATGACAAGCCCATTAGGGTGATTTTTAAAAAAAATGAGTCTTTTTCGTTTCCTTGAGATATCTGATGAAAGAAAGCTTTCTGTACACTTTATTTATTGTCAGAGTATGCATTGCAATGATCTTAAAAGTGGTGCAAGGTTACACTTTCCTACCTTCAATACTTACAAAATGATGGTTCAAAAAGGGGTCAGTTTTGTCCCGAGTGTAACACAAAAAGTGTGACTTTTTACTAAAATTGTATCTTTACCTCTTTGCATGATTAAAATGACTGTTTTTAAATATATGTTTTATCATTAAATTAAAAGTTACATTATTGGGCCTTCAGGTCAACATATTGTTTTGTCATTAATTTTGATATTGCATGCATAGGGTGCACTTGAATAGGGTTTGGTGCAAAAATGTCCCGAGTGTAACAAATCTGACTAAATTTGTCAAATTTTTGCAACAAATTGAAGTCAGAAAAAGTTTACCATAATTTTTTACCCCCCATATTGATATGTTTGTTTAAATACCACAAACAGCAATTTCCTTTCAAAGACCTAGGAATAATATGCATCGGAAGTTTTGTTACACTCGGGACAAATAAAATGTGTATTTTTTCACACATTTTGGGTCATAACTCTTGAGCTACTAGACCGAAATGATAAAAAAATTTAGATCTACTTGTGCAGAAATCATCTGGCTATGCTATGAATGCTAGTTCAGCAGTTTTGTATCTTTTTACTTTATAGAATAGTAGGGAGAGTGAACAGACCCCTAATGTCACGCTTTTGACTCGTTTATTTTAAAACCACCCATAATTATACCTCGGTATGTTTTGCATTTTGCGATCAGTTTTGCCGGTTTGATCATGCGGACGCCACTGCCTACGTTAAGCGACACTGCCAATCACCGATCGGCACTTCGATATCACATTCTTCAGCTCATGATACACTGGATGGGGATTTCTTGATCTACTGCCCAGCAGACACACAAGGTTGAATAACCTTTAATCGACCTTGATTCAACGTCGTGACGTTGAATCAAGGTTGATTCATTGTTGATTCAACCTTGTGTGCCCAGTGGGTTGATTGAAGAAACTGGTCTGGCAAGTGCCGCCCGTCTGAGGCGAATCCACGACTCACTGAAGTGTTTCTTAGATATTCAAATTGGATATTATACTTTGGCCATATAAGATAGATTTTTAAAAATGAATCTTTATACAGAATTGTACGCACGTAAACTTAGAAACTAGCTTTCCCATCAAAGCCTGAAGTGGACCCAGTAGCACCAGTACTGCAAACCCTGCTAACTTCCAAACAGGCGAGTGCATCGGAATAGGTCAACCAACTGTAGCACAGAATCATTTTGATCTAATAGTGGCAGAAATTCAGAATAGTTATTTGTCATGCGAGATTCTCACTCGTGCGATCTTGGTATGCTGCTAGCCACGAGAAAAACGCGCTACCCGGATGCCGGAAAATGGAGTATTGCACAAGTTTTTTAGAGCTATGGCCGCAAAGTATGAGCAATGCATAATTAATAAAAATATTCATTGCCATTTGTTTCCAATACCTACGGCTGTTTATATAATAGGACTAGACTGAATAACCAGTTACCCAGTATTACCGTATGAATAAACCAGTGTCTTGGTTACCCCACCCACTCTCATGCATGGAATACACGACTAAATCTGCTGATTAGCTGCAATGAAGGGGTTTTATCACATATATGGTGGGCATATTAATAACATTTAAAAAATGTGCGAAAATAATGAACCGCACGATAAAAACAAGTATGAAAGAAGTCTATTTTCTTGTTTCGCTCCATCTGATTTTTTTGAAAAGCGTTGCCATGGAAACGGTTAGGGTAAAAAAATATTTTGTTTAAATAACAAAGTATATAAAAGGAAGCTCATAAAAAATCTGGCCTATGTTTACAAAACAAGTCAGCAGTTATATAACTATATGTGTTCATTACCATTAACTGCTATGCAGTTTCAATGTAAATCATGAGTTGTCTCCCTTTTTTCTTTCTTAGAAATAATTTTTTACTTCGAATGCAAAACATTTCGTTTTGCTGAAATATCTTTGTTGTTGTGTAACCATTTTCTATTATTTTCAACTCATTAACTCTCAAGAATAATGCAAAGCTTGTCCAAACCCCAAATTTTTTTAAACAATTAATCTTCCGATTTCTTTCAGACTTATATGTACTATTCCGAGAAAAAGTGACTGTTGCACATGAATTGATCATGAAATGATGAATGGTTTATCTAAATTCCCTTGAAAAACAAAATACAGTACTGCAATTGTGGCAGGCCCCTTAAACGTTAATTTTCGATTGAAAAACTGTTTAATGAAGCGTTTCTGTCATCCGACAATTTCAGTGATCGGTCAAGAGTTATCGCCCTTTATGCACGTGATAAGATGCAGACCAATAACTGTCAGAGATTTAGTACTAATAAAACATACATTATGTGATCTGATACTTATCATCTACTTTTAAATTCCTTTCCTTGTTATATAGGGCAAAATGTATCTCTACCCCCTAAATTTTGCTAAAAAACAGGACAGAAATGCAGGAACAAACAAAAGGCTGTAACTTTCCTTGTACAAGCCGTAACATCTCCATTTTCTAGATTTATATTGTTGATAAGGTGACTAATGAAAAAAACAATATTTGCCTATTTTCGACAAGTTAGCGCAGCTGCTCCCCGAAGCCAGTGCTGAAGCGTTTGGCATTGTCAGGCACGTTTATGCATCTTAACGAGATCTTAACAGTGAGTTTTAGATATTATCAAGTCTACAGGTTACCGAATTTAAAAAGAGAGAAAGGTAGGCGACATTTTTGGTAGCCCAATATAGGTCAAACTTTCTCTTTTTCCCCTTTTTATTGTACTTTGTGATTTTGTAAATAGTCTCTTGCAGAGCAAATGGACTTGGCCAAAGTATAAGTTGGAAAATTTCTATAAAGAAGATTTAGCTACTTAAATCCGGAATGTATCAGTTGGGTAGCAATAAGTAATAACTTACATAGTCGAACTTTCCAACATCATTGCTCATGAGGTTAATAATTTGACCCGATGTAGTTTTACCGAGACCATCACTACTAAGCCGAAGTGACTGAAAAAGTGAAAAATGAACAAAAAGTAGTAATACTAATTGACGTCGCGTACAAAGGACTTATGCCAAGTGTGTATAGAAAAACCTCAAATCAGACTGTGCAACTGTTCAAACTACAGGGTCTTCATTTTTCAGTTTCTAGATATACCAGGTAAGGGTTCATAGAAGGTATGCGAAAAGCGTATGGTAAACCAACAGGATCAAAACTACGGTCCACGTTTAAAGAAAATATACGTGGACCAGTAAATTTTATTAAATTCTACAGATGGACCCCTCACACATTTGTGTACTTCTATTTATCGGTCCATCGACACCTAGAACTTATCGGTGGGAGATAAACTTTACAGGCACATCGATATCATGTGCAGCTGTAAAAGTATAGTCCACCGACAGAATTATCGTTCGATGTATAATTTTTTCATAACCCGTTTAGGTTGTGATTGTATTTATCAAAGCTGTGACCCGCTATAATACCGATAATACCGATCCATCGATAAATTTTATGGATGCACATGTACGTTTATAGATGCTCCTGCATGTATGTATTTATTGATGCACCTGTAATTTCATCGATCCATCGATAAATTCTAAGTATCGGTCCGATAAAATATCGGTGAACCTTGAGCGGTCTACATAAAAAATATCCGTACACCGATAATTAGAGGTGCACCGATATTTTTATGGACCGGTATCGATAATGTTGACCCTGTTGGTACACCATAGCGCGCAGGGAAAAGATGTTGACCAAGGTAATATACTTATGGCGAATCGTTATTTATTTGGTTATAAGTCGGGAGTTTATCCTCCCAAAACCACCGCAGAGACGTAAATCAGTCTTGCATAATTCAGCTAAAAAACGAGATTTTCTCTTCCAAATATCCAAATGTCTAGCTCCATCTTATAAGACGGATTTAGATCTTTGGGGCTGTTTTGGAAAGGAAAAAATCCGTCTCATAACCAAAGAAACGCGTTACAAATGACTCACAAAAGAAATATGATTATTTTTTGTGTTACCTTTCTGTACATAACCGAGTTACATGCTAATCTCATTCTCATCCCGATCCGCATCACGTGAAATACGTAGGGGTGAAATGTCATCACTAGGACCATAGCACACAGGCTCATTGCGAGGGCATACATGTACGCTTCAAACTTGGTGATCGCAGAGTCGGGTGTAAAATAGCGTATCAGACGTCCAAGTATCAGCGGCTGGCTTATCTTAGCTCCTTCCTACAGGGAAATAACAATAACATGCTTAACGGGTGATGATTCCAATACTTGTAATCTCTCTCTCTCTCTCTCTCTCTCTCTCTCTCTCTCTCAGTGACATGCAGGGGATGCAATAGGTCCATTTTTGTTCTTCTTGCTCCGACTTGTTCAGACGGTGTAATTGGCATTCGGAACGATTGACTTACTGACATGGTCTATTTATTTCTTCTCTTGACTGACAATTTTCGTGTCGTGTAGAACGGAACTCTTATTTATGATATTGTGTGTCGATTAAGTTTCTGCCGAGAGCCAGGAATTTCAGTAAAGCTCGTATTTAGGGCCATATTATTTTATAGTAAATAGACCTTTTTCACATTGTTATCTCCCTTGCCGACTACTCTTCAATGGAGGTACGAAAATGAACATGAAAAGATATATGGGGCAGTCTTATTCTGGCCTTACGGGAGGAGATGTGTTGGTGTCAGGATTTTGAATATTTTTCGTGCGAAATGCCATTTAAACGGAATTTGTATTGTGATTCCTTGAGTTTTTGAAAGGTTGTTCAATTATAAATATTTGTTTATGGATCAAAAGTAGCTTTTGCTAAGAATAAAGTACAAATAGCAGAGGCATATATCGGCTGCGCGATACTGAACTTTGGTATAATTTCAGTACTTTGGTAAATTACTTTTTAAATCGTTAACACATCACCCTTTCACTAAGGAGACTATCAAAATAATTTTTCAGGTCAATATTTTTACCAAACTTTTTATTTAAAGGGGAATCTAACTGCATTAAAAGAGAGACAGAAAAATTGCTAGCCATACGGCAGTTATTTTCGAGATTACATCGGTCCCGCTCATGCTTGCATTAATTAAACCGTCGATTTGTTTTATATATTTTTTCATTTGTTTTATCTTTTTGAAGACATATATATTTTGATTTATAACCTAAACAAAATGTTACAAAAATAAACAGCCGTTTACCGTCCAAACTGGCCGGAAAAATGTTACCGGATCTGGCCGCATCTTCATTATAAATTTACCTGACATGCAGAGATGTATGGATGTGTTTGAAATGTGTTTAAATAAATCATAAAATCAAAAAAAAAAAAAAAAAAAAAAAAGAGTAATAATGTTTTGTTCTATTATTTTAGAATTGCACGAAGATCAACATGTTTGGTTTAAATATTACGGAAGAATAAACAAAAGTAAAAAAAATGAAGCTGAACATTAGCGTCACACATGGCCATAGGAATTGAATAGGGTGTATGTTTTATCATTATTATAAAATTTCTACCGTTTAATTAATCACATAATCGCAGAAAACAATTTGTTTGTTGTTTTTTATTCCGTTGGCAAGTATTTGTTTATTATGCGATATCAATATCACCCATTAAAGTGTTAAATACTGTTGGAGGTGTCAACGTATGGCATGCTCTGTTGATTGCGTTTATTGTCAAAAGATAAGTCATAGTATATGTCAAACCTTCAGATTATAAGCAAAAAATCTGAGACAAGACGATTTACACACTTATTTGGGAGATTATTTCATCTCTTGATTATTTAGTTCCATTTATTTATTTGGTTTCGATAGAAAAAATTCAACCTCATATATGAATGATTTTCTTTTGTTCAGACTTCATTCAAAGAAAAAGGAAAGCATATTTCAATAAATTAATATTAATATATAAATGTTCTGAACTTGATTTCTTAATTTCGAATTAATCCATTTTAGCGACTTGACTTTTGTATTAGACGTACACCTTTTTCCGAGTTTTTTGCATATCTTTTGACATGATTTCTTTGCAATTGTTTATTTAAATACAAGTATTTATAATCTTTGCTTTAAATCATTATGGAAAATTAAAATAGTAAATAAGGCATCATTAGGACAAGCAGAAATGTGAATATAGATGATTAAAACAAATATTTGTTACTCATTACGTAGGAAATATCAATGGCTTAAAATCCAGTAGCCCCCTCGGTCTAAAGTCTCACTTATTATCGGGAAATAACGCGTCACGTGAGCGGTATACGCATGCGCAGAAACAATGTGAAAAAGGTCTATTTCAAGAAAAAAATGGATAGTCATGTAAAAAGTTGCAAAAGTCGACAGACAGGCCTATTGGAAATATACAGCAGAAACTTTGTGAAGTTGCTGTCGAGATTTTGTTGTAAACAAAGGGCCGATTGCACAATGCTGGTTTAAAGTTAACCCCAAGTATGTACATGTACATTTTGTGTGGACTAAGCTCAAGGTTAACTTAAACTTGCTTTGAGTTATCGGCCCAAAGTGTCTTACGGATCTACCTGCTGGCAGCAAACGCTTTATTTTACAAGTTTTATACCTATTTGAAAACTTAACATAGGGCTAACGCCTTTTGAGAAGTTTATTTCTTACCCTGATGACAAGAAGTATACCAAACAAGAGATACTCTCTGCCAAATATTCTGAAGAGGACACGAGAAAGGCTAGCTTTACTCTTCCTACACTTCGTCCGTTGTATCTCTTTCTGCCACTCTCTGAAATAATGGTGGACGCTAAGGTGTATGGATATACCAATATGTGTTCCACCAGTTTGACAAAGGGGAACAAATTTTATGACTCCCTGTTTGTTTCCCTGGACGTCAAAGCCCTTCAAAATTGGGGTCTACTCTTTAAAGACAGACTTTGCTCCAACTGGAGCAAATTCTTTCCTTTAAGAGTTTACACCCAAATGAAACGGAAGCAAAACGAAAGTAACAAAGTTGGTGCTCCTTAAAGAGTATCTATTTAAAAATGATTAATTTGTGTAATACTAAATTTTATTCAAGTTTAAAGACTAAGGCAAAATAGATCATGCTGCATCGGTGGACCATATATAAAATGCAGGTATGTTATACGTTGCGAATTAATTTGTTGCATGTAATTGTTTCGATAATCTAAATTTTTTAATAGCATCAGTTTGTCAAATTTAAATGTGCAAAACCTTTCGAAGCAAAAAATATATAATGAATTCTTATCAAACTTTCTGTCATAATAAGGGCTATTTATATCAACGTTACTTATTGTGACCACTCCCAGCAGGAACACAACGTTGAATCAACATTGAATTAACGTCGATTCTAATACAGTGCGCCTATAGAAGCAATGGAAAGTTTCCGTGTTTTATTCTGCCACAATTCACTGTTTCGGAGCGCGCGAGTCTAACTGCTGACGTCACTGACCTTACTGACGGAATTTTGTGACGTTTCGAGGCGTTAGACGATGTAACGTCTCTTTTTCTTTCTAAAATCGCCATAAAAAACGTACATAAAATTGGCGGGAGCATAAGCGCGCCGGCAGGAAAGTCGGGAGAGTTTGAATGAAAAGAATACTTTTTCAGCGTTTTTAAGTGTTAGAATCGAAATAGTTCAGCTCTAGCATTGAATTGTTGAGTAATAATTCACTGTTTGTCGGTCAGTTGTAAGTAGATATATCACTCGCGCTCCGCGCTTGTGATATGATCTACTTTACAACTGACTTCCAAACAGTGAATTATTACTCAACAATTCACTGCTAGAGCTGATCTATTTCTTAATTAAACGTCGTGACGTTGAATGGACGTTTATTCAGTGTTGATTAAGGTTGTGTGTCCAGTGGGGTATTCCTTTTTGTTTTCTTTCCGGGATACCTTTCGAGTCGGTTGCCAAGGATGCTTGACTGGTCAGATGGACAGACATTGTACATATCATCTTCTGTCAAAGTTCGTGTATAACCGCTTCTGAATAGTGGGTTAAGCCACCTGAAAAACGCAAGCTAAAATGGTGAAAAATGGCAGTGTTTTTGCTAACAATGCTTTTAAAATATAACATCTCGTTAACTAACGACATCGACGTCGTTAGTTTTGAATAACTGGGTCCAGGTAAAAAAAAAACGATCTAAAACAGCGTAAATGGTAAATATAATGCCTCTAAAAGAGCCTAGATTTCTAAAATAATGCTTCCATCGAACTAGGCCTTTACCCACAAATGCCAAACTAATGCATCCAGCGTTGGCTTGGGTCAGTATATCGGCTAAAAAGCAAGCGGCATTATTTGTTATTTAGGCCAGCTTAGAGCATTTATAGGCTCAAACTTCAAACTCCTAGCCAGCAAACATGGCGCAACCCGGCAGGCACATGTTGTCGTTATGACGTCGCATCGACGTCAGAAGGACATCATTTCGACGTCACGTGCCGCTTGGTAACAGTCTTGCCTAATAAACTGAGCCTTGTATAAGAATACGCCAAAGTGTCGATGTGACTACTTAAGAATCAGATCAGCCAGCTCTCTCGCAGGCCGTCAGGGCTTTCACTCTCAGCTATGAATTTCTCATCATTAATAAATTCTTTGATTCTTACATGAAAGATTCTGACCAAGTTGCTAGGATAATCGGTACGCCCTATGTGGCGACTGTAAAACATCAGTGGAATGGAGTTTTATCAACATTTTCTGTTCTGGGTTTGACCGCTGTTCATATCCATAAACTTCTTTCCATGTTTTGTATCCTATAGTAGAATTTTCATAAGACTGATTTAAATATTCGTCTTTATTCTAAAGAGAGGGATATTCCGTTTTATAGCCGAGTAAATACGGTAAACATGTGGAAAAAAACATGTGTTGATCAACATTCGGTTTGCAGTTGCGATCCATCAATCATTGCATAATATAACATATAAATTTTCATATAGATTGAAATAATTACATGAGTTGAAGGAAAATATAAATGACTTACCAGAGGAATACTCTTGACAGCGGATTTGCAGTCAGGATAGGATTGGGATTCGGAGTTTTATTAATTTCCTTTTTATCCATATTCAATTCAAGAAAAAAAACGTATCATTTAAACTATTTACGATTGATTCAAAAATGCTAATTTTCACTGAGTCTTTAAAAGTACTGAATGACGTATATACGAAAGAAAAGTATTAGCCCGATAACTAAAAAATATGCCTTTTATCATAATGAATGATCGAATACGCGTAAAAGATCACATATATGTTTACAAACTGTTTATAAGCGTATGTCTTTATCGAGCCGATTTTCCTCCACACCCACCCCTAACATATTTCAATTTTAATATGTGCCGACAAGAAAGGTCCTGGTCAGATTTCACTGAGTTACCGATATATCTGGTGTACGAAGGTCCCTTATTTGCCAGATTCAGGTTAATTTTTTATATACTGAGCAAAGAAAGGAAAGGAACGTTCTCCTTCACATAGCACGGGAGTTTGGACTTACAAATGCTTTAATTTATAGGTCAAAATGAGCTTAAGTGAATGTGTTGACTTGCAGGGAAACAACTTTGTCACTTTTATGTTTGCCTCTCGTCTTTGTATGGAGTCAACCCTTAAAGGAAATAATTTGCTCCATTTTGAACAAATTTCCTCTAGGAACAGACTCCTTTCTGAAAGTGTTTCGTCTTTCTATGACGCAAACAGGAAATCACACAAGTTGTCTCCTCTTCGAAAAATGGCAGCAAAAACATGGAGGTGTACCAATGCACCTTAAGTTGTTTTTTTTTTTGTTTTGTTTTGTTTTTTTCTTAAATAACGTAAATGGTCTACAATGTCTCTTCGAAGAGAACAATAATTGGCAAAACTAATGCCTGACTCAGGGGTCAGTAGAGTGATTTTCTTGGGTAAAATTTAAATATAGGCTTTATGTAGTTATTGGTGTGGTTTTTAAAGTAGAAGTAACAAAATATGTTTTATGGTTATTCAAGATGTTTTGGAAATCAGAAACAAATAAACAGTGTAAGGAATCCATTTGGTCCAGACCATTCTACTGACTCCAAGCATATGTGTAAAATTACAGTATTTCCAGCTTAAAGTTATATGGTCTGTAACTTTTAATCATTTTGACAACTTTTATATATTTTATTTTTAGCAATTTTAAAAGTTGAGTAAAACTAAGTTCTCATTATAAATATTTTCATTACACCTGACAAATGCATGAAAAGGTCATAACCTCTGTGAAAAGAGGAGCTTTTTACTTTCAAGTAATTACATTCGGGACGAATGAAATTCTAGACAGTTAATAGTTTACCTAAATTACTATTGTTTTTGTAGCAGTACTGGCTTAGATTTGTTATTATCATGAGTGTTTCATGGCCTCTTGGGCTAAATTACTGTATTCTTGAAAATAAGAAACATTGCCACCAAAAATAAATTCCTTGAAGTTACAGACCATATAACTTAAATTGAATCCAGCGAGTATACAAGTCAAAACATGATTATATCAGAGTACGAATAGTAGAACTGTTTTCTAAAGGCCCTGTCACACTACAACGTTTCAGACAACGTATGCCGACGTATGAAAAATTTATTCAATACGCTGGCATACGCTGGGGATAAATTAAAAAATTAAACGGCAGCCTGTTTTGGAACGCATGCATAGCGTACTGAACGACTATATAACGTACAAATAACTTATTCACAACTTATCCCTAGCGTATACATAACTTATACAAGCATATAACAGCGTGTTCCCAGCGTATCTGTAGCGTTCTTGTCTTATGCCGAACGCATGCACAGCGTTAGTCTAACTTACACCAACCTTATGTATAGCGTGCTTCAACGATCAGATGCAAAGCGATGGCTCTCTACAACACTTTTTATTGCGATGGACCTGCCTCAAAGACGAAAATTAGAGAACGCTGCAGGTAGTAGCTGACCCAAGAAAACTCCATCTTTACCACACTGTGAAAAAATACTGTAGATTTTACGGTAGAATAACTGGAAACCAGCTGCCAGTCCTTTTACCGTTATTTTTACGGGCTTTTGCCTGTAAGACGGTTGGAAATCACGAAATGGGAGTTTTATGTTAACTTGGCGGACTCGAAAATAACTTTGTATTGTTGAGGGGCTATCCAACCAAAACGACATCTGCTCTTTTCTGTCCCGCTCTGCTTGATGATTCCTGCAATTTTTACGGGCGCCCGTAAAAATAACGGTAAAAGGACTGGCAGCTGGTTGCCAGTTATTTTACCGTAAAATCTACCGTTTATTTTTGCAGTGCACCTGCATGCCTACCCTCGTCCCAATCATCACCCGACTACCGTGCCTACGATGGTAGCCAACCTCGCTCTCGCGCAGACTCCAGTGCCTTTTTAGTGTATCCGTGGTGGCATCTGCAGCAGCTGTGGTGGCACCTGAGGTGTCAACCTCCTGTCAAGCCTTAAAACGACAAGCAGAAGCGATCCAAGAAGATTCCTTATTTAAAAGTGATGAATTGCTCACCTGTATCCAATATATATAGCTGAAGCCCAGGACGCTGGCAGATATGTTACCTCAATATGCTCAGTGCGTTCGTGACACGTTGAATAAGTTCTAAGGTCGTCAGGCATAGGTTGAATACGTTCTGAAAACGTTCGGTATAAGTTACAGATAAGTTACTTATAGGTTAGAAATAACTTTACGCGTACGCTACACAACGGACCTGCTGGCTGCCGACGTATGTCAATGTATGATTAACTTACAAGTTACGTGCATGAACGTACGCATAACTTACCTGTCGCATACACCAAACTTATGACTAACTTATAAACAATACGTCGGCGTACGCTGAAAATTTTATGCATGCACAATATTTTGGGCCGCATTCGACGTACAACAACCTATACCAACGTATTTCAGCGTGCTCGTAACTTGTTCATAACGTATCCCTAACTTATTCAACGTACACCAGGGTGTTTGCTAAATTTCTCATACGTCGGCATACGCTGATGCTATACGTCAGTGTGTGACAGCCACATAATCAACTGCCATATTACAGTACAAAAATATACGCTTCTTTAGTCACGAAGTATACATAAATTCCTTCATAGGACTTTGACACTTAAAAATTTTGGCATGAAATTGGTTATTCTTTATAAATGTAAAAGGAGAGCACAACTCATTTGATGAATTCATGAAAGATATGTGTCAAATTACAATCAAGAGCAATTGAGAAAAGTTGACCTAAAACGGCCAGTGATTTTTACCGAAATAAACAAAATACAGAAACACTCTGATGAAGTATAACAAACTTCTGTCTCTGCAAATGCTGATTTAATTTCGTTTGGAACAAGCTAAAACAAATGCAAATTTTAATTCATATTCACATAATATTAAAAATTCATTGTAGAGATAATTTTTTGATCCAGGTAATTTTTTGTACCTGGCTCGAGCAAACACCAGCACAGAAATAAATGACTAATGGTATAGGGTGTCGTTTAACTATGTATTCTATGTCCATGATTATTTTTTTAAATCCATAATTCGAAAAATGTATCTATAATTCGAATAATTTATAACCATAATTAGTTATGGTTATCCATAATTCGCACAATTGATATCAATAATTCGAACTATGGATAATCAATAATCAAAATGATTTATGAATATCACTAATTCGATTAATGAATATCATATATTCGATTTATGAATATCCAAAATTTTATGCATATCTATAATTCTGCTCATTTATGGATATCACTAATTCAAATCATGGATATCGGTAAATCGAAAAAGTAATATCCATAATTCGAATAAGTTAATCCATTAATCAATTTGATTATTGGATATCCATAATTTAGTGATATTTATAATTGGAATAGGGAATATCATAAATTTGGCCTCTTTATGGATATCACTAATTAGAATGGTGTTTATTTATTATTCGTCTTTGAAAACAATAAATTTAGATAGCAAGCCTAAGCGTTGATTTATGGGCATCCATTATTCGAATAATGGATATTAATAATTCAGCCTGATTTATTGATACACTATTTAAATTATGGATATCCATAATTCGAATTATAGATATCCATAATTCAGCCTATTTAAAGATAAACTTTATTCGAATTTGGGATATCCATATTCGAATAAGTGATATCTATAATTCGAATTAGTGTTATCCACAAATCGGACTGGATTATAGAGACTCATAGTTCAAATTTGTGATATCATTTAGTTGATTCATGGATATTCGAATAAGTGATATCAATAAATTGGCTGAATTATGGGTATCAATAATTCGAATTATGAATATACAGAAATCAAAATATGGATATCTATAATTTAGGGAATAGATAGTAAATAGGGAATAAATAGTAGAACGGCATCCCATATAGTAGATCATACAGACTGTGCCCACACGTACAGGTGTTTTTGTGTTAACACAACTGTTATACTGTAAAATTCTACATATTGGGAGAGACAATCTGAGCAAACGGTGCAGATCCAGCCCACTGGGCACACAACGTTAAATCAACAGTGAATCAACATTGATTCAACGTCATAACGTTGAACCAACGTTGATTCACTGTTGATTTAATATTGTGTGCCTGTTGGGAGACTGCTTCTTACCATTCCATTTAGATTATTTGGACATTTTCCTGCACTGTGAAACCAGAATGTTTAGGAGAATTTCGGTGATTATTTTAGGTGCCCCAATGTTTAGAATTTTTACTGTTATCATACTAAATGTAATAACAGAAACCCCATGTTTCAACCATAGATTCTTTCAATCCCGAATATACAGTGGGCCCAAATCCACATTTGAGCCGCAAGACGACAAAAGAAACAAAGTGGTATGAGCGCCCAGCGGAGACCCAGTTCTGCCTGGACATCCGCCCAATCTGACCAGTCTTCGAGTAGCTAAGGCTCTAAGCTAGCCACATGCAGACAGAAAAGACTCGGATCAGACTGGGCGGATGCCTGGGCTGATCTGAGTCTTCACTGGGCGCATGTCACTGCCACTTTGTTGGATTTGTTGTGTCGCGGCTCATTATACTGTCAGAAGACACGGACAGACTCGGTGCCAGAAGGTGAGAGGTATGGGTTCATTATGAGAACTGGACGACAAAAACAAATCCACAGTTTTGGTGGAAAAGTGATTATAAATGATTCGTCTAAACATTTCTGTACACATTTTGTTTTTGTTTTAAAATCACAATAAAATCCAAACGCATTTTTGTCATACTGGCAATATGTGAAGATCATCACACACATGTAACAGGGAATTGAATACCTTAAAAAATGAGCCGCGACACGACCAAACCAACAACGTGGTTGTGCCCAGCTCAGACTCAGATCAGCCTGGGCATCTACCCAGCCTGATCAGACCCTTCGCTAAGCGCTTAAAGGATAGCTAAGGGTCTAAGCTACCTCCATGCGGACAGCGAAGACTCTGATCAGACTGGGCGGATGCCCAGGCTGATCTGAGTCTGCGCTGGGCGCACAACCACATTGTTGGTTTTCTCACGTCGTGGCTCAAATTTTTTTTCAGTATGTAATGTCCCTGAAAAATTGGCAGGCCATCCTTCGATACCAATGACGTCATTACCCTTGAGAATAATTTTTTTTCAGTATGTAATGTCACTGAAAAATTGGCAGGTCATCCTCCGATACCAATGACGTCATTACCCTTGAGATTTTTTTTTTTTTTCAGTATGTAATATCAATGAAAAATTGGCGGCAGGCCATCCTCCGATACCAAGGACGTCATTACCCTTGAGAATATTGTTTTCAGTATGTAATGTCACTGAAAAATTGGCAGGTCATCCTCCGATACCAATGACGTCATTACCCTTGAGAATAATTTTTTTTTTTCAGTATGTAATGTCCCTGAAAAATTGGCAGGTCATCCTCCGATACCAATGACGTCATTACCCTTGAGAATAATTTTTTTCAGTATGTAATGTCACTGAAAAATTGGCAGGCCAATCTCCGATATCAATGGCGTCATATAGCTGTTACCAGCGGCAAATAAGAGTTTATATTGATGTCTAAAGTGACGTCATCGAAACGTCATTCTCCAAATGTACTTAGCACAACAGTTGGTAATTCCATAGTTGCTATGGTAACAGATCTATGGCGTCATCTTACTTAAAGTTCGAAAGGAGCATGGCTCCTCTCAAATTTTATGTGAGATGCTACCTGAAATTCATAAAATGGTGAAGTGTGATTTTCAAATAATTTAACTCCCTTTGAAAAAAATAAAATAAAAAACGGTATCAGTGTATGGATTTTACCAGCTGATTGACATTGTTGAATAACTCAAGAAATACTAAGTTTAATTTTTTTTTCTTGTTTTTCCCCCTTCACTTTTCATTCAAAACTTGGAGGCGGAATATGTAATTAGAAATAAATTTATCACTTAAAATTTTTCCCATTTATCATTAAAAGTGACAGTTATCATGAATAGTAAGTTCACAAAATTATTTCATAATTTATCCACAAATCAGTCTCCGCAAAGTTATGATTAATCATCGGGTAAATTTATGAAAACGCATATTTGTATTTGAAAATGCGAGCCATTTGTCTTTTTTATCTTTTTTACATCTCTATGGCGGCCCGTTTAGATTTTTACCCATGTAATGCAGATATCTGCATTTCAAATACAGATATCTCTATTATAAATACAGATATCTGTATTTTTGTAATTACAGATATCTCTAATTGAAATGCAGATATCTGAATTTGAAATGCAGATATCTCTAATTAAAATACAGATATCTGTATTTGAAATTCAGATCTCTGTTTTCAATCATAATAGAGATATCTGCATTTCAAATACAGATATCTGCTTTCAGTTAGTTATATCTCTAAAAAAGCTGAAATTCAGATATCTGCATTTAAGTAAAGATATCTGTAATTGAAACGCAGAGACCTATACATGTTGTATTTGAAATTCAGATATCTGTGTTTCAACACTAAATAAAGATATCTGCATTTAAAATACAGATATCTACATTTCAATAACAGATATCTGTATTTATGGTTGAAATAGAGATACATGTGTATCTCTATTTACTGCACTTATTGGAAACTGATGCCTCCCTCGCCGATTTTTCACCGAGAGGTATATACAACTTTTTATTTGCATCTAACTCAGTACTTCGTATTAAGTGAACCAGTATTCGGACAGAGCCCTATCTCTACATTCTGCCAAACACCTTGGTCAGTCATTCTAGACAGGTATACATTGTAGACCCTGGGTTGCAGTACGCAGGTTAATTAATGGTTCTTTAACCTGCACATGGGTAGTTCAATGCACAGGCCGGGGGCGGGAAAGGAGGAGGGGGCTCACAGATATCGCCATTTGAATTGCAGATGTATTTATTTAAATGATAGTTATAGATATCTGTATTTCAGATAGAGATATCCGCATTTCAATTAGAGATATCTTGATTTCAAATACAGATATCTGAGTTAAAAAAACCCTGACATTTCTGATTTAAATACAGATGTCTGCATTTAAAACGCAGATATCTGTAATTTAAATACAGAAATTTCTAATTCAAATTCAGATATCTCTATTTAATAACCAAATATAGATATCTGCACTTCAAATGCAGATATCTGTATTTGAAATACAGATATCTGCATATAAATATAGATATCTGTATTAAAATGCAAATATCTGTATTGAAATGCAGATATCTGCATTTTAAATGTAGATATCCGTATTAAATGGGTATAGACCCAAACGGGCCGCCATACATCCCAGTTTACCTTTTTTTATATTTTTTTTATCATTTCTCGGTAGTTTGACCAGCTTTTCGACTAAATATATGAAGCAATATTTTAGATTTTGCATAATTCTTCCTTGCTTACGAAGATCAACATCTACATCAGAATTATGGTGTCATTCTTTCTACATCAGTATGTTGGGTTTGCTTTATATTTCGTATCGAGCAAAAGCTTGATTTCTCATATGACCCGCGACACGAGAAAACCAACAATGTGGTTGTGCGCCCAGCGCAGACTCAGATCAGCCTGGACATCTACCCAGCCTGATCAGACCCTTCGCTAAGCGCTTAAAGGATAGCTAAGGGTCTAAGCCAGGTCGATGCGGACAGCGAAGACTCTGATCAGACTGGGCGGATGCCCAGGCTGATCTGAGTCTGCGCTGGGCGCTCAACCACATTGTTGGTTTTCTCACGTCGTGGCTCATATTAAGCAAAAACTAAATTTTGTGGGCCAAACCAGTATGTTGGACGCCTGGGCCTAGGTTCACAATCATTCATATGGACAACCTTAGAATTTCACACTAGGAAAGTCTGTTAACATATCATATAGAGAATCATAGTTTTTGCAGTATTATGTGGACAGTGCTGATAGAATTGTAATGCGATGAAAAATCAAATAGATTTTGTTTTGTTTTTTTAAGCTTTTATTGTCACATGAAACTTTCGCCCTTAACTTTAAGGTCGTCATTCATTTTAAGGAATGATTGTGAACCTGGGCCTATATCGGGCTAAAATACAAGATCTATCGCTTCAGTTCGGTATAATGACAATATAAAAACCGCTGCATGAAACAGTGGCTCTTCTTGCAGATACAAACAGCAAATTCTCTGACCAGACTGTACGGACGTGCAGTCTGGTTAGAGAATTTGTTTTTTGCAAATAACATGTCTTGAGCCTGACGCAAAATAAAAGTTGAATTTTAACAATACAGACTGGTTTGAATGTTGACATCAACAGATGGGTTATGCACGCTTTTTGTTTGTCCTGGCTTATGCGGTGACACGGTCAACCGCCAATGACCCGAAAACGGTCATTTTTTTTAGAAGCGTCAAGTTGGTTACTTATTCCCTATTCCCTATTCCCGATTCTAATAACCTATAAAGATATCGGTACTTTAACGTTGCGAATTAAATACTCTTGGAATATTAATCTTTTCTCTAGTCTGTAGTTGTCTGTCTGAGTACATCTCTACTCAGTCAGGTCGTTTGTCCGTCTGTCTGTTCGCATGTATTTGCTTTCGCATATGAAAAGGGTATATCTGTTCACTTCGAATTCTATCAAGCATCTCCCTAAAAACTTCATGGAGATTATACTTTTGTTTTGTTGTGCCTGTCCATGCGTTCCTTCATTATTTTGTCCGTCCTTGCGTCTGCCTGTCCTGTAGATATCCTGTCCTTTTTGTCTTTGTCTGTACAGATATAGCAAAGCAGGTGTGTAAGTTAACTAAGGCATTGGGAGGAACATATTGGTGAATTACTATAATACTATAACAGGCTGTCCTTGTTGTACATCGACGCGATCTTTTATCTGTCCGTATGTGTATGTCTGTTTGTCAGTCTGATTTTGATTGCATATACATGCATGTATATACAAACAGCAGCAAAACGTATAGGATGTATTGTTGTTACCCATTTTGAAGGGTTTTCGTGGTCCTGAGAAGCAAACAGGAAGTAACAGAAGTTCTCTCCCTTTGAAAAAATAGTGGCGAAAACATGGAACAGTTACCCGTGCACCTTATGGAAATACTGCTGTGTCCGTCTAGGTATGTGTCCGTGTAACCGTCCGTCCGGCTTTGTTTGCATTTATGCATATCCAATTAGCAGTAGCTAGTAGATACAACCTTTTGCATGCAAAAAGACACATATATGGAACAAATGATATGAACATTTTAAAGGCCCAATTGCTCTATCAGCGTGAAAAATTTAATCATGAGGCATCGCTGCAAGCTTCTCAGTATCGTTTCGTCAGTGTAAATGACCGTGATTAGTCAGCTTTAAACAAATAAAACATCTTTGAGTTTCACATAAAAAGGGTTTGAAAACTTATTTGGGTCATATTAGGTGGCAACTAAAATGACCTATTTTCGATTTCATTAAGTTGAATATAATGGTAAAAATACAACGTACAGGCGTGGAGTCCCAATCACTATCCCGCCTATGTTTATATAGCTTTGCTAGACGGGAAACCAGAACAGGAATTTTAATTTGTGGAGCGATTTGTTATTTTTCAAAAACCAATTTTCTATACTTTTTGCTTGTTATATGAATCAATATAAGCATATCAACCCACATTTAATTACCAAACGTGAAGGTTGAACCGCTTTTTACAATAATTTGAGTTTAGACGTTTTGACCAAAAGTAGGACTATGGAGACTTAAAGGAATTTCGCTGAGCCAATTTTGAAAAAAAGTTTTTTTTTTCCATATGAAATGAAGTGAAACAATGTGGACGATTTCACCCCAACTTTATACGTGAGAAGGAGTTTTGAATGATACAATCTTTAGCATGCAAAAAGACACGTATATGGAGCATTTGATATGAACATTTTAAGGAATTTCACTGAGCCAATTTTGAGAAAAAAATTTGAAATTTTCTTCCGTATTAATTTAAGTCAAACAATGTCGACGATTTCACCGTAACTTTATAAGTGAGAGAGAGCTTTGAATGATACAATCTTTTGCAAGCAAAAAGACACATATATAGAGCATATGATATGAACATCTTAAGAAATTTCACTGAGCCAATTTTGAAAAAAAATATTAAAAGTTTTCTTCCATATGAAATGAAGTGAAACAATGTTGACAATTTTCACCCTAAATTTATAAGTGAGATGGAATTTTGAATAATACAATCTTTTGCATGCATAAAGACACATATATGGAGCATATGATATGAACATTTTAAGGAATTTCACTGAGCCAAGTTTGAGAAAAAAATATTAAATTTTCTACCGTATTAATTTACGTCAAACATTGTTGACGATTTCACCGTAACTTTATAAGTGAGAGGGAGTTTTGATTGATACAATCTTTTGCAAGCATATAGACACATATATGGAGCGTAGGATTTGAACATTTTAAGGAATTTCACTGAGCCAATTTTGAAAAAAAAATATTAAAACTTTTCTTCTATATTATTTGAAGTGAAAGAATGTTCATGATTTCATCCTAAATTTATAAGTGAGAGGGAGTTTTGAATGATACAATCTTTTGCATGCGTAACGACGAATATACAGAGCATATAATAGGAACATTTTAAGGAATTCCACTGAGCCAATTTTGAGAAAAAAAAAAAAAAATTTCTTCCATATTAATTTAGGTCAAACCGGGTCGACGATGTCACCGTAACTTTATAAGTGAGAGAGAGTTTTGAATGATACAATCTTTTGCAAGTATAAAGACATATATATGGAGCATACGATATGAACATTTTAAGGAATTTCACTGAGCCAATTTTGAAAAAAAAATATTAAAAATTTTCTTCCATAGGAAATGAAATGAACGAATGTTGACGATTTCATCCTAAATTTATAAGTGAGAGGGAGTTTTGAATGATACAATCTTTCGCATGTATAAAGACACATATAAGGAGCATATGATATGAACATTTTAAGGAATTTCACTGAGCCAATTTTGAGAAAAAAATATGTAATTTTCATCCATACTAATTTAAGTCAAACACTGTTGACGATTTCACCGTAACTTTATAAGTGAGAGGGAGTTTTGAATGATACAATCTTTTGCAAGCATAAAGACATATATATGGAGCATATGATATGAATTTATTACGGAATTTCACTGAGCCAATTTTGAGAACAAAAAATATGAAATTTTCTTCAATATTTATTTACGTCAAACAATGTCGACGATTTCACCGTAACTTTATAAGTCAGAGGGAGTTTTAAATGATACCATCTTTCGCAATCATAAAGACATATATATGGAGCATATGATATGAATTTTTTAAGGAATTTCACCGAGCCAATTTTGAGAAAAACAATATGAAATTTTCTTTAATATTAATTTACGTCAAACAATGTTGACGATGTCACCGTAACTTTATAAGTGAGAGGGAGTTTTGAACGATACAATCTTTTGCATGCATAACTACACATATATGGAGCATATGATATGAACATTTTAAGGAATTTCACTGAGCCAATTTTGAAAAAAAAAAATTACAAGTTTTTCCTCCATATGAAATGAAATGAACGAATGTTGACGATTTCATCCTTAATTTAAAAGTGAGAGGGAGTTTTGAATGATACAATCTTTCGCATGTATAAAGACACATATTAGGAGCATAGGATATGAACATCTTGAGGAATTTCACTGAGCCAATTTCCAGAAAAAAAAATGTAATTTTCATCCATACTAATTTAAGTCAAACAATGTTGATTATTTCACCGTAACTTTATAAGTGAGAGGGGGTTTTGAATGATACAATCTTTTGCATGCATAAAGACACATATATGGAGCATATGATATGAACATTTTAAGGAATTTCACTGAGCCAATTTTGAAAAAAAAATTAAATATTTTCTTCTTTATGAAATGAAATGAACGAATTTTGGCGACTTCACCCTAAAATTAAAAGTGAGAGGTAGTTTCGAATGATACAATCTTTTGCATGCATAAAGACAAATATATTGAGCATATAATATATGAACATATTAAGGAATTTCACTGAGCCAATTTTGAAAAAAAAATATTAAAAGTTTTCTTCCATAGGAAATGAAATGAACGAATGTTGACGATTTCATCCTAAATTTATTGGTGAGGGGGAGTTTTGAATGATACAATCTTTTGCATGTATAAAGACACATACAAGGAGCATATGATATGAACATTTTGAGGAATTTCACTGAGCCAATTTTGAGAAAAAAATATGAAATTTTCATCCATACTAATTTAAGTCAAACAATGTTGAGGATGTCACCATAACTTTATAAGTGAGAGGGAGTTTTGAATGATACAATCTTTTGCATGCATAAAGACACATATATGGAGCATATGATATGAACATTTTAAGGAATTTCACTGAGCCAATTTTGAAAAAAAAATTAAATGTTTTCTTCCATATGAAATGAAATGGAAGAATGTTGACAATTTCACCCTAAAATTATAAGTGAGAGGTAGTTTTGAATGATACAATCTTTTGCATGCATAAAGACATATATATGGAGCATACGATATGAACATTTTAACGAATTTCACTGAGCCAATTTTGAGAAAAAAAATATGAAATTTTCTTCCATATTAATTTACGTCAAACAATGTTAACGATGTCACCGTAACCTTATAAGCGAGAGGGAGTTTTGAATGATACAATCTTTTGCATGCATAAATACACATATATGGAGCATATGATATGAACATTTTAAGGAATTTCACTGAGCCAAGTTTGAAAAAAAAATATCAAAATTTTTCTTCTTTATGAAATGAAGTGAAAGAATTTTCATGATTTCATCCTAAATTTATAAGTGAGAGGGAGTTTTGAATGATACAATCTTTTGCATGCGTAAAGACGCATATACGGAGCATATGATATGAACATTTTAAGGAATTTCACTGAGCCAATTTTGAGAAAAGAAAAATGAAATTTTCTTCCATATTAATTTAGGTCAAACAATGTCGACGATTTCACCGTAAGTTTATAAGTGAGAGAGAGTTTTGAATGATACAATCTTTTGCAAGTATAAAGACATTTATATGAAGCATACGATATGAACATTTTAAGGAATTTCACTGAGCCAATTTTGAAAAAAAATTTAAACGATTTCTTCCATATGAAATGAAATCAACGAATGTTGACGATTTCACCCTAAAATTATTAGTGAGAGGTAGTTTTGAATGATACAATCTTTTGCATGCATAAAGACATATATATGGAGCATACGATATGAACATTTTAAGGAATTTCAATGAGCCAATTTTGAAAAAAAAAATAAATGTTTTCTTCCATATGAAATGAAATCAACGAATGTTGACGATTTCACCCTAAATTTATTAGTGAGAGGTAGTTTTGAATGATACAATCTTTTGCATGCATAAAGACATATATATGGAGCAAACGATATGAATATTTTAAGGAATTTTAATGAGCCAATTTTGAGAATAAAAATATGTAATTTTCATCCATACTAATTTAAGTCAAACAATGTTGACGATTTCACCGTAACTTTATAAGTGAGAAGGAATTTTGAATGATACAATCTTTTGCCAGCATAAAGACATATATATGGAACATATGATATGAATTTTTTAAGGAATTTCACTGAGCCAATTTTGAGAAAAAAAATATGAAATTTTCTTCAATATTAATTTACGTCAAACAATGTTGACGATTTCACCCCAACTTTATATATGATAGGGAGTTTTGAATAATACAATCTTTTGCATGCATTAAGACGTATATATGGAGCATACGATATGAACATTTTAACGAATTTCACTGAGCCAATTTTGAGAAAAAAAATGAAAATTTCTTCCATATTAACTTACGTCAAACAATGTTGACGATGTCACCGTAAGTTTATAAGTGAGAGGGAGTTTTGAATGATACAATCTTTTGCATGCATAAATACACATATATGGAGCATATGATATGAACATTTTAAGGAATTTCACTGAGCCAATTTTGGAAAAAAAAATATTAAACTTTTTCTTCTTCATGAAATGAAGTGAAAGAATTTTCATGATTTCATGATTGAATGATACAATCTTTTGCATGCGTAAAGACGCATATACGGAGCATATGATATGAACATTTTAAGGAATTTCACTCAGCCAATTTTGAGAAATAAAAAGAATTTTCTTCCATATTAATTTAGGTCAAACAATGTCGACGATTTCACCGTAACTTTATAAGTGAGAGAGAGCTTTGAATGATACAATCTTTTGCAAGTATAAAAACATATATATGGAGCATACGATATGAACATTTTAAGGAATTTCACTGAGCCATATTTTGAAAAAAAATTTAAATGTTTTCTTCCATATGAAATGAAATCAACGAATGTTGACGATTTCACCCTAAAATTATAAGTGAGAGGTAGTTTTGAATGATACAATCTTTGCATGCATAAGGACATTTATATGGAGCATACGATATGAACATTTTAAGGAATTTCACTGAGCCAATTTTGAAAAAAAAAAAAAAAGTTTTTCTTCCATATGAAATGAAATGAACGAATGTTGACGATTTCATCCTTAATTTAAAAGTGAGAGGGAGTTTTGAATGATACAATCTTTCGCATGTACAAAGACACATATTAGGAGCATAGGATATGAACATCTTGAGGAATTTCACTGAGCCAATTTCCAGAAAAAAAATATATGTAATTTTCATCCATACTAATTTAAGTCAAACAATGTTGATTATTTCACCGTAACTTTATAAGTGAGAGGGGGTTTTGAATGATACAATCTTTTGCATGCATAAAGACACATATATGGAGCATATGATATGAACATTTTAAGGAATTTCACTGAGCCAATTTTGAAAAAAAAAAATTAAATGTTTTCTTACTTATGAAATAAAATGAACGAATTTTGGCGACTTCACCCTAAAATTAAAAGTGAGAGGTAGTTTCGAATGATACAATCTTTTGTATGCATAAAGACAAATATATTGAGCATATGATATGAACATATTAAGGAATTTCACTGAGCCAATTTTGAAAAAAAAATTAAAAGTTTTCTTCCATAGGAAATGAAATGAACGAATGTTGACGATTTCATCCTAAATTTATAAGTGAGGGGGAGTTTTGAATGATACAATCTTTCGCATGTATAAAGACACATACAAGGAGCATATGATATGAACATTTTGAGGAATTTCACTGAGCCAATTTTGAGAAAAAAATATGAAATTTTCATCCATACTAATTTAAGTCAAACAATGTTGAGGATGTCACCATAACTTTATAAGTGAGAGGGAGTTTTGAATGATACAATCTTTTGCATGCATAAAGACACATATATGGAGCATATGATATGAACATTTTAAGGAATTTCACTGAGCCAATTTTGAAAAAAAAAATAAATGTTTTCTTCCATATGAAATGAAATGAACGAACGTTGACAATTTTCACCCTAAAATTATAAGTGAGAGGTAGTTTTGAATGATACAATCTTTTGCATGCATAAAGACATATATATGGAGCATACGATATGAACATTTTAAGGAATTTCACTGAGCCAAGTTTGAGAAAAAAAATATGAAATTTTCTTCCATATTAATTTACGTCAAACAATGTTAACGATGTCACCGTAACCTTATAAGTGAGAGGGAGTTTTGAATGATACAATCTTTTGCATGCATAAATACACATATATGGAGCATATGATATGAACATTTAAAGTAATTTCACTGAGCCAATTTTGAAAAAAAAATATTAAACTTTTTCTTCTTTATGAAATGAAGGGAAAGAATTTTCATGATTTCATCCTAAATTTATAAGTGAGAGGGAGTTTTGAATGATACAATCTTTTGCATGCGTAAAGACGCATATACGGAGCATATGATATGAACATTTTAAGGAATTTCACTGAGCCAATTTTGCGAAAAGAAAAATGAAATTTTCTTCCATATTAATTTAGGTCAAACAATGTCGACGATTTCACCGTAAGTTTATAAGTGAGAGAGAGTTTTGAATGATACAATCTTTTGCAAGTATAAAGACATTTATATGGAGCATACGATATGAACATTTTAAGGAATTTCACTGAGCCAATTTTGAAAAAAAAATTAAATGTTTTCTTCCATATGAAATGAAATCAACGAACGTTGACGATTTCACCCTAAAATTATTAGTGAGAGGTAGTTTTGAATGATACAATCTTTTGCATGCATAAAGACATATATATGGAGCATACGATATGAATATTTTAAGGAATTTCAATGAGCCAATTTTGAAAAAAAATTTAAATGTTTTCTTCCATATGAAATGAAATCAACGAATGTTGACGATTTCACCCTAAAATTATAAGTGAGAGGTAGTTTTGAATGATACAATCTTTGCATGCATAAAGACATTTATATGGAGCATACGATATGAACATTTTAAGGAATTTCACTGAGCCAATTTTGAGTAAAAAAAATATGTAATTTTCATCCACACTAATTTAAGTCAAACAATGTTGACGATTTCACCGTACTTTTATAAGTGAGAAGGAGTTTTGAATAATACAATCTTTTGCCAGCATAAAGACATATATATGGAGCATATGATTTGAACTTTTTAAGGAATTTCACTGAGCCAATTTTGAAAAAAAAATATGAAATTTTCTTCAATATTAATTTACGTCAAACAATGTTGACGATTTCACCGTAACTTTATATATGAGAGGGAGTTTTGAATGATACAATCTTTTGCATGCATTAAGACGTATATATGGAGCTTACGATATGAACATTTTAAGGAATTTCACTGAGCCAATTTTGAGGGGAAAAAATATGAAATTTTCTTCCATATTAATTTACGTCAAACAATGTTGACGATGTCACCGTAACTTTATAAGTGAGAGGGAG
This sequence comes from Ctena decussata, assembly GCA_963989385.1. Classification (NCBI taxonomy): domain Eukaryota; kingdom Metazoa; phylum Mollusca; class Bivalvia; order Lucinida; family Lucinidae; genus Ctena; species Ctena decussata. The sequence goes on from OZ022504.1 coordinate 48,099,419, forward strand.
TTTTGAATGATACAATCTTTTGCATGCATAAAGACACATATATGGAGCATATAATAGGAACATTTTAAGGAATTTCACTGAGCAAATTTTGGAAAAAAATATTAAAAGTTTTCTTCCATAGGAAATGAAATGAACGAATGTTGACGATTTCATCCTAAATTTATAAGTGAGAGGGAGTTTTGAATGAAACAATCTTTCGTACGTATAAAGACACATATAAGGAGCATATGATATGAACATTTTGAGGAATTTCACTGAGCAAATTTTGAGAGAAAAAAATATGTAATTTTCATCCATACTAATTTAAGTAAAACAATGTTGACGATTTCACCGTAACTTTATAAGTGAGAAGGAAATTTGAATAATACAATCTTTTGCCAGCATAAAGACATATATATGGAGCATATGATATGAATTTTTTAAGGAATTTCACTGAGCCAATTTTGAGAAAAAAATATGAAATTTTCTTCAATATTAATTTACGTCAAACAATGTTGACGATTTCACCGTAACTTTATATATGAGAGGGAGTTTTGAATGATACAATCTCTCGCATGCATTAAGACGTATATATGGAGCATACGATATGAACATTTTAAGGATTTCACTGAGCCAATTTTTAGAAAAAAAAATATGAAATTTTCTTCCATATTAATTTACGTCAAACAATGTTGACGATGTCACCGTAACTTTATAAGTGAGAGGGAGTTTTGAATGATACAATCTTTTGCATGCATAAAGACACATATATGGAGCATATAATATGAACATTTTAAGGAATTTCATTTAGCCGATTTTGAAAAAAAATATTAAAAGTTTTCTTCCATAGGAAATGAAATGAACGAATGTTGACGATTTCATCCTAAATTTATGAGTGAGAGGTAGTTTTGAATGATACAATCTTTCGCATGTATAAAGACACATATAAGGAGCATATGATATGAACATTTTGAGGAATTTCACTGAGCCAATTTTGAGAAAAAAAATATGTAATTTTCATCCATACTAATTTAAGTTAAACAATGTTGACGATTTCACCGTAACTTTATAAGTGAGAAGGAGTTTTGAATGATACAATCTTTTGCATGCATAAAGACATATATATGGAGCATATGATTTGGATTTTTTAAGGAATTTCACTGAGCCAATTTCGATGAAAAAATGTGAAATTTTCATCCATACTATTTTAAGTCAAACAATGTTGACGATTTCACCGTTACTTTATAAGTGAGAGGGATTTATGAATGATACAATCTTTTGCAAGCATAAAGACATATATATGGAGCATATGATATGAACATTTTAAGGAATTTCAATGAGCCAATTTTGAAAAAAAAAATTTAATGTTTTCTTCCATATGTAATGAAATCAACGAATGTTGACGATTTCACCCTAAAATTATAAGTGAGAGGTAGTTTTGAATGATACAATCTTTTGCATGCATAAAGACATTTATATGGAGCATACGATATGAACATTTTAAGGAATTTCACTGAGCCAATTTTGAGAAAAAAATATGTAATTTTCATCCATACTAATTTAAGTAAAACAATGTTGACGATTTCACCGTAACTTTATATATGAGAAGGAGTTTTGAATAATACAAACTTTTGCCAGCATAAAGACATATATATGGAGCATATGATATGAATTTATTAAGGAATTTCACTGAGCCAATTTTGAGAAAAAAAAATATGAAATTTTCTTCAATATTAATTTACGTCAAACAATGTTGACGATTTCACCGTAACTTTATATATGAGAGGGAGTTTTGAATGATACAATCTTTCGCATGCATTAAGACGTATATATGGAGCATACGATATGAATATTTTAAGGAATTTCACTGAGCCAATTTTGAGAAAAAAAATATGAAATTTTCTTCCATATTAATTTATGTCAAACAATGTTGACGATGTCACCGTAACTTTATAAGTGAGAGGGAGTTTTGAATGATACAACCTTTGGCATGCATAAAGACACATATATGGAGCAGATAATATGAACATTTTAAGGAATTTCACTGAGCCAATTTTGAAAAAAAAAAATTAAAATTTTTCTTCCATAGGAAATGAAATGAACGAATGTTGACGATTTCATCCTAAATTTATAAGTGAGAGGGAGTTTTGAATGATACAATCTTTCGCATGTATAAAGACACATATAAGGAGCATATGATACGAACATTTTGAGGAATTTCACTGAGTCAATTTTGAGAAAAAAATATGTTATTTTCATCCATACTAATTTTAGTCAAACAATGTTGACGATTTGACCGTAACTTTATAAGTATTAAGAAGTTTTGATTAATACAATCTTTTGCCAGCATAAAGACATATATATGGAGCATATGATATGAATTTTTTAAGGAATTTCACTGAGCCAATTTTGAGAAAAAAAAATGAAATTTTCTTCCATATTAATTTACGTCAAACAATGTTGACGATGTAACCGTAACTTTATATATGAGAGGGAATTTTGATTGATACAATCTTTTGCATGCATTAAGACGTATATATGGAGCATACGATATGAACATTTGAAGGAATTTCAATGAGCCAATTTTGAGAAAGAAAAATATGGAATTTTCTTCCATATTAATTTACGTCAAACAATGTTGACGAATTCACCGTAACTTTATAAGTGAGAGGGAGTTTTGAATGATACACTCTTTTGCATGCATAAAGACACATATATGGAGCATATAATATGAACATTTTAAGGAATTTCACTGAGCCAATTTTGAAAAAAAATATTAAAATTTTTCTTCTATAGGAAATGAAATGAACGAATGTTGACGATTTCATCCTAAATTTATAAGTGAGAGGGAGTTTTCAATGATACAATCTTTTGCATGTATAAAGACACATATAAGGAGCATATGATATGAACATTTTGAGGAATTTCACTGAGCCAATTTTGAGAAAAAAATATGTAATTTTCATCCATACTAATTTAAGTAAAACAATGTTGACGATTTCACCGTAACTTTATAAGTATTAAGGAGTTTTGATTAATACAATCTTTTGCCAGCATAAAGACATATATATGGAGCATATGATATGAATTTTTTAAGGAATTTCACTGAGCCAATTTTGAGAAAAAAAATATATGAAATTTTCTTCAATATTAATTTACGTAAAACAATGTTGACGATTTCACCGTAACTTTATATATGAGAGGGCGTTTTGAATTATACAATCTTTTGCATGCATTAAGACGTATATATGGAACATACGATATGAACATTTTAATGAATTTCACTGAGCCAATTTTGAGAAAAAAAAATATGAAATTTTCATCCATATTAATTTACGTCAAACAATGTTGACGATGTCACCGTAACTTTATAAGTGAGAGGTAGTTTTGAATGATACAATCTTTTGCATGCATAAAGACACAAATATGGAGCATATAATATGAACATTTTAAGGAATTTCACTGAGCCAATTTTGGAAAAAAAATATTAAAAGTTTTCTTCCATAGGAAATAAAATGAACGAATATTGACGATTTCATCCTTAATTTATAAGTGAGAGGTAGTTTTGAATGATACAATCTTTCGCATGTATAAAGACACATATAAGGAGCATATGATATGTACATTTAAAGGAATTTCACTGAGCCAATTTTGAGAAAAAAAATATGTAATTTTCATCCATACTAATTTAAGTCAAACAATGTTGACGATTTCACCGTAACTTTATAAGCGAGAAGGAGTTTTGATTAATACAATCTTTTGCCAGCATAAAGACATATATATGGAGCATATAATATGAATTTTTTAAAGAATTTCACTGAGCCAATTTTGAGAAAAAAAATATGAAATTTTCTCCAATATTAATCTACGTCAAACAATGTTGACGATGTCACCGTAACTTTATATATGAGAGGGAGTTTTGAATGATACAATCTTTTGCATGCATTAAGACGTATATATGGAACATACGATATGAACATTTTAAGGAATTTCACTGAGCCAATTTTGAGAAAAAAATATGAAATTTTCTTCCATATTAATTTACGTCAAACAATGTTGACGATGTCACCGTAACTTTATAAGTGAGAGGGAGTTTTGAATGATACAATCTTTTGCATGCATAAAGACACATATATGGAGCATATAATTTGAACATTTTAAGGAAATTCACTGAGCCAATTTTGGAAAAAAACATTAAAAGTTTTCTTCCATAGGAAATGAAATGAACGAATATTGACGATTTCATCCTAAATTTATAAGTGAGAGGTAGTTTTGAATGATACAATCTTTCGCATGTATAAAGACACATATAAGGAGCATATTATATGAACATTTTGAGGAATTTCACTGAGCCAATTTTGAGAAAAAAAATATGTAATTTTCATCCATACTAATTTAAGTCAAACAATGTTGACGATTTCACCGTAACTTTATCAGTGAGAAGGAGTTTTGAATAATACAATCTTTTGCCAGCATAAAGACATATATATGGAGCATATGATATGAATTTTTTAAGGAATTTCACTGAGCCAATTTTGAGAAAAAAAATATGAAATTTTCTTCAATAGTAATTTACGTCAAACAATGTTGACGATTTCACCGTAACTTTATATATGAGAGGGAGTTTTGAATGATACAATCTTTTGCATGCATTAAGACGTATATATGGAGCATACGATATGAACATTTTAAGGAATTTCACTGAGCCAATTTTGAGAAAAAAAATATGTAATTTTCTTCCATATTAAATTACGTCAAACAATGTTGACGATGTAACCGTAACTTTATAAGTGAGAGGGAGTTTTGAATGATACAATCTTTTGCAAGCATAAAGACATATATATGGAGCATATGATATGACCATTTTAAGGAATTTCACTGTGCCAATTTTGAGAAAAAAATAGGAAATTTTCTTCAATATTGATTTACGTCAAACAATGTTGACGATTTCACCGTAACTTTATAAGTGAGAGGGAGTTTTGAATGATACAATCTTTTGCAAGTATAAAGACATATATATGGAGCATATGATATGAACATTTTAAGGAATTTCACTGACCCAATTTTGAGAGAAAAAAAATAGAAAATGTTCTTCCATATTAATTTACGTCAAACAATGTTGACGATTTCACCGTAACCTTATAAGTGAGAGGGAGTTTTGAATGATACAATCTTTTGCATGCATAAAGACACATATATTGAGCATATTATATGAACATTTTAAGGAATTTCACTGAGCCAATTTTGAAAAAAAAATATTAAAAATTTTCTTCCATCGGAAATGAAATGAACGAATGTTGACGAGTTAATCCTAAATTTATAAGTGAGAGGGAGTTTTGAATGATACAATCTTTTGCGTGCATAAAGACACATATATTGAGCATATTATATGAACATTTTAAGGAATTTCACTGAGCCAATTTTGAAAAAAAAAATATTAAATTTTTTTTTCATATGAAGTGAAGTGAAAGAATGTTGATGATTTCATCCTAAATTTATAAGTGAGAGGGAGTTTTGAATGATACAATCTTTTGCATGCATAAAGTCACATATATGGAGCATATTATATAAATATATAAGCCAAAATCACTGAGCCAATTTTGAAAAAAAAAATATGAAACTTTTCTTCATTATGAAATGAAGTATATAACATATATAGTGCGTACATTATACATAGAACATTGGAAAAATCCACTGAGGCAATTTTGAAGAATTTTTTTTCAATCTTTATCTTCTTTATCAGTAAAAGTCAAATAAGTTGAAGATTTCAATTAAGGTATACTAGGGAGAGGAAATATTGAATTAAACAATCTTTTTCACGCTTAGAAACCTATATAGTGAAAACATTATTTGAATATTTCAACAAATTCCACTGAGCAAATTTTGAGAAAATATTTGAAAAGTTTTTCTTGTATATTAATGAAAGTAAAAAATGTCGGAGACTTGACTATAAATATATCGGTTAGAGAGAGTTTTGACTAATAAAATGTTTTGCGTGCTTATAGTCGTGTATATTTCGTACATAATACGAAAAATTCGGAAAACTCCACTGGGCCTATTTTGAGAATATATTTGAAATGTTTATCTACTATATTCAAAAAGTCAAATAATAGTGAAGATTTCACTATAAGTATAGCGTTTAGAGAGAGACTTGAATTATACAATATTTGGTATCAATGGAGAAATGTATATTGAATTTATGCTGAAAATATTTGAAAAAAAAAACTGAGCCAATTATGATACAGTTTTGGCAATCATTTACTCATCCATTAAAGGTCAAATTTTGTGAATAGCGGTGAGTGAGAATTTTGAATGATACTATATTTTCTTGTATATTAATAAAAGTCAAATTATGTTGAAGATTTGACTTTAACTATAGTAGGGAGAGGAAGCATCGAATGATACAATTTTTGCACGCTTAAAAACAGGTTTAGCGAGATTATTATTGAACATTTGAACAAATTTTACTGGATCAATTTAAAAAAGAAAAAGAAAAGTGTTTCTTGTATATTTATTTAAGTCAAAATGTTGAAAAATCGACTATAAAGATATCGTTGAGAGTTTTAAATGATACAATCTTTTGCTTCTTTATAGACATGTATATAAGGTATATAATCACAAAAAATGGAAAAAAAATCCACTGAGCCACTTTTGAAGAAAGTTATGCTAACTTTATCTTCTGTATTAGTGAAAGTAAAATAATCATGAAGGTTTGAGTTTTTCTATACTAATGGAAGGAAATGTATCGAATTAAACGATATTTTGCACGCTTAGAAACCTGTATAGTGAGAATATTATTTGAACATTTTAACAAATTCCACTGAGCAAATTTTGAGTAAATCTTTGAAAAGTTTTTCTTGTATAAATATATTATTAAATTTTTAAAAGTCAAACATGTTGAAAGTTTACTACAAATATATCGATGAGAGGGAGGTTTGAATGATACAATCTTCTGCGTGTTTATAGACATAATAATTGCGGTTATAATAAGAAAAAAAAACTGGAAAAAAACACTTAACCTATTTTGAGAAAATGTTTGCAAAGTGTGCGGCCGTAAAACGTCTCCACGTACATCATCATAGGGCAGATTATATTTTTCTGGTTCTTTGGGATCATTGAGTTCATTTTAATTATTTTGAAAAAAGAGTTCCGCTAAAGCCGGTGCTACAGGGCGTGGCTGGTGTAGCACATTTCATTACTGGTCATGAATAGAGTCAATTAAACCGAGTTCGCTATTTTCTGTTTTGATGATGTATTCCTTGTTTCCAAAGGATCGGATCTTACTTTTCAGAGCTTTTTTATCGTATATATTAGTAAAAACCAAATGGTACTGAATCTTTGACTTTAGCTAGACTAGTAAAAGGATCTAGAGAATAATACAATATTTTTGTTCGCTTAAAAACATGTATAGTTAGAAAATTATAGAAACATTTTAACAAATTCCATTGAGCAAATTTTGAGAAAATATTTGAAAAGATTTTCTTGTATATTAACTAAAGCCAGAAATGTTGCAGATTTGACTATAAATATATCGATGAGAGGGAGTTTGAATGATATAATATTTTGCATGTTTATAGACATATATATGGCGTACATCATACCAAAATAATTTGGAAAAGTCCACTGACCCTATTTTGAGCAACTGTCTGAAAAGTTTATCTTCTTCATAAAAAAGTTCAGGTAAAAGTGAACATTTGACCAGGAGGAGAGCGGTTAGAGAGAAACTTGAATGATACAATCTTTTTCATTCTTAAGACATGTATATTGAGTTTACGATAAGAGAATTTGTAAAAAAATTCGCTGAGCAAAGGGGGTGCCTATAAGACCCTTTTTCTGCCCAAGAGCAAAATGTTTTATTTTCAGCTGATGATTAGCCTATAGTGTCTGCTATACTGAATCAATAGTGGTAAAGCAACGTAAGCACGACTTTTGGAATAATGGGGTTATTAAAGTGGATGGGGTAAATCAGCATGAACCAGGGAAGTCATACTATAAGCTATATTAATCCTTCAAATTTAATGACATTCATAAATACCTTCCTTTATTAGTTGAAGTAATGTCTTTGGTGATATCCTTTCTCAAATTCTACCTTTCAAAGTAAAATCTTATGTCTGCAGAATTTCTTTTAGAGACACTCTCAATTTTCATTAATTTTGGTACTTTGAATTCAATATATTCTACCATATTTCTAGAACAAATAGATGACTTCTTACCAAACTAACTTGGTTTCACCGTTAGGAGAGTGCAAACTATTGATTAAATTTTGGTGAACTTGACCTTTGTTTCAAGGTCAGAGTAAGACTTATAATGTCAATTTAAGTCAAGTTTTGACCATTGTCTACACATTAGCTCCTGAACTGGTATGACCAAAGTGGCCTAAATTAACCATTATGAGTAGTTAGAGCACTGGTTGTGATCAAATGACAATGACATCAACTTCAAGGTCAAGGTTAGACTAGACAAAATTTAATCAAAGATCTCACACAGCTAGTAAGCAGAAATTTAACAAATATATATGTTTCTATTTGTAAATCAATGCTTAATATGCCCTTAATATAATGACCTTGACCTTGATCTGAAGGTCACCAATACATTCAGAAGCTCATTATTTAACAACAGACTTTTCTATAACCTTTAAGTTTAACCCAATTCTGTTTCATTATGTTTGGCTAACACAGACCTTCAGACCAAGGTCAAGGTCATTCTGTGCATATTAAACAATGATTTTCAAATGAAAACACTCAGATTTGGTACATTTCTGCTGACTGATTGTGTGAAATCTATGAATAAACTCCGTTTAGTCTAGCCTTGACCTGACCTTGAAGATGACGTCATGGCCATTTAATTATGGTGTCATGGCCATTTAATCATAACTAATGCTCTAACTACTGATAGTGTTTAATTTAGGCCACTTTTTGGGCATAATTTCGTACTAATTCAGGAGCTAATGTGTAGACAATGGTCAAAACTTGACTTAAAATTGACATTATAAGTCTTACTCTGACCTTGAAATAAAGGTCAAGGTCACCAAAATTTAATCAACAATTTGCACTCTCCCAACGGTGAAACCATGTTAGTTTGGTAAAAAGTCATCTATTTGTTCTAGAGATATGGTAGAATATATTGAATTCAAAGTACCAAAATTAATGAAAATTGAGAGTGTCTCTAAAAGGAATTCTGGAGACATAAAATTTAATTTTGAAAAGTAGAATTTGAAAACGACGTCACCAAAGACATTACTTCAACTTGTAAAGGAAGGTATTTATGAATGCCATTAAATTTGAAGGAGAAATATAGCTTATAATATGACTCCCCTGGTTCATGCTGATTTACCAGCATGCAGATGTCGGCGGTAAGATATTTTCCCTTTAAATCGATATGATGAGATGATACGAATGTTTGCGTACTACTTACCTTCCATTACCTTCTGTTACTTCTAGATGCGGAAAGATGTTGTTGATGCTACGGACTGCCCGTTCGTATATGTCCGGTTTTATTCGTTCTGATCCGTATCGCATCTACGGATGGCCCATCCGCATCTGTCCGGTGTTATTCGTAAACGTTCGTACCGCATCCGCAGAGTCTGTAACTGTCTGTATCGTATCCGTAGGATCCGCAGGATCCGATTTCAAATTTTGAAAATTTTCAAAATTCAGGCGCGGACGAGTAAACCGTATTGATCTGTAATAAAAGGTAGCAGAAGGCATTCATCCGTATTCATCCACATATAATCCGTATCTTATCCGTATCTAATCCGTATATAAACCTATCATTTCGCGGCCCACCCCAACTCGACGCGGTGATGGAGCGGCAACGCCACGTGGCAACCCAGTCACGTGGCGGCTAAGATGTATCGACAGTGTGGCCCTAACAAGGGTCGTTGTTCCTGAAAGAAGATACCAGAGTGATGTGTGTTTCCAGGAAGAATCTCCCTATGGCCGCGGCTATCAACGACTTCGACGAGGACGACGGCGGACGCTCGGCGCCCTGTTACTTCGGCTATGGATTCGTTCCGCTGAGGTGCATGGAGAACGTCGATACGAGAATTGAAATACAACAGCCCACCCCAAGTTGTGGACTGATACGTTTTCACGCAGATCGTTACCTTCAATTACGGTCAGTCACGGGTCTGGTTCGGAGTGTTTTAAGGACTTTTACCTTCAGATACGTTTTTATACGGATAACTTTCACTCCGATACAGACACATACGTTTTGGTGAGGATAATTGCGAATAGCTAATATGACTGGGGAATTAGTCCGTAACAATACGCAGAACGAGACCCATAACTAACCGTAACAATCCGCATGAAACCGTAACTGTCCACAATTTTTTGGTGGACCGCTGAACGATAGGTCGAGATACGGATTAAATACGGATTAGATATGGTTAAATGCGGATAAATGCCTTCAGTTACGGATCATTATGGTTAACTCTTCCGCGCTTGAATATTTAAACTTTTTAAAATTGGTGGCATATCCTGCGGACCTTGCGGATACCACACGGATACCATACGGATTCGATATGGAGAGACACCACACCCACAAATTGTGTGGATTTAAAGTCCGCAACTATCCGCCCAATCCGTAATCAGTGTCTGTGACTAATGCCCCAGTCACACACACACATTACGGTTAGGGCGGATAGTTGCGGATAAAATTCTCAGTTTATCCGCAGAATTTGTGGGCGTGGCCTATTCATATTTTAACGAATTTACGGATATAGTTACCAATAAATGCGGATGGATACAGATAGGTACGAACTACTAACCTACTGTTACCTTCTGTAACCTTTAGATGCGGATAAATACCTTCATATACGGACTGTTGCGCATGCCTAGCGGATAGAAGAATAGAAAAGATTAACTGCGCCGTCTACATCTGTGTCTTCTCTTGTATGCTCCAGTCACACACACACATACGGATTCTGCAGATACTACGGATGGCCCGTCCGTATCTATCCGTGTTATCCGTAATGGATCCGTATCAGATCCGCAGAGTCCGTAACTGTCCGTATCATATCCGCAGAGTCAGCAGGATCCGCGTCGAAATTTTGAACAGTTTCAAAATTCGGGCGCGGATGAGTAAACCGTAATGGTGCGTTACTAAACGCATCTATCCGTATCTAGTAAACCGTAATGGTGCGTTACTAAACGCATCTATCCGTATCTAATCCGTGTCGCATACGTATCTATTCCGTATCTTATCCGTTATTGAACCTATCATTCCACAGTCCCACTCCAAGTTAATGACCGATACGGTTTCATGCGGATTGTTATCTTTAGTTACGGAAGTTACGGGTCTCGTTCGGTGTACTGTAACGGACTGTTTCCTACAGTAACGTTTCAATACAAAAGGCTTGCATTCCGATCCTGACAGATACCTACAGGGTGGATTGGAGAGGCGCCTGTACGGCAGCAACACCAGTAGGTGTGTGTTGGGGGGGGGGCGAAGAGACAGAGACTGTATTAGATTATTCTCAAGCATTGTACTACATCAATGAGGCCGTGTCGGTGCAATGGCAGTGACGTATGGTGCAGTTATGGTGCGATGGTATGCTTCTTATTCGTAACAGTTGGGCCATCTTTTCATGAACTTGCCAATGGCAAAAGTAGGGCCATCATTTCTTTAACTTATTTGACTTTTTTCAATTCGAATTAGTTGTCCAATATAGGACAAAGTAATTCTTTTATTAATTCCAATTAGTTGTCCAATATAGGACAAAGTTTAATGGTGAAATGAAGCAATAAATATCTTCTGGTCAGGCTTGAGTAGCCAAAACTTCGAAGATAGCCCATGTTCCTTCTTTCGAATGTGTTCTGTGCTCTTGAATGAACTCTTTTAGATTTCTATTTCACTTCAATGCCACTGGTGTCGTGCCGTGCGGCGACCGTAAAACGTCTCCCCTTAGGTCATCTATAGTGCAGATTATATATATATTTTTTCTTTTGAGGTCAAGAAAATATTCTGAGAAATCAGAATTTTTTTGATTGGTTTAGATTTATACTCTAGATTATTGCTTTTTTTTTCTTTTAGGCCTTTTATGGTACTAATCAGTCTTTGAATTTACTGCCTCATCAAAGTTAAGAAATTACATTATGCTTTCTTTGGTTTTTGTAACCAAATCATATCAGGGTGACCGAAACGGTTTGAGTAGCCGAATTCTCGAAGTATGGTCCGTGTACCTTCTTTCGAATGTGTGCAGTGTTCTTGAAGGATAACTTTATCAACTGCCGACTAAATATCTATGTCGACCAAGCAGTAAATGGTTATCTTTTTTCAAATCAGGGAAGGACAAGACAGCCAAAGGATAGAGATTGGCTTCGTCTTTCATATGCTATGCCCAAGATACTAACCACCTACCCCCATCCTCCTCCTCCCACATGCCACCACCCCTACGGCCATTAGGCTATAGGAAACCTTTACCTTTACCCAATTTATAGGTTGGATCCAGGTATACAGATTTAAATAAAAATATAATCCTTCATGAGCACAGAACACTAAACACATTCAAGAGAAGGAGCATGGGCCATACTTCGAGGTTACGATTACTAGAGCCTCATCAATGACCCTGACATGACCCATAACTTCGGTAACTAAAGGTTAAGATCCGTATGAAACCGTATCAGTCTTCAACTTGGGACTGCGGAATGATGGGTTCAGTTACGGATAAGATACGGAAAAGATACGGATGAGAAACGGATTACATACGGATAGATGCATTCAGTTACGGACCTTTATGGTTTACTCATCCGCGCCCGAATTTTGAACCTTTTAAAATTTTCGACGCGGATCCTGCGGACCCTGCGGATATGATACGGACAGTAACGGAGTCTGTGGATGCGATACTGATCCATTACGTATTAAATGGATAGAAACGAATAGATACGGACGGGTCATCCTTAGCATCCGCAGAATCCGTATATGTGTGTGTGACTGGAGCATTAGGCATTACTTAGACAATTTTCAGACGTTTTTCATAGTTTTTCAGAGTAGTTTGTCATCTACGATTTTTCTTTAATAGGGTGAAGATCTGCCATGTATTGGAGTTTAAACGTACACATATTTAAGCTTAGATTTTGACTTCACCTCCTTTATTAAAATTCTCTTCGAATATGACATTTCTGCTTAAATTTGAGAGGTCTACGCTGCTTATAGATTTAAAACGTATCGGATACAAATGTTTGGCAAATGAACTAAGATATATACCTACCTAAAGTAGTAGAACAAGAGCAATGCGTCTTTAACGGTGCAACATCTTTTTCTTGTAAAAGGTTGGCAATTTTGATTGCTCATTTAGCACAGAGTTGTTGTCTTCTGTTTATCCGGCAAACTTTTGTTTTCGTAATGAATTGAAAAGTATCAGATGCATTTAGTAAAACATCATAAAGTGTGCATGTATCGCAAAAAGAGACAAATAACAATGCATCCGAATCAAGAATTAATCTTAATTCAACGCCGTTAATGCCCATTGAAACTATGTCTAGAGCATAACGTGGGAAAAAGTAGACGAATTTTAAAAAGACCTGTCACCGGGACAGGATAGCCCGTCTGTTTTTCAAAGTATCTTCATAAACATTTTTGTTATGTCATTGTCTTCATTGCATAATGACAAAATTGGAAGAATCATTTTGCGCCCGCTAGCCGTTACAATTTCAAATTTGTATGGAAATCCCACTGAAAGTGACATTTAGACAGTCATTGAAGGAATCACAGTACCTCGATTTGCGGATCAAATTTTCGCACCAGAAGGGGTCAAATTTTAATTTCTTTGGTATGCAATCTTGCCTAAGTCCTGTTGTTGTGTATGGAGCACAGAATCTTGGAAAACATTATTCACAAACCCGTACAAATGACGTTAAACTTGAGCAATATTTATGATGTAACTCTGTAAAAATGAAAATTTACCAAATTTACCCCTTTCATATTCAAACGACCACTATAGCATGTGTAATCTTAAGAAACCAAAACGAATAAATCTGTTCAATAGAAAAATGGATACTGTTCTGACGTCAGCATGGACGGAATATCCATAACTTTCGCAGTTGCCATGGCAACACAAAGAGTTTCATGTATAGGAACTATTATGACTGAGTATATATATCGTATATATATGTTTATTTTATAATTGGCTCAGTGACATTCCTTAAAATGTTCATATAATATGCTCCCTATATGTGTCTTTACGCATGCAAAATATTGTATAATTCAAACTTCCTCTCACTTATAAAGTTACGGTGAAATCGTCAACATTGTTTCACGTAAATTAATATGGAAGAAAATTTCATTTTTTTTTTTATAAAAATTGGCTCAGTGAAATTCCTTAAAATGTTAATATCATATGTTCCGTATATGTGTCTTTATGCATGCAAAAGATTGTATCATTCAAAACTCCCCCTCATGCCCCAGTCACACACACACATTACGGATAGGGCGGATAGTTGCGGACTTTAAATCCAAACAATTTGTGGGCGTGGTCTCTCTCCATATCGAATCCGAATCGTATTCGTATGGTATCCGCAAGGTCCGCAGGATATACCACCACATTTTGAAAAGTTTGAATACTCAGGCGCGGACGAGTTAATCATAATGATCCGTAACTGAAGGCATTTATCCGCATGTATCCGCATCTAATCCGTATCTCGACCTATCGTTCCGCGGTCCACCCAAAATTTGTGGACAAATACGGTTTCATGCGGATTGTTACGGTTAGTTACGGGTCTCGTTCTGCGTATTGTTACGGATTAATGCCCCAGTCAGATTAGCTGTTTGCAATTATCCTCACCAATACGTATCTATCAGTATTGAAGTGTAAGTTATCCGTATAGAAACGTATCTGAAGGTAAAAGTCCGTAAAAAAACTCCGAACGAGACCCGCAACTAACCGTAATTGAAGGTAACAATCTGCGCGAAACCGTATCAGTCCATAACTTGGGGTTGGGCTGCGGAATGATAGGTTTATCTACGGATTAGATACGGATAAAATACGGATTAGATACGGATTATATATGGATAAATGCGAATGAATGCCTTCAATTACCTTTTGTTACGGATCAATACGGTTTACTCGTCCGCGCTTGAATTTTGAAAATTTTCAAAATTTGGAATCGGATCCTGCGGGCCTTACGGATATGATACGGACAGTTATAGACTCTGTGGATGCGATACGGACTTTTACGAATAACACTTTTACGATAAACTTTTAATATTTTTTTCAAAATTGGCTGAGTGAAATTCCTTAAAATGATCATATCATATGCTCCATATATATGTCTTTATACTTGCAAAAGATTGTATCATTCAAAACTCTCTCTCACTTATAAATTTAGGATGAAATCGTCAACATTGTTTGACGTAAATCAATATTGAAGAAAATTTCCTATTTTTTTTCTTCTCAAAATTGGCTCAGTGAAATTCCTTAAAATGTTCATATCATATGCTCCATATATATGTCTTTATGCTTGCAAAAGATTGTATCATTCAAAACTCCCTCTCACTTATAAAGTTACGGTGGTATCGTCAACATTGTTTGACGTAAATTAATATGGTGGAAAATTTCCTATTTTTTTTTCTCAAAATTGGCTCAGTGAAATTCCTTAAAATGTTCATATCGTATGCTCCATATATACGTCTTAATGCTTGCAAAAGATTGTATCATTCAAAACTCCCTCTCATATATTAAGTTACGGTGAAATCGTCAACATTGTTTGACGTAAATTAGTATTGAAGAAAATTTCATTTTTTTTTCTCAAAATTGGCTCAGTGAAATTCCTTAAAAAATTCATATCATATGCTCCATATATATGTCTTTATGCTGGCATAAGATTGTATTATTCAAAACTCCTTCTCACTTATAAAGTTACGGTGAAATCGTCAACATTGTTTGACTTAAATTAGTATGGATGAAAATTACATATTTTGTTCCTCAAAATTGGCTCAGTGAAATTCCTCAAAATGTTCATATAATATGCTCCTTATATGTGTCATTATACATGCGAAAGATTGTATCATTCAAAACTCCCTCTCACTTATAAATTTAGGATAAAATCGTCAACATTCGTTCATTTCATTTCCTACGGAAGAAAATATTTAATATTTTTTTTTCAAAATTGGCTCAGTGAAATTCCTTAAAATGTTCATATTATATGCTCCATATATATGTCTTTATGCATGCAAAAGATTGTATCATTCAAAACTCCCTCTCACTTATAAAGTTACGGTGACATCGTCAACATTGTTTGACGTAAATTAATATGGAAGAAAATTTCATATATTTTTTTTCTCAAAATTGGCTCAGTGAAATCCTTAAAATGTTCACATCGTATGCTCCATATATACGTCTTAATGCATGCAAAAGATTGTATCATTCAAAACTCCCTCTCTTATATAAAGTTACGGTGAAATCGTCAACATTGCTTGACGTAAATTAACATTGAAGAAAATTTCATTTTTTTTTCTCAAAATTGGCTCAGTGAAATTCCTTAGAAAATTCATATCATATGCTCCATATATATGTCTTTATGCTGGCAAAAGATTGTATAATTCAAAACTCCTTCTCACTTATAAAGTTACGGTGAAATCGTCAACATTGTTTGACTTAAATTAGTATGGACGAAAATTACATATTTTTTTTCTCAAAATTGGCTCAGTGAAATTCCTTAAAATGTTCATATCGTATGCTCCATATAAATGTCTTTATGCATGCAAAAGATTGTATCATTCAAAACTACCTCTCACTTATAATTTTAGGGTGAAACCGTCAACATTCGTTGATTTCATTTCATATGGAAGAAAACATTTAATTTTTTTTTTTCAAAATTGGCTTAGTGAAATTCCTTAAAATGTTCATATTATATGCTCCATATATGTGTCTTTATGCATGCAAAAGATTGTATCATTCAAAACTCCCTCTTATATATAAAGTTACGGTGAAATCGTCAACATTGTTTGACGTAAATTAATATTGAAGAAAATTTCATATTTTTTTCTCAAAATTGGCTCAGTGAAATCCCTCAAAATGTTCATATCATATGCTCCATATATATGTCTTTATGCTGGCAAAAGATTGTATTATTCAAAACTCCTTCTCACTTATAAAGTTACGGTGAAATCGTCAACATTGTTTGACTTAAATTAGTATGGATGAAAATTACATATTTTGTTTCTCAAAATTGGCTCAGTGAAATTCCTCAAAATGTTCATATAATATGCTCCTTATATGTGTCTTTATACATGCGAAAGATTGTATCATTCAAAACTCCCTCTCACTTATAAATTTAGGATGAAATCGTCAACATTCGTTCATTTCATTTCCTACCGAAGAAAACTTTTAATATTTTTTTTCAAAATTGGCTCAGTGAAATTCATTAAAATGTTCATATTATATGCTCCATATATGTGTCTTAATGTATGCAAAAGATTGTATCATTCAAAACTCCCTCTCACTTATAAAGTTACGGTGACATCGTCAACATTGTTTGACGTAAATTAATATGGAAGAAAATTTCATATATTTTTTTTCTCAAAATTGGCTCAGTGAAATTCCTTAAAATGTTCACATCGTATGCTCCATATATACGTCTTAATGCATGCAAAAGATTGTATCATTCAAAACTCCCTCTCTTATATAAAGTTACGGTGAAATCGTCAACATTGCTTGACGTAAATTAACATTGAAGAAAATTTCATTTTTTTTTCTCAAAATTGGCTCAGTGAAATTCCTTAGAAAATTCATATCATATGCTCCATATATATGTCTTTATGCTGGCAAAAGATTGTATAATTCAAAACTCCTTCTCACTTATAAAGTTACGGTGAAATCGTCAACATTGTTTGACTTAAATTAGTATGGACGAAAATTACATATTTTTTTTCTCAAAATTGGCTCAGTGAAATTCCTTAAAATGTTCATATCGTATGCTCCATATAAATGTCTTTATGCATGCAAAAGATTGTATCATTCAAAACTACCTCTCACTTATAATTTTAGGGTGAAACCGTCAACATTCGTTGATTTCATTTCATATGGAAGAAAACATTTAATATTTTTTTTTCAAAATTGGCTTAGTGAAATTCCTTAAAATGTTCATATTATATGCTCCATATATGTGTCTTTATGCATGCAAAAGATTGTATCATTCAAAACTCCCTCTTATATATAAAGTTACGGTGAAATCGTCAACATTGTTTGACGTAAATTAATATTGAAGAAAATTTCATATTTTTTTCTCAAAATTGGCTCAGTGAAATCCCTCAAAATGTTCATATCATATGCTCCATATATATGTCTTTATGCTGGCAAAAGATTGTATTATTCAAAACTCCTTCTCACTTATAAAGTTACGGTGAAATCGTCAACATTGTTTGACTTAAATTAGTATGGATGAAAATTACATATTTTGTTTCTCAAAATTGGCTCAGTGAAATTCCTCAAAATGTTCATATAATATGCTCCTTATATGTGTCTTTATACATGCGAAAGATTGTATCATTCAAAACTCCCTCTCACTTATAAATTTAGGATGAAATCGTCAACATTCGTTCATTTCATTTCCTACCGAAGAAAACTTTTAATATTTTTTTTCAAAATTGGCTCAGTGAAATTCATTAAAATGTTCATATTATATGCTCCATATATGTGTCTTAATGTATGCAAAAGATTGTATCATTCAAAACTCCCTCTCACTTATAAAGTTACGGTGACATCGTCAACATTGTTTGACGTAAATTAATATGGAAGAAAATTTCATATATTTTTTTTCTCAAAATTGGCTCAGTGAAATTCCTTAAAATGTTCACATCGTATGCTCCATATATACGTCTTAATGCATGCAAAAGATTGTATCATTCAAAACTCCCTCTCATATATAAAGTTACGGTGAAATCGTCAACATTGTTTGACGTAAATTAGTATTGAAGAAAATTTCATTTTTTTTTTCTCAAAATTGGCTCAGTGAAATTCCTTAAAAAATTCATATCATATGCTCCATATATATGTCTTTATGCATGCGAAAGATTGCATTTTTCAAAACTCCTTCTCACTTATAAAGTTACGGTGAAATCGTCAACATTGTTTGACTTAAATTAGTGTGGATGAAAACTTCATATTTTTTTTCTCAAAATTGGCTCAGTGAAATTCCTTGAAATGTTCATATCGTATGCTCCATATAAATGTCTTTATGCATGCAAAAGATTGTATCATTCAAAACTACCTCTCACTTATAATTTTAGGGTGAAATCGTCAACATTCGTTGATTTCATTTCATATGGAAGAAAACATTTAATTTTTTTTTCAAAATTGGCTCAGTGAAATTCCTTAAAATGTTCATATCATATGCTCCATATATATGTCTTTATGCTTGCGAAAGATTGTATCATTCAAAACTCCCTCTCACTTATAAAGTTACGGTGAAATCGTCAACATTGTTTGACTTAAATTAGTATGGATGAAAATTTCATATTTTTTTTTCTCAAAATTGGCTCAGTGAAATTCCTTAAAACATTCATATCATATGCTCCATATATATGTGTTTATGCATGCAAAAGATTGTATAATTCAAAACTCCTTCTCACTTATAAAGTTACGGTGAAATCGTCAACATTGTTTGACTTAAATTAGTGTGGATGAAAATTACATATTTTTTTTCTCAAAATTGGCTCAGTGAAATTCCTCAGAATGTTCATATCATATGCTCCTTATATGTGTCTTTATACATGCGAAAGATTGTATCATTCAAAACTACCTCTCACTTATAAAGTTACGGTGACCTCGTCAACATTGTTTGACGTAAATTAATATGGAAGAAAATATCATATTTTTTTTTCTCAAAATTGGCTAAGTGAAATTCCTTAAACTGTTCATATCATATGCTCCATATATACGTTTTAATGCATGCAAAAGATTGTTTCATTCAAAACTCCATCTTATATATAAAGTTACGGTGAAATCGTCAACATTGTTTGACGTAAATTAATATTGAAGAAAATTTCATATTTTTTTCTCAAAATTGGCTCAGTGAAATTCCTTAAAAATTCATATCATATGCTTCATATATATGTCTTTATGCTGGCAAAAGATTGTATTATTCAAAACTCCTTCTCACTTATAAAGTTACGGTGAAATCGTCAACATTGTTTGACTTAAATTAGTATGGATGAAAATTACATATTTTTTTCTCAAAATTGGCTCAGTGAAATTCCTCAAAATGTTCATATCATATGCTCCATATATGTGTCTTTATGCATGCAAAAGATTGTATCATTCATAACTTCCTCTCACTTATAAAGTTACGGTGACATCGTCAACATTGTTTGACGTAAATTAATATGAAAGAAAATTTCATATTTTTTTTCTCAAAATTGGCGAAGTGAAATTCCTTAAAATTTTCATATCGTATGCTCCATATATACGTCTTAAAGCATGGAAAATTTGGATTATTCAAAACTCCCTCTCATATATAAAGTTACGGTGAAATCGTCAACATTGTTTGACGTAAATTAATATTGAAGAAAATTTCATAATTTTTTTTCTCAAAATTGGCTCAGTGAAATTCCTAAAAAAATTCATATCATATGCTCCATATATATGTCTTTATTCTGGCAAAAGATTGTATTATTCAAAACTCCTTCTCACTTATAAAGTTACGGTGAAATCGTCAACATTGTTTGACTTAAATTAGTATGGATGAAAATTACATATTTTTTTTTCTCAAAATTGGCTCAGTGAAATTCCTCAAAATGTTCATATCATATGCTCCTTATATGTGTCTTTATACATGCGAAAGATTGTATCATTCAAAACTCCCTCTCACTTATAAATTTAGGATGAAATCGTCAACATTCGTTCATTTCATTCCCTATGGAAGAAAACTTTTAATATTTTTTTTCAAAATTGGCTCAGTGAAATTCCTCAAAATGTTCATATAATATGCTCCTTATATGTGTCTTTATGCATGCAAAAGATTGTATCATTCAAAACTCTTTCTCACTTATAAAGTTACGGTGACATCGTCAACATTAATTGACGTAAATTAATATGGAAGAAAATTTCATATTTTTTTCTCAAAATTGGCTTAGTGAAATTCCTTAAAAAGTTCATATCGTATGCTCCATATATACGTCTTAATGCATGCAAAAGATTGTATCATTCAAAACTCCCTCTCATATATAAAGTTACGGTGACATCGTCAACATTGTTTGACGTAAATTAATATGGAAGAAAATTTCATTTTTTTTTTCTCAATATTGGCTCAGTGAAATTCCTTAAAATGTTCATATCGTATGCTCCAGATATACGTCTTAATGCATGCAAAAGATTGTATCATTCAAAACTCCCTCTCATATATAAAGTTACGGTGAAATCGTCAACATTGTTTGACGTAAATTAATATTGAAGAAAATTTCATAATTTTTTTCTCAAAATTGGCTCAGTGAAATTCCTAAAAATGGTTATATCATATGCTCCATATATATGTCTTTATACTCGCAAAAGATTGTATCATTCAAAACTCCCTCTCACTTATAAAGTTACGGTGACCTCGTCAACATTGTTTGACGTAAATTAATATGGAAGAAAATTTCAAATATTTTTTTCTCAAAATTGGCTCAGTGAAATTCCTTAAAATGTTCATATCGTATGCTCCATATATACGTCTTAATGCATGCAAAAGATTGTATCATTCAAAATCCCTCTCATATATAAAGTTACGGTGAAATCGTCAGCAGTGTTTGAAGTAAATTAATATTGAAGAAAATTTCATATTTTTTTTCTCAAAATTGGCTCAGTGAAATTCCTTAAAAAATTCATATCATATGCTCCATATATATGTCTTTATGCTGGCAATAGATTGTATTATTCAAAACTCCTTCTCACTTATAAAGTTACGGTGAAATCGTCAACATTGTTTGACTTAAATTAGTATGGATGAAAATTACATATTTTCTTTCTCAAAATTGGCTCAGTGAAATTCCTCAAAATGTTCATATCATATGCTCCTTATATGTGTCTTTATACATGCGAAAGATTGTATCATTCAAAACTCCCTCTCACTTATAAATTTAGGATGAAATCGTCAACATTCGTTCATTTCATTTCCTATGGAAGAAAACTTTTAATATTTTTTTTCAAAATTGGCTTAGTAAAAATCCTTAAAATGTTCATATTATATGCTCCATATATGTGTCTTTATGCATGCAAAAGATTGTATCATTCAAAACTCCCTCTCACTTATAAAGTTACGGTGACATCGTCAATATTGTTTGACGTAAATGAATATGGAAGAAAATTTCATATTTTTTTCTCTCAAAAATTGGCTCAGTGAAATTCCTTAAAATGTTCATATCGTATGCTCCATATATACGTCTTAATGCATGCAAAAGATTGTATCATTCAAAACTCCCTCTCATATATAAAGTTACGGTGACATCGTCAACATTGCTTGACGTAAATTAATATGGGAGAAAATTTCATATTTTTTGTCTCAAAATTGGCACAGTGCAATTCCTTAAAATGTTCATATCGTATGCTCCATATATACGTCTTAATGCATGCAAAAGATTGTATCATTCAAAACTCACTCTCATATATAAAGTTACGGTAAAATCGTCAACATTGTTTGACGTAAATTAATATTGAAGAAAATTTCATATTTTTTTTCTCAAAATTGGGTCAGTGAAATTCCTTACAAACTTCATATCATATGCTCCATATATATGTCTTTATGCATGCGAAAGATTGCATTTTTCAAAACTCCTTCTCACTTATAAAGTTACGGTGAAATCGTCAACATTGTTTGACTTAAATTAGTGTGGATGAAAACTACATATTTTTTTTCTCAAAATTGGCTCTGTGAAATTCCTTAAAAATTTTCATATCGTATGCTCCATATAAATGTCTTTATGCATGCAAAAGATTGTATCATTCAACACTACCTCTCACTTATAATTTTAGGGTGAAATCGTCAACATTCGTTGATTTCATTTCATATGGAAGAAAACATTTAATTTTTTTTTTCAAAATTGGCTCAGTGAAATTCCTTAAAATGTTCATATCATATGCTCCATATATATGTCTTTATGCTTGCAAAAGATTGTATCATTCAAAACTCCTTCTCACTTATAAAGTTACGGTGAAATCGTCAACATTGTTTGACTTAAATTAGTGTGGATTGAAATTACATATTTTTTTCCTCAAAATTGGCTCAGTGAAATTCCTTAAAATGTTCATATCATATGCTCCTTATATGTGTCTTTATACATGCGAAAGATTGTATCATTCAAAACTCCCTCTCACTTATAAAGTTACGGTGACATCGTCAACATTGTTTGACGTAAATTAATATGGAAGAAAATATCATATTTTTTTTCTTCTCAAAATTGGCTCAGTGAAATTCCTTAAAATGTTCATATCATATGCTCCATATATACGTCTTAATGCATGCAAAAGATTGTTTCATTCAAAACTCCCTCTTATATATAAAGTTACGGTGAAATCGTCAACATTGTTTGACGTAAATTAATATTGAAGAAAATTTCATTTTTATTTTTTCTCAAAATTGGCTCAGTGAAATTCCTTAAAAGTTCATATCATATGCTTCATATATATGTCTTTATGCTGGCAAAAGATTGTATTATTCAAACCTCCTTCTGACTTATAAAGTTACGGTGAAATCGTCAACATTGTTTGACTTAAATTAGTATGGACGAAAATTACATATTTTTTTCTCAAAATTGGCTCAGTGAAATTCCTCAAAATGTTCATATCATATGCTCCTTATATGTGTCTTTATACATGCGAAAGATTGTATCATTCAAAACTCCCTCTCACTTATAAATTTAGGATGAAATCGTTAACATTCGTTCATTTCATTTCCTATGGAAGAAAACTTTTAATATTTTTTTTTCAAAATTGGCTCGGTGAAATTCCTTAAAATGTTCATATTATATGCTCCATATATGTGTCTTTATGCATGCAAAAGATTGTATCATTCAAAACTCCCTCTCACTTATAAAGTTACGGTGACATCGTCAACATTGTTTGACGTAAATTAATATGAAAGAAAATTTCATATTTTTTTTCTCAAAATTGGCTCAGTGAAATTCCTTAAAATTTTCATATCGTATGCTCCATATATACGTCTTAATGCATGCAAAAGATTGTATCATTCAAAACTCCCTCTCATATATAAAGTTACGATGAAATCGTCAACATTGTTTGACGTGAATTAATATTGAAGAAAATTTCATAATTTTTTTTTTCTCAAAATTGGCTCAGTGAAATTCCTAAAAAAATTCATATCATATGCTCCATATATATGTCTTTATTCTGGCAAAACATTGTATTATTCAAAACTCCTTCTCACTTATAAAGTTACGGTGAAATCGTCAACATTGTCTGACTTAAATTAGTATGGATGAAAATTACATATTTTTTTTCTCAAAATTTGCTCAGTGAAATTCCTCAAAATGTTCATATCATATGCTCCTTATATGTGTCTTTATACATGCGAAAGATTGTATCATTCAAAACTCCCTCTCACTTATAAATTTAGGATGAAATCGTCAACATTTTTTCATTTCATTTCCTATGGAAGAAAACTTTTAATATTTTTTTTTCAAAATTGGCTCTGTGAAATTCCTCAAAATGTTCATATAATATGCTCCTTATATGTGTCTTTATGCATGCAAAAGATTGTATCATTCAAAACTCCCTCTCACTTATAAAGTTACGGTGACATCGTCAACATTAATTGACGTAAATTAATATGGAAGAAAATTTCATATTTTTTTTCTCAAAATTGGCTCAGTGAAATTCCTTAAAAAGTTCATATCGTATGCTCCATATATACGTCTTAATGCATGCAAAAGATTGTATCATTCAAAACTCCCTCTCATATATAAAGTTACGGTGACATCGTCAACATTGTTTGACGTAAATTAATATGGAAGAAAATTTCATATTTTTTTTCTCAAAATTGGCTCAGTGAAATTCCTTAAAATGTTCATATCGTATGCTCCAGATATGCGTCTTAATGCATGCAAAAGATTGTATCATTCAAAACTCCCTCTCATATATAAAGTTACGGTGAAATCGTCAACATTGTTTGACGTAAATTAATATTGAAGAAAATTTCATATTAGTTTTCTCAAATTTGGCTAAGTGAAATTCCTTAGAAAATTCATATCATATGCTCCATATATATGTCTTTATGCTGGCAAAAGATTGTATTATTCAAAACTCCTTCTCACTTATAGAGTTACGGTGAAATCGTCAAAATTGTTTGACTTAAATTAGTATGGATGAAAATTACATTTTTTTTTTCCCAAAATTGGCTCAGTGAAATTCCTTAAAATGTTCATATCGTATGCTCCATATAAATGTCTTTATGCATGCACAAGATTGTATCATTCAAAACTCCCTCTCACTTATAATTTTAGGGTGAAATCGTCAACATTCGTTGATTTCATTTCATATGGAAGAAAATATTTAAGTTTATTTTTTCAAAATTGGCTCAGTGAAATTCCTTAAAATGTTCATATCATATGCTCCATATATATGTCTTTATGCTTGCAAAAGATTGTATCATTCAAAACTCCCTCTCACTTATAAAGTTACGGTGAAATCGCCAACATTGTTTGACTTAAATTAGTATGGATGAAAATTTCATATTTTTCTCAAAATTGGCTCAGTGAAATTCCTTAAAAAATTCAAATCATATGCTCCATATATATGTCTTTATGCTTGCAAAAGATTGTATCATTCAAAACTCCTTCTCACTTATAAAGTTACGGTGAAATCGTCAACATTGTTTGACTTAAATTAGTATGGATGAAAATGACATATTTTTTTTCTCAAAATTGGCTCAGTGAAATTCCTCAAAATGTTCATATCATATTGTCCTTATATGTGTCTTTATACATGCAAAAGATTGTATCATTCAAAACTCCCTCTCACTCATAAATTTAGGATAAAATCGTCAACATTCGTTCATTTCATTTCCTATGGAAGAAAACTTTCAATATTTTTTTCAAAATTGGCTCAGTGAAATTCCTTAAAATGTTCATATCGTATGCTCCATATATGTGTCTTTATGCATGCAAAAGATTGTATCATTCAAAACTCCCTCTCACTTTATAAAGTTACGGTGACATCGTCAGCATTGTTTGACGTAAATGAATATTGAAGAAAATTTCATATTTTTTTCTCAAAATTGGCTCCGTGAAATTCCTTAGAAAATTCATATCATATGCTCCATATATATGTCTTTATGCATGCAAAAGATTGTATTATTCAAAACTCCTTCTCACTTATAAAGTTACGGTGAAATCGTCAACATTGTTTGACTTAAATTAGTATGGATGAAAATTTCATATTTTTTTTTCTCAAAATTGGCTCAGTGAAATTCCTTAAAATGTTCATATCGTATGCTCCATATATATGTCTTTATGCTTGCAAAAGATTGTATCATTCAAAACTCCCTCTCACTTATAAAGTTACGGTGACATCGTCAACATTGTTTGACTTAAATTAGTATGGATGAAAATTTCATATTTTTTTTCTCAAAATTGGCTCAGTGAAATTCCTTAAAAAATTCAAATCATATGCTCCATATATATGTCTTTATGCTTGCAAAAGATTGTATCATTCAAAACTCCTTCTCACTTATAAAGTTACGTTGAAATCGTCAACATTGTTTGACTTAAATTAGTATGGATGAAAATTACATATTTTTTTCTCAAAATTGGCTCAGTGAAATTCCTTAGAAAATTCATATCATATGCTCCATATATATGTCTTTATTCTTGCAAAAGATTGTATCATTCGAAACTCCCTCTCACTTATAAATTTTGGATGAAATCGTCAACATTAGTTCATTTCATTTCCTATGGAAGAAAACTTTTAATATTTTTTTTTCAAAATTGGCTCAGTGAAATTCCTTAAAATGTTCATATAATATGCTCAATATATGTGTCTTTATGCATGCAAAAGATTGTATCATTCAAATCTCCCTCTCACTTATAAAGTTACGGTGACATCGTCAACATTGTTTGACGTAAATTAATATGGAAGAAAATTTCATATTTTTTTTCTCAAAATTGGCTCAGTGAAATTCCTTAATATGTTCATATCGTATGCTCCATATATATGTTTTTGTGCATGCAAAAGATTGTATCATTCAAAACTCCCTCTCATATATAAAGTTACGGTGAAATCGTCAACATTGTTTGACGTAAATTAATATTGAAGAAAATTTCATATTTTTTTTTCCTCAAAATTGGCTCAGTGAAATTCCTTATAAAAATTCATATCATATGCTCCATATATAAGTCTATGTGCTTGCAAAAGATTGTATCATTCAAAACTCCCTCTCACTTATAAAGTTACGGTGAAATCGTCAATATTGTTTGACTTAAATTAGTATGGATGAAACGTACATATTTTGTTTTCCCTAATTGGCTCAGTGAAATTCCTCAAAATGTTCATATCATATGCTCCTTTTATGTGTCTTTATACATGCAAAAGATTGTATCATTCAAAACTACCTATCACTTTTAAATTAAGAATAAAAACGTCAACATTCGTTCATTTCATTTCATACGGAAGAAAATCTTTTTTTTTTTTTTTTTCAAAATTGGCTCAGTGAAATTCCTTAAAATATTCATATCATATGCTCCATATATATGTCTTTATACTTGCAAAAGATTGTATCATTCAAAACTCTTCTCACTTATAAAGTTACGGTGAAAACTTCGACATTGTTTGACCTAAATTAATATGGAAGAAAATTTCATTTTTTTTCTCAAAATTGGCTCAGTGAAATTCCTTAAAATGTTCATATCATATGCTCCGTATATGCGTCTTTACGCATGCAAAATATTGTATCATTCAAAACTCCCTCTCACTTAAAAATTTAGGATGAAATCATGAACATTCTTTCACTTCATTTCATAAAGAAGAAAAAGTTTAATATTTTTTTCTCAAAATTGGCTCAGTAAAATCCCTCAAAATGTTCATATCATATGCTCCATATATGTGTCTTTATGCATGCAAAAGATTGTATCATTCAAAACTCCCTCTCACTTATAAGGTTACGGTGAAATCCTCAACATTGTTTGACATAAATTAATATGGAAGAAAATTTCATATTTTTTTTTTTTCAAAATTGGCTCAGTGAAATTCCTTAAGATGTACATATCGTATGCTCCATATATATGTCTTTATGCATGCAAAAGATTGTATCATTCAAAACTACCTCTCACTTATAATTTTAGGGTGAAATCGTCATTATTCGTTGATTTCATATCATATGGAAGAAAACATTTAATTTTTTTTTTTAAAAATTGGCTCAGTGAAATTCCTTAAAATGGTCATATCATATGCTCCATATATGTGTCTTTATGCATGCAAAAGATTGTATCATTCAAAACTCCCTCTCACTTATAAAGTTACGGTGACATCGTCAGCATTGTTTGACGTAAATTAATATGGAAGAAAATTTCATATTTTTTTTCTCAAAATTGGCTCAGTGAAATTCCTTAAAATGTTCATATCGTATGCTCCATATATATGTCTTTATGCATGCAAAAGATTGTATCATTCAAAACTCCCTCTCATATATAAAGTTACGGTGAAATCGTCAACATTTTTTGACGTAAATTAATATTGAAGAAAATTTCATATTTTTTTTCTCAAAATTGGCTCAGTGAAATTCCTTAAAATGTTCATATAATATGCTCCATAATTGTGTTTTCATGCATGCAAAAGAATGTATCATTCAAAACTCCCTCTCACTTTTAAATTTAGGGTGAAATCATCAACTTTCTTTCATTTGAAATGAAAGAAAACTTTTAATATTTTTTTTTCAAAATTGGCTCAGTGAAATTCTTTAAAATGATCATATCATATGCTTTATACATGTGTCTTTTTGCATGCCAGAGATTGTATCATTCAAAACTCCCTCTCACTTATAAAGTTAGGGTGAAATCGTCAACATTGTTTGACTTAAATTAATACGGAATAAAATTTCATCCTTTTTTTTTTTTTAAATTGGCTCAGTGATTTTCTTAAAATGTTCATATCATATGCTCCATATAGTTGTCTTTTTGCATGCAAAAGATGGTATCATTTAAAAATCCCTCTCACTTATAAAGTTAGGGTAAAATCGTCAACATTATTTCACTTCATTTCATATGGAAGGAAACTTTTAATATTTTTTTTTCAAAATTGGCTCAGTGAAATTACTTCAAATGTTCATATTATATCCTCCATATTGAGCCGCGACACGACAAAACCAACAATGTGGTCATGCGCACTGCGCAGACTCAGATCAGTCTAGGTTTCCGCCAAGTTTGACCAGGCCTTTCGTTAAGTGCTCAAAGGGTAGCTAAGGGTCTAAGTTACCTTCATGCGGACAGCGAAGACTCTGATCAGACTGGGCGGATGCCCAGGCTGATCTGAGTCTGCGCTGAGCGCACAACCACATTGTTGGTTTTCTCGTGTCGCGGCTCATATGTGTCTTTGTGCATACAAAAAATTGTATCTACTAGCTACTGCTAATTGGATCTGCATAAATACAAACAAAACCGGACGGACGGACGGTTACACAGATACATACCAAGACGGACACAGCAGTATTTCCATAAAGTGCACGGGTACTGTTCCATGTTTTTCGCCACCATTTTTTCAAAGGGAGACAACTTCCATGACTTCCTGTTTGCTTCTCAGGACCACGAAAACCCTTCCAAAAGGGTAACAACGATACATCCTATACGTTTTGCTGCTGATTTTATATACGTGCATGTATATGCAAACAAAATCAGACGGACAGACAGACATACACATACGGACAGATAAAAGATCGCATCGATGTACAACAACGACAGCCTGTTATAGTATTATAGTAATTGCACCAATATGTTCCTCCAAATGCCTTAGTCAACTTACACACCTGCTTTGCTATCACTGTAAAGACAAAAGACTAAAAGGACAGGATACCTCCAGGACAGGCAGACGCAAGGACGGACAAAATAATGAAGGAACGCATGGACAGGCACAACAAAACAAAAGTATAATCTCCATGAAGTTTTTGGGGCGATGCTTGATAGAATTTGAAGTGAACAGATATACCCTTTTCATATGCGAAAGAAAATACATGCGAACAGACAGACGGACAAACAACCTGACTGAGTAGAGATGTACTCAGACAGACAACTACAGACTAGAGAAAATATTAATATTCCAAGAGTATTTAATGTCGCAACGTAAAAGTACCGATATCTATATGGGTTATTAGAATCGGGAATAGGGAATAGGGAATAAGTAACCAACTTGACGCTTCTCATTTTTTTCGCAGGTCATCAAAAACATACCATCGGACTTGTGTGAATACAATTCAAGTTATCATAAGCTGATTAAAGTTTCAACTACTATTACACGAACCGCACTCTGATCATAGAATGTGCAGTTTGCATAGACATTGACTAAACTTTCAATATTTAAAAAAATCCGTCGTCTTGACCCGACCACACTTAAGGTGGCCCGTTCTATACATGGCTTAATACAAGTTTTATCAAGATGCGACCCCCTCATTATTGTTATCTAGATTACATAGTCATTCACTGGCCTTCAGCATACCGTAAAATCCTATATATTGGGACAGATAGGTCTGAGCAAACAGTGCAGAGTCTGACCGGACTGCTCCTGGAAGAAGCAGTCGAATCAGGGTCTACACTGCTTGTCATTCCATCTACATCTTTTAGATGTATTAATGCAATGACAAAATCAAACTGATAAATTCTTAAGGGCAGTCACAGTAATTTTTTCGGGTGTCCCAACTTTTATAAGTTTTACGGTACAATAACAGATAACTGGAGCGTAAAGGAACCTTTATGTGCCGTACTGTCACATCTTCGAAGCAGGAGACTGAGAAAGTAAGTACATTTATATATATCTTAATTAAAGCGCCAAAACGCAGACGACAAAATTTACGTCCGCAGAATTTCAAAAAAAAGTTTCGTCCAAGCTGTATCATACTTTGAACTCAAAGACTAGAGGGCAAACAGTGCAGATCAAGATGAGGCCGCCTCATCTGCATCTACTCTGTTTGCAAATCCACATGAACGTTGCATGGTGTGAAGGCTCTCAATTATCTAAATCATGAAAAAATAGACCTATGTTAAGGTCAGTTACTGTGAAAGTCACATCCCTAAAATTATTCTCTATATCTGTATCATGTATATTGTCGACCGAGGTAGCTGTACATGAAAATAATGGCCGTCGACCCACAGTGCGTCGACCAAAGCAATCGACAGCACTACCAACTCGGTCGGCGGTCATTAACAATCGTATCATAAAAAGTTATTGCTCGGTCGACAGTGATAGCACTTTGAACATACCGGGTCAGTTGACAACACAGATGAGCAAATTGGTAATACTTCCTGCTTGCGTAAAGTTGAAATAATAAGTAGGGTAATCGTATACAAAAAAAAGTCTAAAAAAGTTGTTCACTCTGCTGTATAGGAATGAGCTATATTAAGAGCTATATATTTTCATCCAACATTTAAAAGTGTTACGGTTGTATTTTGTCGTACACTGAACTCAAATTAATTCGTAGTCATGAGCATGCCTTGTTTTGATAAACCTTACTGAAGAAATTGACTGTCAGAGTTTATTGTCATTAAATGCTTGTATCCGAAAAGAGAAAATGAGCTTAGAGACTTACAGAGAATGAGGAAGAACAACTTTTATTATTTACGCTTAACGCGGCTTTCCTTTCATGAACTTGTTTGGCTAATGGTATTTTGCAGAACAAACCGGAACAGTTATTAGCATCCTCTCCCCCCGTACTTATCCACGTTGGTTGTTGCTTTTGTTTAAATTCTCGTAACGATGAATTGAAACAAGACCAACAACAAGTGGGTGAGTACGGGGGAAAGAGGATGCAAGAAGCTGTTCCGTTCAAACAAACAAGATAATGAAAGGGAAGTCCGAGTTGAGAGTAAAGAGTAAACCGTACTGTTCTGTTGCAATTCTCGTAACGACGTTCCCCAAGTGGCTCAGTGGTACATTACCATAGTTGCACGCCGTGTGTGTTTCAATTCTCCTATCGACATCCCTCCCACCCCTTTATGTCGTTCTAATAGCGTCTAAGTATGATGTTAAGATATATCACGGTCGTTAAAACTCAATACAAATTTTTTTGCGTACCTTTTCAATTTACCATTTATAAGCAAATGGCTATTGGTATTTTTATTTTTCGGAACCGTCTCGTTCTGTTCCGCAGAATACCAATAGCCAAATATTATAAGATTTCGACGTTCATCGGGTAATGGAACTAGTGGTGGTCGCTAGAATTCTCCATAAGGTGCATGCAAACTTTCTGTGGAAGCCTTCGGGTCGTATTTATAAAACAACTTAAGTCGTTGATATGCTGTTGCTAAGACTAAATTTCTATGTTGGAGATCCCCTACAACTTTGAATTTTGCTCTGGAGGAACAGTCTGAAAAGACTGTTCCTCCAGAGAAATTTCGTAGTTGTAGGGAATCTCCTTCATAGAAATTCAGCCCTAGCAACAGCATAGCAACCACTTAAGTTGTTTTATAAATACGGTCCCTGGAGATTTGAGACACTGAAGCTGTATAGCCACCAAACGTAATCACTTGACTTAGCCCATGCTTCCAAACTGGAAGCAAAATGATGAGAAATCCTAGGCAACTGTCCAGCAGGTACATAATTTCGAAATGACATCGTACTGTCGACGATG
Organism: Ctena decussata; assembly: GCA_963989385.1. Lineage (NCBI taxonomy): Eukaryota > Metazoa > Mollusca > Bivalvia > Lucinida > Lucinidae > Ctena > Ctena decussata. The sequence goes on from OZ022504.1 coordinate 48,132,154, forward strand.
CGACGTAATGACGTCGCATCGACGTCAGGTCGACGTCATTTCAACGTCTTGTGCCTGCTGTATGTAAGACAATTATTTTTCAGCAATTATTCACATGGGAGTCTTTTTATTCATACAACTTTCAAACAATATTGTACTAACGTTGTGTGCTAGCTTGTATGTGTGTTACATATGACATCGTTGAAATACAATTTATTTAAACTAAGAGCTCAAAAACATGTATATGTACTGAAATCAGCACAAATTCATGAATTAAGTCTCGGTCAACAAATCGAAAAGTAGGGTTAAGCATTCACTTGAAGATAAGTGTGACGTCAGTGAGATAAGTACAAGTTTTACTTGTATGTTGAAGCAGGCACATGGTAGATATGTGTTACACTGTTTTCGTTCGGATGATATTACACCGTCATGAAACCACTTCACTACTTCAGTAGGCCAAGATGCTTAAACTTTAACCTCAAGTGTAGAATTTCAGTTTTGTTATAACATGACTTACTTTCCCGAACCTCTTCAGTATTGTAACTAACATTTCTAAAACTAGTCAGTTTTGAGAATTTTTAACCATATCAGTGGTTACTTACAGTCTTAGCTCATACACGTAAGCTATTTTTATCAAGTTAACCTCCTTTAATCTACGTATCGAAATCATAGTCTCCATAAAATTGTTACAAACTTTTTTTTATGCAGTTAGAAATCTATACTGTTTCAATGCATAAAAAGGTAGAGTAGAGTTTGATCATGTCCAAGATCAGTGTTTGTGTTCTCCGATCGGCAATGTCGCATGGCTCTCAAACTTTATCGCTAACGTGAGTCCGTTACCCTCCCATGATCTCCGATAGGCAAACTCACGCTCGTATACATGTAAATCCTTAGTGACGGAATCATACGAGGTACCTTTCATCGACAGTCGGCAAATCTCGAATGACTCCGCTACTCTTCATGAAGTAAGAGTAACGGAACCATACGATATTTGCTGAAGAGTAACGGAAACATAAAAAAAAAACTGGAATTACTCTTTATCACCAGTCAGAAGCCAAGTATGATTCCATTACTCTTCATGAATAAAGAGTACTAGTACTAACAGTAGCATATTCATGAAAAGAAGAGTACATACTCTTCATGAATTTGAGAGAATGCGCTTCATGAAAAGAATAGTAACGGAATCATATGAAGTTTGGCGAAAAGGAACGAAATCAAGCAAGATTTGCATATTGTGTTTTGCTCGTGTTTCAGAGCGAGTTGATGAAGTAAAAGCGATAAAATACCAGAGACGATGCTTATTCAGAATATCACAAGAACAAATATTCCCTAGCCAGAAGCAATACAGCTAAACAAGAATACTCTTGAATCCTCATACATTTGGCAACATGCTAGCTCGCAGAAGCACAATCGGAACGATATTTCAAAATGCTACGCCGGAAGAGATCGCTACTTTGTTGCAGAAAAAGCCGGAAGTCAAAGAAGAGAAGAACTTTATTGTCAAAATCAGAACAAATACAGTTTATAGATGGAAGTTCTTTAGAACCTTTTGGATATGGTGGTCATTCCTAGTGTTTGTAAGCATTTTACATTAACTACAAATATAGACGATTATTTTATTATTTTTACATTTAGAAATGAGTCAAGGGCTGTTAAACATACCTTCAAACGAAGCTTCAATAATTATGTTTCTGAGTGACTTTCAAGTTATTCTAAAGTGTTGAATTTGACAATAACTGTATGTGGGATTCGTTATTTACCTAAGGAGGCGCTGTTGCGGTATATTATTAATAAAGTTTCAGTTATAAAGTTGGTTTGGGTTTAGAATAAGGTATGACGCATATGGCGTATTCGACTGGGCGTTTCGTGCTAGACGATTCTTAGCGTGAAGTACTTTTTTTATAGAAAAAGTGCTTCATGCTAAGAATTGTAAAGCACGAAACACCCCGCCTTTCAAGATTCGTAGTGTGAAGTACTTTTTCTACAGTAAAAAAGTGTTAAAAATCGTCAAGCACAAAGCGCCAGTCGAATACGCCCATTGTCAATCAAGGAAACTGAGAAAATATCTAGTTTGGTGTTCTAAGCTACATTGGCATCGTTAACGTCGTTATGTATGTCGATGTCTAAACCAGGGGCGTAGCTAGGGACAATAACTCAGTACGCACAATCATGTTTTATACTCATTAAGGGCAATAATAAGGGGCTTAGCCGTTAAAATATTTCAAATTTTCATGCCTGTTGGCAGTAAGTATTAAAATTATGCCCAATTAACAACATTTCAGCGTGAAAATACTCAGGTGTGTGTTGAAATTTTGTCAATTTGGCAAAATTTCAATACGCACCTGCGTATTTGCGTATAGGTAGCTACGCCCTTGTAAACTACATGATTATTTAAAGAACGACAAATATTGCTTTATATATTTGACTTTATGACTCATTCTTATTTTAGGGATGGATTTACAGCCAAGTAGGCCCCACCCTACCAGACCTTCAGTTGCTTTTGGACATTGGTCTACAGACAGCATCCTGGCTCTTTACCTCATTTTCATTCGGCTACATGATTGGTTGTCTCCTCTTTGGGCTGGTCGACGGTAAAGTAAACACCGCATTGCTTCTGTCCTTCTGTCAGTTCGGCACAGCGATTTTCACAACGGCCGTGCCATGGTGCCCAACTTTATGGCTGATGTTGGTGATGAGAGTCTTGATGGGCATATGCCTAGGCGGGCTTGATTCTGGTATGAGCAATTTTCTTTACTGTACCCCATGTATCGTAGTCTCGTAAAACCCGGTGGTTGGCTCATGGTCCTTTTACTCTGCATGACCGTCTGATGAGACTTCATATTTGTAATAAATTTTATGAAAAAAATCTTAAACAGTTTAAAAAATATAGCGCGCGAAATATCACTTTTAGAATTTTTATTACCTTTACGTGTGACAATGTCCTTTGTCAGACACTGTCGTAAGTTCTGCATATTATCACGATAAGGTGAGGATTTGACGCAAAATTCAAGAAAATCTTTTCAGGGGTCTGTGAGATGTGATGAGGACACAAAAAGTTTTAATGGGCAGACAAAAGGACGGACGGACGAACAATGACAGACATAGTACATCCCGTCTCATGACAGGCGTATGAAAACTGACTAAATGCTTAAGAAGCAGACATAACTTCCAAAGCATACACTGCAACTGTTAAACGAGTTATATTTTTCTGTATATGAAGGGCGTGTCTTTTCTTGTACATTGGTGAAAGGATCTGTGGCAGACCATATTGCTATATATAGGAAATAAATGAGCCGCGACACGAGAAAACCAACAGTGTGGTTGTGCGCCCAGCGTAGACTCAGATCAGCCTTGGCATCCGCTCAGTCTGATCAGACTCTTCGCTAAGCGCTTAAAAGGTAGCTAAGGGTTTAAGCTATGTTCATGCGGACAGCGAAGACTCTGATCAGACTGGGCGGATGCCCAGGCTGATCTGAGTCTGCGCTGGGCGCACAACCACTTTGTTGTTTTTCTCGCGTCGCGGCTCAAATGATAATGAAACAAACCTACTGTTATCGTAAATGGACGGATAGATCTGAGCAAACAGTGCAGATCCAGATCAGAGTGCTCCTATATTTGCCGTTTTAAAGGTCACAAAATAGATACTGATGAAAAGGCTCAAGGCTTAGCTTCTGTTTTGGTAAATACATGTACCTGAAAATAAATTTTTATTGTTATATTTTAGGTAGTCATGCAGAACTATTTTCAATCTGGAAGGTGCATACAGCCTCGTATGTCCAGGTGATGTACTTCAACTTTGGATTAGGCGGACTCATTTCACCAATTGCCACCAAGTATTTTATGGCTCCCGAAAGTGAAAACTGGAATTCGACATCAACAAATGATGGTGTTGTTGTACCACCTCATTATACATACGGCGTATTAAATGTTTCACAGTTCCGAAACATCACAGATGCAACGGTCATTACTGAGTTAGCGAAGCCAGTCACTCACGTCCAATGGGCGTTTCTTATATCCGGAGTTCTGTCCTTTACCGCAGGCGCTGGTTACCTGGCTAGCTACATAAGTGCCAAGAGACATCCAGAAGAAGAGGCAATCATAAATGCTGCCGGAGAACATCAGCGCAAATGTCCATCACGGCCGGTGTTTATCCTTGTAATGGCAGTTCTTACCCTTCTGCTGTTGCTGATTACCGGCTGGATCGATACATTTGCTGGCTTTCTGACGACGTTTTGTATACGGGAACTAGGCTGGAGCAAGGATACGGGAGTCTTTGCAACCTCTGTTTTCTGGATAGCTTTTTGTGTTGCAAACTTCTTAACTATATTTCTGCTTCAGTGTTTTAGCACCGAAACTTTAATATTTGCTTATTTCATTTTATCTATGATATCCTTTGTTGGCTTACTGCTGAGCAGTTTTTATCAAGTTGTACCATTAGTCTGGCTGTCAATCACGCTGATAGGCGTGTCTATGTCCATCATGTGGCCAGCCATGTTCGCTTGGACGGAAGAAGTGGTGACTGAAGTTTCAAGAAAGATTTCATCATTGTTTCTAGTAGCTGGGGGAGTAGGTTTAATGGTCAACCCTCTTATATTGGGCTACCTGATGGACAACGTAGCAGAACTTTGGTTTGTCTATCTCCTAATGGGAGAAGGAATTTTTATTTTTGCTGCATTCACGTTTATTGCTATTATTTACCGTCAATTAGATCCACCCGTGACGGCAAAAAGCGAAGATGGAGCTGTTGATAAGTATTCATATTCAAATAATTCATACACTGAAGATGGCCCACGTGCGAACGCCATTAACAGTCCTAAGATATATGAATAACCTCTAAAAACCATCAGAACGAGAGACTGAGACTGTCTGTTACTTATATTTTGTTTTCAAAGAATAAATTATGGAACAACTTGTTTTGTTTGCGAGTTAGGGCGGTACCTCAAACAGATATCGTTCTAACTGGAAACGTATTTAACAAATAACACCCAAGCCCCGTAAGTAAAAGCATCTACTCAGATTCATGATAACAACTACAAACATTGGGAGTATTTGACTGCGCATTTCGCGATTCTTAGCGCGAAGCACTTTCTATGTATCACGGGGGAAAACAATTTGCCTACCTGCGCTTTCGACCGAGCCAGTCAATTACCATACATGCAAAAGTGGATGTCGACCGAGACAATCGACAGCGGTATCAGCTCGGTCAACAGCCATTAACAATAGTACCATTTACCGTTATTGGTAATGTTTACGATCGTATTCTCGGTCGAAAGTCACCTTGTATAGTACAGACTCGGTCGAAAGCACTGGTAGCCAAATTGGTATTACCCCTGTGTTTATGCTAAGAATTGTGCAACACGAGACACCCAGTGATTCACGACTCTTAGCGTAAAGCGCTTTTTCTGTAGAAAAAATTGTTTCACACTAAGAATCGTTAAGCACAAAACGACAAACCGCCCATTCGAATACGCCAAAGCTTTTCAGTGAGCAATGTTCCTGACGTTAGAGATCAAATATTACCGTAGTAACCACGGTAACTACTAAAGCATGAAACCCAAACACTAAAAATTCACAGGACAAAACCGTCACTCCCTTCACTCTATGGAATGTATGTTTGATGGCCTCCGGCTGACTCATTTCAAAATTTACAGTCTTTTTCTACTCATGTTTTCATATTTTCGAGTTATCTCCCCTTTGATGTATTTTTGCAAATTCGTGTCAGCTCTGAAACTTCATAACTCGATGAAATACAACATTGTGTTGTTTTTTTGTTGTTGTTGTTGTTTTTTGTTGTTGTTGTTGTTGTTTTTGTTATTTGTTTTTTATTCATTATGAGTTATTTCCCCTTTATGGGTGTACCGCTCCATAACTTGAATACCCTTTAAAATATTTTTATGATGAATTATAGCTATGCAGAAAAGGTCATGACAATTTGTCGCGTACATGAATGACAATTCTCGCATTCACAATTTCTGAGTTATTTCCCCTTTGAGGTTTTAGCTTCAATTTCGGTCCATATTATTACAACCCTCTGGAACAGTTTCAGGATATTATGCACTTATGTAGAATAGTAGAAAAGGTGCTGACGATGTGTCGTATATTATAGATTTAAAAAAAAGTATTTGACAGGGTATGATATGCATCCTTATGGGCCACCATATATACAATATCAATGCTTAAACTCTTGCCATTGAGCACCTCTATGTCAAGGCCATAAATGCAGTTCTGACGAACGGCTGCACGAGTGAATGGTTCAGAACAACAGCTGCGGCTAGGTAAGGATGCCTTCTCTCACCCTAACTCGTCAATATTTTTTCTGGGAAAAGATTATGTATGCTGCCCTAGAAGAACATGATAGAAAGGTAACCATAATAGGCGGCAGAACTGTTACCAATCCGTGGTTTGCAAATGACGCTGGCGCTCAGTAGGAACTAGAATCTCTTGTTCAGAGTCTCGACAAATCCTGCACAATGTATAACATGGTGCTACATGCTGAGAGAATCAAATTGATGACAAACAGCATCAATGGCACCCAGAGGGAGACTAAGGTTAAAGGCCAGAGGTTGGAAACTGTTTCTCTTCTGCAAATACCTTGGAGCATCCTCTTAGATAATTCTTCAAAACCAGAGGTTCGCTCTAGGACTCCACAAGCCGCTGCAGCTCTAACAAAACTGAGGCCAGTATGGAGAGATAGCAACATACCTCTTGGACCATGAAACTGATTAGCTCCTTTGTCTATCCATATATCTGAATGCCTTTGATTCGTGGACCTTGATAGCTGAGTTTGAGAAAAAATGCAGGCTTTTCAGGGGCGTAGCTAGGGGAAATTAGGTTTAGCGAAGACGATTTTAGAGGGCACAATGACAGGCAATAGAGGAAGAGGTAGACCGAATAAGAGGTGGGAAGACAACATTAAAGAGTTACAAAGGTTGGACTTTGCCAGCACAACTGGGGCTGCTAAAGACAGGATCAGGTGGAAAGGGGTTGTTGTAAAGTCATCTGTGGAGCCCAGCAATCTGGATATCGGATAGACAAGACTAGTGTGACTCAACAATATGAGCTAATGTATACTGAACGCCAAAAGAAACACCCACAAAGTATACATAACAAATTTGCAAAAGTAGAACACTGTTACTAGTTTCTGTCTTCTTAGTTTTGCGTGTCAATGTGTTTTTGCGAAAAAGAAAGTCTGAAAAACTCAATATCACTTTAACTGTGAGAACCAGCACTGTCATTATGGAGTAAAATTAAGTTACAAAAGACAAGACATGTTTAAGAGGTCACATTTTCAAATGCAGAATCTTTCAGAATAATGATTTACCTGAAGTTGTGTACCCCTTTATCAGAAGAAAATATGCCATAATTAAGGTTGGTCTTGGGTTGCCTTTCGTTCTTGAAAGGCAAGACAACTAAAGATAGGTATCCAGAAAGTTTAAACAGGCATTTCATCTTAACATAGAGCTTTCTACTTAACATTCTAACTCTGTTTTGTTCAAACAGAAAAGGAAAATATTTGTATCAGTATTCATACCGTGATGAAACACAGCACCGTTAATCATTCATAAAATAAACTGCAGCATAAAGCCATATATGGTGGCAATACCGGTCTTTAAAATCTTAATTTAAAGGAAAGTAATTTGAAAATTGATCGATTTCACAACACTGTCGTTTAGTAAATAGCCAAATCATACAAACAAATTAAGCGGATTTCTGACGCGAACATTTCTGAAGACAATATGCTTTATTGGAAAAAGAAGGATAAATCTTCCAATGGAATTTAATGTTTTTCGAGCAAGTGAGATAACTCTTTTATTCAAGACTTAAATCATGAAAGCTTCATCATGGGCGGTGGTTGGATAAAAATCATAGTCTATATGCAATGATCTTTTTGAAATTGCCTAATGACATTGCCGTAAAAAAAGAACATTAACTTGTGGGCGTTCCTTTTGGCGTTAAGTATAATCTACAGGCATTAAAGCTACCTACAAATGAAAAATCATAAACACATTAAACACCAATGCTGATACGGACGTACACTCGGCGCAAGGTGTGTGCAGTTATGGTTACGTACCGTTGAATCACTTGGGGAACGTTGTTACGAAAATTGCAACAACTAGAGCAAGTGAGCAGGGGCTCACGTATGCCACCGCCTAATGAAACCACCGCCTTATGAAACTACTGTCTAATGAAACCAATCTTATACATGGTTTGAACCTAGAAGTAAACTTAGTCACCTATCAAATGGTTCCATCAAAGTATATTATAAATATCAGCAAACAGTACTAACTTAACACAAAACTTTAATGTAAACATATAAGTCTGTGCCCATGACCTTAGTCACAGCTGCATCAAGATGATGTCAACTAATCTGCATGAACATTGACGTAAACTTGGTCGTATATCAAAAAGGTTTCATCAAAGGATGTTGGAAATGTAAACAAAGACACTATAAACTTAACGCAAAACTTAAATGCAAATATACAAGTCTGTGACCTTTGGTAAGCAGCTATGAACCTAAATGTAAACCTAATCAAATATCAAAAGGTTCCATAAAAGGATAATGGAAATACAAAAAAAGAATATAAACTTAACAGCAGCATCCAAATGATGTCAAGTATTATGCATGAACATTTAAGTAAATCTAATCATATATCAAAAGGTTTCATTGAAGGATGTTGGAAATACAAGCAAAGAATATAAACTTAACGCAAAACTTTAATGCAAATACACAAGTCTGTGACCTTGACCTTTGGTAAGCAGCAGCATCCAGATGATGTAAACTACTCTGTATGAACCTAAAAGTAACCCTAGTCAAATATCAAAAGGTTCCATCAAAGGATATAAGAAATATGAAAGACTATAAACTTAATGCAAAACTTTAACGCAAATGTTTAAGTCTGTGACCTTGACCTTAGGTCAGCAGCAGCATCCAGATGATGATAAGTATTCTGCTTGAACCTGTAAGTAAATCTAAGCACATACCAACATGCTTCATCAAAGGATATTGGAGACATAAGCAAAATTAAAAACTTAACACAAAACTTTAACGCAAATGTTTAAGTCTGTGGCTTTGACCTTAGGTCAGCAGCAGCATCCAGATGATGATAAGTATTCTGCTTGAACCTGTAAGTAAATCTAGGCACATACCAACATGCTTCATCAAAGGATATTGGAAACATAGGCAAAATTAGAAACTTAACGCAAAACTTTCACGCAAATGTTAACGGACGGACGCAAACACGAACGGACGGATGGACAGACGGAATAACGGACGAACGGACGGAAAGACGAAAACTATATACCCCTCGACATACTTCGTATGTCGGGGGTATAACAACAACATATTTATAATTTTCAGAATCGTTTATGTTAACCTCTGTTAATGATATAGTAAGTTTTGAAACCTTTGATTACTTATTATTGTTCCAGTTTTCTACATTCTTGCGATTTTTTTCTTCTACGCGTCTAGTTGCACCCAACATGAATGCGCTGACACTTATTTTATACTTTTTCAAAAACCCTTGCAGTTTCTTGGACAATTTTCACATTTTTGACAGTTATCTCAACATAAAAATGCCCATACCTCTACCCATAGACAAATTAAACATATGTTGTGGGTATTCATTTTCTTAGTTAGAACACAAGAATCATTTGGTACACATTTATTATTGAATCCTTTAGACAACTACCCCTATCTTCCCGGCTGCCTTTCCGGCTCTATCCGGAATATTTAAAGCACAAAAAAGTCGTCTAAAGTTCAACAAAAACTATTTATTTTATTTTTTTTTATAATTTATTTTATTTTCCTCTGACAAATCCAATCTATAATACAACATTTTATATAAATACAATTTTTCAAAATTTCTAACTATAATATAACAAAATTGTCATCTCCTTTTCATCAAGGCATATACCCTGTCTTTCATGCATGTATATTATCCTATACAACAAATTTATGTTTTATCCGAAATAGTGATGAAGAGACTCCCTATTTTGCATAGTACATTATTTTACGTTTACCGACTGAAAAAAAGCAGGAAAACAAAGAACTATACAAAATCTAACTACATCTAATTATGGAGTGCTACTGTAGTCAGAATAGCGCTTAGCGCTTCGTTGAACATTGACAATTTATACATGTTATAACAAGTGTGGTATTTCACGATGTTCCACGTTGACAAGAATTGGTTTTTCAACGCGGTACATTCTGGATTATTGCAATTTAAGGTAAGACTATTTTAATAATTGCCGAGAGGTACATGTACCTCAGCTCATTAGTGCCTATCGTCTCATACAAATGGACACAAGCAAACAGCGCAAACCCAGATCGGACGCCGCAGAACGGAGCGTCTGATCAGGGTTTACACTGTATGCATAAATTCTTTACCAATTTCTATAAAATTTATGAAGTATAAATACACCAGACACCCCTATAAGATGTATGCACTCATCTGGTTTGTGAATGGACTAAACCACCAGGCACGAATGAGTTAAGGTTCCTCTTAACAGTTATATTGCAAAATTTCTAAGTGAATTTTTTACTGTTTTCCATGTCAAAACCTGGCCATATTATATACCAGATTAATTGTCCAGAACTGCTGATAAATTTGAAGTGGAAAAAGTATTTTTAAGAAATCACGATTTAGTGAAATTTTACTTTTTTTCAGAGTTTTCGGCAAAAATGTTACTTATCTCCCTTCACTCACGATCTGCAAAATAATGATGTAAAAATGTTTGTTATGCTTGTATTTAAGGACTGCCACATGAGAAAAGAACGAAAATAGCCAAATTACAATGAAAATGGATGATTTCCAAAAAAATTCCATAAAAAAAAATTCAAACATCATCCATGTTGGAACTACTTTTTCAGCAATGTGAACCAAAGTATGGTGACCTGAATGCACCAACAGAAATTGTTATTTTAACTGAAAAGTATTTGAACATGAGTTTGTTTATTGTCCCCCGCCTTTTCGAAGAAAAGCGGAGGGACATAGTTTTCGGCATTCCGTCCTTCCGTCTGTCCGTCCGTCCTTCCGTCCGTCTGTCCTTCCGTCTTTCCGTCTCCCTAAAGTAGTAGGTACCTTGTGTGCGCAACTCCTCCTACAGTTTTATGCCGATTCTTTCGAAACTTTACAGATGTTTTTGTCATGTCTGAAGATACGCATGTGGTTTGGATGTAATCCTGAGATTATTTTTTGTCACTTTTTCCACAAGTTGAACTTAGTCATATTTTAGGCGTTTTTACTATCAAAGTGAGTAGATAGTGGGTACCTTGTGTGCGCAACTCCTCCTACAGTTTTATGCCCATTCCTTTGAAACTTCACAGGTGTTTTGATCATGGTCTGAAGATATGCATGTGGTTTGGATATAATTCTCACATTATTTTTTTTATTATTTTTTTTCACATTTTTAACTTAGCTGCTTTTCCAGCTCAAACACTAAGTGTATATACAGTGGAGACCTAGTTTCCAAGGCGGGGGACATAAATTCGTTGAATTTGCTTGTTATCCCCCGACCGAAAGGTTCGGGGGATATAGCGATGAGCCTGGCGTCCGTCCGTCCGTCCGTCCATCCGTCCGTCCGTCCGTAAACACTTTCTTGTCTGCTCTATATTTTGAATACCCTTTGGAATATTTTCATGATACTTTGCAGTTATGTAGAACAGGTCATGACAATGTGTCGCGTACAAGAATGCTAACTCTTGCTATTGTACTTTTTGAATTATCTCCCCTTTGGTGATTTTTTGGCAGATTCGTGTCCGCTCTGTAACTTGAATACCCTTTGGAATATTTTCATGATACTTCACAGAAATGTAGAACAGGTCATGACGATGTGTCGCGAACAAGAATCACAACTCTTGCTTTCTTACTTTTTGAGTTATTTCCCCTTGATAGTTTTAGGTGTGATTTTTTGGCAGATTCATGTCCGCTCTATAACTAGAATACCCTTTTGAATATTCTCATGATACTTCACAGATATGTAGAACAGGTCATGACGGTGTGTCGCGAAAAAGAATGACAACTCTTGCTTTCTTACTTTTTGAGTTATTTCCCCTTGATCATTTTAGGTATGATTTCGTGTCCGCTCTATAACTTGAATACCTTTTGGAATATTTTCATGATACTTCACAGATATGTAGAACAGGTCATGACGATGTGTCGCAAACAAGAATGACAACTCCTGCTTTCTTACTTTTTGAGTTATTTCCCCTTGATGGTGTTAGGTCTGATTTCGTGTCCGCTCTATAACTTGAATACCTTTTGGAATATTTTCATGATACTTCACAGATATGTAGAACAGGTCATGATGATGTGTCGCGAATAAGAATGACAACTCTTGCTTTCTTACTTTTGGAGTTATTTCCCTTTGATGATTTTAGGTGTCCGCTCCATAGCTTGAATACCTTTTGAAATATTTTCATGATACTTCACAGATATGCAGAACAGGTCATGATAATTTGTCTCATACATGAATGATAACTCTTGCTTTTAGACTCAGTGAATTATTTCCCTTTGGTAGTTTGAGCTGCTGTTTGAGTCTCTGCTCCATAACTGTATAACCCTGGCCAGCTCCAGAATTTGAATAACCGTGTACCTTTTAGAATATGGATGATCATGCTGTGATATCTTATCAGTGTTCCTAACTCTCTCTTACCCCTCCACATTCCCGTGACCCCTCCCGCACCCCCCCACCCCCCCACCCAAAAAAATTTTTTTGTTTTTTTTCAGATTTGGATTCTTTGTCCAAATTCACTTACTAGAGAACTCAAAATTAGATTTGTAGGGCTTGTACTTTAGAAGTTATTCACACATTTTGAAAGTTGAATGTATCGTATGCTATACATTTGTGTATATGGTGGCTGTTTGAGATATTACCTCTTTTTAGCAGTCTAGCATACTGTTTTAGTCTGAGTGTTAGATAATCATGCATCTGTTAACAGTTAATGTCAATCAGAAGCATAAAAGAACGACAATATATTACTAATATGTGTTTTGAAGTGCACCCTTTTTACCAAGGCCCATGGGGATCTTCGGTCGGGGGATTTGCCATCTCCTCTGATGGCTATTTTTGATTTTGATACAGCAAGTTCTGAAAGGTTTGTAAACTGAAGTTTAGATATTTTGGAAGGTTGGTTGGTTAATTTGATGCTTATCATCCACGGTAAACAGCTAAGGTCATGTTGGGATGGTCAGTTAACCTAACCACACTATTCCTGGGCCGGCTTAGACCTCCTAAGCGGTTAACCAGTACTAAGTGCACATAGTTTCGCCTGTAACTGACAACTGCCCTTCTTGAATCAGCGGAAGGAGAAATAAAAGTATGTGGCCAGACCGGGTTTCGAACCCAGGGCCTTTGACTTATGAGTCAGGTGCTCCACCGATTGTGCTACGCAGCCTGGCGCATATTTTGGAAGGATGACAAGAAACACATATTCATATCTAAGAGAGAATGAAAAACACGAAGATTCCTGAATTTTTGTTCCATAGTATCATGACCAACATTTCATCCATAGGAAATATGTAGCTCTATATGTATCAAGTAGGTGGATGAAATCAGGGATTGCTAGTTAAGATGATACATGTTAGTCACAGGTAGGGCCTGGAAGTAATCTGCGCGTGCAGATTGTAACGAAATATCTCAAAAAATGGCTGGAAATATGAATAATATGAGTCCGTTCCGGTCCAATCCAGTAATTAGGCCCGTTCCAGTAAATTTACGCACCGCATTGCATCGTAATGACACTGTACTGACATTGATGGCATGTAATAACGTTGCAGTGACATCATTATGACATCACGTGCCTACTGGGATATAACCAATATAAGGTAAAATCTTTTCAGTGCTCGTTTTTTTCCAAGCCTTTTATTTTACTTCTTGCCACCATGTGTGCACTTGATAATCACAACATTGTCCAAGTTATTATCTTTGAAATGATACTGAAAACTGATAGCTCTTTCAACCAAGACATAGGTATTTTCTCTTTCTACGGTGTCTTCCCCTTGCAATTCCAAACTTATGTGAGTTTTTCTTTAGCCTTTCCATGATAGTACACCCAACTTATTCAATATAAACCAAATAAATGATCAAAATTATTTCTTCATGTATTTTCAGTGATGGTCTGATTCTCGTTGGCCCCCATATGTGAACAACCAAAAACACATGCACAAACACATTTTATTATTTGTTATTATGTCTTTAGTGGACCACAAAATGGACAACACTTACCAATGACATTACAAATTTATTGAAAAAAGTGGTTTGAAAAAAATAAAAATTACGACCGCTACGTCATCAAAACAACGTTTGACAGGTCAGCTAGTGAACCTACAAGATGAAGATTTGAATAATCGTACGGACGATCAATCGTTTTTCACACCTACCAATGTGTATATAGGTCAGAACTCGGCAAATACTTGATGTAAACTTAACATCAGCCGAGGTCAGCTTCAGCAGCCAAGTTTTTCTAGTTTCTGTTTACGACCGAAGAGCATTTCCGCATAGAAGCAGAAATGCTTGAGCTAAAAAGTAGTTCCAAAATAAATTTGTCATTTCATACAATTACGGATAGAATAATTTTTGTAGACACATTAACTAGTGTTATATGTAATAATAAATCAAAATAAACCTCTTTCAACAAATAATATGAACATAATATTTATATTTTCAATCAAATTAGTTCGGTTAAATTTTACGCGTAGGAATCTTAGTTAATCGAAGACGAAGCAAATGTAAACAAATACATGTGGACACGATTCTTTCCAAATATGACACGATACTGAAGCAAGAACGTTTAATCGATTATGTGTTAAAAGAGGGCTTTTGTATCGAAGTTTCAGAAAGTGTGTCTTGATAGTTGGCTAAATGTAAGATCTCATCGTAATTTTGTTCGAAAAATGGCATACCATGATTTTCCCAGTTTTCAAATATGGCCGCCTCCAGAAAGCATGAGGTGGCCAAAAAAAATTCTGGTTTTCCGTATTCGGTCGTTTTTTCACAATCAAAATTGGTAGGAGTCGGTAGTGAGTGGTATAAAATATTTGTGTGCATAGTTGTAACAAACTTTAAACAACTGTCAAAAGAGCTTTAATTTTTTTCCTTTCAAAAGTGAAAATCATTGATAACTATTTTTTTATCAAAGGAAAACACAGTGTTCTTGTAAATTTAATATTGTGCAAACACAACCAAAAAAATCTTAAGCACTTTTTCTGAGAATATGGATAAAATGGAGACAATCAGGGATATAATTTAGGTATTGGTATGATGCAAATAATGGTCCTAATTTTTTTTCTTGCAACTGTGAAGAGGAACCTTAAGGTACTTGGATATGGTTCACCATTAACAGTCATGGCCGTCGTTCAAAAGTAGCTACGACGCTTGCTATCAAAACATCAAATGTACACTGTCACTTTATATCAAAGAAAAAATAATGCAATTCTAAGGCTCTGCTCATTTTTTAAAGTCAGAAATATCCGCATCCTTAATCCGGGATGTATAAGAGTCCCTAACCTACGACCTCGTTGAGCTGACCACCCAGCAGGCACTTGGCGTCGAAATGGCGTTGTAATGACGTCGATGCGACGTAATAACGTCGCATCGACGTCAGTACGACGCCATTCTGACGTTGTGTGCCTGCTGTGCATTCCCCAAACAGCCGGGTCCATTAGAAAACATATAATAAAAGAAAAGAAAAAGAGTAATCTAAATTAGTATGGTTAAATGATGAAGATGTACCTATACCAAACCGTAACTATTAAGTATTTTATAGTATATACTTGTAACGCTAGTAACGGTTACAAATTTAAACTGGCCGGCCTTCACCACTAAATAACCACTCACGTCAACTAGTAGAGTAACCTCCCTTGTACTATTACTTGTCTATTAATCAGTGCATATTATATCGACTTCATCACGCTTTACACTTTGGTCTCAATATTTGATATAAATTCTGTAGGAATTATTCATTGTATATCTTTATTTTCATTCTTGAAAATCAATTTATTTCAAAAACCTGTAACCATTTCTCCCAATATTTCATAAATTTACTATAACGATCCTGTTTAATCGCTATCATTTTTTCGATGTGTATGAAAGATTTAACCTCTTGTTTCCATGCTGTTAGGTTTAGTTGTCTGTTACTAATGCGACATTTATAAATATAATATCTTGTTAAAATCAAAATATAATTTATTGGCTTTGTATATTCATTAACGTTTGTTATGCCAAAAATCGCACGTTGTTTGTCAACATTTAATAAGTAATTATTTTTTTCGTATATCCATGCTTCAATAAGTTCCCAAAATTCCATTACAATGTTACATTGCCAGAATAAATGCTCGATTTTCTCCGGGAAATTATTGCAAAAACTACACAAATTGTCTTGTTTGATATTACATTTTAAAAGTAGATCATTGGTAGCTAAGATTCTATGAAGTATTCTGAATTGGAACCAGTGTATTTTTGTGTTACTGCAGCTCTTAGCTGGAATACTGTAAATTTGATGCCAATTTAGCTGTATTTCTCCAAATATTCTGTTCCACTTAATTTGACTTTTAGTAATTATTTCCTTTTTATTCAATAATTCATACATATCTCTACAACCCTTCTTACTTTTTAATAATAATTTAATGTTAAATGGTAGGGAACAATTAAGTAACGAATCCGTAGTCATTGTTATTCCCGTTTTTCGTATATAAGATTCTATGGCAGATTTAACACCAAAATATTGTATGTAATTTACTTGTAAATTGTGTTTATTTGTAAACTGATTAAAGTCCATCAAATTTCCATCTTCATTCAGTAAGTCTTTAATGAAATAAATTTTTTTATCATACCACCGTCTGTAAAAAATTACCCTATTATCAATTTTTATATCTGTGTTATTCCATATATTTGTTAACATTACTTCCTCTGCATTTATAGGATTTTGTTTCTCACAAATTTTTATCCATGCCTCTAATACATCATTCCAAAACTTATTAATTTTATTGTTCAACATTTGACGTGTAAATTCAAGCCCACTATTTATCATTTCTTTAATATTTGAGTATTTAATTTCGAAAATTGTTTTATATTTGGAATCGTTTGTTAATAACCGTCTTAACCACGTTGACTTTAATGCACATATATAATTTTTCAAGTTCATCATTTTTAGTCCCCCGATATTATATTCCTGCATTAATACTTCTCGTTTTATTCTATCGTTCCCCGATTGCCAAATGAATTGAAAGAATTTCTTTTGCAGATTGTTAATTATTTCGTCACTAGGATTAGGCAAAGATATAAATAGATGGTTAAATTTTGATATTATCAGTGTTTTAAGAACTGTTATACGGCCAAACGGGGTTAATTTTCTTTTCGACCATTGTCTAAGTTCATTATCTATTTGTTTAATTTTTACTTTGTAATTAATTTCAATCATTGTATTAAGATTACAAGAAAATTTTATTCCTAGTATATCGAAATTAGTTTGGTTCCAATTTAGTTTAAATCGATGATTGAAAGTTTCACCACAGAACTTTTTGCATCCTATCCAGACAGCTCTTGTTTTTGAATTATTTACTTTCAAACCTGATAACTTTGCGAATAGATTAAGAGTAAATAGGGTCATTTCAAGGGACAGTTCTGATCCATCTAATATAATAGTAGTATCATCAGCGAACTGAGATAATATGTGCTCAATATTTCCAACTTGTATTCCTTTAATGTCTCTGTTTTGTTTAAGCATCAAGGCTAAAACCTCTGCACATAGCAAAAAGATGTATGGGGATGAGGGATCACCTTGTCTACAACCTCTTTCTATTTGAAAAAAATCTGAAAGAAAACCGCTTTGGAGGACTGCAGACGAAATATCTTTGTAAAGAATGGAAACCCACTTCTTCATAGAAGGACCAAAATTGAAAAAATCTAACACTTCCGGAATATATTCCCAAGATAAAGAGTCAAACGCTTTCTCAAAGTCAACAATTAACAAGAGCCCAGGTATATTTTCTTCATCTGCATAATTAATCAAATCGTATATGAGCCGAGTGTTTTCACCTATATATCGCCCGTTAATAAATCCTGTTTGGTCAGATGATATAAGGTTCGGTAAAACTGATTTTAATCTTTGAGCAATGCACCCTGAAGCAATTTTATATATGACATTTAGTAATGTAATAGGACGCCAGTTTTTCAAGAATTGTCTTGGTTTATCTCCTTTTGGTATGCAGGTGATGATTCCTTGCCTCTGTGTAATTGAAAACTTATCCATTAAATAACCTTCATTTATTGCACGTTTAATAAACACTTTCAAATCTTTAAAGAAAAACTTAAAAAATTCCACAGTAAATCCGTCTGAGCCGGGGCTCTTGTTATTTTTCATGTTATTTAATACAAATGCTATTTCATCATCAGTAATTTCGCCTTCAATGTTAGTTTTTTGATTTTGTGTCAAAACAGGGTGATCTAGATTATCTAAAACTTCTCGATAATTTGTATCAGGATTTCTGTCTTGAACTTTATACAAGTCTGAATAAAAACTTTTAACTTCTTTTAGAATATCTTGTTGATTACTTATTATATTACCATCGTCTTTTTCAATTTTTGTTACTGTTTTACTTATGTAATTCCTCGACTCCAAACTGCAGAAATAATTTGTCGGCTTTTCGCCTTCTTCGGCCCATTTTATCTTTGCCCTTATCATTATACCTTGTAATTTTTCCTTACGCAAATTTTCTAGTTCTGATTTTTTATCATTAATTTGTTCAATATCCATATTTTCTAGTTCTTCCAGTTGTTTTATTTCTTTTTCTAATTCTTGTTCTCTAAAACATTTTTCCTTTTTTTTTGTATGATGCATATGAAATAGTTTTCCCTCTTATTTCCATTAGTAAGGTTTCTAAAAACAGCTGATTTGTAATTGTAAACTCTAGATTATTATCATTTTCTAAAATGTATTCTAAGTCATAGACAGGTATCATATACTGCTGCTTCACTTTTTTAATACAATCTTTAACAATTTTTATGTAGTCGCTATCTTTTAATAAACTGTTGTTAAACTTCCAAAGACCACACCCTCTTTTAAATTCGTTTAGTTGAAAAGATAATACTACGGTCGAGTGATCAGACCGATAACTCGGTAATATATTGTGGTTTTGTACACTAGGCATAAAGTGCTCACTAACAAGAAAAAAATCCAGTCGTGCTTGTTTTAGCGGGTTTGGTCTGCGCCACGTATATCTTTTATCAGTTTCATTCAGTTCACGAAAAGGGTCTATTAAATTTAATTCTTCCTTAATTGATAAAACACATTCTTTGGCTCTAGGATTATTAACATTAATGTAATTGAAGGAATCTAGGTATTGGTCTTGAACAATATTAAAGTCCCCGCATATAATACATGTATCATTACCCATTTCTTCTATAAGATCAGCTATTTTTCTGAAAAAGTCTGGCGAATCTTCATTTGGGCCATACACATTAACCAGTGTTAGCCTCTTATCTTCAATTTCTACATCCAGTAAAATAAAGTTTCCGTCTCCGTCTTTTTTTATCTTCAAAACCTTATATTCTAAATCATTATTGAATAAAATGCAAACACCTCTAGCATTTGATGTATAAGAACTGAAATACGCATTTCCTCCCCATTCAGCTCTAATATATGGCTCCAAACTTTCAGTGAAGTGTGTTTCCTGCAGGCAACAAATTTGAATTTTTTTGCTCCTCAAATAATGAAATATATCCTTACGCTTTTGTGACTCATGCAATCCCCTTACATTTGAAGTTGATATCTTGACCTGATTATGCTGCTCCATTTCTCACAGAAATATTATGCAATTCAGTATGTTTATAGTTTCATGTTGTAGTATTAAGATATGCCTCTTTGGTATTATCTCTGTAGTACAAGTTAACGATTTTTGCCCTAAGATTACTTCTTTATCTACACAATTATATACTCCTATGATGAATTTGTCAGTGTTTTCCTCATGCAACAAAAGAACTAAACAAAACAAAAAAAGAATAGAAGTTAAAATTTCTCGCACTTCCACTCTAGTGTATCTAACCTCGAACTCATTCACGCATACACAGCTACCACATTCTGGCAAAAAAGACCATGCATACACCATGATCTATCTTCCATCTGACGGTCATTCCATGACCACCCTCTAATATTAATATTTGTACAAGAACATATATAATTAGTATTATTTACACAACAAACTCCATACCTATATACAGATCTGTTTCTAACCATTTCTGATAAACCTCAGTTTACAGTTTAACAGATATCACACAGTCTACTGGAAATTATTATACATACTGTTGTTATCAATATTTGACTTTATTGTAATAAATTCTCATTGGAATTTATTTATCTGAACAGTTCCCAGACTAACAATTGATTTTACCTGTTTGTATCTGCAGTATTTTGCACATTTTCTCACAAATCCTCTAGCATGATTGTATTTAAACTCTATATGGGTATATTGTAAGATAATATACTCCAGCTGAGCTCTGGAGGTAGTAATGTTTACTAGTTATCTAATATTAAATCGTTCTCAAACTTAATTGACAGTGCATATACATATACATGTTTAAATATCAATATATTTTCACAAAAGAATTTGGCATACCTCCAAAATGTTTTTATAATGTTCCTAGCTACACTAAATTGTAAACATTTCTGAGTAGCATGCATAGCATATTGTTTGACATCATAAACATAAATATTGTAACTTGTATTTACCAATGTAGTTTTCGTCTAGCTTCTATCCTATGAACTCAACCTTTGGCATGAGTAAAGATATACCTGTACATTGGAATGCCCATGTGTCAAGCACCTGACTCGATCCGGTAATGTTTTCATGATATTGTCAATCTTTTAAAAGCAAAACTACCTGATCAGGAACTTAATGTTAAGGCAAATTAGCTTTTATCATATGGCGTCGCAGTTATTCAGTGAATAACTTCGTGTCATAAAAATCGTATGACCACACGTGTAATAACACTTTGGCGCGTATACGTAACGTCATTGACAACGCCCATGTCAAAACTGCGTTTTCTGATTGAAGTTGTGTTCAATTTGAAGGCGTTAAAATACAATTTTAAAGGGTCATATGATAAACAGAATCTAACATTCGTGGTCATTTCATATGAAATTTACGAAACTCGCCGAAGGCTCGTTTCATAAATTTCATATAAAATGACCACTCGTGTAGGATCCTCTATATCTTAAGAGATTTCTAGTAAAAATATTGATTTATCAAATTGATTTGTTTCAGTAAATACCTGCCCATTTGTAACAGATACCACAATAAAATATCTGAACTTTGCATGGATATATCGTACGATTACATACTCCGTTTGAGTTCTGACTGTACTATATAGGCAGTACTGTTGTAAAGATATCTGACATATTAACCTTTTCATAGCTCAAACTTATCTGGCAGTGCCACAATACAAAATTTACATTATTAAGAAAATAATAAGCATTCTATTTAGGAAATTTTGGTTTTAGATAGTACAAAAACAGGAACATGTTACAGACTTGATTTTGAAGATTTAGATAAATGCATGCTCATGTCAAAGATTAAATGTATAATTAAGAAATTTTGGTTTAAATAGTTCAAAAACAGAAACATGTTACAGACTGGATTTACAAGATTTAGATAAATGCATGCTCATGTCAAAGATTGAATCTAAATATGTGGTACCATATTCATATTTACAGTGTCTAAAAGATGTGAACATGTTATTTAGGAAGGGTTATAATTAAAATAGTTAAAAAAGAACATTTTCAAAATCTTTATGTATATATTGTCAGGAAAACATTGACCGAGCTTGCAGGGATGTTAAGAATTCGATAAGGGGTCCAAAACATGTTGAGCATGGCATTTAGGGAGGATCAGAATTAAGTATGGTTAAAAACATAATCTAAATAAGATTGCTAGGTCAGATTCTGATGTGAAAATATAAACTTGAATATGAATATGCACTGTTAATTAAGTTTGACCTTGTTTAAAAGTTAGATATATGTACAGCAGAATTGCCTATAATAGTACAAACATATTTCATATGGATAATGTTATTTTATTGTATACCCAGGTAGAGTTATGATATGATTTTTAGGTGCTTATAATAAAGTGTACAAAGTGAATATGAGTCTACATATAAGCATGCAAAGGCATGCATAAGTATATATAGATATATACTATATACTATATACTAATGACAAGGTCTGAATGCATATAATAGATGAAAAATGAAAACAAGTGTAAAAACAAACAACAAAAACATGGCTATGTTATATTTACCTACACAAGCATATTATTGTGAAAAGTCGACATTATTAAAAAATTAAAGAAGATCATTTGTCAAAAAGGTAATGTTTATATTGGTAGGAAAAATTTAACATCAGCCATAGGGGTGTTAAGAAAAAGGTAAGGTGTCAAAGCTATGTTAAGCATGTAATTGGAGACTGTTAGAATTAAGTATGGTTAAAAATCAAAATAAGATTGTTTGGTCGGATTCTGATGTGAAAATATAGACATGTACAGTCAACTCTCGAAATCTCGAAGTCGAACTTCAGCCCAAACTGTTGATATATCAAAGCAGATTTTCTGGACCAGAAAATCTACTTTGAAATATCGGTGGTTCGAAATAACAGGAGCCGAAATTTAAATAAACATAGGAAATCTATTCTTTGATATAAGAAGATACTTTGACATATCAGTGTTGGAGTATCAGTGTTTGAGATATCGCGAGTTGACTGTATATGAATATGCATTGTCAATTAAGTCTGAACTTGGTTAAAAGTAGATATCTGTACAGCAGTATTACCTGAAATAGTACAGTCATAGCTCAAATAGATAATGTTATTTTATTATATGGTTAAAAATCAATATAAGATTGGTTGGTCGGATTCTGATATGAAAATGTAAACGTGTACATTCAACTCTCGATGTCTCGAAGTCGAGCATTGGCCCAAACTACTGACATCTCAGGGTTAATTTTCTGTAACCAGAAAATTTACTTTGAGATGGCTGTGGTTTGAGATAACAGGAGCTGAATTTTAAATAAAAATGGGAAATTTATTTTTTGATATAAGAAGATAGTCTGAGATATCAGTGTGTGAGATATCGGTTTTTGAGATATCGGGAGTTGACTATATAAATATGCATTGTCAGTTAAGTCTGAACTTGTTTAAAAGAAGATATTTGTACAGCAGTAGTACCTGTAATAGTACAGTCATAGCTCAAATAGATAATGTCAATTTATTATACATGTATACTCAGGAAGAGTTTAGATATAATACTTAAGTGCTTTTACCAAAGTGTACAAGGTGAATATGAGTTTACATATAAGCATGAATAGACATGAATATATATATACATGTATACTGTAAATATATACTAATGTCAAAGATTGTTTACATATAAAAGATGAAAAATGGAAACAAAAAAGAAAAAGCAGTTCTATGTTATATATACCAACATGAGCATATTATTGTGAAAAGTTTATATTTATATAAGCATTACTGAGGGAACATTTGACATAACATTTCAGGTTTATGTATATATTGCCAGGAAACAATTGACATAGGTTGTAGGTAAATTGATTAAGCATTACAGAAAATACTAAATGGTTGAAATTCCCAGTAGTCTGTCCACTCAACAATACAGGGTGTGTTTTTTTTTCATTGCAGCTGATATTGCAGCTGCTATTGCAATAGCTTGTATCTATTATTACAAATATATTGTTTTGGCTTAATCTACAGTCTGTGTCTTGTGTGGATTGAGATTTTGGAAGTTTCATCTATATTTATATGTTTTGCAAGCAATGGGGACTGATATTTCTAGTAGGTATACATAAGATCCTATATCACTGTTTCTAAAACAAAACTGCTAGCTTCTTATGTAGACCAGACTGAGAGGTGTTACCTATGAATTGCTAAGAAAACTATGAAGTTTGGGGGACTAGACTTCCGGTTTGGTGTTGATGGCAGTGATATTTTGACATATCAGTGTTTGAGATATCGGGAGTTGATTGAATATGAATATGCATTGTCAATTAAGTCTGAACTTGTTTAAAAGTAGATATCTGTACAACAGTATTACCCGAAATAGTAGTCATAGCTCAAATAGATGATCTCATTTTATTATATGGTTAAAAATCAATATAAGATTGCTTGGTCGGATTCTGATGTGAAAATATAAACATGTACAGTCAACTCTCGATATCTCGAAGTCGAGCTTTGGCTTAAACTACTGATATCTCAGGGTAAATTTACTTTGAGATGTCGGTGGTTTGAGATAATAGGAGCTGAAATTCTTTGATATAAGAAGATACTCTGAGATATCAGTGTGTGAGATATCGGTGTTTGAGATATCGGGAGTTGACTGTATATAAATATGCATAGTCAGTTAAGTCTGAACTTGTTTAAAAGAAGATATTTGTACAGCAGTAGTACCTGTAATAGTACAGTCATAGCTCAAATAGACAATGTCAACTTATTATATACTCAGGAAGAGTTTAGATATAATACTTAAGTGCTTTTACCAAACTGTACAAGGTGAATATGAGTTTACATATAAGCATGAATAGGCATGCATATATGTATATACATGTATACTATACATATATACTAATGTCAAGGATTGTTTACATATAAAAGATGAAAAATGGAAACAAAAAAGAAAAAGCAGTTCTATGTTATATATACCAACATGAGCATATTATTGTGAAAAGTTTATATTGATATAAGCATTACTGAGGGAACATTTGGCATAATGTTTCAGGTACATGTATACATTGTCAGGAAACAATTGACATAGGTTGTAGGTAAGTTTAGAATATATAAAGAATTTAGAAGTGGAAACCTTGGTTATTTCATAGTGCAGGCCAGTTTCTGATGTGAACATATATGGACATGTAGGCATGTATGGGCAAATGCATTGTCAGATAAGTTCTAGCTTGTTTAAATGTCTACATGTAGGATATCTTTACAACAAAACTGCCTATGTAGTACAATCAGAACTCTAATGGAGTATAATATCTTACAATATATCCATGCTGAGCTCAGATATATAACAATTGTTTCTAAAACCAAATGTGCAGGGCTTTTGTGGTGTAAATAGATTTCCATCTTTCTGCCAAAAATCTGTAGAGATAAATATTTGCCATAAAATTCAAGTCATATTGTTAAGAAAAAACAACAACATGCCTTTTGTTTAGGTAGTTTTTGGTTTTTAGATGTTGGAAAATAAAATAAGAGCAGATTACAGGTTTGATTTTGAGGTGAATATGAATGTGCAAAAAGGCATGCATAGATCAATATTTACCCACGTTAAAGGTTGAATGCAAGTTTTTATTATAATATTTATACAGTAATGGTTATATGGTACAGTCAGATTGCAACTGGGCCATGGCAGCCTTTAATATACCCATGTTGAGTTTATTTAGTTGAAAACGGGGTTAACTAAGATAGCTGGCCAGATCCTGATGTGCAGATGTTTTACATGTATGTACATGTATATACTGGCAAATGCACTGCCAGATAAGTTTGAACTATTTATTTTATACTCAATATTTACATTAGAGTCTTTTGTTTAAAATGATGCATAATGTGTTTAGATAGCTTAAACAGAAAGAGAGATATTGAATATGATAGCCAACTACCCCATCTTCCCGGATTTTTCTTCCTGGTTTTCCCGGCGATTAGTGAACGCCTTATTAGCTCACCTGAGCCGAAGGAGCTTATAGTACAGGCAGGCATCCGTCGTCCGTCGTCCGTCCGTCCGTCCGTCAACATTTTCAAACGACATCTCCTCTGAAACTACAAGGCCCATTGTTACCAAATTTCATATATAGCATCTATAGGCAGGGGGAACCAATAATACTGTTTTTTATCCAAATCGCTTCAAAACTTTGGTTGCTATGGCAACTTAAAGTTTCCATTGACTTATATGGGAAAAATTGAAAATTTGCATTTATTGCTATCTCTCTGCAGATAATTTGATAAATCTTTTACAGAAATGTTCCTTGAGTAGTTCTCTATCAGCCACATAAAATTTATGTTAATTGCACAATTTGGCTGGT
Source organism: Ctena decussata (assembly GCA_963989385.1). Classification (NCBI taxonomy): domain Eukaryota; kingdom Metazoa; phylum Mollusca; class Bivalvia; order Lucinida; family Lucinidae; genus Ctena; species Ctena decussata. Next base: position 48,158,209 of record OZ022504.1, read on the forward strand.
TGCCATGGCAACCGAATGGTAAAAAATAGAAAAAATATTCAAAAATCATCTCCTCAGAAACTATGCAACCAATAAAGCTCAAACTTCACAGAAAGGATCTTGGTACTACCCTCTATAAAAATACTGTTTTTCTTGGCAATTGCTCCAGCAGTTTGGTTGCTATGGCAACTTAAAGTTGCCATTGACTTATAATGGGAAAATGGAAAATTTGCATTTATTGCTACGTCACTGCGGATATTTTGACAAAACTTTCATAGAAATGTTTCTTGAGTAGTCCCAAACCAGCCATATCAAATTTATGCAAATTGAGCTATTTGGCTGATTGCCATTGCAACCGAATGGTTAAAAATAGAAAAAATATTCAAAAATCATCTCCTCAGAAACTATACAACCAATAAAGCTCAAACTTCACAGAAAGGATCTTGGTACTAACCTCTATTAAATTACTGTTTTTCTTGGCAATTGCCCCAGCATTTTGGTTGCTATGGCAACTTAAAGTTGCCATTGACTTCTAATGGGAAAATGGAAAATTTGCATTTATTGCTATCTCACTGCGGATATTTTGACAAAACTTTTATACAAATGTTCCTTGAGTAGTCCCCAACCAGCCATATCAAATTTATGCAAATTGAGCAATTTGGCTGATTGCCATTGCAACCGAATGGTTAAAAATAGAAAAATATTAAAATATCATTTTTGCAGAAACTATGTGGCCAGTAAAGCTCAAACTTTACAGAAACGATCTTAGTACTAGCCTCTATAAAAATACAGTTTTTCTTGGCAATTGCCCCAGCAGTTTGGTTGCTATGGCAATTTAAAGTTGCCATTGACTTATAATGGGAAAATGGAAAATTTGCATTTATGGCTATGTCACTGCGGATATTTTGACAAAACTTTTATACAGATGTTCCTTGAGTAGTCCCCAACCAGCCATATCAAATTTATGCAAATTGAGCTATTTGGCTGATTGCCATTGCAACCGAATGGTTAAAAATAGAAAAATTTTAAAATATCATTTTTGCAGAAACTATGTGGCCAGTAAAGCTTAAACTTTACAGAAACGATCTTAGTACTAGCCTCTATAAAAATACAGTTTTTCTTAGTAATTGCCCCAGCAGTTTGGTTGCTATGGCAACTTAAAGTTGCCATTGACTTATAATGGGAAAATGGAAAATTTGCATTTATTGCTATGTCACTGCAGATATTTTGACAAAACGTTTTTAGAAATGTTCATTGAGTAGCCATATCAAATTTATGCAAATTGAGCTATTTGGCTGATTGTCATTGCAACTGAATGGTTAAAAATAGAAAAAATTTAAAATATCATTTTTGCAGAAACTGTGGCCGGTAAAGCTCAAACTTTATAGAAACGATCTTAGTACTAGCCTCTATAGAATTGCTGTTTTTCATGGCAATTGCTTCAGCAGTTAGGTTGCTATGGCAACTTATAGTGTCCATTGACCTATAATGGGAAAAATGGAAATCTGCAATTTTTGCTATCTCACTGCAGTTACTTGGATTGTTTTCTTACAGAAATGTTTCTTGAGTAGTCCTCTATGATTCATATTCATATTAATTTTGTCCAAATCACCGAATTTGATTAGTTGCCATGATGGCAACATAAAGGATTTTTTTTTTGAAAAAATATTCAAAAATCTTTCCTCAAAAACTGTATATTGGGATGAAGCTGATTTCATGACATTAGCCACTACATAAATATTGTTTTCTATTATTGTTGCCCATGTGGTTTCATTGCTATGGCATTTTAAAGTTTCCATAGACTAACAATCAGTCAAAGTTGAAATTAGGCCACATTGTACAATTTACTTTATAGAGTTACCTACCCTTGAGTGCTGAGGATGAATGGACTCAGGTGAGCTACAGGACCAATGGTCCTCTGGTTCCTCACTGCCACGCCTCTGACATGGCTCCACCCCGTTTGACAGCAGTTGTGGCTTCCTGATGGAGACAACTTATTCTTGCACATCGGATAGAAAATGCCACTCTTTTCACCTGGGATAGAAAATCTTTCCTTGCACACCGGATAAGGATATCTGCCTGCTTCCCCTGTACCTACAAATCTTTTCTTGCACACCGGATAAGGATATCCGCGTGCTTCCCCTATACCTACAAATCTTATCTCACCCATGTTATCTCACCCTGGACCGGATAAAAATCACGAGCATTCAATGCATTGGTTGTAATGGAGGTCACGTATCTGCGTCGTCAAGTGACGTTAGCGTTTTAGATGATTACGTCACGAAAACGGCAAAATTACGTCAGTTAATGCATGCCAGACATTGACGTAACTAACCGAATGGCGGTCGTTGAAAGTGGCGCATTCTTTCAAAATCAAACAGAAACCTCTGAGGCACTAAAATCACACATTTAAACGAGTTCTAAAGATAAAACAAAACGCGGTGTGCAAGAAAAAGTATCTATCATGGGTGTGAGGTGCGAATAGAAAAATCCGTCACTCGGAATCACTGTTCGGCATCACTCGGCAAGCCTCGTGATGCCGAACAGTGACCCTCGTGACGGATTTTTCTATCCACACCTCATACCCATGAAAGATACTTATAATCTCACCCATGTTATCTCACCCAGGACCGAATAAAAATCACGAGCATTAAATGCATTGGTTGTAATGGAGGTCACGTATCTGCGTCGTCAAGTGACGTTGGCGTTTTAGATGATTACGTCACGAAAACGGCAAAATGACGTCAGTTTATGCATGCCAGACGTTGACGTAAAGAACCGAATGGCGGTCGTTGAAAACGGCGCCTTCTTTTTTAAAATCTACTGGAAACCTCGTATGCACTAAAATTACGCATTTTAACAAATTCTAAAGATAATATAAAACGTGGTGTGTAAGAAAAAGTATCTATCATGGGTGTGAGGTGCAGATAGAAAAATCCGTCACTCGGGATCACTGTTCGGCATCACTCGGCAAGCCTCGTGAAGCCGAACAGTGACCCTCGTGACGGATTTTTCTATCCACACCCCATGACCATGAAAGATTATAAGGATCTGTCATGGGTGTGAGGTGTGGATAGAAAAATCCGTCACGAGGGTCACTGTTCGGCATCACGAGGCTTGCCGAGTGATGCCGAACAGCGATCCCGAGTGACGGATTTTTTCTATCCGCACCTCACACCAATGATAGATCCTTTTTCTTGCACACCACGTTTTGTTTTAACTCCAGAACCTCTTAAAATGCGTAATACTAGTGCTTGAGAGGTTTAAATTTGATTTTGTAAGAAGGCGCCGCTTTCAACGACCGCCATTCGGCTCTTTACGTCAACGACTGGCGTGCATAAACTGACGTCATTTTTACCGTCTTCGTGACGTCATCATCTTAAATGCCAACGTCACTTGACGACGCAGGTACGTGAGCTCCTATACAACCAATGCATTGACAGCTCGTGATTTTTTTCCGGTCCTGGGTCAGAACACCAGGGTAAGATGAGATTTTCTATCCCAGGTGAAAAGAATGGCATTTTCTATCCGGTGTGCAAGAAACTTATAATCTTACGCAGGTGTTCTTACCCAGCACCGGATGAAAATCACGAGCATTCAATGCATTGGTTGTATTGGAGGCCACGTACTTGCGTCGTCAGGTGACGTTGGCATTTTAGATGATGACGTCACGAAGACGGCAAAAATGACGTCAGTTTATGCACGCCAGTCGTTGACGTAAAGAGCCGAATGGCGTTATAAGCGGCGCCTTCTTTCAAAATCAAATTGAAACCTCTCAAGCACTAGAATTACGCATTTCAACAAGTTCTGGAGTTAAAACAAAGCTTGGTGTGCAAGAAAAAGTATCTATCATGGGTGTGAGATGTGGATAGAAAAATCCGTCACTCGGGATCAATGTTCAGCATCACTCGGCAAGCCTCGTGATGCCGAACAGTGACCCTCGTAACGGATTTTTCAATCCACACCTCACACCCATGATAGATACATTCCTCTGTTCCCGCATGGCCTCTTCTTGGATCAGCGAGCAATTCATTGGCGAAGAGTTTCTGGTGAGGCCTCTCTGCAGCTTGTTCTGATGAAGTTCTATTGTAGGTTGTATCTGGTCTCTAATAACAGTTTCAAGGATCTTAGTTACGTATACCTCTGAAATTCTTAGCATCGGTGCTCGAGGCGAGTCCCTTATCAATCAATCAATCTATCTATCTATCTATCTATCTATCTATCTATCTATCTATCTATCTATCTGTCTATCTATCTATCTATCTATCTATCTATCTATGAATGGAGTTAGCTGAAATAAAAGCACAGGCAAAGGGGTGAAATGAGTTTTGCAGTGCGAAAAGGGTGTTTATCTATGTATCTATCTAGGGGTCAGATGGATTCCGGTAAACCAAGTGCTGTAGGGAGGTGGCTGAAATAAAAGCTCAGACAAAGGGGGTGAAATGAGTTTGTGAAAAGGGTGTAGTATATTTAAAAGATAAAGACAGAAACTGGTGTTTGAGAGAACTGGATCAGCACTGCTGAACTGCGTCAAGGTGAAAGGACTGGTGTATGGGCTGGTAGGGCATTCCAATGAATAATGGACCTTGGGAAGAACGTGAACCTGTAATAGTCTTTAAGAGTGGAAATCTGTCTGTATGAAAGTGGATGGATATTTCTTGATAGTCTAGTATCACTTCGTGTGAGGTACTGGGATGAGGGAATTGCAACAGGATCATATGTGACCTTGTACAACATTACAAGACGACTGTCTATACGTCGTTGGTCCAGGGGCGCCATTTTAGGTCCTTCAGCATAGCAGTGACGCTGGAAGTGTAGTAATAATCTCTATTCACCCACCTGGTAGTCCGATTTTGGACTGCTTCCACTTCCTGTATATCAGTGGCAGTATGGGGGCCATACTGTTGGAGTGTACTCCAACTGCGGCCTAACCAGTGTTTTATATGCTAAAAATTGCAGGTCCTTATTATAAACCCGAATATTTCTTTTAAGAAAGCCAAGAGTTTGATTAGCACTCTGGTTAGGTATGAATATGGGTACTCCATGATAGGTTGTCCGAAATGGTGACCCCTAGATATTTAGCAGATGAAACACTATCCAGCTCGGTTTCATGAAGGAAGTACTTGGTATCATTAGGGGTTTTAAGACGAGTAACATGAAGGGCCTGACTTTTAGAGGGATTAAAATTCATATCCCACATTTTTTCCTATTTTTCAAGGCTGAGTAAGTCGTTTTGGAGGACCTGGCCCTCGGTGAATGAGCAGAGAGCAAGGTACATTGCAGTGTCATCAACGTAGAGCTTTACTCTTGATTTGGCCTGCTCTGGCAGGTCATTGATGTACACGAGAAAAAGAATTGGTCCGAGAACTGGGCCCTGCGGGACGCCAAAGAAGACAGGGATACAATTTGAATTTACTCCAATTATGGCCACTGTTGCTTCCTATTATCTAAAAAGTCTTTAATCCTTTTTAAAGTATCTCCTCTGATACCGTAGGGATGCAATTGTTTTAGGAGTTTTTCATGGACAACTTTGTCGAAAGCTTTACTTAAATCTAATACAATCAGGTCGGTCCCATCTGCATAGCTTTGGACAGTTCGTCAGTCAGCACGATAAGTTGCGCCTCGCAGGATCTCTTTTCTCGGATCCCATGCTGAAGTTCGTAGAGTATGTTCAGTTCAGTGAAGTGCTTAGAAAGGCCAGAAACAACAATGAGCTCTAGTACCTTCTAAAGGAAACAGGTCAGTGAAATGGGCTTATAGTTGGAGGGTCGACGATGGCAGAATTACGACCTTTCAAACTTAGTCATTTTAGGCAAATTTTTGCATTGTATGGTATGTAGTTTGTGTAATCAACTCCTCCCACAGTTTTCAATGGATCTTTTTCAAACCTTGCATACATGTTGTGGACATATTGAAGATGTGCATATGTGTTTTTGTTGGAGCTAGAATTGATTTTGACAGAATTACGGCCTTTTGAACTTATAGAGTTTGTGTAATCAACTCCTCTCACAGTTTTCAGTGAATCTTTTTCAAACTTCGCATACATGTTGTGGACATATTGGAGATGTGCATGTAAGTTTTTGTTGGAGCTAGAATTAATTTTGGCGGAATTACGACCTTTCAAACTTAGTCATTTTAGGCAAATTTTTGCATTGTATGGTATGTAGTTTGTGTAATCAACTCCTCCCTCAGTTTTCTATGGGTCTTTTTCAAACCTTACATACATGTTGTGGACATCTTGAAGATGTGCATGTGGGTTTTTGTTGGAGTAGAATTAATTTTGACAGAATTACGGCCTTTTGAACTTAGTCATTTTAGGCAAATTTTTGCATTGTAGGTATGTAGTTTGTGTAATCAACTCCTCCCACAGTTTTCAATGGATCTTTTTCAAACCTTGCATACATGTGGTGGACATATTAAAAATGTGCATGTGTTGTTGTTTTTTTTTGGAACTAGAATTGATTTTGACAGAATTACGGCCTTTTGAACTTAGTCATTTTAGGCAAATTTTTACATTAAAATTTTGTAGTGTGTGGAGTTTGTGTAATCAACTCCTCCCTCAGTTTTCAATCGATCTTTTCCAAACTTTGCATACATGTTCTGAACATATTGGAAATGTGCATGTGAGTTTTTGTTGGAGCTAGAATTAATATTAACAGAATTATAGCCTTTTGAACTTAGTCATTTTAGGCATATGTAGCGTAAGTACTTTGTGTAATCAACTCCTCCCACAATTTTCATTGGCTGTTTTTCAGACATTGGAGACTTGTTGTGGACATAGTGAAGATGTGCATGTTGGTAATGATAGGAAAAAATAATTCTGAAGGAATTATGGCCTTTTAAACTTGGTCACTTTGGGCTGCATTTTGCACTTTAGGGTATAAAGTTTGTGTAATGTTTTCAGTGGATTCTTTGTAAATAGTATTTGTGCTTGAAAGGTGCTTTAGGGATGTACACATGTCCTGTGATAGGCGCTGCACGGGGGCATCATTAGTGTCTTACAGACACAATTTTCTAGTTTTACTCACATCAGTAATTTTACACCTTGTTTCTCACAATAAAAACATGGTTCTGTCTGTACCTGTGCAAAGGGCATGGTTTCTTTGGGAGACCTCAAAAAGTTAAGACTTTTTAAGAATTTAAGAGACGCTTGTAAGACTGAGTATACTGCTGTTAAAATGGCCACCATTGCCATAATGACTTTGTCTCTTATAATTAACTTAGTGACTAATTACTAATTTCCCAGCGGGCTCATGACGTCTAAATGACGTCGTTCTGACGTCGATGCGACGTCATTACGTCGCATCGACGTCAGTGCGACGTCATTTCAACGTCATGTGCCCGCTGGGTTGCAACTCAGTTTCAATGGAAATATTTACTTAGTTATGCGGCAGATCACTAATACATGTATGTGAATGTTGCGAGGGATTTTTTGTAAATGTATATGCATGCGCACTGCTTGGTGTAAAACAAGTGTAAATAATATTAAAACATTACTTTTAATATGGGGGCGAGGGGGAGGGGGTGTCCGTGCCCCACAGTAACCAGCGATATTTTGAAAACTCAATTCAAATGGAATTATCAGACTACATATTTTACATATTTTTACTAAATTTTGGGCAGAGCCAGATTATTTTTTTCACTAATTTTTGAGGCAAGATTATTTTTTTAACCTCCTTATGAGCCAATTCATTTTTTTTTCTTGCATATCCAGAGACAGAGAATTTTTTGAAAAATATACCAGCAACCCCCTCCCCCCTCCTCCCAGAATATTAAATGGTCGGTCCCTAAAAATGGGGGACGCATTTGTCTCTTTCCATACATCGGGTTATTTTCCAGTATCCAAGGATCTTTGGAAAATCAGCTGCAGGATTCATGCAATGTCTTTTAATTTGTCAGGGCCTCAGTGCAGCCTTATGTGGGTTCAAGTCTATGACTCAATTCAACTCAAGTTTATTTTAATCTGAGATTCTTGTCAATGCCTTCAGCTGAAATGATTATATTAGGCATTTTGGGGTAAGGACTGGGCTGGAAGGAGACCGGAGTCAGAACGCCAACCTTCAGGGAATCGGTGGCATTAAAACCTGTGGAGTGTTTAGTCTGACCCAATGGCCAGCACAAATATATTTTTTTCATGATTAATACTGTTTGTGGGTCCTTGGGGTGTCTTTGTGTGTCTTTGTCGTGTCTTTGTGTGTCTTTGTGGTGTCTTTGTGGTTTTTCAGTGTCTTTGTGGTGTCTTGGCAGTGTTTAGTAGGACCGGCACTAAGGGATGTGCTTTACCCCACTTCCGTTGGAAAAGGCGAAGTGTACAATAACACAAACCTCACTGTCACCAAACTCTGTTTCTAGCCTAAAAAAAGAGTATCATACAAGCCCCTGTGCCCTGAGTAGGCATTAGATGGATAAAGAAACCAGTTGTCGTTGCCTAATGCATAAATTATGGACAGACGATCTAGTGGTAGTGATGGAACATCCTCAAGGTCCAGTTTACGTCAACATCGAAAATCAGGCGATCTGCTGACCAAGGGAGATAATTCAGTAGACTGGCCAACTAATGGTCTAAAGGCTGTCAGTACTGTGGCAGGTGCAATAAACAGCCTATTCAAACGCTCTTCTACATCATTTGACAAAGAGTTAGTATCTGTATGCATCCGTATCACTATGGTTCTATTGTCATGTGTTTTGATGCTCATCTAATGTACCAATCATTTGCAACCATGGCCCCCTTTGTTTCGGGGTATAGCGGGGAATCTGCAAATCCCTGGTCTATGCCCTGCACTGTGGGGACATTTTTTTATGTCAAATCCCTGGTAATGGTCCCCCAGGGGATCATACAGTATGAGCAACGTGAAGACTTGATCTAACACGCTCTCGCGAGAAATTTTAATCTTTTCCACAAAAGTTTAGTGGGGGGTTTTTCATGTGAAATGCGTGGGAGATGTGAGACACTCGCGAGATGCGTGACGTTAAACTCGCTAGAAAACAATTTCTTTTCACTCAACACACGTAACTTTCGAGAGAAAGGATTAACTCCAAGTATGCTCTGGTGTGTCATTGGCGCTAAACTTAATCATGCGTGACGCGTGTTTTCGAGTGGAAAAGGATTAATGATTCCTGTCAATTTCACAGGTCATTAATATATGTTGTACAGGTAATTCATTTATATTTTTACATTGGGCCTAAAAAAAAGTTGTGTGATTCCGGTTTCGCAACTGGTCTTTTTTGGTGCCACTCAAAATGCGAGTTGCTGAACGGATTACGACTTCGCAGCCTTACAGGGGCATGCACATACCTGCGCTAATTACAGCGTAGCATATATTCGAATAGCGTTAAACTTGATTCTGGTAAAGGTCTGAACACTTCAACAGTCTAAACGAGTAAACGGGGCATGTACAAATTGTCTGCAGATAAAGCTTGCCTGTTGATCACGACATGCCCAGATCATCTGCTTGATCTCTTGATACCAGAAAACTTCTGCGCAGTCTGATCAGAAAAAAATGGTCTTAAATAACCCCACAGTCGATGGAAAACTTGTGCAGAAGAGGCAGGTTGAGCCGAGTCTACCTTATAGACCATAAGTTACAACACCTGCTCAAAATTTCACCTATACTGGTTAATAAGTAAACCTTTTGGCATGTGCCGCTTGCGGCTATATCTTGGAGTTCAAAAGCTGATGGAAACGCTTTGATCTTTGTGACTGTTTTGACTAGGATTGGGCTATTATCAGTGGCGGCTGAGCGAAAATTTTGTCTTTGTCATCATTCTAGAATTTGAAAGAACTCCGTTTGCTACTAACCAACCTATTAACAATATTCTTTCAAACATAAGCCTCTCTAATTAAGTCGCCACATAATTGCTACAAAGTTACGCTGATCATGATCATTGTTTATCAACCCATCCTTAATTCGTTAATGTTAATACTGTACGGTCAAACAATACTTGCAATGAGGATGTGATCAATTAGCTTATTCACACACGCTTAAAATGTATTAATTGAACTGTTATCCGCGCCGAAAAAAAGAATGCATTGCGAATCATATGCCTTTTCTATAAAGGTACTTGTATAGAAACTTGCATTTACTGTACCTACCTGGACAAAATTCCACGCGTGATGCGAGACAGTTTCTCGCATACATCATTCTATGAATTTCACGCAGGATGTGAGGAATTTTCTTGCGTGGAACATGGGGACCTTCAAACATGCGAGGAAGTCTAGTTTGAAATGTGTGAGAGTTGCAAGAGAATCTCGTGGATTTTAATCCCTTCCTTGCGATTTTAAGTGTCATGCGAGAGCATGTCAGATCAAGGCTTCACAAGGCTTGTACTGTATAAATATAAAAATCCATATTCTAACAAAGTGTCGCGGTAAATTTCGTTAAAAACACTCCACTATATTTCCTGTTGTTTTGGTGGGAATCAAATGACTGGTGTATCCATGGCACTGCCAGGCACCTTTTAGGTAAAACCACGGTACTTAAGCCCCACTATGACCCCGCTATCCCCGGCCCCATGGGGCCCGTGGTTGCAAATGACTGGTGCGTAATTTGATGCCCCTTTTATTTTCTTTCTTGGATGTACAGTCATGACAGTGCTGTCCGGTAACTAGACCTCTTTCAGATGGCCGTAGTGTACTCTGATTTAGTGTAGCATAGCGGAACTGAACAGTATGAGTCTCAGGACTATCCGATAACATGGGGCATCAAAGACATTTAATGGATAAATTTTGTTTTTAGAAAACAATACACAAATAAAACATACTATCAGATAAAACCTAATTAGGCACAGCCTAGAAACAGGCATGGCATTTTGGGTCTAGTTTTCAGCAATTAACCAAAACGAGTTTCACACTCTATGATTTTCCTGCCGCAGTCTAACTGAGGTGCACTATTTCGTTTTTCCAGTTTACGTGGTGTGGCACGGTATGACCGGTTATCCCGATTCACTGAAAAGTCAGCGGAGGAATGAACGAAGTAGGCATAGGTGCCTACAGTTCTGGTCAAAGGTTTCTGTCCTCCAGCAGATGACATAATCTCAATGCAAAAATTGGTAACTTGAAAACTTGAAAAGAAAAACATTTAGAATTAAAAATTTTTTCAATAATTTTGGAGAAGAACATATGATTTTCTAGGTTTGTCTTTTTTTTTGGTAAGAAACAACCGGCACTGCAGGGTTATCGAATTCTTCTTACAGCGATTTTTTTTTCGCATGCAAATAGAGCGTAACAATTCAATTTTAAGATACATTTTTTGGCTGTTTGAATTTAGATTGGATGTTGTCAGTATTTATTTCATCTTTCATGTTCAAAGAAGTATAAAGAATAAAATGGCTGTTGTTTTATTGTGTTAAAAATGACCTGAACTCGGAGGCTGTTGTTTTCTCCGAGGTTTGCAATGTTTATGGAAGGAACAAGCAAGGTAAAAGCCATAGGGTTAGATTTTTTTCTTCCTACATGTTACCTATAGGCAGGCTGTCTACTGGCCCCCATTGGGCCAGCCGACATTGATTCGTAACGTCGGGCCATGCCCTTATTAGCTATGATTAAACTATTTAACCATAAAATAATCAAACAGCTAAATTTGTAAGCTCCTTTCACGGCAGTTGAGCAAAAATTACATTGTGTCGAACCTAAACACACATCTTTAAGCTGCCATGTGCCAGTCAGGTGTAATGGCAAGGCAATGTCATTGGTTAGGTTAATGATTTTAAGAATTTCAATCTACAAAATGTTATACAGCTGGGTAATCTTCCATGAGAAAAATTAGAATTTCAGGTTGCCTGTCGAAGTTAGGAGCCCTTTCTGAAGCATGTTTTCTATATTTCCTAACTGTTTGTATTACCTACGCTGTGCTTGATTGGCAGTTGGCCCTCTCGGGCTGTCATCCCTTTGGTGTGTGCAATAATTATAATTTTAATTTGCGGGCAAAACCACTGTAAAAGTCCCACCTTCTGACAAGTTTTCAATTTAATAGTGCCATGCAGTACTTTGACCAATCATGCGAGGCAGGAGATACCGTGTTGACCCAATATGTTCATATTGATCAATAGATTGCCGGTTATTAGTGATCAAGAAAGTTTGAAATACTGGCACATGCCCTGCTGCTGGTGATTAATGACGATAACGACATAGTTACGGTAGTGAGGATTATGAAGGTGAGAAATTCCAGGTTAATGATAACTGGCATTTTTGATGATTTATTGATTATTGGCTCAAATAAACGGTCCCTCTGTAGTTCTGTTAAAGGTGTGACCAACACGTAGCTTTTTCACAACTTGTTTATACTGACTTTTTGGGAGATTTTAAAATACAGCCTGCAAAAACGTGTCCACAGGAATCTTCGAAAGACAATTACTGGTGCCCTGGGAGGATTTTTCATGTCCAGGGATGCTGAATTTGGTGTCTCCGAGATCCCTGGTTAAATTGCACAAGACTGATTTACATATCAGCAGTAATTTTGGATGGGTAACCTCATTTTTTAACCAAATAAATACTGATTGTCATTGATCTCTCTCTCTCTTTCAGGTCAAGATCTCATTCATTTTCATCCTTTGACAGATCAGCCAGTCACGACTCATTGACATCACTAGCAAAAACAACATCTGGAGAAATGGACACAAGGTATTGTATTTACACGCGTAGACAATATCCTTAGATGATTATATACCAGGCTGACAATGTTCATACATCCATGAACTACACTCATTCACGTGACGCTACGTGTAAGCGACATCACACATGATTCAAGTAGTTAATTGGTCAACATAACGTTCAATAAACATCATGTCATAGTAACAGCTTTTGAATGTCATTACCAAATACATTGGCTAATACATATTCGTCATCCTTTCCTTGGCGTTAAATTAGTCAAAATTTCATGAATAAGTAACAAATTTGATGTGAAAACATAGTATAAATGTAAAAGATAAATGCCATTTTTCGGAAGTTCTTGGAAGTATAAACGCAATGGTTACATGACACCAAAAGCGTCACTTACTTTGCACATAACTCATGGCATTCATACTTCTATGAACTTCAAAAAAAAGACATACATTTCTGAATTAACATTGCAAGACACTGCTAGGTTACTTTCCATAAATTACTGGATTTATTAACCACCATTTAGGTGATGATGATTACGGATGACTTGTGAGTTTACGTCCGTTTCAACAGTATTTCAGTCATACCAGGACGGTCACTAATTGTAATTCTATTTTAATTGTTGTAGCTTCCGTTTCAACAGTATTTCAGTCATACCAGGACGGTCACTAATTGTAATTCTATTTTAATTGTTGTAGCTTTTGGCACAGAGAATCCTTCTGGAAACTAAGACAATAATTATTAACTGTCAAAAATAAGAGTTATTCATACACAATGTTCTGGGTCTTCTGACTTGGCATGAGGTGGGGGCATCAGTTTACTTCAGACACATTTCTAGTTACAGTGTTAATTGTGCTTTCCAGCAATTAAAGTCAACAGCTCAACAAAATAATAGTGGTAATAATTGCAGATTGGCTGTGTCAACCTGTGTGTGAGTTAGACTTGTTTTCTATTAAATAGATTCTATACATTTCAGGCGAAGTAGTGGTGGGTCTAAAAACCAACAATCTTTCTCAAAGACTCACAACAGGAAAAATAGTTCCTCAGATGTCAGCAATAGTTCTGGTACCCATGACAACCTGAGACCAAGGGAGAACACTCCCAGTATCAGTTTCAGTGCAGCTGATGGGGTGAAATTAGACTTTGATGGTCAGTCAGTAGCCGCAAGTGAGAGGAGTGATACAAGTAAAGATTTATTACAACTTGGCGGGCGTAAATCGTCTGAGAGTGCACAGAGTCAGAAAAGTGGTGAAAGCGATACCGCAGACCTAAAAGAAAAATGCTTTGAACAGTCTTTGGACACTATTTTAGATAAATGTTCGGAAACATCAATGGATCTCACCTTAGACAGTAGGGATTCAAAGTCACCAGATGAATCGGTGACTCCCGTAAAGTCGGGGAAATCGACAGAGAGGAAGAAGAAGAGCGTTCCTTGGTATACAGTAAGTTGAATTTGAGTTTTACAGGGTTGGAAATAAGATCGGGAAAATTTTCCTTGTGGATTGATGCATTAGTAGTAGGGATAACATAGTAAGCTCATTTGCTCTCCACTCTTCATTTGTTTTGCTCATTAGTTAGTATTAAATCTTTAAGCCCCAGTGACGAAATTAGCAAAATATGCAAACAGCGTAGATCCTGATGAGGTGGCTCATGATGAGCCGCCTCATCTACATCTACACTGTTTGCCCTCTAGTCTTTGAATTCTCAATATGAAATGTCTTAGCAAAGGCATTTTTTTAATTTTTGCAGACGTAAATTTTGTCGTCTGCTTTTTGGTGCTTTAAGAGTTAAGGTGTATGAATATATGTCAGTCTTTATTCACCACTTTCACAAAGGGGAATAACTTTTGTGATTTCCTGTGTCCTACCCAACATGACAAAGCACAAAATAAGGTCTGCGAATCAATGCAAGAATAGACTTTATTTTTAGGTCAACTCCTAAAGGAAAGAATTTGCAAATTCTTTCCTTTAAGAGTTGACCCCCACCCATTTAGAAGGGAGGTAAAAATAAAAATGGCAGTTCCTTCCCCTGAAAGTGTTTCCATACACCTTAGGTCATTCCAAGCTTTTACCTCAAGTGTGGCACAGCTATTTAGAAGCTAGAATATCTTATTCTTATCAAAGCATGATGTGATCTGTTTACTAGAACAGTTCTATGTTTTTTATGGAGAACTACATGCAGATTAACAGAAATTATCTAAGATTTACCATGCGATTTTGCCCCTTTGTTGGAGCCTCATATTAAATAGGATGTAGTTACTCTTGCATGGGAAATATTCAAGCTTAGTTGTGTTTTTGTGTATTAAAAGAAGTTTCTTTTAGTTTCTGTGCAGCGCCACTAATTACCATATTGATTTGGTTATAAGGCGGATTGGGTGGGAAAGGGGGCCCTCTGGAATGACCCTCCAATATCCACATGTTCTGAACACAGGCGCTTTAAGTTCTATGCTTAAAACAACAACTCAAAACCCTTTGAACTTGACGCAGTCTGTAGTCCGTTTCGTAAGAAATGACCAGGTATGCAAGCAAACACGGTCGATTTTTGGGACTGCTAAAACTGCCAGTTAGAAACACTCCTTCAAAAGCAAACTTCTTACCTGTAAACATCGTTTCAAAATATATCTATAAACATGATAAATTTGTTCAGTTATGGTCTATGCGGTGCTGTAATCCTGAATTCAAAATTTGCCTCAAAATCTCGTCGCCATTACGGTGTCCAGTTTCCGGTTTACTGTGCTGCGCCAAAGTTGAGCATGTGCTTGTATGCTTTGAAAATCACATATCAGCGAAATCATTCAATTACCCTTTTAGATATGACCAATGTAGTTGAATCACTGATTCCATGTATTTACAATATTTTGTTTGTCCTAATTTCGGTCAAAACGTTTCTTACGAGTGAAAACTTGAAGCAAACATGATGAAATTGACGTCATGATTTTCGTGTCAACAACGTCAAAACTGCGCTGTAACCTTGGCGTAAAATTTTAATTTGTTGACTGAGGCCTATGTGTACTAATTATCTGAACAACAAAGATGCAGATTAGCTTGCGCATCTGCATAGTCTGATTGGCGATTTTGTTGTTTGATGATTGGACAGAGTAGGAAACTGTACATTTAAGAGGATCTGCAGAATCACTTCATTTTTCCCGTAATAGAACCCGATGACGTTGCTGTGCGATGTTGATACACAGGAAACTGGAGACAGTAATGGAGTCTGAACACATGCTTGCACACCTGGCCATTTCTTCAAAATAGCTTATAGTCTGGATATTTGGCGGCATCATTAGCATAAAACTTCAAGCGCCTGTGATCTGAATAAGTCTTGTGCAAATCTGCTGTAAAGTAGATTTTATCCCATAAATCCCATAAATCTAGAACCATCTTACATGATGGATCTAGATTTTTTTGGTTGCCTGTAAGACAGGCTTTTTCCTCCTCTAGAATATCTAGATCAGTCTTATAAAGGCAAAAAATGCAGCTTTCAGCAGAATACACAAGACTAAAAAGGTATTTGTGTCACTGCTGAAAAGATGTACTTTTGTCACCCATTAGATAAGAATAAAAATACCATTCTACAGCTGTCTGAGATTTTTTTTATCTCGACCAGCTATCTCAGCTTAGGCCTGAAAGCTGTCTCAAAATGTCATCAATCATTAATTATGTCCCCCCACCACGGCACGGGGGAGGGAATGGGGAGGGACGTATTGTTTATAGTGTGGATCCCCTTGGTGTAGCTTCTTGTCTGCACTCTGTCTCCTGAAGGGATGCATGGATTTTGACCAAACTTGCATAGATACATCATTGGGTGGGGGGGGGGGGGGAAAGACTGATTAGATTTTGGTGACCTTGACCTTATTTTCAATATCACGGAGGTCAAAGAATGATGAAAAATAGCATGTCTGCATCATATCTCCTGAAGGAATTGGTGGAATTTTACCAAACTGGCACAGATATATCTTTGGGAGATGGCAAAGAATTGATAAGATTTTGGTGACCTTGACCCCATTTTCAAGGTCATAGGAGGTCAGAGAATGATGAAAAATAGCTTGTCTACACCATATCTCCTGAAGGAATTGATGAATTTTTACCAAAGTGGCACAGATATATCTTTGGGAGATGGCAAAGAATTGATTAGATATTGGTCTCCTTGACCCCATTTCAAGGTCACAGGAGGTCAAACAGTGCTGCAAAAATGCATTGTCTGCACCACATCTTCTGAATGGATTTGAACCAAACTTGCACAGATATATCACTGGGGGATGGCAAAGAACTGATTAGATTTTGGTGACCTTGACCCCGTTTTCAAGGTCACAGAAGGTCAAAGAGTGCTGAAAAATGGCTTGTCCGCACCATATCTTCTGAATGGATGGATGGATTTGAACCAAACTTGCACATATATCACTGGAAGATGGCAAAGAACTGATTTTATTTTGGTTACCTTGGCCCCATTTTCAAGGTCACAGTGCTGAAAAATGGCTTGTCTGCACCATATCTCCTGAATGGATGGGTGGATTTGAACCAAACTTGCACAGATATATAATTTGGAAATGCAAAAGAACTGATTATATTTTGGTGACCTTGACTATATTTTCAAGGTCACAGGGGTCAAAGAATGTTGAAAAATGGCTTGTCTGCACCATATCTCTGGAATGGATGGACGGATTTGAGCCAAACTGTCACAGATGCATCACTGGGAGATGGAAAAGAAATGATTAAATTTTGGTGACCTTGACCTCTTTTTCAAGGTCACAGAAGGTGACCTTGACCCTATTTCAAGGTCACAGGAGGTCTTAACTTGGCAGCATTTAGGGAAAGTGGTACTGCTGGGAAAGCGCAGGTGGGGGGGGGGGGGGGGGGGGGAGGACATCTGTTTTTGTCAAAAACATTTCTAGTTACACACTTAAATTCAGCAAATCCACTACCTGCTACCTGCTACCACCTGTCATGTAAATTGCATGCAGAATGGAATTCACAGCTGTTGATGTACATTTAGTGTCACTGTAGATTTCAGATTAGCTGCCTGTCATGAAAAACACTTACACAAGCTGAACTAACACACATATCTGAATTATTAACTCGCCTGAACAAAGTTCAGGAAGAGCTATTGTACTACCCCCGGTGTCGGCGGCAGCGGCGGCGGCATTAGCAAAATGTTAAAGTTTTACGTTAAAGTTTTTGGGTGATGGGGAAGGCGCTGTCAGGCGAGCTATCCTGTCCCGCTGACAGGTCTTGTTAATAGACACTTAGCTTGAAGTTTATAGGAATGGTCTCCACAAGAAGTTAAGATATTCAATGAATATTCTGCTTTATAAAATACAATGGGTGCTATAAAAAATCTATGATGGGGTTGAGGCCGCAACAAGAAAAGCTCAGGCTTGTTTCAATATTATCTAAGTCTTTTGCTCACCAAACCTCGCGTAAGATTTAAATAATCTGAAAACTAGTCAAGATTTCATTGTTTCGGCCTCAATCCCATCATAGATTCTATATTATTCCCTTCCAAAACATGATCCAATCTTATATAAGATGGACGTAAGCAATTTTTTTATGGCTAAATGGGATTTTAGACTATTCTAGGGAGTTTTACACATTTTTTTCGTACAAAAAGATAATAATTGAAAAAAAGAAAGGGCTTTCGATCACTGAAATCTGAGACCAAAATTAGGTCCCATCCCCAAGGTCAAAAAGTATCTCCCCCTCCCAAAATTCCTCCTCTCCCCCCCCCCACCCCCCCCCCCCACCCCCCCCCTCCCCCTCCAAAAGAAAAATTCCCAATCTGAAGTGAAGCTTCACTGCTCAGTTCAAATATCATGGATCTTAATCAATTTCAGTCATAGTGCCTGTCATTTTGCCAATTAATTCTAAAGGCCCCGATCCCAGTCCCCAAAAGGGAACCCTTACCCTTAAGATCTTTGAGAAGTTACCAGAAACAAGATTTGTTTTATTTTGGCTGTGAAGTGCTTCAGTATAAAAACACTTACAACCATTAATTTTCCATTTGTCTCAGCAGAAATGTCCGAACCAGGTGGACGGGTACAACAACATGTTTTTCAGCCACTTTTGTAAAAGGAGGCAACTTATGTGAGTTCTTGTTTGCTTCTGGGTGACAAAATCATTCCAAAGTGTCTGTCTTTTAAGGGAAAGGTTTTACTTTCATAGGTGTAAAATTCTTTCTTAAAAGAGGTGATCTCCATTGAGCAGAGAGGCAAACTGAGACTGGCAGAGTTGCTTCCCCTGAAAATTCAGGCATTTACCTGAAAGAGGTACTGATGAGTGGCCACAGCATAATTATGCTATTAGGAAGAAATATGGAAAAAATATTGAAAGCCTTATTCCATGTCTAAGGTGAAAGGATACATTTTCAGGGGAAGCAACTCTTCCACTTTCATTTTCTCCACCTTCAAAGGGAATGAAATCACTTCTGCAGGAAGGATCCTGTCACTGTCAGGAAGGGCTTCATGATCCAAGGAAGCCAACAGGAAATCAAAAGCAGTTTTCTCCGTTTGTAAAAATAAAAATTGTAAAACATTCCATACACCTTGGGTAAGCAGGTAAGAAATAGTTATAGTTTAAGATACCATTTTATAGAACAATTTATATATTGAAATGTTAGTTTCACAGAAAATAAGATGACGTACATATGATTGACAGCTTGGACAATTTCCAGGTGTTTGGAAATATATCCACTGTAAGTATAACTTGAGCTAAAGAAGAAAAAACACATATTACTTATATACTGCTTCTCCTTGTCCGCTAATTACTGATTAATTGTTTTCTGCTTATTTTAATCCTCTTGGGAGATAAATAGCAACACTGGTGCAGCTATCAAATAGCTTGGCAATAACTTGTTGCACAGATAATGCACCATTCATTTGCAACTAGGCTACCCCAGGGCAGGGGAATAGAGGGGACTTCCGACTTTTCTCTGCAAACCCCCAGATGCACAGCACTGTGGGGACAGTTATCTGATCAAATCGCTGTTCAAAGCCCTTGCCCAAGAGACTAGCTTCAGCAGTTTTGGTTGCTATCATTGTCCCAGTTATTTTGACAGCCAGTCGAAAGCCCATTTTGACAGCCAGTCAAAAGCCTCACACCTGCATAGCACTACAGAAACAACGGTCAGGTGAAAACATTGTAGTTAATCCGCACTATTCCACAGCTCTAGGGTTGCAAATGACTGGTGGATAACTTGTAATATTTACTGATTAGAGTAAAGAGAACTGCAAATTAGTACAAGTAATGTGAACAAAATTTTGTCACAGAAGCCATTTATCTCCATTGATTCTGTTCTGTTTATCTATTTTGGTATCTCATGATATCTTTTAATTTTCTTTCTTTGGTATTTTCAAGTTTTGTGAAACAGTTCTAAATTTTAGCTGTTGACAAGAACGGAAATTAGCCTCAAGAGAGGCCTCTCCTTTCATCATACCTCCCAAATAGCATTGCCCATATAGGCTTCATTATTTAATTTTAATGCTGCCCTTCACGGAGAAAAAAAGCAGGGGTGTCATCCAAATTTGGATCTAACCAGGCCCTGATGTAATAAAACTTTTCTCATGCTCAACTCAGCTGAGCATAAAATTTTCTCTGCTAAAAAATATGAAAATGCCAACTAATGTTGACTTTTCATATTCTTAAGCAGAGAAAATTTCATACTCTGCTAAATTGAGGAAGAAAACAACTGATGAGTAATTTACTATTCAAGTAAAGTAAGCAAGTAAAGTTTCTTGCTCAGCTGAGTTGAGCATGAAAAAAGTTCTATAACCTCGGGGCCAGATCTCTAGGGACAGACTTGATTTAGCTGTCCTGTCTACTGTTTTTACTCCAAACTGGAAGAACAGAAACCAAGTTCACTGGAACAGCTGTGCCAGTCTGAGTACTCCATCTTAAGAGTAGGTGTGGTCAGAACAGTCTCTTGACCTGCTCTGAAAAACCATGGCCGAAAGCTGCAGGATGTTTGTCTGTGTAAAATTTATCTTGTGCAAAAATAAGAATAATTGGTTTAGGCTTTAGTTTCAAATGTCTAATTTACCTTTAATAATAGTATGAACAGATTTACGGGAAATTTTATACCTTTGGTCAATGAGATGAAATAAAAATAAAATCTTAGATAGTGTTGGTCATTGAAAAAAATAAAAACAAAATGTTTTAAATTGATATTCAGAGATATAAAGAGCTCTACATGTTGGTTTAAAAAATATTTTTATTGAATTTCAAATCACAAACACACATTGGATATATACATGTAGAAGCTTTGTTTTTCACTTGACACCTGACTACTCCAAAGTGTTCCATTCACTTGATTCAGGTGGCTGTCTCGGCGTGCTCAGAGTACTCTAAAAAAATCAAATCAAATCTGCCCTAGATAAGAGGAGTTTCAATGGTATTACTGATAATACTGAAATAATTTCTTTCCGCAAAACACAGAATGCTATTTCTCATTGGTGTGAGGGTCATACTTTAATCCTTTCGTGTCTCCTTCCGCTGATTCAAGAAGAGCAGTTGTCAGTTACTGGCGAAAGTATGTGCACTTAGTACTGGTTAACCGCTTAGGAGGTTTAAGCCTGCCCAGGAATAGTGTGGTTAGGATAACTGACCGTCCCGGCATGACCAAAGCTGTTTACCGTGGACGTAAAACAACAAATCAATCAATCAGTCATACTTTAATCTGTATGTTTTTATAAGAAATAAGAAAAGCCAAGAACTACCAACACACCCTTATCTGTTGTTCTATTAGAATGACAGTACTCCAGGTAAGTGGGTCTTTGAAGATACTTCTGAGATAATTTTTCTTATTTCTCTATGAAAACATACGTTGTGACCCCTCATTAGTACTGTCTCAGCAAGAGGGTTCAAATGAGGGTTCAAAGTATATGTTTTATGGAGAAATATTAAAAATTACACATACATGTATCCCTAAATTATCTCTGTTACCCCTTCTTATCTGGGGCTCTGAGTTGTCTTGTCTTGATATATACTGATTTCCTGTTTTGTTTACCGGTATATCAGATACCCAGGTTCTTACAAACGGACATGTCCAAATTCAAGTGGATGCAATTTTGATTAAAGTCTTTATCACATATTTCGGCATTAGCTGGGCATCCGTTAAACTGTCACCTAAAGAACTGTAAGGTGTACCCATGTATTCGCACACTAAAGTCATAGCATAATAACGACAGCACAAGGTTTCTCCATTTAAGGGGAATACCTGCTAAACCAAAGAATTGTAATTGTCTGTCTTGCTTTCCATACCTTTTGAGTAAGGGAGATAGCTTACTAATTTGTGCTTATGCTTTTATATTTTATGCAAACAAACATGTTGCATTAAAATCTGCAAGAAATTTTATCCTGCAAACTTAATTCGGAAAGGTATGCTTTTTGTGCTTAAAAGTTGTTGGCAAAGAGTCTTCCATTTTTGAAAACTCTTATAATGTATGTTTTATTTTCATTTCCTTTTGTTGTCTTTTTTTCTAGTTTGGTTTCATTCTACATGTTATATTTTCTTTAAATTTTTGTTGAGTTATACAATATCGCTCAGAAGAATATTTTCCACAATGTTAAAAAACGTTAGTTTATTTTCTGTATAACGACCGAGCAAGTGTAGTACATGTAGTATGGACGTTGGTCGGGGCATATTCATAAAAGCACAAAGCTAATGGATGAATGGATATGACTTATAGCAGAGCGCCATATAAAGTGGGGCTTTGAGGATAAGTCCAAGATGATTTTTAATTTTAAGATGACGTTTAGTCATATTTACAGTCTCATTTACAAGGAAGAAAGGTACTACGTCTAAACAGATTATGACATACATAAACAGGTTCTCACTAGCATTTAAAAACAAACATTGAAATAACCAATCCAAAAAAATCCTTGCCAGCCCTTGTCTGATCTGGGTTCACACTAGTTGCTAAGACATCTGCCCAAATCTTTAGGGTCAGTTTGCATGTACAGTGCCTTAAAATCTAATCACCTGCTATTTCACACCTGTGTCAAATAGACAGTATCACAGTATCAGGAAAAGAGACAGCAAGGAAGCATTCTATGCTCCCCCCCACCCACACACACACACACACCACCACCACCACCAAAGGCGTCAAGAGACATACTGTATTCCTTCGTTTATAAGATGGAGAATTTTCCCTTCCAAAACAGTCCCAAAAATCTAGATCCCTCTTATAAGATGGATCAAGATTTTCAGGATTGTTTTGGATTGGAAGAAAAACACCATCTTGTGGCAGAATTACGCAAGACTAATGTGCAGATGTGAGGCAATTTTGCGAGGAGAAACCCCTGTCTTATTGCAAAATAAACATGGTATGTCCCTCACCAAAGGCAAAGAGATCTATTGGTTTTGATGCTGATTTAGTTGAAGTCAGCGTAACTGTTTCTTGTCCCCACAGTATGCGGAACCAATGGGTGGATTTTCACCCAACTTTGGATATATCCTAGACCTGGTCAGGTTCTTGTGACCTTGACCCAGTTTCCGTCTCTTCATAATAACCAGGAAATGACCATCTACTAACAGAGAGTATATCTGCAGTATCTCATATGTAACAAAATGCATAAAGTGCCAAAAATGCAGATGACAAAATTTATGTCTGCAAAATTATAAAAAGATGTTTTGTACTAGCTACATCAAAGATAAGAGGGCAAACAGAGTAGATCCAGATGAGGTGGCTCATTCTGAGCAGCTCATCTGGATCTACTCTGTAGCAAATTCGACTTTTTTCCTTTTTGGGGGCTTTAAGTGATAAACTTTACTAAAAATACTCAGACACAGGCATATCTGTAAAGGACTTTTCCAGAGAAGAAGGATTTATTTGGCTACATGGCTATAAGATGGTTTTATTTCTCCCTCCAAAATCTTGATAAATTTTACACTAAAAAGAGACAGTTGAAGTTTCATACTCGAGAGCAAACTGTAGATCCAGATGAGGCAGCTCATGATGAGCTGCCTCATCTGGATCTACAATTTGCTCTTGAGGCTTTTGATTCACAGAATGATATATTTGATTGAAACTTTGTTTGAAATTTTGCAGACGTAAATTTTGTTGTCTGCTTTTTAGTGCGTAAATGTTTTGGGAGGGGAAACACTGTCTTATAGTCAACATATAAACATGTCTCCACTTTTCAAAAACTAAACCTGAACTGTCTGGAGATGACTGTCAGGAGACAAATTTCATATAAGAGTTTCAGTTACCGTCAGATCCTGTACCATATTGTACTGTTTTGTAACCATGTAATTTGATATGTGTATTAAATAAAATATTGTTTAAACGAACTGTATGGTAAGAGCATATTTCCCTCTTTGTTCTGGAATTTTCAAAGGTGAAACAAAGAAATGGATACCTTGATGCACATATGCGCGTGTTGTCTTTAAATAATTAATAGCAGTCTCTTTGTCTACTTGACACTTGGCTAAACAGCATAAGGCATGTAAATAATAAATTATCTTTAAAGACCAACAACAGATCTATATAGAGGAATATCAAATTATTACATCTGCTTCCCTTGACCATTTTAACCCTTAAAGCGCCAAATATAAAAAATTGTTGAATTTGCAAACAGTATAGATCCTGATGAGGTGGCTCATAATGAGCCACCTCATCTGGATCCACACTGTTTGCCCTATAGTCTTTGAATTCTCAATATGATATAGCTTGGACAAAAAATTTTTTTTTAAATTTCTGCAGACGGAAATTTTGTCGTCTGCTTTTTTGCGCATTAGGGGTTAAAGATGACACCAGTCTTCAAGCTTGCTACACAAAAGTATTTGGACAAGAACAACTGAATGCAGTGATGTATATCAAGCCATGACCTACATTTTACAGTTCATTGAGCACAGAAAATTTAGGTTCACCGGTTGCATTTTGCACAGTTTCTAAGTAAGCAGAATTGGGATACAGACTTCATTCCTGGTATACAGTGACATTCTGGGGAAGGTCAAACATATCTAATGTTGACCTATATTTCATGATTCACTGCACCTGTAAAAATATTCCACCAACCATCATGACCATGTTTAAATTACTTTCCCAGTAACGACAAAGAGGTGAAGCTGTAATATTTGGCATACCCTTACATCTGGGAAAGACCAGGATAAAGCTGCGTGAAGTTATATCTAGTGTTGATGGGAATTTCATGCGTCAGCAATTTTGCCTCATATTTCTAAAATTATTTTATGGATAAGCATAATACTTGGAGTAATAGTTTGGTGTGACACTATGAGTGACCTCATACTAAGTGTTACTCAGTGTGACCTTTATGTCATGGTCAAGTAAGTTCTGCCTAATATCTTCCACACTATTTCATGGATTTGTTTAATTATTGGTATAATGGTACATTCAGAGACAATGCTTGACCTCAGAATTACTTCTAGGTTACTGTGACCTATATTTCACAGTTCAGTGATATTGTCTTATATCCAGCACTGTTTCATGAATTTGAATACTCTTAGGGAAACTCTTCATTCTGACACTGCAGTTGACATTGATATTGTTAATATCAAATGTGCCCTTGTTAAAGTCAAGTTCCCCATAAGTTGGGCTTTATTGTCTTCTAACAATTCCTCTTTATGTGTTATGCCTCGAAATATGAGTTGTGTGAGAGAAAACAGATATCAGGGCATATGGGAACTTCACATACCCTGTCATGGCTAAGGCAGATTTTATCATGCTGCAAGATACAATAAGGTGAATATACCTATTCAGGAGAAGCAAGGTGAATATACCTATTCAGGAGAAGCAACTCTGCCATTTTCATTTTGCCTCCCTTTATAATGGGGGTCAACCCTTGTAGGAAAGAATTTGCTCCTTTAGGAGCAA
Organism: Ctena decussata; assembly: GCA_963989385.1. Classification (NCBI taxonomy): domain Eukaryota; kingdom Metazoa; phylum Mollusca; class Bivalvia; order Lucinida; family Lucinidae; genus Ctena; species Ctena decussata. Next base: position 48,183,612 of record OZ022504.1, read on the forward strand.
ATTCTTTCCTACAAGAGTAGACCCAATTTGGAAGAGTTTTGTTATTCAGGGAAGCAAACAGGAAGTCACAATGGCGGAAACATATGCAGATGAACCGGTTCACCTTAAGGGCTACTTATTTCTTTTCTCTGCACTAAATGATACAATTATAAAGGGAATTACCTCTTGTAAGACGGATAGTTCTCAAAGATAGCACAAATTGGGATTATTTCAGCAATCATGCCATGTAGGAATTAGAGCTGCAAATAAGGCCGGAAGATTCCTGATATTCTTTCACATTTCATAAAAATATTATATGACACTTAATAGAACTGCCTCACTGAGGTGCCTCTAATGAGGGGCCTTTTGGAGAATAAAGAAAAGCTGCTAAAATATTAACATCAGAAAGCATCTGTATCTTGAAACCCTGGTAACTAAGCTCTGTGAGTTAGGTTCGGGCTTGCTGATATAGCGGCATAATAGCGGTGCATGGTTTGATTCCTCGCCTGCGGAAACCTCAACTATAAACAGGTTTCCATTGCACACAACCTTTCATTATCACCCTCTCATCATCTTGATATGACCATGTCAAAAATTTGCCAGCCTCAATGTCGCAAACAGTGCAGAGCCATATCAGTCTGCTCCTTTATGAGCAGTCTGATCTGGTTCTTGATGGTTTTACATGGGTTATTCTGTCACAAAATTAAGGCTTATTATGGCATTTATCGTTTGGTGTAAATTATGAGCCATTATTATTCGTCATTGATCATGGCCATAATTATATACAGGGTGTTGACTGTAAAAAGGGGAACAGACCCAGACATTGGCTGTGAATCCATGCATTCTAATCATGGTCTTCAATTTTCACTTTACGTCTTTCCCTGTCGGTAATCCATACAGAGTAAATTATAAAACTGCAGTTGCCATGGATTGATCTTTACTTTTACTGGTCCTAAGTGTCTTGAAGTGTGTTTGATGTGGCCAGGTCTATATATGGGCATAGCTGAGAAAGGAACAACTAGCAGACCATGTGAAAAGGGAATATCAGATCAGCATTTTCAAACATGCTTACATGGGTATCAGAGCTTTTCACTGCTCCTTGACGGACTTTTTAAGTTCTTCTGGAATTTACAAAGCACATTGATAGCTTTGATCAGATTGCTTAGGGCTGATCTGAGCATTAGCTGGTTTTATAACAGTGAAAATTTTAACAGATAGATCTGAGCAAACAGTGCAGACCCAGATCAGACTGCTCCTTATAGGAGCAGTCTGATCAGGGTCTACGCTGTTTGCCACGCCATCTGCATCTTTTGAATACATTGCTGCGTTATGAAACGAAACTGTCCAATTTTTAAGACAATAACAATAATTATTTTTAGTGACCCAATTTTACGGTTAGAGAGGGAATTATGTCAGTTTGTCCTGTTTCTCCTGTGTGGCCATCTTTATTAGGAGTGTCTTTGAATAAATGATGCTGTTTGTGCTGTAAAAATTGTGGGTTATTGCCAGTTGTATAACCTATTGCCAGCTTTAACAGATAAAGACTTTAGAAACAGAATATGATATAGCTGCTGCTGTTGAGAAGGATTTTGAATATAATCTGGGATAATTTCTTCTTTTTTTTTGTCAGTAAAAGGCGTTGTGGCTCTGTTTTCTATAGGGATATCATTTCATGAGGGGCCACTGCTTTAGTTTTTTTACCGTAAAATTCTGAAAATTGGGGCACTTGAAATATTTACTGTAATTGTCCTAAAAATGGAACAGTTTGGTTTTACAATGCAATAATGCTTTCAAAACGTGCAGCTGGAATGGCAGACAGTGTAGATCCTGATCAGACTGCTCCAGAAGGAGCAGTCTGATCTGGGTCTGCACTGTTTGCTAAGACCTATCTATCCCATTGCTTAGAATTTTCATGGTAAAAAGTATCTTGTGGGCTCGGTGATAAGAACTATATACACTGAGGCACTTTTATTGAGGAGCTGGAAATAATGTCTTTTATGAAGAAATAAGAAAAATTATCCCACAATTTTAATCATAATCTAGCCTTTCAGAGCTTTTTACATGTATATCGTGACAGTGCTTTAATCAAATCATGGAGATTTTGCATCACGCTGGACCAGTTCCAGCTGTGGTAAGTTAAAGACTCAGAGCTTAGATAAATGGGAGGGAGTGGTTGATGGTCATTGGGGATTATTTTTCTGAGCTTAGATAAATGGGAAAGAGTGAATGGTGATCATTAGAGATTATTTTTCTAAGCTTAGATAAATGGGAGAGGTGTTGGTGGTCATTAGGTACAATTTTTGGGAGATTAGATAAATGGGAGGCAGTGGTTGGTGGTCGTTAGGGATGATTTTTCAGAGCTTAGATAAATGGGAAAGAGTGGTTGGTGATCATTAGAGATTATTTTTCTAAGCTTAGATAAATGGGAGAGGTGTTGGTGGTCATTAGGTACAATTTTTGGGAGATTAGATAAATGGGAGGCAGTGGTTGTTGGTCGTTAGGGATGATTTTTCAGAGCTTAAATAAATGGGAGGGAGTGATGATTGGTGGTTGTTAGGGATAATCTTTCAGAGCTTAGATGAATGGGAGGGAGTAGTAAGTGGTCATTAGGGATAAATTTTCAGAGCTTATACCCTGTTTAGACTAGAGTTTTACTCCGAATCGAATCCGAATTCGCTTCGAATTAACTGTTTACACTAGCAAATCTAATTCCAATTAAAAACTAATTCGGAGTGAACTAATCCTACAGAGTACCTTGGATCGAAACCAAATTAACGTTTACTTCGGATTAGAAATCGTGTCTAAACAGCAAACAGAGGCGAATCCGCATTAAAATTTATTTTTTTACTGACCTCGGGCATGTTTAGGTCATGTTAACATTTGAGCATGCTGCAGTTACTTTACTGCGAAGTAACTTGCACCGAATCGAAAACGGTATAGTCTAAACAGACAAGTGGGTTCGCTTCGGATTACCTTACTGCGGAGCAATCTGTTCCGAATCGAAACAGGTATCGTCTAAACAGAGTATTAGATAAATGGGAGGGAGTAGTAAGTGGTCATTAGGGATAAGTTGTCTTATTTCTCCATCCAAAACATAGGTAGTGACTCTGCATTAGAACCGCCTCAGTGAGACAGTTCTAATGAGGGTCACTATTTACATTTGATGGAGAATAAAAAAACATTATCGGATAATCCTTACGTATTTCATATCTACCAGTTGAAGACTTAGGCTCGATTTCACTTCACAGACATAACAGACTGACAATGTAAAATTTTGGTGTTCGGAATGCTAAACCGTGTATTAAGTTCGACATGAAATTGGGCCTTAGTGCATTGTGGTAGATATATCAGGATTTTGCAGGACTCTAGATAAGTGCAGTATTGGATAATTTCAGGATACCATGGTAATATATGTATATTCAGAATTGTCCAAGTGTTTCAGGATGCATTCACAGTATATAATTATTTAAAGAACATCAACAGAAATGATCTCAAAAAAATGATACAATACAAAATACGGTTAACTCCTGCTAACTCAAAGTCCGAACTCATCCCAAACCACTGATAACTCAAAGTAAATTTTCTGGTCCTAGAAAATCCACATTGAGGTTTCAGTAGTTTGAGATAAAAAGAACTGAACTGTAAATAAAAATAGAAAATGTGTCCAAACTATATTCTTTGATATAGGAGGGTACTTTGAGATACCAGTGTTAGAGATATCAGGAGTTGACTGTAGCCCCTGTAGTTGAGGAACTTGATCTTGCTACTTATAATCCAGCTAAAGGGAATCTTTTGTATTTTCTTAGTTGGTTTGAATGTGTTGTCAGATTTTCTGCTGCAGTTACACATACTAGTGTATTATCTCTGAATATTGTTATTTTCAGATGCTTAGTCCCACGTACAAATCAAGAAGTGAAGATTTCAAGAAACAGTTTAAAGATGTTCCATTGGATGAAAGACTTATTGTGGGTAAGAAATCCGTTAGTTACTATTTGAAGATAAAATAGTCTGTGGGGTATGTAATAGTCATACCATGTTTTGTCCGCCTGTACGTGGAGATAATCCACAAGTTTTAGTGACATAACATTTGGACATTTCTAAATGAGCCGCGACACAAGAAAACCAACAAAGTGGTTGTGCAACCAGCACAGACTCAGATCAGCCTGGGCATCCGCCCAGTCTGATCAGAGTCTTCGCTGTCCATATGGAGGTAGCTTAGACCCTTAGCTACCCTTTAAGAGCTTAGCAAAGAGTCTGATTTAGACTGGAGGGATGCCCAAGCTGATCTGAGTCTGTGCGGGGCGCACAACCACTTTGTTGGTTTTCTTGTGTTGCTGCTCATATAACTAAATAGGACTTTGTGTGGTTCCTCTTTGTTAAACTGATGGAAACAGCAGTTGGCAAGTCAATGTAACATTATTTTTGGAAAACAGGCTGGGGGCGTTTATTAGAGCAGGGGCATTTATTAGGATTAATACAGTATATTAAGCCCCAGTTTTGTGTGCTTCTGCTATTAAACATTGAATGCAAATTACTTCTAGATCTTTGTTTTTCCAGATTATTCATGTGCTTTACAAAAAGAAATCCTGGTTCATGGAAGAATGTTTGTTACGCAGAATTGGATATGTTTCTATGCCAACATATTCCGCTGGGAGACAATTGTAAGTTGAAATGTTTTGCTATTGTTAGGTCAGACTGAAGGTTGAAAGTTTCTCTTCTGCTTGGACATATGAACTAAATGTTGCTTTAACAGAAAAAGTAGTTCATCATACCAGTAATTAATGTAACATGAAATTATGAATTAAACACTTTAATTTAAATATAAGATTTTAAATAATTTTAAATATCTAGACTTCTCCATGGAAACATTAGTTCATTTAACACAAGGTCATTCATTCTGGAAAGACTGCTAGACCACTTCCTTTTTATATGCCCCTTTTGAAAAAAACGGACGTATTATGTCGTGGTGCTGTCCGTCCGTCTGTCCATTCGTAAACATTCTTGTACACACCATAACTCAGTAACCATTTGGGATAACTTCATGAAATTTTATAGGCATATGTATTAGGTAGGGTAACGTGTCGCATGTAAGAATGGTTGCTCCCCCTTCCTTAGTTTTTAAGTTATGCCCCTTTGATTGTTTTTTACCCTGCAGGTCTTGTACGCCACATAACTAGATAACTTTTTGGGATATCTTCATTAAACTTCATAGCAATGTGTATGAAGTCCCAACGATGTGTTGCGCACAACAGTGGTTGCTCTCCCTTTCTTTATTTCAGAGTTACATCCCTTTTACTAGTTCTATTAGACTATTTTTGTGAATACTTGTCTTGTGCATCCATGAACTCAGTAACTGTTTGGAATATCAAGATGAAACTTTGAAGCAATGTGCATGATCACAAGATGATGTGTCACATATAAGAATGGTTGCTTTCCCTTTCTTAATGTTGGATAAACCTCCCTTTGAATAGTCCGCCTGTAAACATTTTTGTGCGCGCCATAACTCAGTAACCATTTGGGATATCTTCATGAAATTTTATAGGCATATGTATTAGATAGGGGGAACATGTCACGTGTAAGAATGGTTGCTCCCCCTTCCTTAGTTTTCAAGTTATGCCCCTTTGATTGGTTTTTACCCTGCAGGTCTTTTGCGCATATTAACTAGATAACTGTTTGGGATATCTTCATACAACTTCATAGCAATGTGTATGAAGTCCCAAAGATGTGTCGCATACACCAATGGTTGCTCTCCCTTTCTTCGTTTCAAGATTACATCCCTTTTACTAGTTCTTTTAGACTATTTTTGTGTATACTTATCTTGTGCATCCCTTAACTCAGTAGCTGTTTGGAATATCATGATGAAACTTTATAGCAATGTGCATGATCATAAAATGATGTGTCACATATAAAAATGGTTGCTCCCCCTTTCTTAATTTTGGAGTTACCTCCCTCTGAATAGTTTTTTTAGGATTTTCCATTCACTCCATATCTCCTTAACCTTTAGAAATATTAGAATGAAACTTTGTGGGAATGTGTATAATAATGGGTAAATGTATCCTGAGTAAGAACCAAAACTCTGGCTTACTTACTGAATTATCTACCCTTCCATAAATTTCCTTAAAGTAACTGTTTAGAATATTCTAACACAACTTGATGGTGATGTGTATATTGTCAAGGGAATGTATTAGAACCAAGAATGGTATAGCTGGTATATTTAGTTTATGAATTACCACCCTTCTTTGCCTTGGCATTACTCAACTTAGGAGCCACTTCCTCTTGGAAGCTGGTTTTTGGTGTACTAATAGTATTTGATGCGTTAAATATTTAAATAATGTTGCCTTCATTAATTATAGAGTGGTGTTCCCTGTTTTTCTGTCGGTCTATCCTTTTGTAAACAGTCTTGTTCATTCTGTAACTCCTTTATGACATTAAAACGGGTGTATTATGCGCCACTTGCGAAGCCCTTGTTAAAGGGAGCAGTCTGATCAGGGTCTGCACTGCACTGTAACAACTCCATATAAGCATGTCAGAAACTAGAAACTATAAAAAGTTTCACTCTTTTTGTCTGGGCCCACCACCAATCTTTCTGGCAATAATAAATGAAAGGGACTTGAGCTAGTGAACAAATAGGGTCACTAAAATTTTGGGCTGTTAACCAGTAAGGCCATCACATTAATCTTGGATTATGGTATTCTGTTAACAGGTGACCATTCCAACCAAAGAGATCAGTGCTATCACCAAAGAGAAGACAGCTCGGGTGATTCCTAATGCCATACAGATATCTAATGACAAGGAGAAATATTTCTTCACATCATTTGCGGCCAGAGACAAGACATATCTGATGCTCTTCAGGATATGGCAAAATGCCCTTCTTGAGCAGGTACGGTAATTTCTGTCACAAAGTCTCAAGACTTGGAAGGATATAAGGAAGTTGGGCTAAAATTATTTCTAAGTCTGAATATTTCCCAATAGAGATAGAACTAAACCAATGTCAAATTCCTTTCTTTGTGAATATGTTTGCTTTGAAACTTTCTCAGTAAAATAGAATACCATTTTACTGAAGAAGACATAAAGCCAAACTATTTAGAGAGAGTGGATTTCGACATTGCTAAAATGAGCCACAATATGACATAACCAACAAAGTGGTATATGTGCCAAACAAGGACTCAGATCAGCTTAGACATCCACCCTGTCTGATCAGAGTCTTTGCTGTACACTTTAAGGGTAGCTAAGGATCTAAGCTAGCTTCATGTCGACAGCGAAGACTGATCAAACTGGGCAGATGCCTGGGCTGATCTGAGTCTTTACTAGACACACATGACACTTTATTGGTTTTGTCGTTTTACCGCTAAAATTATTTCAGTCGAGCTTAGTTAAAAAGATACTTTCGGGCTATGGGAACTGCATAGACATGCATCAGCTTATTGGAGCCAACTGATCAGTTCTTCCTTTCTCTGAATTCTCAAAGTCTTTACATTGAAGATTAATTTCCTTGCTAAACTATGAAATAATATTTTAAAGATATTTTTGAACTTTGGTATCATTATTAGGGGTAGGGGCAGGGACTGGGATGGAAACAACAAATAATAGACTTTTTATCCCCCGACCTAAAGGTTCAGGGGATATAGCAATGAGCCTGGTGTCCATCTGTACATCTGTAAACATTTTCTTGTCCGCTCTATATCTTGAATATCCTTTGGAATATTTTCATGAAACTTCACAGTTATGTAGAACAGGTCATGACAATGTGTTGCGTGCAAGAATGGTAACTCTTGCTATTTTACTTTTTGAGTTATTTCCCCTTTGGTGAATTTTGGCAGATTCGTGTCCACTCTGTAACTTGAAAACCCTTTGGAATATTTTCATGATACTTTACAGATATGTAGAACGGGTCATGACGATGTGTCGCGAACAAGAATGATGACTCTTGCTTTGTTACTTTTTGAGTTATTCCCCCTTGATGGTTATAGCTATGATTTTGCTTTCTTTTTCAGTTATTTCCCCTTGATGGTTTTAAGTGTGATTCCGTGTCCGCTCTATAACTTAACTACCCTTTGAAATATTTGCATTATACTTTACAGATATGTAGAAAAGGTCATGACGATGTGTCCCAAACAAGAATGACAACTCTTGCTTTCTTACTTTCAGAGTTATTCCCCCTTGATGGTTTAGGTGTGATTTTGTGTCCGCTCTATAACTTGAATACCCTTTGAATATTTTCATGATACTTTACAGATATGTAGAAAAGGTCATGACGATGTGTCATAAAATAAGAAAGACAACTCTTGCTTTCTTACTTTTTGAGTTATTTCCCCTTGATGGTTTTAACTGTGATTTTGTGTTGATATTGTGTCCACTCTATAACTTGAATACCTTCTGAAACATTTTCATGATACTTCACAGGTATTTCGAACAGGTCATGATGATGTTTCCGGAACAAGAATGACAACTCTTGCTATTGTACTTTTTGAGTTATTTCCCCTTGATAGTTTTAGGTGTGATTTCGTGTCCGCTCTATAACTTGAATACTTGAATACCCTTTGAAATATTTTCATGATACTTCACAGATATGTAGACCAGGTCATGATGATGTGTCCTGAACAAGAATGACAACTCTCATTCACCATTCATACACCCCCCTCCCCCCCCCCCTCCCCCCTCCCCCCCCCCCAATTTTTGTCCAAATTCACTTATTAGAGAGCTCAAAAGTAGATTTGTAGGGCTTGTACTTTAGAAGTTATTCACACTCTCTGAAATGTTGAGTGTATCATATAGTATATCATATGCTATACATTGTGTAGATGATGGCTGTTCAAGATTTTACCTCTTTTTAGCAGTCTGGCATACTGTTTTGGACTAAGTGTTAGATAATTGTGCATCTGTTAAACAGATAATGTCAATAAGTAGCATAAAAAAATGACAATATATTACTTATATGTGTTTTGTTACCAAGGCACAAGGGGCCCATGGTCGGGGGATTTGCCATCTCCTCTGATGGCTATTTTTGTTTTATGTACTTTGGGAACAGATATGTTGATTAAGGAAGGAATATGTAATGGGGAAAATATAACAAATGAAATATGCAGAAAGATAATATTGGAGATTATATTTGGAGATAATATTATGTTTCATTAGGGTAGGTTTCAATTTAAAATGAGAATGAACAAAAGAATGGCAAAATCATCGATGGTTTCTGGTTATGTAGCTGATGCCAACACAAAGGTATAAAGTTTCTTTATGAATATGTGTATCTGTAATTTGAGCCATGACACGAGAACCAACAAAGAGGCGTGTGCGCCCAGCAAAGATTCAGATCCGCCCAGTCTGATAAAGTCTTCATTGAGCAGAGAACTTAATGCATAGCTAAGGGTCTCAGCTACCTCCTTGGAGACAGTGAAGACTCTGATTGGACTGGGTGGATGCCCAGGCTGATCCAAGTCTTCGCTGGCGCACATGCCACTTTGTTGTTTTTATACGCCCGTTTTGAAAAAACGAATATATTATGGCATGGCGCTGTCCGTCCGTCCCTCTGTCCGTCAACATTCTTGTGCGCACCATATCTCAGTAACCGGTTAAGATATCTTCATGTAATATTGTAGGCATATATATTAGGATAGGGCAAAGTGTCACGTACAATAATGGTTGCTCCCCCTTTCTTAGTTACCAAGTTATGACCCTTTGTTTATTTTTTTACCCTACTAGTCTTGTGGGCGCCATAACCAGATAACCGTGTGGTATATCCTGATGAAACTTCATAACGATGTGTATGAGGCTCCAACGATGTGTCCCGTATAACAATGGTTGCTCATCCTTTATTCATTTTGGAGTTGCATCCCTTTGATTAGATTTTTGGCTATTTTTGTGTATACTAATCTTGTGCACTCAATAACTTAGAAACCATTGGGAATATCTTGATGAAACTTTATAGCAATGTGCATGATCACAAGACGATGTGTCACATATAAGAATGGTTGTTCCCTCTTAATTTTGGAGTAACCTCCCTTTGATTAGTTTTTTTTAAGGCTAGCCCCATTCCCCCATTCACTCCATAACTCCCTAACCCTTTGAAATATTTTAATGAGAAACTTTGTAGGAATGTACATAATAATGGGGCAATGTATCATGAGCATGAACTACAACTTTGGCATACTTACTTCCTGGATTATCTGCCCTTGTGTCAATTTCCGTTAGAAATAAAAATAGTTTAACAAAACTGTATGGTGATTTTTTGTATATTGTCAAGGGAGTATATGATGACCAAGAATGGTACTGTAGTTACTTAGTTTATGAATTATCTCCCTTGTTGGACTTTGGGCATTTCTCATCTACTGAGTTGCTTCACCCTAGAAGCTGATTTTTGGTATACTACTAATAGTATTTGATGTGTTAGATGTTTTATTAAAATTGCAGTCATTAATTACAGAGCTGTTTCCCCTGTTTGTCTGCCTGTCCATCCTTCTATAAACAATCTTGTTCATTCTGTAACTCCTTCATGACACTGAAAAGGGCGTATTATGCGCCGCTTGTGAAGCTCTTGTTGTGGGGTTGTGGCTCATTTATGCACATTATTTGCTTAAAAATTAGAATCCTAATTTCACTCCTGATATGCAGTCCCATAGTAGATAGGTGTTTGTGAACTTTTAACTTGTAAAGCGCTCAAAAAGCAGACAGCAAAATTTACGTCTGCAGAATTCCAGAATAATGATTGGTCCAATCTACATTATACAGTAGAACTTCATTGGCTCAAACAGGCTTGGGACCATGAAAATTAGTTCCAGCCAAGGCTAGTTCTAGCCAGCCAGGATTAGTTTCCATATAAAGTGACCTCTAGAGACCAAGAAAAGAGTTCTAGCCAGGCAGGGTGAACGAGCCATTGAAGTTCTACTGTATTCAGAATTCAAAGACTAGAGGCCAGATTGTGTAGAACTAAATGAGACAGCATATTATGAGCTGCCTCATCTGGATCTAGTCTGTGTGCAAATTCAACTATGTTCATTCTTAGGTCTTTGAGTTTTAAAAATGTTCAGGCCCAGATCATACTGCAGTTTGGCCAGGGAGTGCAAGATGCCTTTCCAAATAATGTATACACTAGACTCTACTAGTCAATATTGAAAGGCAGAAGAATGTATGATGGGAAGAAAAGATAATGATCAAACAAGAAAATATCTGACCCTTTCAAAACTGAAAATAGTTGATTTGCAAACAGAGTAGGTCCAGATGAGGCATCTCATAATGAGCTGCCTCATCTGGATCTACTCTGCTTGCCCTCTAATCTTTGAATTCTCCATATGAAATACATGTACCTTGGGTGAAACTTTAGAAATTTTGCAGATATAGATTTTCTCATCTGCTTTTTTTTTATCGCATTTTAAGGGTTAAATGATCTTTCTTTTCAGCCCCTGTCTCCCAGTGAACTGTGGCACTGGGTTCACGTGAGTTATGGTGATGAACTTGGTCTAACCTCCAGTGATGACGATTATGTGCCACCCCCAGGTATGGAAGACATGAAGGACCATCTGAAAACTGGGGTTAATATTCCTAGCAAGGTATGTGTACTAGTATTGTGTGTTTTGGCAGTTAAAGTGCCAAGAATGAAAAGAGTTGAATTTGCAAACAGCTTAGATCTAGATGAGCCTCCTCATCTGGATCTGCAATGTTTGCTGTCTGCTGCTCTTTGAATTCTTGAAGTATGTATGTACGCTCTATATTTCTTGAATCAGTGGTTTACCAAGCTTGGATACAACATTGGCCAAAGAGCTGATTAGGTAAAGCTGTTAAATTTTCTGTTTTGGCAGTGGAATGACAATTTGGTGTACCCACAATATCTCTTGAACTAATAGTTGGAACTTCGCCAAGCTTTATGTCTTTTCTCTTTCCCCCCCCCACCCCCCCACCCCCCTCTCACTCTCACACTACCCCACCACTACCAAAGGCGAATTGGGATGGGATGAGGGTGGGAGGAGAGGAGAGGGGAATTGGTTTCTGTATAAATCCTGTTGGTGTCAGTGTCTGTGTTTGCGTGACAGATTGTACCCACTATATTTCTTGAATGAGAGGCTGGATGGAATTTAACCAAACTTGAATGGATACATCGTTGGGACAAGCCAAAGATCTGATTAGGTTTCAGTGACTTTGACCCCATTTTCAAGGTCACAGGGGATCAGTTAAGCTGTTTAACTTTCTGTGTCAACATTGACGTGACAGTTTCTTGTACCCACAATTACAATAGGTGGAATTGCACCAAACTTGCATGGATATCATTGGGACATGCTTAAGAGCTGATTTAATTTTGGTGTCTTTGACCTCATACTCAAGATCACAGGATGACTTAAATATGTGAAATTTTCACTAAAAATGAGATATCTTGTGAGCCAATGGCTTGATTGCCATGAAACTTGCATTGATATACCATTTGGACAATACCAATAGTTTACCATGTTTTGGTGACCTCGACTCCAGTATCAAGGTTAAAAGCCAACCTACAAATGTTAAATTTTCCTAAATATGAGATGTTTCTCTAACCAGTAGATGCATATTCATCAGACATACATGGATGTATCATTATGTCGGGTTTAAGACATATTTTAATACTTTTTAGTGAATTGACCTCATTTTCAAGGTCTTAATCTTGTATGTAGTACATGTATATCTTTTTGAACCAGTTGATAAATTTTCTCAAAACTTGCTTACATTATTTTAAAAGGCAAATTAAAGAGCTGACTAAACGGGTTTCAGTCCTGCTGGAGTTGGAAATGTTTTCAGCCGTTAACGATGTTCCTTTGCCGTGCACTTAGTCTTTCATTATCAACCTCCCTTAATGTCCTGATATGACAGAAATGCTGTAGTAAAGACCAAAAAATTGCAAGTCATCCATTCATCCTTTCCTGACATGCAGTGCCCCTGAAGAGATTTCTAGGTTTAATCCATTTTAGATGGGAAACCCATTTTAGGGAATACCCAGACAGTGCAATGGTTTAGACACCACAAAACGCGGCATCTGATCAGGGTCAACACTGCTTAAAGGAATTTCTATGCAACCAACAATTAAAGTGTAAACATTCACCACAAACCCCTATTAACTAGAAATGGACTCATCTTAATTGTATGGATGGACAAGTCCACTGGCCAAAAAAGGGGTTAATACAGTATTGTAATCACCTTCTTATCAGTTTATGAAAGGTAATTGACTGAAGGGATAATAGTACTGATAATGATGGTTATCTGTTTACACCCTAAATAACAAAACAATACAGGTTCGGGACAACCTCATATGAGGTGGGTAATGAAAAAAGGGCTTTATGCATTTGTTTGAACAGATTTTATTGAAAAGTCTTAGACAAAACTGCATTCAGACTTATTTGTGTGAGAATATAAAGGCTCTCTGTGAACAGAGAGCTTTTATACTCTCACACAAACGAGTGAGCAGAGAGTGTAAAGCGGAATGTGCTGGTTCCGAGATCCTATTTTACAAGGGATAATGCTTTTTCTTGTATCACTGAAGTATATTATATATCTGTCAGTTGTTAGGTTATTTTCTATCATACTACCTGTATTTGGATTGTTTACGATGGATGCTACAATTGCATTTTTAAGTAATCGCTCATACTGGGTGAGTTGAACTATGTTTCCATGGTGATTTGTCAATTTTCCCATTTTACCATAGAAGAAATTGCTCATATGGTTGGAGTTATAAGTATACTCCCTCATATTTCATCACCAATTAATCACAAAAGAATGAAACTGATTAGTTGTATGCAACATAATTAAGACTTGTACAAATAATCTTAAGTAGAAACATCATTGTTAGGGAGGCAGAGATGATATGTCACTGCATACCCTTCTTAACTATTTGCAAATATTTTGTTATAAATTTATAATTGACTCCCTCATAGGAATATAAAAGCATTTCTACAAGCATGTTTTGAATGTAATGAATAGTGGAGTCAACAACTTAACAATAGCATTAATGTCTAATCCATGCACATGAGGTCTCTTCAGTCAATAACTGTCCGAAGGTGACTGAAGTCTGAAAGCTGAAAAAAACCTCACATCCACGGTTAGAAAATTGTTATTGTCACCACTGTTCATAAGATTTATGACACTTGAAACACCTTTTCAGCACACTTTTGCAAAGCAAAGGAGAGCTTATCCTATACCTTCAGCATTGTAGTTGATTTTCGAAGTACATGTATGTGTCAGCGTTCCTGTTTGCGATTGCATACACCTCTGCATCTGTAATAGCTTAAATCTGTGTTAACCATTGGCATTTACTTCTGTTTCTTGCAAGGCATAAGAGTTTGAGTATTGAAACTTGGTCCACACTTACAACTTCAGCACATGATCACCTGAATGCATGCACCATTTGTGACCATGACCTACTTATCATGGTCTACTGACTTAAGAAAAATAGGTTGATATATGTTAAACATTTGTGTGTAGGTCAGCTTCATAGAAGCTGTAAGGACTAGAGTCATGGTACTTGGCCAGCATTTGCATCTGAGTGAGAGCTTCTGAGTGCAACTTGTTTTCAACTGGGTGGCCACAGCCAAAACATAGTATGGCAGAGCTCTAGATAAGGGGGGTAGTTGATGATAATTTAGGGATAATTTTCTTTATTTCTCATTGAAACCATATGTTGTGACCCCTCATCTGAACCGTCTCATCGAGACGGTTCAGATGAGGGGTCACAACATATGATTTTATCCAGAATTAAAAAAAATTATCCCTAATTATCACCAAATACTCCCTCTTATCTAAGGCTCTGGTATGGCTTTCAGTTAACGGACTTAAATTTTGACTGACTAGTCAATCAGATACATAGAATGGTGGGTGTATCATAATAGGCAGGTGATGCTCACGACTTGCAACCACCTGATCACACTTCCTTTAGGCGATCCATGTCGGGAAATCTACATATTTTGGATTTGTATATTTTGCTTCTACGGTTTAGGAGTTTTTGGACTTTAAATTTTGGTACTTTGACTGCCTTTACTTATAAATATAGGTAGGTGAGTAGAATGAAACAGGCCCCTTTTCCTTTATAATCTTAGGTTTCAAAGTTTCAAAGGACATCCATTTCCTTGTTTATTGTGATGCTGATATTTGCATCTGTCTTTGTTTAGATAAACAAAATAGCATCCTGTTTCCTTGTCATTGTGTCCTATAGGCACAGTGGCGACCTGTTAGTGCTTAGTGGTTCATTTAAGGTGTGTGGGCACATGGGTACCAGGGGTCATATTCATAAAATCACTTAAGTCGTTGCTATGCGGTTGCTAAGGCTAAATATCTATAAAGGAGATTCCCTACAACTATGAAATTTGGTCTGGAGGAACAGTCTTTGTAAGACTGTTCCTCCAGAGCAAATTTCACAGTTGTAGGGAATCTCCTTCATAGAAATTCTGCCTTAGCAACAGCATAGCAACGACTTAAGTCATTTTATAAATACGGCCCCAGGTTATAAAACTTGAGCATAATATAGCACACTGATTGGCTGCTTCCGAGCACATGCTCGGAAGCAGCCAATCAGTATGCTTTATTTTGAGTTTGAGAATGTACTGAAGTTTTTTAACCTCCGGGCCTGGCCATTTTCATTGTTTCCATTTTGACAAGGGAGACAACTTTCGATAAATCCTGTTTCTTGCATGGATGACTAAATCCTTTCAAAAAGGGGTCTGCTCTTCTGCTGATTCAAGAAGGGCAGTTGTAAGTTACTGGCAAAAGTATGAGCACTTTAGTACTGGTTAACTGCTTAGGAGGTCTAAGCCTGCCCAGGAAAAGTGTGGTTAGGTTAACATGACCATAGCTGATTACCGTGAACGTAAAGCAACAAAGCCAACAAAAAACAAACTTACAGGAAAGAATTAGCTCCAAGAGGAGCAAATGCTTTCTTTTAAGAGTTGACCCCTATTTAGATTAGAGGCTAAAATGAAAATAACAAGAGTTGCAGCCCTTGAAAGTGTACCTGTTCATTTTAGCAGTGGTTTTAGTATGAGCCATGTCATGGGAAAGTAGGCTCATAGTCTGTGAACAGTGCAGACTCACAATACCGGTATGCTTTTCAGCTATTTCCATATCAGCTTTTTTTTTCTCAAAGATATATATTTTATATCAGCTGTAAAATCTATATACTGCAATATTTTCACATCAGCTATCAACTGTTAAACTATACACTTTGTATGGTTAATTTTCTAATGCAGTTTTTATGCCCCCAACTTCGGAGAAGTTGAGGGGGCATATTGGTTTGGGCCTGTCCGTCCGTCTGTCCGTCTGTCCGTCCGTCTGTCCGTAACGCTTTTTGGCAGCTAGGAAACTCAGGAAAGGCTTATGCTAGGATCTTGAAATTTTTTAGGTGGCATGCACATGAAAAATAAGTGGACCCGTATTTTTTCTTTTTCCCGTCGGTCAGGTATTTCCAGAGTTATGCCCCTTTTTGGACTTAGCCTATGGAACCTTGTGAACAAAATATCTCAAGAACCCCTGATGCTAGGATCATGATTTTTTGCAGGATAACATTGCCCAAGGTGTAGATGACCTGATTAACTTATGAAGAAAATTTGTGAATTTTTGACCAAGTTATGCCCCTTTTTCGACTTTGTGCATTGTAAGCCTATGGAACCTTGTGAACAAAATATCTCAAGAATCCCTGACGCTAGGATCATGATTTTTTGCAGGATATCACTGCTTAAGGTGTAGATGACCTGATTTACTTTTGAAAAATATTGGTGAATTTTTGACCGAGTTATGCCCCTTTTTCGACTTAGTGCATTATAAGCCCATAGAACCTTGTGAACAAAATATCTCAAGAACCCCTGATGCTAGGATCATGTTTATTTTGCAGGAAGATATTGCCTAACATGTTGATGACCTGATTAACTTTTGAAAATCATTGGTGAATTTTTGACCGAGCTATGCCCCTTTTCGACTTAGTGCATTGTAAGCCTATTGAACCTTGTCAACAAAATATCTCAAGAACCCCTGATGCTAGGATCCTGTTTTTTTGCAGGAAGACATTGCCTAAGGTGTAGATGACCTGATTAACTTTTGAAATACATTGGTGAATTTTTTACTGAGTTACGTCCCTTATTTGTCTTAGTGCATTTTAAGCCTATGGTACAAAGGTACCGTTACAGTCAAGAACCATAAGATATAGGAACACACAGTTACAGGCTAAGATGTAGATGAATGGATTAAAACCCCTTTCTGACCTAAACATTATGGGATGAACCTTCCTTAGAGGCAAGGATACAGTTGGGGGCATAGTGTTTCATAAACACATTTTCTAGTATTTCAGACTGATGATTTTACAGTATTTGATAATGACCTGAATTTGTAACTCTGATTGAAATTTTAGGGGCAAGTGGGTTGACCTTCACAAGTATTTTTTGGGGACATTTAAAGTATATCTGTACCATAATGAGCAAATTAATGCTCCAGGGAAATGGCTGTGTAAGGCACATTTTTGCATGTTGAGGGTCATATAATATGGAAGTATGCAAACACTTTATTCGTTTCCTGACTCCACAATTGTGATAGTAATTTTCCTGAGTTAGTTAGATTTTTAAATTGGAATATGCTGCATGTTATCAGACCTGATAAATGGGGCTTTCAATGATAATTCTTGGATATTTTTTCTTAATTTTTCATAATAACATACCCCTCATTGAGGCAATTCAAATGAGGGACCAAAACATACATTGTGACCACTCATTTGAACTGCCTCAGTGAGGCAGTTCAGATGAGGGGCCACAATGTATGTTTGTATAGAGATGGATGGATAGATAAATTGCAATTTTATGTCCTTTCCAACAGTATTTCAATCATATCAGGACAATGGGAGGGTGATAATAAAAGGCTTTGACTGCAGAGGAGCCCTGTTTATGGTTGAACAGGTTTCTGCCTCCAATTAGAATTGAACCCGGACCGCAAGCTTAGCAGGCCAGCACTTAACCCCCTGAGTTACTGGGGTCCTGTTTGTATAAAGGAATGATCGGAATTATCAAAGAATCATCATTGATGTCCACCCAATAACTGGAGCTCTGTCATAGTGCTGCAATGTGTTTCTGTGGAAACTGACATGAATTAATAATTTATTACCTCCATGTTCCTGCAGTTTATGTAGGAGGACAATTATTTGCTAGGCAATCTGATTAAAAAACAAAAAAAATTTATTTGCCAGAGGTAATATTGGAAACATTGTATACGACACCAAATTTAAGCCATAATATATGCCATCAGTTTTAGATGGAGAAAATGTTATTTCAAAGCTGCAGAGTTCTGGAGGGGAGTGATTGGTAATTTTGGGAGAATTTTTTTTTCGTTCTTGGTGAAACCATGTTATTGCTCACCTTAGAACTTCCTTTAGAGGCAGTTCTAATGAGGGGCCATAACATGCATTTTATGTGGAATTACTATCAGAGCCCCTCTAAGTGGAGTGTTAATATCTGAAGTTCTGTAGATTTGTGTGAGGTAATTTTGCTGAATTGTTAAAAGGAAAGGACATTTATGGAGCAATGACTACTGACTTATAACTGAGAGGAACTTTATTTTGTTGTGTAGTTCAACTTTAAAAGTGTTAAAATGTCCTTTGAAATGTCAAACTTTCAAAGGAGGAGGAGCATATCATTGCAGGACTTAAGAAAGCAAAAACATACTTCTTTTCCAAAAATGATACTGAAAAATGCTTTCAAAAGAAGAAGAAAATTGTTTAAATATGTGTCGGAATCTGAGATAGGACTACCACAGGTAAGGTTTGGATTTACATTCAAAAGGTACACATAAATATGGGGGAGGGGGTGCATGGTAATTCATAGGTTGTTTGCTTATTTCTCAATATTTCTCAATAAAAATGTATGATATGACCTCAGTGTGGAAGAAATTATCTCCAAATTATCATAAAAACTCATCTTTATCTGGCTGCAGCTGGAGCACCACTAGCTCAGCAAGTTAGGCTCTGGCCTGCTGATCCACATGCTGCTGATGTCACTGGAGGGGGGGGGGGGGAGGAATATTTCCAATTGTAAACAGGGTTCCATTGCAAACAGCCATTCATTATCACGTTTCCATCATCCTGATAGATCTGAAATACTGTTGAAACAGACATAAAATCCCAAGTCCTCCATATTTGGCTGCACCAATGTAATGGTAATTGGCAACTTGCAGTCTGTATAATGACACATATTGATGTTGCATGTAATGAACCTGCAACCAATAATAGACAAAATGGTACTTTTGATGACCTGTTTTGAACACAATATGATGCTTATTGTTTAGCATCATGAAAAATTAATTATTGCTTGATTCAGATGGATCTGGGTCTTTTTCATTTTCCATGGTATTCTCATGACATTAAATGTTTTAGAATGTTGCAGAATGTTTATGGGTTCGATATAGTGAAATATTTTTGAAAAGGCCCTTACAAAGTCAAAAAACAAATGTTTACTGACCAGTTTGAAGACATGAGTTTGTAACGTTATATCTAGAATAGTGTTGCAATGAATTGCATTATAATAACAGTACTGTAATTGGTTAATTAAGGGCTTATAATAATCGAACAAGGTTGTCATAAAAATTTTAAGTATAGGCCTTAGGTCTGAGCAAACAGTGCAGACCCAGATCAGACTGCTCCTAAGGAGCAATCTGATCAGGGCCTACACTGTTTGCCATTCTATCAGATTCTGCATCTTTTGGATGCATTACTGCATTGTAAAACCAAACTTTTAAATTTTTAGCGCACCTTTGCGAAGCAAAGGAGAGCTTATGCTATACCGCCGGCGTCGTAGTCTGAGTATGCGTTAGCGTTAACGTCCTCGTCAGCGTCCATGATCAGGTTAACCAATGTTAACAATTGTGTTTAAGTCAATGTTCAACTCTGTATCTTACAAACTACAGCAGCTACAATCATCATACTTGGTACATATATACATCCATATGACTGCAGCAGCTGCATAACACAATTGTTTGTCCTTGTTCTATATGTCAGGGTTGACTGACTTTGCTTTTTGGCACTATTTTTAGTTTTGATGATACCTTTGACACAAGAGATTTGATACTTGGTCAAACAGCATATCCCTATAATTGCAGCAGCTGCAAAGCTTCCATGCTGACTCCTGTGCCCTTGACCTTTGTTCATGGTCCAGTGATTTTGCCTTATATTTCTACCACTGTTTGATGGATTAACATGATACCTGGCATAGTGGATCAGTCTGACATGGCAAATGACATCATACTGTGACCTATATTTCATGGTTCAGTAATTTTGCCTTATTTCTACAACACTGTTTAATAGATTAACATCATACTTGGCAAAATGGGTAAGTTTGATACTTCGAATGACCTCATAGAATTTGAGGTCACTCTGACATACATTTCTTCATTCAGTGATTTTGCTTCATATTTTGAGTTGTATTTAGTATGTATTCATCATATACCTTAGATATTGGTTCAGTCTGACATTGCAGATGGCCTGATTTATTTGTAGGTCTATGTAACGGTGAGAATCAGGCACCCATAAGGCGCACTTTGTTGTCTTCTGACAACTCTTGTTAGGACAATTAGGGTAATTAATTAAGGTATACTCAATTTTTAGAATTTTTATGGAAATTTTTCTATTTTTCAGGGTGATACATCTGATGTACCTCTCACGACAGATGTGAAGAGTAACAAAGAAGATGACTTTCTGCTAGTTGATGAGAGCAATGAAGAGTCCTTGTCAATAGACTCACCGGCCCATCAACGCGAGGACGGACCCACAGACTTCAGTGATACCACAGAGGATGGGGAAGATAATGGTAAGGGGCAGTTCATAGGAGTTTGTGTTCATAGCAGATAAGCAAGCTTATAGCCAAAAATGAAAGTATTTGAACCGAAGGTTAGCCTTTGGTTCCCAAACTTTGAAGTTTGGGTTTTAGCTTGATTATCTGATATAAATAAAACTCCAGTTGGCAGTTGTAAGGTTGGTTGGTTATATTGGGGTTAATGGCTCTTTGAGACAGTATTTCAGTCTATATCGAGCTGTCTTCCAGAGAGAGTGAGAAAGAAAAGGAATAGATAGGATAAATTAGACCAAAAACCCCAAAAATTCAAAAAAGCCCCATCCCACACCTGCTGCAAGCCCAAGCTATTAGCCCTTGCTGTACTTTTATCCAGATTAATAGAAAGCATTGAAAGTTACACTGCACCATAGCCCAACTCGACCACCGACAGATTTTTGGGGACAGTAGTGTTTGAATTGCAGAAGAGGTATAAGGGACAGTAGTTTGCAGCAGTAGGTGGATCTGTCCGGGCTGTAAAGTTAAAATAATAGGGTAACCGTAATTTCTTATCACTAACTACCATAAAATCTTTAAAAACTGGGACTCCTGAAATAATTACCATAATTGTTCTTAAAATGAAATAGTTTGTTTTAACAATGCAATAACTCATAAAAGATGCAGATGAAATAGCAAAGAGTGTTGACTCGGATCAGACTGCTCCTTAAGGAGTAGTCTGATCTGGGTCTGCACTGTTTGCTAAGGCATAGCTGTCCCAATACTTGCAGTTTCAAGGGTGAGCACCTTTTGGACCAGAGCCCCATATGAGGTAGGTTTTCGATGGAAATATTTATGCAGCAGCCTCAGTGCTCCAGATAAGAAGGGGTAAAGCGGAATGATTTAGGGATACTTTTCCATATCTGTCCACAAAAAATACGTTGTGACCTGTCATTAGAACCATCTGAGCAAGACGGTCCTAATGAGGGTTCACAACATATATTTACATTGAGCAGTAAGAAAAATTATCTTACAATAATCCTTTTAACCCCACCTTATCTGGATCGCTGGTCAGCTGTCTGATTTGTTGGGACAGTTATTTAAATTGCTTAATATTTGCAAGACTTTTATTTTTGCAAATATTCATGGAACTTTTGGTTTGCAAATTCAAAAGTCTTGCCAACGTTTTGACTAACTGATTACCAAACAGAAATAGCTGATTGATATTTGCTGGGTGAAGTATTCAAAAACTCTAATAATTCCAAAAC
The DNA here is from genome assembly GCA_963989385.1 of Ctena decussata. Taxonomy (NCBI): domain Eukaryota; kingdom Metazoa; phylum Mollusca; class Bivalvia; order Lucinida; family Lucinidae; genus Ctena; species Ctena decussata. The sequence goes on from OZ022504.1 coordinate 48,205,603, forward strand.
CCAAGACTCACAAAATAAAGAACACACAAAAATCAAGTAATTTACAGTATTCTGCTTAAATATTAAGGATCATTGTGGAAAAACATATAAAAGCATTAAAATCTAAATGACCTCTTCAGCTGTTTGAAATAAAAAAAAAAATGATAATGATGAAAAATAAATATAAGAAAACGAAATCTTACACACTGCTATGCTAAATCTAAATCAGTTTTATAATAACTTTCTGAAAAATAAAACTTGACCATTAGAGTTGTCTTATTTTTGTTGAGGAACACACAAAACGTACCATATGTATTTGGCTGTAAACCTTCCTCCAAAATGACCCAAAATATGTATACCAGTCTTGTGTAATTTTGGTATAAGAAGGGGTTTTCTCTTCCAAAAATAATACCAAATGTCTAGCTCCATCTGTCCATCTTCTCATAAAACAAATTTAGATTTTTGGGATTGTTTTGGAAGAGAAAACCCCCTGCCTTATAACCAAATAAATACGGTAATATTTTTCAGATGGAGAAGTGGTATGTTCCGACCATGATCATTTTCCAAAGTTGGCATGTAATGAGGTGTATCAGATACCAGTGGACAAGATGTTTGAACTGATTTTCACAGACTGTCCATTCTTCCGGCATTTTACTCGGGCTAGAAAATTAAAAGGTAGTTTTAAGGTCACTTGCTATATTTTAAGGTGTATGGAAACACTTTCAGGGGATGTAACTCTGCCATTTTTATTTTTATGCCCCCGCATCGTCAGATGCTGGGGGCATATAGTGTTTTGGTTGTGCATACGTGTGTATGTTATTACGTACATATGTACGTATGTCCGTCTGTACGTACGTCCATCCATACGTACATGATCCTGTTAGACTCAAGTTAACATTTTTGTAAGAGGTAGATTTCAGGGTTCCTATTATTGTAGCAACCTGAAATTTTGTATGGGGATATATATCAATAAGTACAACAAGAATACACAAGAATCAGGGTATGATGATCCATATGTCATGGTCCACTGACTTCGGACTTAGGCTAATTTTGCAAGGTTAAGATTTTTGTAAGCGGTAGATTTCAGGGTTCCTATTATTGTAGCGCCTTGAAATTTTGTATGAGGGTTTATGTCTATAAGTACAACAGGAATACACAAGAATTAGGGCAGAATGATCCATATGTTACGGTCCACTGACTTCGACTTAGGCTAATTTTAGGAAGGCTAAGATTTTTGAAAGAGGTAGATTTAAGGTGCCTTTCGTTGTAGCAACCTGAAATTTTGTATGGGGATTAATATCTATAAGTACAACAGGAATTTACAAGAATCAGGTCATGATGATCCATATGTCATGTTCCACTGACTTCGGACTTTAGTCAAATTTGCAAGGTTAAGATTCTTGAAAGAGGTAGATTTTAGAGTTCCTATTATTGTAGCAACTTCAAATTTTGTATTAGGATTAATATCTATCCGTACAACAGGAATTTACAAGAATCAGGTCATAATGATCCATATGTCATGGTCCGCTGACTTGGTTTTTAACCATGTTCTGTAATACACAATATTTATATTTTGGCCATACAGTGACTCTGAAACTGTATAAAGGGCTGCAGTTTGTGTAACATTTCAAATCTTGGGCAATGCTTTGCTTATGGCCGTTTATATTATACAAAAAAAAAAAAAAAGTCAAAAGTATGCAAAGACAAGGAACTGAAACAATCAAAATCCAAATCCAGCCCTCAAACCTTAGTTGGAAACAACTAAGATTACCGCCTCTATGAACCTTCTCATCCAACAAGTGCCAGTGCCTTAATCAAGGCACAACTCACTCAAGGCACTAGGTGGGGACATCTGTGTACTATGGACACATTTCTAGTTATCTCTCTTTTCAGTGGTGATCAACTCTAAAAGGAAAGAATTTGCTCCTATGGGAGCAAATTCTGTCCTTTGAGAGTGGACCCCTGTAAGAAGGACTATTTTCCTCCAGGGAAGCAAACAAAGTCACAAAAATTGCTGCCCTATGTAAAAATTGGCTGTAAAACATGTAAGTGTACACATGTGCCTTAAGTCCAGTAATTTTGGCCAAGGGGTTAATGATCTGTACTCCTGATTCCGAGTCAGATCAGTTTGTGATTATAACCTGCCACACAACAGTCGCAGGTCATTAAATTTTCTTTTGTGATCCAGTCATTCTTGATAACTATGATGTATTTTATTTATCTGGGCCTAGTTGTTCAAAGCATTGTTATCTTAATAAAGTTGTTAGTCAATGATTTGTTAAATTACTAGTATATATAATATCAAGTGTGTTCAGATTTGTTGCAGAAAAAAAAAAATGTGAGGATCTTCGGCACTGCAAAAGCTCAAAACGTTTTTATGGCAAAAAATGGCAGTTTTTGCTTACACTAGGTTTGAACATATAATGTCTCGTAAACTAACAACACAAATGTTTAACAAGGGAGCCCAGGATGTCTTCCATTCATCCACTTATGATCACTTTCATTCCTGTTTTGATAACTCAAGTACATGTAGTTATTGACAGATTTTCTTCTTGGTATGTGTAATGGTCTTTTGGGTGTCATATAGGGGATTAATAATGGGCAAATTTTGATAATATCTGACAGCTATTATAATCTTTGTCAGTGTCTATGAATTAGGGGATAACTGTCTTGAAAATTGTCATTTGAGGATGTATATCGTCGGTTTTATGGTCGGAAATTTCGTTTTACAGCGACGCGCCAGCGAGCCGTAAAACGCAATTTGGGACCATAAAACCGATGATTTACCTCCCCAAATGACAATTTTCAAGACAGTTATCCCCATTCTAATGCATTTTCCCACATTTTCAGCTTTCATAATGTACTAGTTTGCACCCGTTTCAAGCGCCGTCAGCAACATACAACCAAATGTCAGCCAATTAGATGCGACGTTACTTAATGACGTCGGGTTTGCGACATTGAATCGCAGAATATACTGTAGCAAAATTTTGACGTTATCCAATCAGACGTCGTGTTATATTTGTAAGTGCATTAGAATGTCTTTTTTGCATGAAATAAATCTATAGTAAAACACTCACGGCCTGAAGGAACCAAAAGAAACATAATGAGTAGTGTGGCTTCAAAATTTAAATATGCAAACTTCTCTTACACCATCTATTTGCAATAAGAAGCACTCACAAGAAATTTCTGATCAAGACTTCAATGATTTATCATTTCAGATGTATCTCTTACACCTTGGCGGGATGATCCAGATGAAAATATAGGGCGTGTGAGAGACGTCACTTATACTGTTCCTTTAAATGCTCCGTTTGGACCCAAGTCTTCTCAGACACTCGAGAAACAAATGTGCTATAAACAAAGTAAACCGGGAATTCTTTATGTGATAGATGCTGAGTGTACACCAACTGGAATACCATATGCTGACGCTTTTTATGTTCAGAATAGATACTGCTTAACTCGCGTTTCCAAAGAAAAATCCCGGCTGAGAGTTACTAGTGAAGTGAAATATAGAAAATCTGTTTGGGGAGTTGTGAAAAGTAAGAATGTTAACCCTTTCTGCATGACAATTGATAGAATGAACAACATGAACTTTGACACGAGAAAACAAACGAAGTGTCTTGTGTGCTCAGCAAAGACTCCGATCAGCCTGGGCATCTGCCAGGTATGATCAGTCTTTGCTGTCAGCATGGAGGTAGCATAAATGCTTAGCTATCCTTTAAGTGCACAGCAAAGATTCTTCTCAGAGTGGGCTTATGCCCAGGCTGATCTGAGTCTTCGATGGGTGCACATGCCACTTCGTTGGTTTTATTAGCTTACCTGAGCCAAAGGCTCAGAGGTGAGCTTATAGGATGGGAGTCGAGCCGTCGTCCGTCCGTGCGTGCGTGGGTGCGTGCGTGCGTCAACACTTTCAAACATAAATATCTCAGAGACCGGTTGGCCGATCGCAATCAAATTTTATCTGAAGCATCATTTGGGTGGGGGAAAGGCTGCATTAGGTTTTGGTGCCGATCAGCTCAGAACTCTGGTTTCCATGGCAACAGATAGCCCCCATAGGGTTATAATGGGGAAAACGGCGTCATCACGTTTTCTCGACTGTTTTTGATTAGATCCTTATCATACTTGCAGGTAATGATGACATACACAAGAGCTTGGATGAGTTCGAAATTTGGTCGGATTCGAGCACAGACTACGGAGTTAGCTGCCCTTGAGCGTTTGAAAAAAATCCCATAGGGTCATAATGGGGAAAATGGCGTCATCACGTTTTCTCAACTGTTTTTGCTTAGATCCTTATCATACTTGCATGTAATGATGACATACATAAAAGCTTGGATGAGTTTGAAATTTGGCCGGATTTGAGCACAGACTACGGAGTAAGCTGCCCTTGAGCGTTTGAAAAAAATCCCATAGTGTTATAATGGAGAAAACAATTTCATCACATATTTTTAGAAAAACTTTGTCATCGCTCTATTGCCTACATTTCTCAACGGATTTTAAAATAACTTCACACAAATGTAGGGCATGACAATATCTCGAGCAAGTTCGACTTTCAGGATGCTGCGCCCAAGGTCAAGGTCACTGTGGCTATTTTTAGAAAATCTTTGTCATCGCTCTAGCACCTACATTTCTCCATGGATTTTAAAATAACTTCACACAAATGTAGGGCATGACAATATCTCGAGCAAGATAAACTTTCAGGGTGCTGCGCCCAAGGTCAAGGTCACTGTGGCTATTTTTAGAAAAACTTTGTCAGCGCTCTAGCACCTACATTTCTCAGCAGATTTTAAAATAACTTCAAACAAATGTAGGGCATGACAATATCTCGAGCAAGTTTGACCTTCAGGTTGCTGTGCCCAAGGTCAAGGTCACTGTGGCTATTTTTAGAAAAACTTGGTCATCGCTCTAGCACCTACATTTTTCAACCGATTTTAAATCAACTTCACACAAATGTAGGGCATGACAATATCTCAAACAAGTTTTACTTCCAGGGTGCTGCTCCCAAGGTCAAGGTCACTGTGGCTATTTTTAGAAAAACTTTGTCAGGGCTCTAGCACCTACATTTCTCAATGGATTTTAAAATAAATTCACACAAATGTAGGGCATGACAATGTCTTGAGCATGTTCGACTTTCAGGGTGCTGTGCCCAAGGTCAAGGTCACTATGGCTATTTTTAGAAAAACTTTGTCATCGCCCTAGCACCTTCATTTCTCCATGGATTTTGAAATAACTTCACACAAATGTAGGGTATGACAATATCTCAAGCAAGTTCGACTTTCAGGATGCTGTGCCCAAGGTCAAGGTCACTGTGGCTATTTTTAGAAAAACCTTGTCATCGCTCTAGCACCTACATTTCTCAACGGATTTTAAAATAAATTCACACAAATGTAGGGCATGACAATATCTCGAGCAGGTTTGACTTTCAGGGTGCTGCAGTCAAGGTTTTAGATCAGATCCTTATCATACTTGCAGGTAATGATGACATACATAAGAGCTTGGATGAGTTCGAAATTCTGCCTGATTCGAGCACAGACTACGGAGTTAGCTGCCCTTGAGCGTTTGATAAAAATCCCATAGTCTTATAATGGAGAAAACAACGTCATCACATTTTCATTTTTCATCGGATCCTCTTCATACTTGCAGGTAATGAGGATATGCATAAAAGCTTGGATTAGTTAGCATTTCGGCTGGATCCCACCACTGACTATGGAGTACCTGCCCTGAGCATCCAAAAAATCAATGTCGCCACTTTTTCTTGGTTTCTACTGATCCGATCCTTTTCAAACTTGCAGGTAATGAGGAAATGCATAATATCTTAAACAAGTTCAAATTTTGGCCAGATCAGGCCAACCACTACGAAGTTAGCTGCCCTTTACAGCTCTGTCTATTGTGCTCTTGATCGGATACTTTTTAAACTTGCATATATTAAATGAGGGCATACATAATGTTTTGGATGAGTTTAATTTTCAGCGTGATTGGACCACTAACTGTGGATTAAATATCCCTATAGGTTTACAATGGCTCTCAGGTGAGCAATTGTTGCCCTTTGGGCTACTTGTTGTGTGTAGGCTCACAACAAGAGTGAGCACGACATTTTTACAAGGGAGATAACTGTAACAGAAGAGTATTTACTTTCCTGGTATAGTCAGCCGTTTTAACATGGGCATTCATTACAACAGCAAAATTCTTTACAACATCATTTTGATATGCACAAAATGGCTTTATTGGTTAAAATATTTATTCTTTATAACAGCAAATACAGTTTAACTTCAAAATGTTTGGGAACAAATGCCATTGTGGTAAAGAGGTCCACAGTTTAACTTCAAAATGTTTGGGAACAAATGCCATTGTTGTAAAGAGGGTCCACTGTGTATATATTCCTGTGGGGTCACTCTTAAAGGAAAGAATTAGCTCTCAGAGTAAGGAGACAAATGTCTGCATGTCAGAGTTATTTCCCTTGGAGATGGCATACATGCTGTCAGTTTAAGACATGCTTCCTTTTCCTAGAAAGGAAAGATGAATTTATAGACTCTAAACAAGTTAGCTTCCCATGTATAAATGGTTCTCAACATATCACTCAACATATCACTTCAAACCAAATTTGAATTCGATCCCAGTCAAAAAGTCACTTACAAAATTATACCCAGTGATTATACCGGAAAAAGATGGATGGATGGATGACTTGCGATTTTACGTCCTTTTCAACAGTATTTCAGTCATATCAGGACGATGGGCTTGTGATAATGAAAGGCTGTGTGCAATGGAATCCCGTTTGCGATGGAAAGAACTCCGCCTCTGGCGGGGCTCGAACCTGCGACCGCTAGATCAGTAGGCCAGCGCTTAACCCACTGAGCTACCGGGGCTCCTACCTGAAAAAGACACAGACTTGATATTGAAAAAGCAAAATACTGTGTAACTAAAAAATTCATTTGAAAACTGAACTCAGTCAAGAAAACAGACAAGTAAAAAGAAATGAAAAAAATGTAGAACTTGATTAACTTGCTGAAGTTATTTTAAAAATCAGTTGTTTTCCTTATGCCAGTTACTATCTGTATATTTCAGAGCTCCAGATAACATAGGGTTTCGAGGAAAATCCATAGATATAGAGAATACCATGTTAGTGTCTTTTGATATCAAGTTTATCAGGCCAGACCAGAAACAGCGTAGGAATGGCGAGGCTTGCCGAGCCAGTCCGACGTGTTTCTGGTCGAGCTTGATAAACTTGATACCAAACAACACTTACATGGTTTTCTATTTATCATGCATGATTAGAAGATTTTCAGGTGTAAAGAGTGTCAAATAAAAAGAAAAGTAAACACAGTGTTTTGTTTGAACTTGTTGACGTCGCGAATGCATTATGACGTACGTCGGTGACGTCATTTAACCAATCGAACGTTGTTATCACGGTCAACGTCAGTATGTAGCCAATCATCTACTGAGATTGCTTCTGTAGGCATCGCCTGATAACATTCACGCAAGCGCAGTTCTAAAGTGACATGATATCACATCATGTTATCATACCCCTGTTATCAGGTGAATTTTGCAGCATATGCATGATAAAATTTTTTATTATTACTCACTTATGTTGTGACCCCTCATAAGAACTGTCTTGGCAAGACAGTTCTAATGAGGGGTCACAACATAAGTTTTTATGGAAGAGTGTGGATAATTATCCCTAAATTATCCCTGTTACCTCTTATCTGGAGCTCTGGTTTTGCACAAGCTTTATATATTTTTCCAGATATGATAGACAGAAATAGTGTTCAAGGTGTTTTAGATTATTTCCAATGTTTAGGTAAGTTTGCTATCATTATACATGTAAGAATGAAAATATGAGACAACTACACATTAAAAACTGGCAAAAAAAATAGTCACATACATATTTCTTGGTAGCATGGCCCTGGGGCTGTGACCTCTGCCATCATGAAAAAAGGAAGTGTCATACATTTAGTAGATTATTATACATCTACTCCTATTGGTTACACTTGATTTTACTCATCAAGTGGAAAAGTCAGAATAGGGTAAAATATTGATCCCACCCCTTTCTGTCGCACCTGCTTTAGCAAGGTGCGATATAGGAGTTCACTTTTCCGTCCGTCCATCAGTCCATCCGTCCGTCCGACCGTCCACAATTACGTCGACCCTAGCGTTTGGGTCCATTATTCTCAATCTATGATACCTACATTCATCAAACCTGGTATAAAGTTTCTACTTAGAATGGTCTCGAGGAACCTTGAACTTATTTTGACCTTTGACCTATTTTTAGCTCACCTGAGCCGAAGGCTCACAGGTGAGCTTATAGTATAGGCAGGCATCCGTCGTCCGTCGTCCGTCGTCTGTCGTCCGTTGTCCGTCTGTCAATATTTTTAAACGACATCTCCTCTGAAACTACAAGGCCCATTGTTACCAAATTTCATATACAGGATCTATAGGCAGGGGGAACCAATAATACTGTTTTTTATCCAAATCCCTTTGAAACTTTGGTTGCTATGGCAACTTAAAGTTTCCATTGACTTGTATGGGAAAAATTGAAAATTTGCATTTATTGCTATTTCTCTGCAGATAATTTGATAAATCTTTTACAGAAATGTTCCTTGAGTAGCTCTCTATCAGCCACATGAAATTTATGTTAATTGCACTAATAGACTGGTTGCCATGGCAACCGACTGGTTAAAAATAGAAAAAATATTCAAAAATCATCTCCTCAGAAACTATGCAACCAATATAGCTCAAACTTCACAGAAAGGATCTTGGTACTACCCTCTATAAAAATACTGTTTTTCTTGGCAATTGCTCCAGCAGTTTGGTTGCAATGGCAACTTACAGTTGCCAATGACTTATAATGGGAAAATGGAAAATTTGCATTTATTGCTATGTCACTGCAGATATTTTGACAAAACTTTCATAGAAATGTTCCTTGAGTAGTCCCCAACCAGCCACATCAAATTTATGCAAATTGAGCTATTTGGCTGATTGCCATTGCAACCGAATGGTTAAAAATAGAAAGAATATTCAAAAATCATCTCCTCAGAAGCTATGCAACCAATAAAGCTCAAACTTCACAGAAAGGATCTTGGTACTACCTTCTATAAAAATACTGTTTTTCTTGGCAATTGCCCCAGCAGTTTGGTTGCTATGGCAACTTAAAGTTGCCATTGGCTTATAATGGGAAAAATGGAAATCCGCAATTCTTGCTATCTCACTGCAGTTATTTGGATTTTTTTCCTACAGAAATATTTCTTGAGTAGTCCTCTATGATTCATATTCATATTAATTTTGTCCAAATCACCAAATTTGATTAGTTGCCATGATGGCAACATAAAGGAAAAAAATTTTGAAAAAATATTCAAAAAATCTTTTCCTCAAAAACTATATAGGGGGATGAAGCTGATTCTTTGCATACATGTTCATGACATTAGCCACTACATAAATATTGTTTTCTATTATTGTTGCCCTCGTGGTTTCATTGCTATGGCATTTTAAAGTTTCCATAGACTAACAACTCAGTTGTTGAAATTCGGCCACATTGTACAATTTACTTTAGAGTTACCTACCCTTGAGTGCGGAGGATGAATGGACTCAGGTGAGCTACAGGACCAATGGTCCTCTGGTTCATGCTCTAATGACTTAGTAAAATTCTGTGCCGTCCGTCCATCCATAATTACGTCGACCCTAGCGTTCGGGTCCATTATTCTCAATCTATGATACCCACGTTCATCAAACCTGGTATAAAGTTTCTTCTTAGTATGGTCTCAAGGAACCTTGCACTTATTTTGACCTTTGACCTATTTTTCATGCTCTGATGACTTCATAAAATTCTATGCCAAAAATTACGTCAACCCTAGTGTTTAAGTCCATTTCTCTCCATCTTTGATACCTGCAATCTTCAAACCTGGTATAAAGTTTTTTCTTAGGATGGTCTAGAGGAGTGTTTCCTTTATTTTGACCTTTGACCTATATTTTATGCTCTGCTGACTAAGTAAAATTTTACGTCAAAAATTACGTCAACCCTAGCATACTGGTCCATTTCTCTCAATCTATGATACCTACGGTCATCAAACCTTGTATAAAGTTTCTATTTAGGTTGATCTAGAGGATTGTTGCACTTATTTTGACCCATATGCTCTGCTGACTTCGTAAAATTTTACTTACAAAATTAAATTGACCCTATCATTTAAGTCCATTTCTCTCTGACAATCTATGAGAGTTAGAATCATCAAACCTGGTATAAAGTTTCATCTTAAAATGAACTCGAGGATTAATGCACTTGTTTCAGCCCTTGATATATATTTCACGTGCTACTGATTTTGTAAAATTTCACATCAAAAATTGTGTCAACCTTAGGGTTTGAGTCCATCTCTCTTTAAATACAATGGGTGTAATCATCAAACCTGGCTTGAAGATTATCCTGGGATGCTGCTATTATTTGTACCCTTGACCAATATATCATGCTCTATTGACCTTATAAAGTTTATGTCAACCTGGCATCCATGATTATATAGACAAGAGCATTCAAGTCTGTTTCTCACTAACTATACCACCTACAATGAACAGACATGGCATAAAATGTTGTCTTAAGCTATAATGTCTTCGATTGTTTGACTGCTTTATACCTTTAATCTATATTTTTAACTCTGTTGACTGTAGAGCTTTATGGATAGAACTGCATCTAGTTTGTAAGTCCAGTTTGCTCAAATTTTCTACATAAATTCATCAGACCTAGTGTACACTTTCCTCTAACCATGGTATGTACTACTGAGAAAGCATAAGGCAGGTGTGACATAGCATTCCGCGGAATTCTTGTCCAAGTCCAGCGTATACGTCAACCCTATCCATTGTGAGTTTCCCTACAATTTAAATCTGCTGTTTAAAAACTGTACATGTCACTTGTGTACTCTGACCAGGTAATATTTATGATACAGGGGAATGAAGAAGAATTTATTACTGTAGTTGTTCTTATACTCACTTTTGAAAAAGTCCACTAAGTATGTGCAAAAATTAGCACCACCTTTTCAAGCCTTAGAAATTAAAACATGCAGGGCCTAGTTGTTAAAAGCATTATTTGCCTAACAAAGTGGGTAGTCATGGATTCTTTAATTCTTGTAGTATCCATAAAATCAAGTGTTCTGATATTTTTTGCTGAAAATAAGAGGAGCTTTTGCACTGCTGCTAAAGCTCCTCTCATTTCTCAGCAAAAATAGCAATGTTTTGTGTGTAATATATTCTGAATTTTAATGTCTCATTAACTAACAACTTCATTAGATTTGAAAATCTATGCTCATGTAGCTAATTAGGTTCGTTATTTTCATCTGCATATCAGAGGATATTTTCGTATTCCAGGAATCCATCTACGTAAGGAGTCTGATAAGCATGAGAATTTATCGGGCACTTTGACACAGAACAAACGCAAAATACGTAAACGTCGAGCTCACGCAACAAGAAGTAATATTCCTGGTACTGATCTCCCAGCAACAGTGAGGCAGATGTCAAGGTCAAAGACAGCTGAGAAGATGATTGCCCCTCCCACTCCTGTCAGAAGTAAGTTTTGTTGTACATCTATAGACATATCCAAGTTAATCGGTTAATGGCTAGCAACTTATAAAATGAATGTTACCTAAGATTGTAGACTCATTCTGCTGAGCCTCTGGGAGACCATCTAACATTGAAGACCCACTGGCCTGCTGGCCCTCTTGGAGACCATTGTTACGAGAATTAGAAAAACAACAACATTGTATACCCAGAGCAGATGCTCAGAATGTTTATAACAGATTACAGGAATGTTTGAAAAAAATGCAATGTGAATGGGTACACTTCCAGGGGAAGCAGCTCTGCCATTTTGATTTTTGCCTCCTAATGGGGGTCTACTCTTAAAGGAAAGAATTTGCTCCCATAGGAGCAAATTCTTTCCTTTAAGAGTAGACCCAATTGTAAAAAAAACTTCATCCAGAGAAGCAGCAAACAAGAAGACACAAAAGTTCCCCCCCCCACCCCCCACCCCCCCTGCCTGGTAAACATGGCAGAAAAACATGGAGGTGTACCCTTACCCGTTAAAAGCAAGTCAGACAACAGGTGTATTGGAAATTTGGAAATTGAGCTGCCCAAACTGTGGGGTTGAAGAGTCCAGCAGGCATTGATAGATTAAAAGACCAGAGCCAAGGGACATCATCCAGTGCTTCAGTTAGAAAGGGCATAAAAACATAAGTTCTGACCCTTCATTAGAACCATCCCATCCAGATGGTTCAAATGGGGGGTCAAAACATGTTTTTTATTGAGAAATAAGAAAAATTGTCTCAGAACTATCCCTTTTACCCATTGCTATTTGAAGCACTGGACTTTATAGTGCTCTAGATAGAAAAGTGAATGTGACATAGGTTGTGACCCCTCATTAGAACCATCTCATTGAGATGGTTCTAATGAGGGGTCACAGCATACATTTTCATGGAAAATTAGAATGAAATTATCCTTGTCATGCTATCTTATCTGGAACACTGGATAAAGGCCACCTCTTTTGTTTGTACTTGCAGGTATGATATCAGCCCAGAAAGAAGAAAAACTACTCAAGATGAATGCTGATACTCTTGTTAGAATAGTCTGTTTTATGTAAGTTGAAACAATTTGCATAGGTTGTATTGGGGCTCACGTATATATGCGTCAAGTGACGTTTTTTTTAGACGATGATGTCATGAAAATAGCAAAAAGGCGTCATCGTATTCTACCCGGGACGTTAACATAAAGAACTGAAGATCGTTCGTTGAAAATGCTGACTTCTTTAAGAATTAAATAGAACCCTCTAAGGTGCTAAAATTTGACTCTCGTAAGTTTTTCGTTTACAATTAATTGTTGTAAACAGAATGGTATGCAAGAAAAAGTATATATCATGAGTTTTAGGTGTGGATAGAAATCTTGTGCGTCGGCAAGCCTCATGATGCCAAACAGTGACCCTCGCCAAGGATTTTTTTTATCCACACCTCATACCCATGAAAGATACTTGCATTCTTCAGTTATAAGATAGGGGTTTTCCCTTCCAAAACAATCCCAAAAATCTAGATCTGCCTTATAAGATGGATCTAGATATTTGGTATTGTTTTAGAAGAGAAAAAACCCATTTCGTAGCTGAATTTCATAAGACTGACTTAGATATTTGGGTTCAGTCTAGAGATGGACAAAAACTTTTGTAGCTGAATAATTACGGCAATTGTATGTTTGTGCCTGGAAACATGTATTGTGACTCTCATGAGAGCTGCCTCAGTGAGACAGCTCTAATGAGGTGCCACAACAAATGCTTTCATTGAGAAAAAAGAAAAATTATCCAATAATCATCCATTATCAATACAGCTTACCATATTTATTCAGTTATAACATAGGAGTTTACCCTTTCAAAATACGGCAAACATGTTAGTCAGTCTTGAGTAATCTAAGTATAAAATTGATTTCTCTCTTCCAAAACAGCCCCAAAGATCTAGATCTGTCTTACAAGGGTTGATCCAGAAGTAATGTCACTGTGTCCATTGCGCGCTTATTCATCGTAGCACTATTATAAAAATTATATCAAGCTACACTGTAATTCAGTTCTGATTTACAGAATAAATATAAAGCTCGAATCTTTTTCCTATCCAAATATATAGACGTTCAAAGTATGCCACCGACGCCATCGCGCCGCACGTTAGAATAACGTTAATTACATGAACATAAGTTTCAAAGGCAATCACAAATCAAAATCAAAATAACGGGCCAAATCAGGTGAAAATTCGATACGATGACCAAATATATTTCTGCCGCCCATTGTTGAAATTTTAATAGCCTCACTGCAGTTTGAAATTCGCTAGCTAGTGCTAATGCTTGTTACTGCCGAGAGTAAAAATGTAGATTTCTGACAACCGCGTCAGTGGATATATATGCGGTTTTGCCTCAAATTTGGAATATCACCATTGCAACCTCTAGAGCTGTTTATTAGACATGTGGTGATATAACAAATATTATCAGGCTTGTGACAAGGTGCAATCAGCGCGATACGGGTGCAGATGGGTCCCTAGAGGCTAGTCCGAAAACCGGAAGATCTTTATGTACAATTTTAAAAAATAACGTCACTGTTGTTCTGATCCCATATATGAAGAACGATGTCCTGCAATTCAAATGAAATGTAAATTCTTAAACCTGAGGCGCGGGGCTGTTCTAGTAATATTAAAAGAAGAGATAGACATGGGTGAACAGACATTAGTGCTTTGCTGGAACAATGAATATGCTACTTTGGACATGACACAGTATCGAAACTTCGTCTGGTGCGTCAACGACGTCATTGACGTGCGGCGCGTTTCGTTACCATGTCTTCTGTCTATCTCGATATCTCAGTTACTTTGCACTGTATTTTTATGATATTCTCAGATCATAATGCAAATAGATTAAGGTACTTGGATACGAAATTTTGTTGCTCTCTCTTTATTTCACACGATTTTATAGCTGCAGTGACATTACTTCTGGATCAACCCTCGTACAAGACAGATCTAGATTTTTGGGATTGTTTTGGAATGGAAAAAACGTCTTATAACTGAAAAAATACAGTATTTGGATCTCTGAAAATTATTTTTGTATTTCAGTTTGGTACTTCTAGTCATGTTTAATGCCTTATTGTTCTACAAACTCTGGTCTCTGGAAAACCTCACCAATGTCCTCTACTTCCCTCACTCACAGCAAACCATGGAGAGAATGATTAAGTAAGTCACAATAGAACTTAAAGTCAACATGGCGCGGTTGCTCATAGCTAATGATGTCTAAAGTTAACGAGACGTTAAAATTTGAAACAAAGTTGCATGCAAAATCTATACCTTTTTTGCTGAACAAAAAATGTGAGGTGCAAAAGCTCCTTGCAGTTTTTCAGCAAAAAATATTACCACAATTGAATTTGTGAGTACCGTCTTAACGAATCCTTGACTTACGACTTTGTTAAGCTAATGAGGCTTTGAACAACTTGGCCCAGATCTCCAGATGAAATAGGATTTTCATTATATTTAAACGGATTTCTTAAGAAAAACATAAATTGTGAACACATATAAGGACTGCCTCATAGACCAGTTTGAATGAGGAGTTACATTGTAAGTTCTTACCCTGTTTGAACTGAAATTATTTCATTGTTCTCAGATTGATCTTTATCCAGACTTTCCAGAAAAGTTGGAGATATTAAGTAAGTAAGTGACTGTAGCACCTTGAAGAACAGCTTTCAGGATGGCTCATAGTTCATGTAGATAAGGAAAAAGGGAATTTTAATATGCGCTAACCGCGAAAGAAAGACAATAGACCTAGGTCAACCTGTTTATCAGTGCGCACCATTCAAAGAATCAAAGCTTTAGGCTTCCAATAGGTCAGGAAGAAGTCAAGGAAATTTATCGTTCTCAAGGTCAGGGAAAAGCTGAGATTTTTAGACTTGTCAGGGAGTTTTGAATTTAAGCACAAAAATCATGGAAAAGTCAAGACAGCAGAGCTCTTGATAAGAGGGAGTATTTGGTGATAATTAGGGATAATTTTTGTTAATTCTGCATAAAAACATATACCGTATAATGGAAAATTTTCGCGTCGTCAAATTTTCGCGGATTTGCCCTTTAAACATGAGGATTAATTTTCACGGTTTTTAATTTTCGCGGATGTGAATAGCCACGAAAATTAATATTGTGTTTGTCCTGTAAAATATTGGCTTGACTGAAAAATCAAGACGTACAGGGAGAAAGAAACATTTAGAAACTGTAATCACTTTGTTATGAACACATTTGTTTAGATAGAATCGGCTTCTTTTGGGTTTGGGAGGATACCCATCCATTTTTCAGAAAAACATGTAAGATAGGCATTTGTACAAATTAACGTTTAGTACACAGAAACAGTCAACTGAAATATGTGAGGAATTGATAGAATGGCTATTATTCAGGATAAAAGTTAACAGAACTCACAGTCAAATAAAAGTAATTGAAGTCCACTTGTATAATCAGGTACAAGTAACCGTTAATCAGGCGAAAAAAGTGACAGCCTGCTACTTACTAGCTTACATAATTGCGCCAAAAATAGCTCTGTAGGTACTTAGTCTTAAGGTTTTGTGGGGCGTTTTGAATAACGCAAATATTATCTTTGGACGATTCTAATTTCCTATTTTTATGTTGTACAAACTTGGAAAATATTTTGCGGAGTTTAATTTTCGCGGATCGCTACTGACCTGCGAAATTCCGCGAAAATTAGGCGACACGAAAATTACCCATTATACGGTATTGTGACCCCTCATCTGAACCGTCTCAATGAGGGGTCACAACATATGGTTTTGATGAGAAATAAGAAAAATTATCCTTAATTATCATCAAATACTCCCTCTTATCTAGAGCTCTGGACAGTAAGATTGTGTTTGTCCCTTCAGACATCCCCCACAGTCCCAAGAAGAATGGATGAACTTATTGCAACAACAACAGAATCTTCATGAAACAGAGATGGAAAAATGGAAAGAAATATTG
Organism: Ctena decussata; assembly: GCA_963989385.1. Taxonomy (NCBI): domain Eukaryota; kingdom Metazoa; phylum Mollusca; class Bivalvia; order Lucinida; family Lucinidae; genus Ctena; species Ctena decussata. Next base: position 48,222,060 of record OZ022504.1, read on the forward strand.
ACAGCATCTATAGCATTGGTGGATCAGGTAAAAATAATAGATCTGCTTATGTTTTCACCCCCTTTAAGGGGGCACCTTTATGTAGTAGCTAGCTTGTAAACCAGATTCAAACACACCCTGCAGATTCTCTTTGACTACACATTTGCAGCCATTATCTAGCATATTTTAGTAGGGCCATGTTGCATAGCATAATTTGCTGCTATTTGTTGTATTCATGTCTCATGCATAGATTTAGCCAACCTGATGAGATGGAAAGGTGGTTAGTTACTTGCGTATAACTGTATCAATGCAGCATTCATATTTCTCTTTAATCTTTCGTAAAAAGAGGGTTAGAAAAGCATCCCTGAATGTATTGAATTGCCCTGCCTTAATTGCAGTTTTATCAGTTTGGACACGCAAGTAACTAGCCCCTTTCATTCTCAAAGGGACACAACAAGGTACAGAGGACTGCAGCCTGTTGGACTTGCAGGCATTAGAGGAACACAAGTCTTGTTGGCAAAATGCTAGATGAGTTGCAGTGACCAACACTGGAAGCCTAGTGAGAGCAGTCCTTCTTAAACTGTGTTTTTACAAAAGTCACGCTGAGGGTGTAGCTGTTGATAAAACAAATACCTGACGCTTGCAAACAGGTTGAGACAGACTAGGGCATCACATAACTCGCAATACAAAAGATACCTGATATGTACTGATGCCTTCTAGCATTCCTTTTTGTCGCACCTGCTCTAGCAAGGTGTGATACAGGAGCTCTCTTTTCTGTCTGTCCATCCATCAGTTATTCTGTCCAGCCATCCAAAATTACATTGACTCTAGCATTTAAATCCATTTTACTCAAAGAGAAAACATGTATTTTGGCTATCAGAGGGTTTTCTGTTTTAGAACAGTCCCAAAAATGTAGATCCATCTTGTAAGATCCTCCGTTTTATGTCAGGATAAATAGGGTGGTAAACTTTGCTCAGTTTGTATTCACTGTTAAAGGTAACTATTGGTTGTGTTTAATAATGAAGACGAATTGAGCAAAATTTAGTGCTTTAACTAATCTGCAGACCAAAATTTCTGCATATGATAGAATATGTTTTACATTTAATGTTAATGTAATGATGTTTCAATGAATTGATGTTTCAAAACTAAATTTAACTACTACTTGATTGCACATGCTGTGTTTTAGATGCGGAATAGTTTATCAGTTTTAAAAGAACACATAGATGAACAACATACCAGAGATCCACCTTCCTAGCGGCAAGCCAGTACAGAACAAAGTACAGTTAGCAATGGAAAGACAGACAAACAGTTAGACCTGCAGAGTAACCAACATTAAGGGCAAATCTACAGCGTGATGAAAATTCCTGTTATTCCAGGATAGTAATTATACCCCCGGTATACGAAGTATATAGGGGGTATATAGTTTTTGTTTTTTCCGTTTATATGTTTGTGTGTATGTTAACATTTCTTCTGTCACAGATTTCTCAGGAACCACAACAGCTAGAATTTTGAAATTTGGTACAAACGTTGGGTATGACTAGTTGTACCGTGTAAGAGAGAATCAGCCTCCTGCTGCTTATCATTCCCTTTATTTGTCCATTTTTTCTTTCTCTCCAATTAATTTTCTGTCAAAGATATCTCAAAAACTTCTACAGTAAGGGTATCTGAAATTTGGTAGAAACGTTTAGTATGACTAGTTGTACCGTGTAAGAGAGAATCGGCCTGATCTAGCTTATCATTCCCTTTGTTTGTCCAGTTTTTCTTTCTCTCCAATTTCTCTCCAATTAAACTTCTGTCAAAGATTTCTCAGGAACCACTACAGCTAGAATTTTGAAATTTGGTACAAACATTGAGTATGACTCGTTGTATGGTGTAAGAGAGAATCAGCCTCCTGCTATGTATCATTCCCTTTATTTGTCCATTTTTTCTTTCTCTCCAATTAATTTTCTGTCAAAGATATCTCAAAAACTTCTACAGTAAGGGTATCTGAAATTTGGTAGAAACGTTGGGTATGACTAGTTGTACTGTGTAAGAGAGTATCAGCCTGCTCCAGCTTGTCATTCCCTTTGTTTGTCCAGTTTTTTTTTTCTCTCCAATTTCTCTCAAATTAAATTTTTGTCAAAGATTTCTCAGGAACCACTACAGCTAGAATTTTGAAATTTGGTACAAACATTAAGTATGACTAGTTGCACAGTGTAAGAGAGAATCAGCCTTCTGCTGCTTATCATTCCCTTCATTTGTCCCTTTTTTCTCTCTCTCCAATTAAATTTCTGTCAGAGATTTCTCAGGAATTACTACTGTAAGGGTATTTGAAATTTAGTACAAACCTTGGTAATGACTAGTTGTAATTTGTATGAAAACATCAGCCTCTTCCTGCTTATTATTCCCTTTGTTTGTCCATTTTTTCTTTCTATCCAATTAAATTAACCTTTTTTTCAGTCACAGATTTCTCAGGAACCACTACAGCTAGGATTTTGAAATTTTGTACAAATGTTTGGTATAACTAGTTGTACAGTGTAAGAGAACTTCAGCCTCCTTCTCTTATTGTTCCCTTTGTTTGTCCTTTTTTTCTTTTCTCCAATTATTTTTTTTTTGTCAAAGACTTCTCAGGAACCACTTTACCTAGGTTTTTGAAATTTGTTACAAAGTTGGGTATGACTAGTTGTATCATATAAGAGACCATCAGCCTCTATCTGCTTATCATTCCCTCTTTTTTTCTTTCTCTCCAGTTTAATTTCTGTCGAAGATTTCTCAGGAACCATTACAGCTAGGATTTTGAAATTTGGTACTAATATTGGGTGTGACTAGTTGTATTGTGTAAGAGAGTATCAGCCTCCATATATGTATCATTCCCTCTTTTGTTCATTTTTTCTTTCTTTCCAATTTAATTTTTGTCACAGATGTCTCAGGAATCACTATTGCTAGTATTTTGATCTTTAGGCCAAACATTGGGTATGACTAGTTGTATCAAGTAAGAGAGTATCTGAGCCTCCTTCTGCTTATCATTCATTAATATCATTTATTTTAAAGTTTTGTATTAAGTGTGGCAGTGTTTCTTTTAAGCGGTGGTGCTGGCTGGGGGTATACGTGAGCCCCTGCTCACATGCTCTAGTTTGAGCAGTGACAGGACAAAACCAACAAAGTTGCACATGCGCACAGCAAAGACTCAAATCAGCCTGGGCATCCATCCAGTCTGATCAGTCTTTGCTGTCAGCATGGAGGTAACTTAGACACTTAGCTACCCTTTAAGTGCACAGCAAAGACTCTGATCAGACTCGGCAGATATCCAGGCTGATATGAGTCTTTATGTGTTGCACATGCCCTTTTGTTAGTTTTGTCATTTTGCGGCTCAATTATATATGAGCTGTGATATGCAAAAAGGATTTTAAATGCATGTGCAAACACAAAAGGCTCAGACCAGCCTGGGCATCGCCCAGTCTGATCAGAGCCTTTGATGTTTGCACTCATCATGTAGGGACCCTAAGGAAGCTGTAGACACACAACAAAGGCTGTAGCTAGACTCTGTGGGTTCTAAGACTAGTTTGAGTCATGTTTCTTTTGCAGATAGGTCAAGTCCTCTGTTTTGTTGGAGGTGGTACATATACCAATATTGTATTGTTGCCATTAATTAGAATTGCCTTGGTAAGAGTCAGTTACAAAGAGGCATTTAAACTCACTTTTTATGAGGTGAAGGTTTGTGGGGGGGGGGGGGAGTGCATATTTCCTTATTTCTCTGTAAAACAATTATGGGATCTCAATAGACCACCTGGGTCAGGCAATTGTGGGGAGGGGGGAGGTGCATATTTCCTTATTTCTCTGTAAAACATTTATGGGATCTCGTTAGGGTGAGGTAATTGTATGGTGGGTTGGTACACTTCAAATTGAACAACTATGCTATTGTCTTTTTTGCCGTCCTTCTCAATGGTGAAAAGCAGGGAAGCAGACAGTAAGCCGCAAAAGTTGTGCAAAAAGGCAGAAAAACATGGACATGTAGCTGAACACTTTAGTTAGTTTCCTCTTCATAGGTTTTGTGAACTTGGATAATGACTCAAATTTCATTCCCAAATTGTTGGTTTCTCGGTAGCTCTGTAAATGTTGGTCATGTGGAGACTACAGGGCATTGCTGTTCAAACTGTCGTTAGCTGAACAAAGTTGTTAGTCAAGGATTCTTTTAATCTTGTAGTACGCATAAAACCAAGTGTGCTAATATTTTTTGCTAAATAATGTGAGGAGCTTTTGCAGTGCAAAAGCTTCTCTAATTTTTGGGGGCAAAAATGGCAGGGTTTTCGCATGCAGTACTTTGGAAATGTAATGACTCGTTAACTGACAGCGTCTTTAGTTTTGAACTGCCAGGCTCAGATGTCAGAACAGTTCAGAAGAGATACAGTAGCCTTAACAATCAGTCATCTCTCATCAGTGTCAATAACATGTTTGATTATCTTGAATGAATGCCAGATCATGACTTGTAATTATCATACATGTTTTGAATTTGTTTGTCTTAGTTTGGATACCATCTTTGGAAGGAGATGTCCCTGGGCACATAACATTGAATCAGCATTGAACCAATGTTGATTCAATGTTGTGGAGTTGATTGATATTTGCATGTACATGTTTTAGAGCACCAGATATTAAAGGAGTATTTTGTGATAATTGTGGGATAATTTTTCTGATCCTCGAAAATATTGAGACCCCTCCCCTCACCTGAACTGCCTTTTCCAGGTGGTTAAGATGAGGGTCACAATATGTTTTATGCAGGTTTAGCAGAAGGTACCTCTAATTATCACTAAATACAGTCGAACTTCAATGGCTCGAACTTGCCGGGACCACCGAAAAAAGTTCGACCGATCGGTAGTTCGAGCCATTGAAGACCAGCTCAACATGATCCAACTTTATGTACTATGTTTTTTCTATCATAACTACCACAACTTCCTGTATTTTGATCGGTCACTCTTTTAACCTTTGCACTTTCAGGTAGATAAAACAAAACAACACAGAATTTTAATTACAATATAAAAAGATCAAGATAAGCATGGACGTAGCAAACCAGATGACCAATACTCGTAATTGGTAGAGGATCTACATTTAGTCCGGTCATTAAACTTGGAAATGTTTTACAAGGAAATAGGTGTGAGCCATCGGTATTTTTTTTTTAAATAGAAAGTGGTTTCTAGGGACCAGACTTGGGGTTCGAGCATTCGAGCCATCGTTGTTCGTGCCAAGTGTGGCATGTTTAGTTAAAATGAATAGGGATTTTGCCAGGACTTGAAAATCAGTTCGACCGAAACATGGTATTCGAGCCTTCCGAGTTTGAGCCATTGAAGTTCGACTGTATGATAAATCTGCAGTGGTGTCGGATTATTTATATATACATGTATATTGCAGTTTGTCTTTTTTCTCTCTCTCTCTCATGAAAGGCATTAAAAGAGGTGAGCATGAGATCATATCTATGGTATACTTTAAAACTGAGTGTTTCATGCAGGCAGTATAGTTGCAGTGGTCCATATAAGAAGGGGTTACATGGATTATTTAGGGATGATTTTTCATGAAATATCATACAAACATACATTGTGACCACTCATCAGAGCCCCCTCGACAAGACACTTCTAATGAGGGGTCACAACAATATATTTTTATTACGAAATAAGACTTATCCACAAAACCTCATCTTGTCTGGAGTCCATAGTTGCCTTCTCAAATTACATCATCATTATGCTATATAGGATATCTTGTCATCATTATGCTATATAGGACATCTTGTCATCATTATGCTATAAAGGATATCTTGTCATCATTGTGTTATATAGTAGGATATCTTGTCATCATTATGGTAAATAGGATATCTTTTCATGTTGCAGAGAATTTTCTTTTTATGCTTTCATAATTATGCTGCCATAATAGATATTTTTGTCCAAAGAAGATTTTTAATAGCTATTTTCTCTGAAGGAAATGTTTTATTCTGAAGTCAAGCCCTTGCATAGAAATAAATGTCACATTGTGGTATATAGGCTGGATCATAGTGAGCTTATATTTTGAGAGTACATTTTTACTAGTCTCCATGGGACTATTCTGTTGCAAGCCTGATTCTTAGGTATTAGAGCCACAACCCAATAATGGCAAATTTAGGTTCTTGATCAAACGCCGGGCCGTAAATGGACGTAAAGCAACAAGTCACTCAATCAATCAAAATCTTGATCAAACATAGAGAAAAATCGTATTCTGACACAATGACACAATACAATGTTTATTGATGATTGATCATGTTTGAAGAAATTTACTGACATTTCTGTATAATATTTCATTATTGATCAAGTACCTTAAAGGGGTACTGTACTGTTTTTCAACATGCATTGAAATCACTGGAAATAACTGGTATTTAAAATAATGTCGAAAACTGCAAGGAAAAATTCCAAACAGTTAAAAAGGTATAATGATTTTAAATTTCAATCAGCTGAAAATATGCAAGGACTCTTATGACTTCATTTGAGTAATTTATATTATAAGAATTAAAAACAATCTATATTTCAGATTTTTTTTTTTTTACACTTTTTCTCAAAAAATAGATTAAGTTTGACATGTTACATCATTTCAGGGAAAAAAAATTCAAATAATTTGTGTCAGAATATTTTGATAAAAACTGGAATCCAAATTACATTATGCAAGTAAAGTTGTAGAAAAGAAAAAGTGGGTGGGACTTAAAATCAAATTTGCATAAACTTTAATTGTCAATAATTACAGTTTGGGTTATAATTTTTCAATGGGGTTTTCACCAATCTGTTTCTTTTATAACTACCTATTAATAAGGAACATTTCTGCAGAAAGTGAAGAAAACAGTGCAGTAGCCCTTTAAGACAAATACCGTATCTATTTGGCTATATTATGGCACTGTCTCTCTTCAAAAGTATCCCAAATATGTATATCAGTCTTTTGTAATTGGACTATTAGATAGGTTTTTCTCTACCAAAACAATCCCAAAAATACAGATCAATCTTGTAAGATGGATCTAGATATTTGAGATTGTTGGGGAAGAGAAAAACATCTGTCTTATAAATAAGTAAATAAGGTATAATATATAGGTGAAACAGCAGCTGGCTGCTGAGTATAAAACTTGCTTGTATGAAAGTAGTGATAGCAACTGCAGTCACAAGAATGTTAGCGTCAGAGTCTGCAACTGCGTATGAATGCTTCAAAAACTTTATATTATCTTAAGGTGTAGGGATACACCTTCAGGGGAAGCAGCTTTGCCATTTTCGTTTTTGCTTCCCTCTGAATGGGGGTCAACTCATAGAAAAGAATTTGCTCCACTAGGAGCAAATTCTTTACTAAAAGAGTAGACCCCATGTTTGAAGGGCCATGTCACCCAGGGATGCAAACAGGAAGTCACAAATATTGTCTCCCTTTCTAAAAAAGGTGGAGAAACATGAGATGTTCCCATACATGTTAAGATGATGAGGGATCCAATGTGCATGCTATGGTGTCTTGTGGTGGCTCTTGCAATTGCTAGAGTTCTGGGAATTTATTTCTGAGTGAATAAAAAATATTTGATGTCTCTTAAGGGTAGCAATACATTATGATTATGTGATTAAAGTTTATGGGTACACTTTCAGGAGAAGCAACTCTGCTATTTTCATTTCTAGCTCGCCTGAACAAAGTTCAGGAAGAGCTATTGTACTACCCCCGGCGTCAGCGTTAGCGTTAGTGTTACCGTTAGCATTAGCGGCGGCGGTGGCGTTAGCAAAATGTTAAAGTTTTATGTTAAAGTTTTTATGTGATGGGCAAGGCGCTGTCAGGCGAGCTATCCTGTCCCTGTGACAGGTCTTGTTGTCTCCCTTCTATTAGCGGTGGTGGGGTCAACAAATAGTTTTCAGTAAGAGCAGACCCCATTATGGATGGGCTATGCCTTCCAGGGAATCATGCAGGAAGTCAGAAGTTTTTCCCTTTGTAAATTGGTAGAAATTTATGGAGGTGTACCCATAGGCTTTAAATAGACTCTATAGTAAATCATTTAATCATGAAGACGCTCTCTCCTTGTGTAGATTTATGGGTTGAGGTCAGCCTTTATTGTTGCCAGTTGAGAATTATAACTTGTTTGTCTTGCAGAAGCTGGTCTCATCATGTATCTGAGTCAGTGTTGGTTATTTTGGTGTTAGATATATTTTGGGCCAATTGAAAACAGTATGCCAGTATAATTTACACGTCTTTCAATCTACACAATTAATGTTTGGCTCAAATATAAGTGAAATATACTTGAAAGAGCTGTAAACACACAAAAAAGTCTTCAGAGCCGAACCTGAGGTAATGGAGGCTGTCTTTATCAAGAAGGGTATTTACATGCTGAATTTCCTTGTCCATGCTACTTTTGCCATGCATTCACAATGGAAGGATACAAAGCATGCCCTGAAAAATATCTAAAAAATACCCCCTGTGGAAAACAGGTTAAGATGAGTGGGTGCTCTTTCTTGGGAAGCAGCATGTGAATAGCAGGGAAAAACATGAAGGTGCACCGATACACCTTCAAGGGTTTACACAAATGGATGAGTACTTGTAGATGAAAATACAGTCGAACCTGTCTTAAGAGGTCACTGTATTAAGGGGTCACCTGTCTTTAGCAGCCACTTTTTTGGGGTCCCTTCAACCAAAATACAGTGCAAATGAACCTGTATTAAGGGGTCACCTGTCTTAAGCAGCCAGTTTTTGTGGGTCCCCTGGGGTGACCCCTTAAGACAGGTTTGACTGTGTTATAGTACTGACATGCAGAGCTCCAGATAAGGATGGGTATTGAGAAAAAATTTAAGGAAATCCTCATTTCTCAAAAATGTATATTGTGACCCCTCATTAGAACCATCTCAGCGAGACGGTTCTAATAAGGGGTCACAATATACGTTTTGATGGGAAATTCATGTTAGCCCTTCTTATCTGCATGGCTGTACATAATAAAATGGCAATAGGGTTGTGTGTGATAAAGCAGGAACAGAACAAATTCTGTGAATATAATATTTATTGAAACTGTTACAGCTTCATATAATTTTCGTTTTATCATGATAATGTTAAATATACATATAAAGATAGATTTTAAATATTGTTTTATTAAAACAGTATATAAAAACATTGGTTCTTTGTATTAATTTCATAAAAAAGCAATTTAAAATATAAGCGTTCTGAATTAAATATAGTCAACTCTTGATATCTCAAAGTTGAAGTTTATCTCAAACTACTGATATCTCAGGTAAATTTTCTGGTCTAAGAAAAATTTACTTTTACGCATCATTAGTATGAGATAATAAGTTGAAATGTAAAAACAAATAGATGTTGCTAAATTTTGATATAAGAGGGTACTTTGAAATATCAGTGTTTGAGAAAATGAGAATCAACTGTACGTCCACTTTCTTTCCTAAAAAAAAAAGTCTGGTTCTGTTTGTCACAGGGATAAGGTGAATGGGCACTTTCAGAAGAAGCAATTCTACCATGTTCTGTTTTGCCTTCCATATCAATATGAACCGCGACACGAGAAAACCAACAAAGTGGCTGTGCACCCAGGGCAGACTCAGATCAGTCTGGGCATCCGCCCAGTCTGATCAGAGTCTTCGCTGTCCGCATGAAGGTAGCTTAGATCCTTAGCTATCCTTTGAGCGCTTTGGGGAGAGTCTGATCAGACTGGGCAGCTGCCCAGGCTGAACTATGTCTGCGCTGGATGCACAACCTTTATGTTGGTTTTCTCATGTTGCGGCTCATGGAGCAGCGCTCTATTTTGTCTTCAAAAGAAGACTCCTGTTTGGAAGAGTTTTTTTTTGGCTCAGGGAAGCAAACAAAAGTAGAAGTTGTCTCTCCTTAAAAACGACATAAAAACATTGAGTTGTACCCATTCACCTTAGCACTCTGGACAGATTTGAGCTCAAGTCCGGCCCAGATAAAGATTTTTCATCCTTGTATCATATTTCTGAAGATAGGACCTTAAAACACCATGTCATCCATCCATGATGTAAAAAAATAAATCTATCATGTAACAAAATAAATCTCTCTTTAAGACTCTATAATCTTGAAAAATATGTAACAAAATAAATGTATAGTCTCATAAAATATCTGTTACACTGTCAAAGAGGAGGTACGTTATTCATATATCAAGTGAATATAAACCTTAACTTCTCTGACAGAATAGTTTTCATATTCCATGCCAGTATACTGACCAGAAAATTTCTTTATAAAATATGGAGCTTGTTAAGCAAGTTTATCTTTAATCTGACCACTGAAAGCCCATATCAGGGTGAGCTGTAGTAATCAACTATTTGCACTCACAAAATATGGTAGTGAAAATATTCCATAAAGCCTTCCAGAGACAAGAGAGATTTACAGGCTCATCTTGTAGTATTAATATAATGATTTCCTGAAAAGGAAAACACTTTATTGTGACTTCCTGTTTGCTTCCGGCACGTAATACTCATCCCGGCACGTAATACTTATATGAGGGTGTGCCGTATGAAGAGATAGATAGATAGCTTCCCAGGAAGATGTTGTCCTTTGAAAAGGGGTCAACTCTTAAAGGAAAGAACTCGCTTTTCTTCTCATACATTCTTAATGACAGAAATGATCCCCCTGAAGTGAATCCATTTACATTAAGCAGCTCATTTATACCCTTGTTTCTGATACCAACATTATTTAAGCCTTGACATGACAAAAACCAACTAAGTGGATGTTCTCCCAGCAAAGACTCTGATCAGCCTGGGCTTCCACTCAGTCTGATGAGAGTCTGCTGTCTGCTTAAATGGTATCTAAAGGTCTTCAGCTAGCTCCATATGGATAGCAAAGACTCTGATCAGACTGGGCCTTTGCCCATGCTGTTCGGAGTCTTTGCTGGGTGCACCTGCCACTTTGTTGGTTATGTCATGTCGCGGCTCATTTGCATTAATTATGCTAAAATGTGGTCTGTACAGTAAGATTGTTTCCGGAGTCAAACAATTCTATGGCGCATATATATTCTACCCATGTATATGATTAACCTGTGTAAACCCCAAACCCAGTTTTACTATCACTCGACTTTCTTTCCATCTGGTTCTTTCTGACTAACTGAACACCAATTCCCCTGCTATCTGTCAAGTAACCACATCAACAACGGATGATCTCTGCTTGTAAAGACAAAGTGATTCCTACTGTCCATAGCAATGGCTGATCTGTCTCTATGGTTACCAGACCTGTTTCATCTTCCCATGTATTAGACGTGCTTATCAACTCGCCAAACTTCAGTCGTTGCTTGTCTAGAATGAAAAAAAAAATCCGGATGACTGAATTTTGTTGTGCCAACATGATAAAACCAAAGTGGCATGTGTGCCCAGCGAAGGCTTGGATCAGCCTGGGCATCTGCCCAGTCTGATCAGTCTTTGCTGTGCCTAAGGGTCTAAGCTACCTCAATGCATACAGTGAAGACTCTGATCAGACTGGGCAGATGCCCAAGCTGATCTGAGTCTTCCCTGGGCACTCGAATCTTGGTGTTTTACTGTACAGGAAAGGACTGTATATGGGCCTTGAGATTGAACCATATGAGCTGATGATTACTTAGACTTTTGTATGTATATAAGCAGTAAGGTCATACCAAAAACCATTCTCTGCACATAACACGTATGACAGAAACATTAAATTGTTAGAAGACAACAAAGTGCACCTGATGAATGCCTGACTCTCACACTAAGATCTACAAATATATGAACCGCGAAACAAGAAAACCAACAAAGTGGTCATGGGCCCAGCTCAGACTCAGATCAGCCAGGGCATCTGCTTAGTATGAGCAGACTCTTCGCTAAGCTTTTAAAGGGCAGCTAAGGGTCTAAGCTATCTCCATGTGGGCAGCGAAGACTAATCAGACTGGGCGAATGCCCAGGCTGATCTGAGTCCGCTGGGCACACAACCACTTTGTTGGTTTTCTCACATCGCGGCTCAAATATATGTCATCTGCAGAGTCTGACTAAACCATTACGGATCCCAGGTTTGATGACTCTCTACTAAAATAGTGCTCAAAATATTATGCGAAGACAATGAACCATGTACAGTAGGTCAGAGTGACCTCAAATACTGTGTCAGACTAATCCACCTTTTATGCCAAGTATGATGTGAATCCATTAAACAGAGTTGGAGATATCAGGCAAAATCACTGAGCAATGAAATATAGGTCACAGTGACCTACAAATAGTATGAAGTCATTTGCAGTGTCAGACTGAACTATTGTCCGGTATGATCAGTGCTCAAGATTTATGTCAAAATCACTGAACCATGAAGTGTGATCTATAAATAGTATGAGGTCATTCACAGGGTCAGAGTCCTCAATATGCCTGGTAGGATACTGATCCATTAAACAGTGTTGGAAACATAAGGCAAAATCACGACCATGACTTAAGTTCAAGGACACAGGGGCTGGCATCAACACCCTCGTATCAAAGGCATCATCAAAACAACAAATGTTGCCTTAAAAACGGTGCAAACCACCATGTTGAAGGACACACAATGGTGTCATGCATCTGCTGCAGTCATATGGATGTAGCTGCTGTAGTTTGTAAGATACAGACTTACACAGCTGGTTAAACACCATTGTTAACATTGGTTAACCTGATCATGGAGGTCAACGAGGATGCAAACATGACGCACACTGACGCTAAGGCATACTCCGACTACATTGCCAGAGGTACAGCATATAAGCACTCCTTTCCATTGCAAAGGCGTGCTAAAAATCAAAGCATGGTACGAACCAAGATTCCACTTTAGACCAGTTGTAGTAACACAGTCACATGATGAGCCAACAGGTATAAGACCACACCATTTGTCTCTGTATGGTGAAAGGGTATGTATCACATGCCGACCCTGCAAATATACAGCACCATATTTACCCTAATAATGAGAAAGCTTTTTATCATATGATGTCGCTGTTATTCAGTGGATAACGTTGTGTCATAAAAATCGTATGAGCACGTGTAATAACACTTTGGCCCCTACACGTGACGCCATTGACAACTTCCATGTCAGCAATGTGTTTTTTATTGAAATAATGTTTAGTTTAAAGGCATTAAAATCCCATTTTAAAGGGTCATACGATAAACAGAATCTTACACTCGTGGTCATTTCATATGACCAAGGGCTCATTTAATAAATTGTAAGATCTATGTCAATAATAAACTGTTTTAAAATACCCTAACAGTGCTCCAGATAACGTGGGGTTTCGAGGAGGATAATTTATCTTTTTTCTCAACAAAAACGTATGTTGTGAGTACTTGTGACCCCTCATTAGAACCGTCTCAGTGAGACAGTTCTAATGAGGGATCACAACATGCTTTTATAGAGAAATATTGAAAATTATCCCTAAATTATCCCTGTTACCCTTTCTAATCTGGAGCACTGTCCTAAAATTTGGACAGTTTTTACTTATCAGTGGTTTGGTGCATTATCATAAACCTATCAATGATACGAATGTAGGACATTTCGGCCACGGACGTTTCGGCCACGGACATTTCGGCCATGGACGTTTCGGCCAAATCTGAAAAAAATGGGGACATGAAAACATGCTACTGTAAACCTTTAAAATGACATATATGTTTGTTCTGCACACATGACACCAAAATATGTGACTGGGCTCAAAATAGCTCCAACCATCTCTCTTAAAGCCAAAATATGGGTGCACCACAGATTCATCAGCCATATAATTGCTTATAAAGATGTGATAGGCATCACATGAATGATAAAGGCCACACTGGCACGTGGATGGGGATGGCAAATGTGCCAGATTATGCTCAAAATGACTTTAAAAGTGTTTAAGGGATATAAACCTATCGAAACTCTTAAGCAAATATCATATAAGGCCCTAGTTAAAGTAGTTGAAATAGTTGTTCACCGTGTTTTTCACCTTTAGATGCTCACAATGACCTTAAGGATGTTGAAGGTCCATAAAACTTCAAGACAACAACAACATATCATTGGCATTTATTAAGACTTAGCTTTAAGTTACTCATATGACTCCTTAATTTAATTATAAAAAGTTATTTTTGAGGAAGGCCGAAATGTCCACCCTTGACAATTTCTGTGGCCGAAATGTCCGTGGCCGAACATTCCTAGGCCGAAATGTCCGAGCACCCTTTGAACTCTGTTTTCTGGTCATCTGACATAGAAAGCTGGATCAATAGACTGGCACTTTCTGAATCTGTATCACAATTCCTTAAAACAAGTTCAAGCTGCAGATGCATCAGTTTCTAAGGCCCATCATAGGAGTGAGAACCAGTGTGATACTTGTTACATCAAGAAACAAGATGTTATGCGCAACATTCCCACATTTTTTACATGACCTCTTAGTCAACAGATAAAGAACTGTGACACCGGCTGTTAAAAGCCTCAGAAGCTTAAAGTCGCTAGCAAAGGACTTTTAAGTCTTACATTAAAATGCCAATGTATGTTACATTGGAAAATTTAATGTCTCGTTAACTAACAGCATCATTAGTTTAGAACAACTGGGCCCTGATCATTAAATCAGACTAAAAGGCATATAATTAACATAAGTAAAGCATAAATACCACAGTAATTTGATCAGACCCATGTATTAGGTCTCCTACATGTGCCAGATCGCTGGATCACACTCGATACAAGTGTCTTGTGTGATCTGGGCATATCCACTTGACCTGATATAAAGGGTCAGATCAAGTTACTGTAGCATTAATGTGGTTATAACAAACAGCTTGCAGATATATAAACTGGCACATTTACAACTTGAAAACATAATTTTGTAAATTCAGAATGTTTCCTTACCTCTGAAAGAAGACAAGCCATGGATTCAGGGGAGTAGAGGTAGACTGGTACACCTGGCAGAATTGTTCTGGCATGAAATAACGTCTCTATGTTGGCAAATATCTGGTCCAGTCTACCACCAAATGCTCCTAGAACTATAAGACAATCAATCTGTGAATAAAAGGAAAAACAAATAAATTTTCTAATATCTAAACTTTGATGCAGCAATACGGTGGTGCAATTGTTATCATGTAAACTGAATGTATTTTGTACCTCTCAGCTCTCAGATAATGGTTTGCCTATTTTCAAATTGAGTTATTTGATCATTACTCATTTGCAGCATGTCCGAGTTGCCTACTGCTGCCAACTACTAATTATCAAATGAAAAATAGGCAGCTCTGGCCTACTGGAGTGGCCTACTGATTTCGGGTAAAATACAGGCCAACTTCGTTGTGTCAAACTTGCTTATCTCGAAAACCCTGCTAGTGTCGAAGTGATCTCCCATTCCCGAACATTCCCCCCTATATAATATTGCATTTCGACCTCCGTTGTGTCGAAATCGCTTATAACGAAAACACTGCTGTATCGAAGTGATTTTTGATTCCCCTCCGACACTTTCCATATGTTTTACCACTGTTTGTGTCGAAGTCAAAATGTGTATTCAGAAAAAGACGGAAAGAAAATGACGGCCATTTTGTGTAGACGTTTTGCGGTAATAAAAAACCTGCATATTTTTGTCTTTAAGCAAATTGGTACAAACATCGAACAATAACAATGAAAAAGAACGATTTACCGAACAATTGTCTTTAATTGATCGCAGTTCAATCAATTATCCCAAATTATCCAATAATTAGCAAATGATCGCGTGAAACGATGCAGACATTGTTTTGCTGATCAGCTGTTTTTGTGCGTAAGTTAATTGACCTTGAACCGCGTATACGTCACAGGTCAGATGCGTTCGATTGGAAAGTTCGGTCAATTAGGCGCCTTTGAAATTTAATTGATTGAACAGTATTGAGTGGCGCTCTTTGATGCGGGCTATTAGTAACAATCCCGTTTTCAGTAGAAACAGTTTTACTACGTTCGTACTGCACATGTTTTGTAGAAATACTGACTCTACGAAAGTTAAGATATTGTACATGTATAGAACAAAAAATTTGGTGACGTCACAATTTGCCTATCTCGAACTTCGGAAAACTCGAAGTGGGTTCTCCGTTCCCTTGGAATTCGAGATATCGAAGTTGGCCTGTAGTAGGCTGCCTACAATAGTAGGCTGCCTGTAGGCAGCGTATTTTTCTTTTTTGTTTGGGTTTACTCCATCAATGATTATTTTTACAAACTGATGCTTGATCCCAAACTTTCTGCTGAGTCAAACACTATTCTCAGCACCTGACCTGCTGAATGTTGATGTTTAAAATGATCTCAGCATTCAATTGGCTAAATGACAACACCAAATTACGCCATTATTGAAACCAAATGTCATACAGTTCAACATCGAAATAAGCTTTAACTTCACGTTTATTTCTAAATCAACCAAGCATGATAAACCATGTCATGTTTATCATGCTCAATTAGAAAATGCAAGATGGTTCAGCATACTTTTTCTGATCTCACCCAATAAACCAGGGCCCAGTTGTTCAAAACTAACAACATCATTATATTAACAGACATTCAGTTTTCAAACGTATTATACCTAAAAGCACAGCCATTTTTTGCTGAAAAAAATGTGAGCTTTGGCAGTTCAAAAGCTCCTCACAAATTTTTAGCAAAAAGTATTACTGGGGTTGATATTGTGAGTACTGTAAGACTTAACAATCCTTAACTAATAATTATGTCAGTAGCAGAGTTGCTTCCCCTGAAAGTGCACCCATTAGCCTTAAGACAACTCTTGAGTCATGGCTTGTACATGTACCTTTTCAGTAACATCTCTCTCAGCAAGTACTTTAACACATTTTGTGAAATCTGTGTAATCCTGGTCCAGTGTCTCCACAACATCCACTTTCTAAAAAGGCAAAATTAATTCATGAACCTCATCTTTGTCTTTCACCTTACTGTATGTATGTCATAACACAGAGCCCTAGATAAGAGGGAGTATTTGGTGATAATTACGAATAATTTTTATTAATTCTGGATAAAACGGACGTATACACAATACTTTTAACATTTGATCGTTTTTGAATCTCTTATATATAGAAACGTTTTAAATTGCTGACGTTTAGACGCTATATGCCCTTACCAGGGTTGAGCGTCTATAAATAACTTAACATTCATTCATTCTGGATAAAAACATATGTTGTGACACCTCATCTGAACCGTCTCATTGAGAGATGGTTCAGATGAGGGGTCACAACATATGGTTTCAATCAGAAATATAGAAAATTATCCCTCAATTATCATCAAATACCCCGCTTATCCAGGGCTCTGATTATGCCATAATTGTTAACGTCAATTACTTCCTCCAGAGGTTATAGATGAAGGCTGGAATAAGAAGGCTACTTGCTGCTTTAAAGCTGGCAGGAAGTTAAAATTATCTTCTGTTCAGTTCAGTAAAGGTTTCCCATAGCTTAGTGACCATAGGGCCAATGGGGATTAGAGGCCCACCATATCTTGGGCACAGCATCCCTCTCCTTTCACTGCCTTATCCTTCCCTAATTTGAGACAGGTACCCATTATTGCTGGGTTGACAGGGAGAACTTTCTAGTTGCTGCTGGCTGAACAACAATTTGAACCTGTGACCTACTGTAGCATAACCTAGCACTTTTTCCTCAACTGACAGCATAATGCTACAAGTACAAATGTACCTTTAACTTGAGAGTTTGAATAAGGCTAAGCTTACCTTCTCCTTATAGTAGTGAAGTGCTCTGGAATGGATAGAATCAAAGTCTCCAGTGATTATGTCAGGAATGTAATCATCTCTCTCACCACCTGTGCAGTAGTACAGCTCATTAGTGCCACCATCAACTGTTGCTTTAACTGTGGCTGCCAGAAAAAAAAAATCCATGGAGTATACTATGTCCACCTGTCTTGAACAAATATTAGAGTCTGGAAACCATATACAGTCAACTCTCGATATCTCAAAGTCGAAGTTCTTCCCAAACTACTGATATCTCAAAGTAAATTTTCTGATTCCAGAAAATTTACTTTGAGATATCAGGAGTTTTAGATAAGAGGGGTTGAAATGTAAATAAAAATAGGGAAATGTGTCCAAATTTTTTTCTTTCAAAGAAGAGGTACTTTGAGGTATCAGTGTTCGAGGTGTCGAGAGTTAACTGTATTGTCATTTTTTTTTCAGAACTTACTATGTGGACATGTTGACCTCAATAGCAACATTGTTACTCTTCCATATCAGTTTTTGTCAAAATCTGTAAACAGCTTCAATTAATGGATAGTCAACATGCAAGCTTCCCCCTATGACCTTGAAAATCTTGACCCATCCATCTCTGCTACTGCACCATTTAAAGATTTAAGGTGTATGGGTACACCTCTCTGTTTTGCCCCATTTTGAAAAGGGAAACAGGTTAACAGGTTTCATGACTTCCTGTTTGCTTCCCCTGACAATACCACACTGGTCTGGCATTCAACACAGGCAATGTACTTTAAAACACGATTGTTTTCGCATACTTCTTACATTTATTTCTAACTATCATTCTTACGGACCCGGCAGTTTGCTAGACCTCTTAGTCAGACCAGATTTTCGAAGAAATTCCGTCTAGTATAAATGCACTGCTTGGATAAGTTTATTTACCAATTCGTTGGCTGGTCGTTGTAGCCCAAAAATTGTTTTCAAGCATTTCTTGAATATGCATATCAATTTAGTAAAACTTTTGAGTCCTATTTCAAGAGTAGGGGGTCGGATGGTCTGTGAGACTATACTTCTGAAACAAAATTATCCTGATGAGCAGAACAAGCAGGTTCCTTGTACGTTGTCTTCGTTGCCTGTGTTGAATGCCAGACCAGTGTGAATACAGTCCTTCCAAAGTGGAGTCTACTCTTAAAGAAAAGAATCTGGGGCTGTATTTATAAAGTGGTTGCTATGCTGTTGCTAAGACAGAATTTCTATGAAGGAGATTCCCTAGAACCATGAAATTGCTCTTGAGGAACAGTCTGAAAAAGACTGTTCCTCAAGAGCAAATTTTATAGTTGTAGGGAATCTCTTTCATAGAAATTTAGCCTTAGCAACAGCATAGCAACCACTTAAGTTGTTTTATAAATACGGCCCCTGCTCCTCCAAAACACTCCCATAGAGAAGGGAGGCAAAAATGAAATGGCAGAGTAACTGCCACCTGGGTGTGTACCCATTTACCTTAATATCACCTTTCCATGAGGCCTGTTGCTATTTTTTTTTTTTTTACCCTATTGCACTCAAAACGGCCAAAACTCCATAGAGTTTTGGCCGTTCTGAGTGCAATAGGGTTAAATAAAGTCACTGTTTTTTTTTTAATTTAATTCTTTACCTTTTGGCCAAACTGCTTTCAGCACTTTCATCTGTGGCTCCAGAGGCTGGTTCAAGATTATCAAACCATATCTCTCAGCTGTGAAAAAAGTAGCAATAGCATAAGGGCGCGTTTACACGAGCAAAGTTTCTATGTCACAGAAACTTTAACAAAGAAAGTATGACAAACATTTTGCGTTTACAAGGAGCAAATTATTTGTTAAAGAAAATGTGTCATAGAATCTTTGTCACATAAACTTTGGCAATGAAATATTCGCTGCAGTGTTCACACGACCAAATATTATTCGTCAAAGTTACCTGCAGCGATGAAATAAACTCTTTGTCACATTTTCCACGCTTGTAGCAATGTTCTTTGTTACATAATCTTTAGCAAAGTTCTCCGTTTACACGGACAAATTTAATTTATCGAAGTAACTTTAACATATATATTTGTCAAAGAAACATTGTCATATTTTGGCATTTACACGAACAAATTTTTCTGTGACAAACCTACTTTGTCATAGAAACTTTGGTCGTGTAAACGCGCCCTAAGGTGATAAAAAATAGCCATCAGAGGAGATGGCAAATCCCCCGACCGAAGACCCCCATGGGCCTTGGTAAAAAGGGTGCACTTCAAAACACATATTAGTAATATATTGTCGTTCTTTTATGCTTCTGATTGACATTAACTGTTAACAGATACATGATTATCTAACACTCAGACTAAAACAGTATGCTTGACTGCTAAAAAGAGGTAATATCTCAAACAGCCACCATATACACAATTGTATAGCATACGATACATTCAACTTTCAAAATGTGTGAATAACTTCTAAAGTACAAGCTCTACAAACCTAATTTTGAGCTCTCTAGTAAGTGAATTTGGACAAAGAATCCAAATCTGGAGAAAAAATTTTTTTTTTTTTTTGTGTGTGTTGGGGGGGGGGGGGGGGGGGGGGGGGGTGCGGGAGGGGGCACGGGAATGTGGAAGGGTAAGAGAGAGTTAGGAACACTGATAAGATATCACAGCATGATCATCAATATTCTAAAAGGTTCACGGTTATTCAAATTCTGGAGCTGGCCAGGGTTATACAGTTATGGAGCAGAGACTCAAACAGCAGCTCAAACTACCAAACGGAAATAATTCACTAGGTCTAAAAGCAAGAGTTATCATTCATGTATGAGACAAATTGTCATGACCTGTTCTGCATATCTGTGAAGTATCATGAAAATATTTCAAAAGGTATTCAAGCTATGGAGCGGACACTTAAAATCATCAAAGGGAAATAACTCCAAAAGTAAGAAAGCAAGAGTTGTCATTCTTGTTCGTGACACATCAACACGACTTGTTCTACATATCTGTGAAGTATCATGAAAATATTCCAAAAGGTATTCAAGTTATAGAGCGGACACGAAATCACACCTAAAACCATCAAGGGGTAATAACTCAAAAAGTAAGAAAGCAGGAGTTGTCATTCTTGTTTGTGACACACCGTCATGACCTGTTCTACATATCTGTGAAGTATCATGAGAATATTCCAAAGGGTATTCTAGTTATAGAGCGGACACGAATCTGCCAAAAAATCACACCTAAAACTATCAAGGGGAAACAACTCAAAAAGTAAGAAAGCAAGAGTTGTCATTCTTGTTTGCGACACATCGTCATGACCTGTTCTACATATCTGTGAAGTATCATGAAAATATTCCAAAGGGTATTCAAGTTACAGAGCGGACACGAATCTGCCAAAAAATCACCAAAGGGGAGATAATTCAAAAAGCACAATAGCAAGAGTTACCATTCTTGTACGCGACACATCGCCATGACCTGTTCTACATAACTGTGAAGTATCATGAAAATATTCCAAAGGGTATTCAAGATACAGAGCGGACAAGAAAGTGTTTACGGACGGACGGACAGACGGACGGACGGACGGATGCCAGGCTCATCGCTAAATATCCCCCGAACCTTTCGGTCGGGGGATAACAAAACTCTACAGCTATATCACCATGTTTCAGATGCCATTTTTACAAGAGAGACAACTTTTGCAGAGCAGCATCTGCTTCCCTGGCAAGAAAATTTCTTCTCAAAGTTTAAAAGGGGTGAGGTGAGGGGAGGCTGGGTGGAGGGGCTTTTAAAAGAAAGAATTTGCTGTCAAGAGAGCAAGGTCTTTCATTTAAGAGGAGATTGATCCCTATGAGAAAGGAGATAATACTTCAAGGTTAGAGTGATCTCCTTTGGACATGCCATAAAAATTCTAAATATTGGGACGCTAGAAATAATTACCATAATTGTCCTAAAATTGGAACAGTTTGGTTTTACAGTGCAGTAATTGTGCCCAAAAATGCAAATGAGATGGCAAATAGTGTAAACCCTGGAGCAGTCTGATCTGGGTTTGCACTTTTTGCTCAGACCTAACTGTCCCAATATATAGAATTTTTACGGTATATTCATATACCTTTAGGTACACGAATACACATTCAGAGTTTTGGGCCATTTTTACTGGGCGAAAAAAACTGTTTCGTACGTTATATGATCTTTTGTTTGCTTCCCTGGGCTTATAAAACCTTCCAAAAAGTGTCAAATTTTAAAGGAGAGAATTTGCTCCTCTTTAGTTGATCCCACTGAGACAGGAAGCATAAATGAAAATGACAGTTTCCCCTTGAAATGTACCTTAAAATCTATAACAGTTGTCAGTACTATCATAACATAGCATATCAAGCGTATTATTTCATTTATAAATGTCACATTAGACATACCACGTTTCTTTGGTTACAAAACATTTTTTTACCTCCAAAACAATTCCAAAATCTAGATCCATCTTATAAGATACTTATATAGACTTTTGGAGTTCTTTTGGAAGGGAGAACCCATCTTTTAGCAGAATTTTGTATAAGAATGGTTTAGATACTTGGGGTCATTATGGCTGGGAAGAGGCAGCTCTAATTTTATCAGTAAATTTTGTAAATAAGAAAAACTTTACCACCGTAGTGTGCATAAGTATTGGGACACCTAAAATAATTAATTTTCCATTTGTCCCAAACGGAAAATTCATTATTCTTAGGTATCCCAATATATATGCACATTACGGTATTTCTCAGTCCTATTTTCAGAAGCTCTGATGCAGCTCTAGTATTAACAGGACTTTAAGAAAGTAATATATATCTTTTAATTCTTAGTTTCATCTGGAGATTTGTGATATATTATCATTAATTAAAATTAATAATTCATATAAGTAAATTAATTGTTTTTGCTTCTTCAAACAGAGCTCAAGATCACTGGATGACTTGATGTTAAACTATTGATAATTCGTTCAGATTTTTGTTCATTCTTTGTAACATTAATTACATATTGTGACCCCTCATTATAACTGCTTCACAGACACCTCACAACATGTCTTGTTGGGGGACTTTCAGCCTAGGTCTTTTATGGAGAAATAAGAAAAATCCCAAAATTATTTATTATTATCATCAAAACTTCTCACCTGCATCTTCGCAAGCCAAGGGTACAATGTTGTTGCTGTTTTGATTCTCATAACGATGTTCCCCAGGAGGCTCTTCAGAACGTATCCATAGTAAGTTCACTTTGTTCCTTAGGTACCTAATTAAGGAACAAAGCAGACTTAGTACCCTTGGCTAAAGACGATGCCTTACCTGAAGCTCTGTCAAATATGTCTTTTACCTGTATCATTATCAAGGCACCTCAGAGGGTACAGATCTTTGCCTCCCATCAATAATAGCTATGTTTTCCTATCAAACCTGAAGATATAGAAT
Source organism: Ctena decussata (assembly GCA_963989385.1). Lineage (NCBI taxonomy): Eukaryota > Metazoa > Mollusca > Bivalvia > Lucinida > Lucinidae > Ctena > Ctena decussata. Next base: position 48,244,990 of record OZ022504.1, read on the forward strand.
AGAAGAGCCTCATTGTAACACTTCTCATTATGGTTGTATTTTGGACCACACTAAACAAGAAAGAAATACAGTCAACTCTGGATATCTCAAACACTGATATCTAAAAGTTCCCTCTTATATAGAGAATATAGTTGACACATTTTCTATTTTTATTTACATTTGAACTCCTTTTATCTCAAACTACTGATATCTCAAAGTAAATTTTCTGGGATCAGAAAATTTACTTTGAGATATATCCGTAGTTTAGGATGAACTTCTACTTTGAGATATGGAGAGTTGACTCTATGTGGCAAGATACTTAGAATATTTACTTATCTGCCTTATCATTATTATTAAGTGACTGAACTGCTACAGTAAACTGGTCAAGTGTCGGCAGTGTGACATATTTTCAGACAATCTGTTCAACTGCACAACAGCCAATGAATAAAAGGCATACTTATAGAATTTGCAGATGTATGGGGCAAGGGGTTGGTTGGCTATGTCTAGTCAATCTGGTAGCCTGATAAGTTGCTGGAAGTATGGTGGCTGAATGCATTTAAGACCATTAATCCATTAATAATCCTGTACAGCATGGTTAATTTTGCTTCTGCTCTTCTTTGTTCCAGTGACTGCCAGCCTAGGTTTGACTGTATGGCTGAGACAATATCATAGGTAGAACCTGTCTTAAGGGGTCACTGTAATAAGGAGTCAAGTGTCTTTAGCAGCAACTGTTTCAGAGCCCCTTGAACTGAAATACAGTGCAAATGAACCTGTTTTGAAGGGTTTCCTGTCTTAAGTAGCTGGTTTTGTGGGTCTCCTGGGATGACCACTTTTAATACATGTCTGACTATACTTACTGTGAGTCCACCTGATGGCTCGTCTTTGGACCATCTCAACCTTCTTTTATAGACAAGGGTGTTGTTATGTCAAATTCAATTAGCCATTTGCCGCTAGTAGGGAGGCTTAGGTAGTGATTTTCATTTCAGTAACGGGTTGTTTCGGTCCTATTCCCATTTGGCCCTCAGGTTGTTTCGGTCCTATTCCATTTCAGCCCCCGTATCATTTCGGCATGGGTCGTTTTGGCCCGATTTCAGGAGTGGGTCGTCTCCGCCCAATTTAGGTGGGTCTTTCTGCCCGATTTTTTAAATAGTTTTAACAGCTGATAAAATGTGTTTCTGACTGAACTTTTATAGTCTGGTGATATTTATTGATTTATTCAAATCATAAACAGTTTCAATCTATCTATCTATCTGTCTGTCTATCACATACATGGTTTGTCTGAATGCATCCCCTGTCTGTCTCCCTGTCAGTCTGTCATCATGCACGCCTATCAACCCACTCACCCGCCCTAACCTACCCTTACCACTACCCAAACCCCTGCCCTTACCCCTACCCTACCCTGTTTGTTTTCCTTCTGAACCCTGATTCTCCTTTGAAGGCTTATCATCCTTATATCGGTTGCCAATTAAAAAGAAAGCAAAAGAAACAGGTATTTGGATGAAATCAACCTATGACCTTACCTGTTTGCCCAATAAATACTCCTGGCCAAAACGACTCGCCCCTAAAAATCGAGCCGAAATGACCCACCTTTGAAATCGGGCCGAAACAACCCATCTCAAATGGGCCGACGACCCACCCTTGAAATTTTGCCGAAACGACCCAGGCTGAAAGCAACGGTAATAGGACCGAAATGACCTGGATTCTTCATTTCTATCTGGAGATGAGTTTTGTGTGCAGCCGAACACCTAGGAGTTTTGTCTGAATATTTCTTTTCAAGAACTGAGTGTGGTTAGCATCTGAAGAAATTCTATTGATATGTGGACTGAAATTTAAATTATTATAAATCTCAAGATTTACGGATGTTTCGCTACCTTGCGGTTTCGCACCAGGAGACTTCGCACCTTCTCATTGGAGAGTTCGCTACTCGGTATTTTTCGCACATTTTCGACCCAAGACGTTTCGCTACCTCGTTGTTGTTCGCGGTTGTTTGTCAGTTTACCGTTTGTTAATTAATCACTCTCTTCAGTGACCTATATATATATATATATTTATAGGTCACTGCTCTGTTTCAAGAACTCATTCAGATTGAAGACAAGATGTTAGAATTGATTTTATGTTGAGTTTGTTTATTAGGTTTATCAGAACCCTATCTATCTAAATTTACTTTTCAAGCGTCTTATTTTTTTTTAACTATTTTTAATTTTTCATTAGAATAAATGAATATTTGATTCTTTTTATCTTCATTGTAAAATTAGATAACTGCAAAAAAATTTAAATGGTAAAATTTGTTTAAACTTCATCAGTATCAGTTTTGAAACTCTTTTTTAATTGCGCATGTACAGAATAAATTAAGACTTTTAATTACCTTTTCCAACGCTTAATTTCTTCTACTATTTTATTTATTTATTTTTTTTAATTAAGATCATTGAATCTTTTATTCATTTTTTTCTTCTTCATTATGAAATAAAATAATGTAAGAAAAGTTTAAATGACAAAATTTGTTAATATTTATTCAATGTAAATTACATAATTACAAGGAAAAAGCACAAATTAACATGGTACAGGATCTGACGGTAAGCAAACGCTTATGTTAAAGTCATCTCCTGGAAATAGGGATATGTTATAATAAAATTTGTTATAACTATATCTGTCTGGATTATAAACCTTTTTCTCTTTCATTCCCAAATTCCCCTATTTCGGTGGCTATAATTTGTTGGGTAGCGAATATGCAGGGTAGCGAAAGCGTATAGGTAGCGAAAACGTTGGTGGCGAAGACCTACAGGTAGCGAACATGTATAGGTAGCGAAGTGTAAGGGCGCGAAACATCCGGTAACCAATCTCAACACCCAGGTATGCCTTGTAGGTTCTCTCACCACTCACCTGTGAGAGGCAGTTCCACTGTTACTGTATATAATGACAAACAAATATTTTTGTTTGACACTGTAATTAAATAAAGACTGGCAGCACTACTTGAGAAATTTCTTCTTTTTTTCGTGTTCTCTTGGCTCCCGGTGCGTTACCGTTACGCCGAAAAGCCCTGCGCTCCACAGACGTTACTTTCGTTTCTACTTTCGTTTTGTAGGGAGTCATCAATTCTAGTTTTTTTGTTGTTGTCTTAATTTACATCTGTACTAAAAGACCAAATGAAGGTATCCTCGTGTATTTGGTTAAATAGTTAAATTAATTACATTAAATTTAATGTATTTAAATTTTGATTCTTTCTAGCTTTCATTTCTTGTTTCCTGTGTACAAATTAATAATAAAGTAAAACTCACCCGTTACTTTATACTGTATGGAACAGAGCCGCAAACTCGTCTCAACCGGTATAATTCTCATCTGGAGCTCCAGAGATAGAAAGCCCGTCTTCCCGCTACGACGTCAAGGTAAGTAAGAGAGCGCTTCTGCAGTCACGTGCAGCGAAATTAGCGCCATCTAAATGCCGAACCAAATCGACCAGTAACTGACCGCAATGGACAATCCGTCTGACATGGCGCACCACTACACTCCTCCCCATTTTATGAAGAAAGATCCGACGACTTCTCGGACGTTCTCAGTATCAGTAGAACACCTGGTATGCAGTGAAGCTCCCAGTGTTTAGCTGATGTTGGCAGCGTGTCGTACACTATTCAAGAAACATCTGACATGCAGAAGGCGCTATTAGTTGTATCGTAGCTGACTGGCGGTTCCTGATACATCTGACGTGCAGAAGAAGCTATCAGTTGTATCATAGTTGATTGACGATTCCTGATACATCTGACGTGCAAAAGAAGCTATCAGTTGTATCGTAGTTGATTGTAGGGTGTGACGTCTGGATACATCTGACGTGCAGAAAAAGCTATCAGGTGTATCACAGTTGACTCGGGTTCTTGGTACATCTGACATGCAGAAGAAGCTATCAGGTGTATCACAATTGACTCGGGTTCTTGATACATCTGACATGCAGAAGCAGCTATAAGTGGTATCGTAGCTGACCATGGTGTGTAATCTGTCCCTACCCTTCATAGTAGATCCCTTTCTGCCTGGCCCTTCCAGTACGGCCTATATGTCGTAATCCGTGATTCATGGATCTCAAGGACGGAATCTTCCAGTACGGCCTATATGTCGTAATCTGTGATTCATGGATCTCAAGGATGGAATCTTCCAGTACGGCCTATATGTCGTAATCCGTGATTCATGGATCTCAAGGACGGAATCTTCCAGTACGGCCTATATGTCGTAATCTGTGATTCATGGATCTCAAGGATGGAATCTTCCAGTACGGCCTATATGTCGTACTCTGTGATTCATGGATCTCAAGGGCATTACACAAGAAAAACTGGTCAACAGCTGCTTTGGCTGTTACTTCAGCAGTTTGCGATGGGGGTGGTATACATTATACCCATTTAGTGAACTGATCTACCATCATAGTATGTTCTCATTTCCTCTGGGCGTTTTGGCAATGGTCCCAGGTCAATGTGGACTCTCTCCATGGATGACCTATCAACAGAATTTCCCTTTCTTCTAGCTTTGTTTCTGGCCACTCCCTGATGTCCTGCAGATGGTATATGCAATGACTTAACTGGATGGCTTCGTCTCTCAAACTTGTTGGCATGACCAGGTCCTTCTCGTCGGTGGCTTTCCGAGTTATATAGGTCCTCATCAATCAGGAGAAATTGCTCCCTGTTAAGCCTGTACGACTTTGCCGCAGGGCCTGCAAGGAATAGAGCTCCCTCTTTGGGTTAACAGCGTTTTTCACCCAGTAAAGTATATGTAGATTTCCATCTTCAGCATGCCCTTCTTTTAAATCTTCCAATGAGAAACCCCAGCATGATGGTTCTTCAGTTGCTCCAAGACTCGTAACTTTCCATGGATTACCTTATCCAATATGGCTGTATCTATATGGACTTATTTCTTCCAGGGATCTCCCCAGACCATTAAGGCATGTCGCTTGCAACATGCCTTCTTCAAATTACTGTTGCAACATGCCTAAATTCCAATGAAATTTTATTAAAGTGCTATTATTTTCATTTTTTTAGCCAGTAATGTTTTTAAATGCATTAAGGCTTACAACAAATTAATTATAATGTAAATTTAGACTAATTTTGACAAAACATGGCTTTATTAAGGGCTTTCTTGAAAAATTGATCAACAAGTCAAAATCTGATTTTTGTGCTAAAAGTGACAGGACTTCTGGAATTTCTGGGGAGAACACTGTTATCCTGACTCTAACAGCTAACGAACAACTTTGTTGCTGTAGCTGAGTTTCTAACTGGCTATTACTTACTCCCTGCAATACTTCAGGCCTCTGGGAAATACCCCTCCACGACATACCCCAGGTTCTACCTGATCATATTCTAAGATACCCTAAATTCATAGTCCCAAAATATTTCCAGATTGTATCCAGTTTCATTGACTCTTACCACAAACCCCAGAATTAATCTGAACATTCCTCATGGTATCTTTAATCCACCCATCAGGAGCTACCCGATTCATATCTACAAGTTTTTCAATACCCCAGGTTTTCCCTGAACATTTTCTGGTACGACCCCGTGCCCCAGGAGTGTCCCCCTGTTCCAATTCAATTGTACTTTTGCCACATTCCCCAGGATTTTAAGAACTGAACATTTTCTTCCATACCAATTAAACATTCCCCAGTCACATCACCATTTGTTCAGTGATCATAGGTATAATGATCTGCAACATTGGAGATGCCTTTGTTACTGTACCATCCACTTCCCTGGAAAAGGAACCCCCATTTTTATCGGCCTTTATGCAGAATTCACACCCCCACACGGCAGATCACAGGGTTTTACCCTAAGACCATATGCATTACAATGCTCTCTAGACACCGGTATTCTAGACATTGCACCAGCATATCCATGGCTAAACAGGTCGATGTTTCACTATCCACCTGACCAACTGCCCTTGTGGGTCTTAAAACCGTAATAGCCAAGTTAGACAACAATGATCTGTACGAACCGTAAAGAGCCTACCCAGCAACAGTGCCTGCATTGTCTAGTAAGCCGTACTGTTGCCAGCAGCCCCTTAAAGGCTCCATTGCTCTATCAGCATGAAAAATTTTATCATGAGGAATCGCTGCAAGCTTTTTACTATAGTTTCATCAGTGTAAATGACCGTGATTAGCCAGCTTTAAACAAATAAAATATCCTTCAGCTTCGCATAAAAAGGGTTTGAAAACTTATTTGGGTCAATTTAGTTGGCAACTAAAATGACCTACTTTCGATTTCATAAAATGGTAAAAATACAATGTACAGGTGTGGAGTCCCAATCAGTATCCCGCCCACGCCCACACAGCACTGCCAGACGGGAAACCAGAACAGGAAATTTGATTTGGCGAGCGATTTGTTATTTTTTAAAAACTTGTTTTCTCTACTTTTTGCTTGTTATGTAACTCAATATATGCACACTAACCCGCATTTTATTATCAAACGTGAAGGTTGAACAGCTTTTTACACTGATTTGAATTTAGTCGTTTTTACCGCTGATAGGACTATGGAGACTTTAAGCGTAGTACAGTATTTTCTGTTCATGAGTCAGGGCAAAACTGCCATATACCACCATTTTTCTTCCCCATTTTGGAGCTGTAGTTCTGCTCCTATGGTCAGAACTTTGATGACATTGCATCAAAACTTTCCTGAAGCTTTATCATGGCTGCTTCAAGATCTGAGATTCTTGATGAACTTTGCTCATCAGAACTCTCATTCTGGACGTTTGTCCCTTGAACAACCATCTCAAAAACTTCATCCTGTTTCCGTTTACTGGATTTTCCATAAACGGACTGATGTAGGTGTTGATACCACCTTATACTATTGATGGCTTGCTCTATTGTAGCAGGCTTATCCATTCCAACACGCAACCCAGCTTCTCTGTCGAGTAGACCTTCACATAATCTAACGACAGCCTGCTTGCTAGAATACTGCTCTGGCAACATCTTAAATGCCTTAGTTGCCAGTGTCAATATCCTATCAGCCCAGTCTTCAAGTGATTCCCCTGGTTCCTGGGTTGCCTGCCGAAACCTTGCCTGAGCAGTTTCCGCCAATTCCTTGACACCGAAACGTTTTTTCCAATCGACTCATTAGACGTCGATACGTCAAATGCTCGTTTCTTTCCATCAAGATGGCATAGAAATCTGCTGCTTTATCAGTCAAGCACCAGCATAAACAATTCAAACATTCACTAGAAGTCCATTCACATGCAGTGGCATAACGAGTGAACTTCTGTTTGAATGCCAGCCAATTTGTTTTCCCGTCATAACTGAGATTTTTAGGCAATAATCTCAGAATTGCAGCCCCACTCTTTTTCTTCGACTTTTTATGATGAGAACGGTGCTTTGCACGGATGTTAAACTCATCATCAGAGTCCGTACTAGAGCTAGAAGAATCAGAAGAGCTAGGAGAACTGGAAGACTCATCTCTTTTCTTAGTCTTTTTCTTGGGCTTTGCCCCTTTCTCAATGTACTCACGGTCTTCGGAAGAAGAGCTGGAATCTCTCTGAACTTTTTTCTTGTGCTTTCCAGCCTTACAATGCCTACTTTTTTCCAGCTTCCCCATCCCTCCCTCTTTCTTTGCATTGTCACTAGAGGAGGAAGAGGATGAAGAGCTAGAGTCTCTGTGAGCTCTTTTCTTGTGCTTTGCACTCTTTTTATGATGTTTGCTCTTTTCCAGTTTCCCCACCCTTTTCTCCCTCTTCGAACTCTTACGATACAGTTCTTTGGCAAACTTTGTCGGCCTCGGAACTTTATATTCCTCAGTCCTTTGGACAGAGGAACTAGGAATGGGCTTACCACATGACGGGTCACCGCCCCTTTCAGCAGGAAGAGACGGTTTCTGGTCATGCATGCTGGTCATTGGGGAAAACAGTTGTCTAAAATTTTCCCACCTTTCAAACATGGGTGGCCTTTGTTCATACATGGGAGGCCTTTCTGCAAACATGGGTGGCCTTTGTTCAATTACCTCTTGTTTGGTAGTGGTTGAAGGCTTTGCCTCAAAGGAGTCCTCATAAACACTTCGGGCTGGTGAAACAGGTCTTTGCCTTTCCTCCACCCTAGGTTCCTCCCTTTCCTCCACCCTAGGTTCCTCCCATTCTTCCAACCCATATTGTGCTGGTGCAATAGGCAAGCCTACATTGCGAGAAAAATCTAACATTGCCAACGTTTCCTCATCGAACTTTGCTCGGAGAAACGTCTGCAATGTTTCTAGGGTCAGATTGCCTTGACTTTCTCGCAATGCAATCAATGTACATGCAACCTTTGGACCAATGTGTGGAATGCTCTGGAGGTCTTCGACCGTCGCAAAATTCACACGAATCGGGTTTTGCATGTCTGAATACATTTTGTCGCAAAGTAAATACACAAGAATAAATTTTAGAATTTATTTCTTTTTACCTGCAACAAAATGGCTGCTCACTTACAATGACGTCGAAACTGTTTTCAAACCACGTTTATGGCTGGTGTACACGTCTTTGACTAACACGAGCTTCAAAACCGGTTTATACCCCTCTGAATATGTATTTCATTCAAACCACGTTTCAATATTTGCTCAAGTCTTTGACTTATGCCATGAAACCGGATGCACGTCTGCAAACATGTATTTTATACAAACAAAAACTGTTTGTTAAAATGAGGAAATTTTAATGAAATACATTTTTTCTTCCTTTGAAAGAAATTTAACTTGTAAACTGGGGTATTAAGCTTTAAACAGTTGCAGGAATAGCCAATTAAATGAAAAAGTAAGCTTAGCTGTCTTTTTTCAAAATGGCCGCCACGTGTGCACGTGCGCAATTTTGTTTAGCCGAAAATTTTTAATTTCATTAATGCCAAACAATTTTGAAGAAATTATGTCACAGACAGTGCTGAATAATTCTAAAAATGACAGTAAACCTTTGGAAAAACCATACAGTTATTAGAATTATCAAGTCTGAAGACGCATGCTGGTCCGTGTCACGAAGTAGCAAATTTTTCGGTTGAGACTTTCTAGTAAATTCTCCCTCTCAGAAGCGTTGGAAGTTCTGTTCGGCTGCCACCATTAAAGTAAAACTCACCCGTTACTTTATACTGTATGGAACAGAGCCGCAAACTCGTCTCAACCGGTATAATTCTCATCTGGAGCTCCAGAGATAGAAAGCCCGTCTTCCCGCTACGACGTCAAGGTAAGTAAGAGAGCGCTTCTGCAGTCACGTGCAGCGAAATTAGCGCCATCTAAATGCCGAACCAAATCGACCAGTAACTGACCGCAATGGACAATCCGTCTGACATGGCGCACCACTACAATAATAACTCCCTATCTTCAGCTTCGAGAGTTGCATTCTATTTCCGGCGCGAACACAAAAAATGTCAGAAGCGAAAACTCGACGAAAATCTGTGAATGTCACATTTGTAGGCGACGAAGATGTTGTTCAGCATATTGTGGATAGCCGTATCTCAAAGTCTGGTGTGTAGTTTGTAAATAATACTGAATCTGACGCTGTGGTTCATGAACAATCCTATGCAAATTTCTGTGCTCGGACAGGACTAGTGCTCGACAGACATTCTTTTCCAGGTTTACGTCATAATTTGCCAGTGTAACTAAACAATGTTTATAGCCTGAAAAAAGAGTATGATAGTATTATATGAGCCCCTGTGCACTGATCGTCAATAGTTTTCCAGTTGGTAGAAGCGTGGTAGCTCAGTGGTTAGCGCACTTGCCTCTGATGCTAAAGGTCCCGAGTTCGAACCCGGGTAACGGCGTTTGAATTTCGGTGTCCGAACACGCTTCCTTAATGTCATTTGCAGGGATGACTTTAAAAAAGTGTGCCCTCCTTCGGATCGGGACGTTAACTGGAGGCCCCCTGTGCAGGGAGAGACATCCCCCGTGCAGGTTAAAGATCCCTTCTGTAGTTACATGGCTACAAGGAGGTTGATCCTGCAAAACTGGAGTGTACATCGTACACCTGCTCATAATCCTCGAGAGAGGGTGTAGCAGTATATGAAGAAAGAAAGAAAGTTGGTTATTGGTGTATTTGATTGTTGTTGCTTTTTTCATGTGTTTGTACTGTGTGTAGTTCAGAATCAGAATTGTTTACTGGTGACACGTCCAAGGACAATCATTCACCAGGAATTTACGGGTTGTACGTTATACGGGTTGGGAAGAAGCACAGTTCTAAGTATATACTTTGAACAAGGTAGATATGTGGACCAAAGTATTAAATGAAAATGCAAAAATACAAAATTATAAATCTTTGGAAGTGGCTATTGACAACCGGTTGTCAATAGCGAATGTTCGCTATTGACAACCGGTTGTCAATAGCGAACGTTCGCTATTGACAACCGGCTGGCATATTCCCTATCAAATTAAGATGGGCCAGTTAAGATCTATGGAATATTGAAGAAATAATTTGGTAATATGAAAAGTTTTATAGTATCTTTGACAAGAAAATGTGAATATGGAGATGTCATGATACTATTTCAAAAAGTATATATTTCATGCTTTTTTTGAACATTTATTTGAGCAGATATCAACATAGTATTTGAACAGTAAAGGCTTAAATGATGTTTTCTGCTATAGATATTGCTTCAAAACTCCAGAATCTGATAGACAAGTTTTGATAGTCATCAGTTCCATTTTTATGCCCCCAACTTTGGAGAAGTTGAGGGGGCATATTGGTTGGGCCTGTCTGTCTGTCCATCCATGGTACGTAGCAATAGTGTACAAGAGGTCAAAGTCATTCTTTGACCTTTGACCCTTGTCTCTCATATTTTGACAATTTCTCACATCTTCTCAAAAGCCACTGGGCCAATTGTAACCAAATTTCATAATTATAGAGCCTCTAGGGGCTGAGGGAACGAAAATTTGTTCAAACAGGCTGGGTCACATGACCAACATGGCTGCCATGCCCATATATGGCAAAAACCTTTACAAATCTTCTTCTCCAGAACCTAATGATTGATGGTCTTGACACTTGGTATATAGCATCAGGTACTTGAGTACTATCAAATGATGACCTAGGACTGACCTTGACCTTTTTTCAGGCAAGGTCAAGTATGGGAAAATGCTAGAACATAAGATTTCATGGCAAGTTAAGAAGATTTTACCCTAAAAATTTGGTGTATACATGTACAGTTGTCTTAATTGGTACATGGAAGATTTGTGGGTACAAGCAGTCAAGATCATTCTTTGACCTTTGACCCATGTCTCTCATGGCAACTTGTCTATTTACAATAGAAATGTTATCGAAAACAGACACAGATATTCAAAACTTTCTTTTTTTTCTTCATAGATCTACTTGCGAATTCTACTTTCAGTTTAATACACAACCGAACTTCAGATATCTCCTCAAAAGCCACTGGGCTAATTGTAACCAAATTTTATAAAAAGCCTCCAGGGGCTGAGGGAACGAAAATTTATTCAAGCTGTCTAGGTCACATGACCTACATGGCCACCATACTCAGGTGAGTGATTCAGGGTCTCCTGGTTCTCTTGTTTAAACTTTCATATCTCAGCAACCACTGGAAGGAACCCTTCCACATTTGGAACATAATCATATCATAGCATTCATAACCTTTCATTACATTACACTTTACCTCAGGGTCTGACCGTGGGGTGGGGCGTAGGAGTCAAAAATTAGGTTACACTCACTTTTTTATTGTGACAAAGTTTTTCAAACAATCATATCTCAGCAGCCACTGGCAAGAGCCTTTCATATTTGGAACATCATTATATCATAGCATAACCTTTCATTACATAACACTATACCCCAGGGTCAGGCCCTGGGTGGGCTTAGGGGTAAAAAATTAGGTCACACTCACTTTAAAGTTTTCAATTAATATATCTCCTTTTCTCATGATTGGCTTCTTCTTTTGATATTTGCACTGTAGTTAGATATTGATTCAAAGTTTTACAGAATACCACCCCCACCACACTCAGTGACCTTGAGGTCAAGGTCATGGACTTAGAAATTTGGGGTTCTTTTAAAGTATTCTGATAGCATACTGTTCCATAGTGCTTACGATGGATTTAATTCGAGACGCAGCCTCGTATAATTTCAATATTGTTCCACATTTCACAAGATTCCATTAGTCAAAATATTGGTCCATTGGTCAACGCGTATGTCAAAATTTTGCCAATAATATCAAAGGTCAATGAATATTTAACCTTTTTTTCTCGTTGAACTGCACTGTGAATACTAGCACTCTGTCTTAAATTAATTCAAAATGTTTCTCTTGTTTGTAAATTTACAATAGAAATGTTATCGAAAACAGACACAGATATTCAAAACTTTCTTTTTTTTCTTCATAGATCTACTTGCGAATTCTACTTTCAGTTTAATACACATAAACAAACAGACAGCTCAATTTTGAGATAGGTTGTTGTCGCTACCCAGTGTCAAAATTAAGGTTGTGGGTTCCTAACGACATACCTTACTTATTCATGAAAGTTATTGTCAAATCTTCAACTAGAGACTCATATGACAAAACACACTTCTATTTAATCTGCACTGATAGATTTTTCTTGCTTCTACTTCAACTAGTGGTAGATATTGGCTTGAGTTTTCACAAAATACTACCCCCACCCCACTGGGTGACTCTTAAGCCAATGTTACTGATTTTGTAAACATGTTGACAATACTTGGACATGCTTACATGAAGTTTTATGTAGTACAAGCCATACCGACAAATGCCTGTGAGATGAGCAAGCACCAGTTCAGGCGAGCCATGCTGTCAGGTGACAGCTCTTGTTCAACTTTGTCATTTTATATAGGAACAAGCTAGTGAACAAAATACCTGAAAACTGCTCAAGCTGGGATCCTGATACTTGGCATACAGTTACAGACAAATGTGTAGATGACCTAAGCAACTTTTGAGCATGTTTCGTAAATTTTCGGTTAAGTTATTCCCCTTTTTCAGACATAGGCATATACTATAGGCACAAGCTTGTGAAAAAATATCTGAAGAACCGCTATGATAAGCTAGGATCCTTATATGTGGCAAACAAGTTTGGACCAAGGTGTAGTTGAACTGATTAACTTTTGAGCATATATTGTAAATTTTTGGTTGAGTTAATCCCCTTTTTTCCAACATAGGAATTTATAAAGGAACAAGCTTGTGAACAAAATGTCTGAGGAACCACATAAGCTAGGATCCCTATATTCGGCATGCAGGTTTTGACCGAGGTGTAGATGACCTGGTTAGCTTTTAACCCTATTTCATAAGTTTTTGGTAGAATTTTTCTCATTTTCGGACATAGGCATTTTGTATACGAAGAAGCTATATGAATACCATTGAGAACAAAATATCTGAAGAACCGCTAAGCTATACTCCTTATATTTAGCATACAGTTACCGGCTAAGACGTAGGTGAACCTATTAAACCCCCCTTTCTGACATCAACATTATGGGATGAACCTTTTTTAGAGGCAAGCATACCGTTGGGGGCATAGTGTTTCATAAACACATTTTCTAGTTTCAAATATTCATGTTGGCTGAAGAGTATTCTATGACTAAAACCCTGTTGAAAAGGCTGTAAAACTCCAAATTGGAAAAGGCTGGTACTCCTTACTATCTATAGAAGAAAACATCAATTATGCCTTTGCTGTTCATATACTAACTTGATATCTGCTCAAATAAAAGTTCCAAAAAGCATGCAACAAAAACTTGTTAAAGTCGGATCTTGACATCTCCATATTCACATTTTCTTGTGAAATTATATTATAAAATTTCATGTTACCTAATTATTTCTTCAAAATTCAGTAGATCTTAACTGGCCAATCTTAATTTGATAGGCAATATTCCAGCCGGTTGTCAATAGCGAACGTTCGCTATTGACAACCGGTTGTCAATAGCGAACATTCGCTATTGACAACCGGTTGTCAATAGCGATCGCCTAAATCTTTTGCCCTTGGTGAGGAAATGCATTTTTTTTCACACCTTGATACTATGAGGCCAAATAAAAAAATATTTGTTGTTAGGATAACGGGTCTGAATATTTTAGGTATGGTAGGCACAGCTATTTTTTTTTTTTTTTTTCTTCAGAAATACCTTTCAAAATACATAAAATTATATATTTTCCCGAAAACCTGAAAAAAGTCTAGGTTTCACTAGAAAATCTAGGTAGGGTCGGGAAACCCTAAACACAGGTATTTTTTCTTTGGCCTGATTAAAACAGCACAACTCTGAAATTGAAAAAAGATTTTCAATGACATAAAAATAATTCAAAAATTTTTCAGTGGTGGATTGTGTTTTTTTTTTCAAGTTCAGAGTGCATTGATTTGGTGTTTATAATAATACTACCTTAGCATTCATGTAAGGTGGTGATATTACTACTAATAATCAGCATGCCCACACATATTTTTGTCAGGGGGATACATGCACCCCCTGGGACTGGCATTTGCGGATACAAGTCAAAATTGGAGGTAACACCTTTTTGAAGTCAGTAATTGGTGTTCGTACTTTAAATGTAGCGAATATGAAATCTCCTTTGTCTCTTGGAGTTTGTGTTCATGACTTTGACATGCCTTTTCAAGAGTCCGACAGAGCTCTAGATAAGAGGGAGTATTTGATGATAATCAAGGATAATTTTTCTTATTTCTCATTCAAACCATATGTTGTGATCCCTCATCTGAACCGTCTCGTCGAGACGGTTCAGATGAGGGGTCACAACATATGTTTTTATGCAGAATTAACAAAAATTATCCCTAATTATCACCAAATACTCCCTCTTATCTAGAGCTCTGGTCCGAACATTGATTGCCAAGCTCTGACTCAAATCACCCCTGCTAAAATTTTAGTTTGACTTGCCCATGGGTCATCCTTGATGATGTTTCAGTTCTCAGATCTATGTTCCTAAACATGTCCAGTGCTTTGTGCTTTTTGTCGGCTCATAAATTGGTCTGGAATGTTGCAATACAGTTTTAACCATGTGGTGTTACATGTGGTTGTCTGTGATTGGACAACGTAGGCATATTACTCATTTCTTTTTTGTCTCGGTGCAGATTTGCAACAGCAGGAGTCCCTTGGGCACTGTCCGTCAGATGCGAATATGACAAATTCCAAATTTAGAAACGAAATCAGACTTTCAATTTCTATATTTTTCTGCTATATTTAGACTGCACTTTTGATCTGGTTACACATGCCACTCGCATTGGCATTGGCAGATATGTGGGCACCATATTTTTCTGTACGTGTTTTCTTTTATTTTTGAAAAAGTCTGTGTATGCAGGACAGTTTCTCGTCGTGAAACACATACTGCAGTACGCAATGGGCATGCTGATTAACTAGAATAAAAGTATTTTGCAATTCCTTGGTAAACAGAAAATATCAAAAAAAAATTTATGACCCACATCATGTGACGTTTGGGGCTTATAGAGTGCTGATTGTGCGTACGCAGGGATTTCGCTAAGGACTGAATGACTGGTGGTCCACAGGACCAAATTATCCACAATTTAAGTGGACCTCCAGACGTTTTGGCTATTCTTTGTTATCATGTGTTTACATTTTAAGTTCAAAATCAGTTGGTCTGCAGGACCAGCTACCAAAGACATCAACTGGTCATGCCCAAAAAATCACTGGTCCAGGACCAACGGACTTATGCTTAATAAAACCCCTGCGTACGTGTATGTATGTTATTACGTACGTGATCTTATTAGACACAGGTTAAGATTTTTGTAAGAAGTAGATTTCAGGGTTCCTATCATTGTAGCAAAAAGAAATTTTGTATGAGGATTTATATCTATAAGTACAACAGGAATATACAAATTCGTTCAAATGATGACCCTAGTTTGACCTTTTTACTCACGACCTCATTGCCCTTTTGTTAAGGAATTTGGCTTTACAAATAACATGTATTTTTATTACTCAACATGTAATCAACAAGTTGCTTTATCTTAAAGAACCAGGAGTGGTGGTAGTGTAGTGGATAACATGCTGGACTACCAATACAGGGGTCCCAAGATCGATCCCCGTCTTCTCCAGTCTTTGGGGTGAGACTTTAAACCGAGGTCCCATCTCCATATGACCTAGTTGTTGGTGGGACATTAAACCCGAGTTCACTCACTCACCTAAAGAACCAATGCTTTACAATATGTACAGTATGTAAACAACAGGTGGCCCAAATGCTGTTTTTGTGATTAAATTAGAAGCCCTCACATTTATTTAGGCTGAGGTTAAACTTAATCAAGCATCCACATGATGATGATAGAAGTTAAAAATAGTTTGTCTGAATAAGCAAATATGGGTAACCCGATTTGAAACATACAAAGCCGGCAAAAAAATATTTGTGTTACGATGTACGCCTCAAAAAACAAAGCTGTTAGTCAGCATTTTAGGTGGGTTGGTTGTGGGACAGCGAACATACTATTTTTAAAGTATAACCTCAAAAAGAGTTCTTAGTACTGCCTTATAACTCCCAAAATAGTGGGCAGGGATCAAGCTAGAGGGAGACTATGGAGAAATAGTCTCCTTACAGGACCAAACTTCTTCCTGTTTTGAGCTGAAGGAGTAGTTTAAATGAATATAATATATAGGGCAAGGATGACAGATGGGCCGAAACTTCTCCCTAAAATCAGGAAAACTTCTCCCTCATTCAGATCTCTAGCTGGATCCCTGGTGGGTAGAAGCACAACAAATTTGTTAAGGCTGGCCATATCCTATCCCCGAGACAAAAGATGAAAAAAATCCCAAAAATAATCTGTATTATCATGATGAATATACACATACATATTAAGGTGGAATAGGACAAAACCAAAATTTTCAGTTTGCTAATAAAAATGTATATAATAAAAAAATTTAGTCTTTTCTGACTCAAGAAATGACTTTCTTTTTGGCGTCCAACAAATATTTCTTTTTCTATGGAGTCGTGAAAATGTGACGGTCTGACGTTTTTTACGCAAAATAAATAGCGCTCAGATATCCTTATATTTCAACCCTGTTCTGCTGTCGTTGAAGATACCGAAATTAATTTCATATCAGAGTGCGACCCGTCAAGAGATCTTCGAAGCTGTGGTATTATTTTTCCCCAAGCTTTACGCATTACTTCAGGATTGACGCAAACATGATTTACCATTTGCTGTTGAAATTTGCCTTTTTTAACATAAAATGGTAAATAGAAAAAAAACGTCTCCGAAAAATATACCTCAAATTTTGATATGTTTTAATGATAGGTATTTTTAAGACTTTTAAAAACTAAAATTAAAAATTCACCGTGTAAATTTTTCGCAATACTGACTTTTTCAAGTATACCCCCAGTTCAGACAGCGTCGCGGTTTTTAACGTCACATTAACGTTTCTGTTTACCGGCACACAGTCTTAGTATGAAAGTGTATTCTTGTTCAAGGGAAATGGTCTTTATTCGTTATCTTGGGACGGTGAGCGTGAAAGAAAGCAAATTTGTTAACTAAGTGGAGCAATAGTTATGATACCAGATCATGATAGTGATTTTTTGTTACGTTGATTATTTGTTGCAAAATGGAGTCTAATTCTATCTAAATTATTTCAAGTGGCCAGCTTTACTGTTCTGTTTTGCAGCCCTTGTTCGGGGTCATACGTGAAAACAGTTACGTTTATTACAAACTCGTGTACTGAGGATTCGCTTACTACCACTTGAAACATACCGACATAATTCGCTTCATGAGTACTGGAGAAGATTTTTTTTTTTTGCTTTAACAAAGTTATATTTTAAGGTGGCGATCTTGGATCAAAGACCTTGCGCATTCATATGATTCTTTTTTGCTCCCTGATCCCATGGCGACTAGAGTTGAAATTTGGTAGTTATCGATGCCGTGGATTCAGAGGAGGTCTACAAGTGCGGACGGATGACGGAACCTACTAGTCCTATAAGTGCATCCTGAACTTTGCTCGATGGAGCTAAAAACTGAACACGAGCACGACTGCAAGTTCCAGTATATACCGCATAAAAGACAAATATTTTGTTGTTCAGCGTTTCATTTTAGATGACTATACACTGTAAAAATCGCGCTTAGCTATAAAACACATGTGGTTACATGTTTAGGTGTAAACATGTTTAGGAATATGTCATATAGCTAAACATGTACGCCTTTTCTATTATTTTCCCGGACAAAGTCTGCTAAACACCTTTTATTCTGTTACGCGTTTCGGATGAATCCATTCTCTCTTTTCCCCGTTGTAGAACGAAAAAACGAGACGAAAATGTTGACAGAGGAAATTTTCAAAATAAAAAATAGATATAACTAGTTTTGTACATGTTTAATTTCTAAACATAAACCTAAACATGTTGCAAATTGAACATGCTACGATTTGAACACATAAAAAATCAGACTGCATTTTTTGCATTGATTCTAAACACATTTTTTACAGTGTATGGTCTATAGCTTTCAGCCAAACTGAATGGATAAATGGCATGCGATTTTACGTCCGTTAACAGTAATTTAGTCATATCAGGACGATGGGAGGTTGGTACTGAAATGATGTGTGCAATGGAACTCCCTACAGTGTGCACTGTCGTCGGATGTTATAATTTGCAAGCTTTGACGCAGAATTTAACAATGGTTGCGACTGGTGTGGAGAAACTCTAAGGTTTAAAAACATTTGCAGAGAGCAACGGTATGGACTATGTAGTATATTCACATTCAAATGCCCGTGTGGAAGGCAAAAGACAATAGCGCCCCCAAAGACGGTGACGGGAAAAATGTCAAGCAACACGAGGAGCGTACGCTGTAAATGTCAAAGGATCTCTTGGTTAGTATGATCATGCAGCTGCGCTACTGTAATCTACCCACCTACCTACCTACACTGTAAAAAATCCGTAGAATTTACGGTAGAATAACTGGCAACCAGCTGCCAGTCCATTTTCCGTTATTTTTACGGGCGTTTGCCTGTAAGACAATTTCGGAAATCACGGTATGGTAGTGTTATGTTACCTGGCCGCACTCGAAAATAACTTTATAGTGCTGAAGGGCTATATGACTAAAACAACACCTGCGAAAATCTATCCTACTGTGCGTGATGGTTCCTGCAATTTTTACAGGCGCCCCTAACATAACGGGGAATGGACTGGCAGCTAGTTTCCAGTCATTCTACCGTAAAATCTACGGAAAATGTTTACATACATACATACATACATACATACATACATACATACATACATACAAGGCCACGTGCTCTATTATGATACAGTTTATTCCCTGGGTCTTCCATGTTATGAACTCTTTGATCAATGTCCCACACTGTATAATATATTTTTTTGAAATCTCGATATGGTAGAGTTATGTTAACTGACCGCCCTCGAAAATAACTTTATAGTGTTGAAGGGCTATATGACCCAAACATTAAATGTCATTTTCTACCCTAATCTGCGTGATGATTCCGCAAATGTTTACGGGCACCCGTAAAATTAACGGGAAATGGACTGGCAGCTGGTTCCCAGGTATTCTACCGTAAAATCTACGGAATTTTTTACAGTGCATATCTATATTTTCCGTCGTGCCCTACGCTTTGATTACCGTCAGCTCAGTGCATCTCCAGTCAAATCATAAGCTAGGCTTTCTGTACAGACTAAAAGGACAGACACCCCTAAAAGCAGACAGACAGACTGACAATGTCAGACAGCGAGACACCTGTCCTAATATTTAAGATGATCTTATGATGATAAACTAAGTAAAGTTAAAGCATAACTTTGATGAAAGCATAACTTTAATGCCGCAAGTTTTTGATGCTGTAGTTTCAATTCTCGTAATAGTGGTCTCCAAAAGGCTCAGCGTTACGGATCCATGGTATCGAAATACAATACTAAAGTATTTCTTCTTAGTACAATTTCTACAATAGTTCGATAGTTTTGTGTTGTCAAAATTTTGTAGACGCTGAAACGGTATTTGATTTGAGCCGCGACACGACAAAACCAATAAAGTGGGATGTGCGCCAGCGAAGACTCACACCAACCTCTGCATCTACCCAATTTTATCAGCGTCTTCACTACATGCGTTTCGATGGTACATGTAGCTTAGGGTCTAAGCTAGCTCCATGCCGACAGAGAAGACTCTGATCAGACCAGGCGAATGCGCAGGCTGATCTGAGTCTTTGCTGGACGCACATGCCACTTTGACGGTTTACTCGTGTTGTGGCTCATTATTATTATTATCATGTCTGTCCCTGGACTTATCGCCCTATAGGCCCTATAGTTGACGGACCCCTATCAGCGCTGGTCGTGGTGCGGGTCGCCAGATACTTCCTGGAACGTGGGACGGGTTGTCATGGGTCGTATCATGGTTGCTTGGGGCGGAGCTGACAGCATTCGGAACTACATGAACTAGACTGGTTCGGTATGCGTAATACTCGAAAAAAATGTAGCTATATAGTTTCAAACCCTCTGTGTTCGGCCTCTGTGTTGTTTTTCATAAGAATTACATGTATTTCGACTCAATTGATAGTTTGTCTTTATTCTAAAACACCTCATATGCCACGTATTTAGATATGAGAGAATAAAGGATATGTTCTGTTGGGAGGTACAATTGTTCCTCTTCCACTTCTTCTCTAATCAATTCTCGTAACGATGTTTCCAATTCCAGTTGTTGTTTCTCTTCTTATAACCATGATAACGATGTTTCCCAGATGGCGAGAGTATTTTTTTGTCCAATTCTCATAACGATGTTCCCCAGGAGGGCAATGATTGCACAGTCCTAGCACCGAGTCTGTTTGTCCGTCCCCTCTCCAATTCAAAGAGAAGAGCCCCGTGTCGTGGAAAGGGTCGGCGACCTCTCGTCTGTTCTCGTAACAGAACAGAATAGTCATCGACCCATTTTACTTTGGCAAAGCTTACACCAACTTACGGCAACATATCCCATTGTTTTCACAACATATAAACTATAAGTAACATTTTGGTATATGTCATGTTTTGTTATTCTTTTATGACGACCCCTGCTTCACTTTATTCTCCCGGGGCCGCGTGGCGCAGTAAGTAGCGTGTCCGACTCAAGAGCCAAAAGGAATAGTGTGGTTAGGGTAACTGACCGTCCCCACATGACTATAGATGTTTACCGTGGACGTAAAACAATAAAACTTAGTCTTATCATGTTCTGTTGCAATGCTCGTAAATACGATCCCCCCCCCCCCCCTGCGTAACGTATGCATTGCCACAGTGCGTCGCCTTTTTTTAAGCTGGTATTTTCTTTTCTGTTCATTTGTTTCCGTGCATATGACGAAAACATTTGGGCCGCGACATGACAAGACCAACAAAGTGGCATGTGCGCACAGCGCAGACTCAGATCAGCCCGGGCATCTGCCCAGTCTGGTCAGAGTCTTCGCTGTCCACATGGTGCTAGCTTATGCCCGTAGCTACCCTTTAAGCGCACAGCGAAGACTCTGGTCAGACTTGGCGGATGTTCATGTTAATCTGAGTCTTCGCTGGGCGCACATGCAACTTTGCTAGTTTTCTCGTGCAGGTTCATTTATGTGTTGGAAACAACATTCTCAAATATTGATGGTCTCTTTTAGTCATATGCCTATACCGTTTAGCCTTCACAGTCCTTACTATTCATTTTCTAGGTATCCGATATTGTGCTTGCAGGGTGAACGTTGGCCAGACTGCTTTTTATTAAGATCATTAAATTGAATTACTAAATGGACAGATTCATTAGTTTTAGCATCAGCTATAATTACTCTTCCTAAATTTATCTATTATAAGTACTTTGTGTAGAACTAATCACGCTCACCGTCCCAAGATTACGAATAAAGACCATTTCCCTTGAACAAGAATACACTTTCATACTAAGACTGTGTGCCGGTAAACAGAAACGTTAATGTGACGTTAAAAACCGCGACGCTGTCTGAACAGGGGGTATACTTGAAAAAGTCAGTATTGCGAAAAATTTACACGGTGAATTTTTCATTTTAGTTTTTAAAAGTCTTAAAAATACCTATCATTAAAACATATCAAAATTTGAGGTATATTTTTCGGAGACGTTTTTTTTCTATATACCATTTTATGTTAAAAAAGGCAAATTTCAACAGCAAATGGAAAAGCATGTGTACGTCAATCCTGACGTAATGCGTAGAGCTTGGGGAAAAATAATACCACAGCTTCGAAGATCTCTTGACGGGTCGCACTCTGATATGAAATTAATTTCGGTATCTTCAACGACAGCAGAACAGGGTTGAAAAATAAGGATATCTGAGCGCTATTTATTTTGCGTAAAAAAACGTCAGACCGTCACATTTTCACGACGTCATAGAAAAAGAAATATTTGTTGGACGCCAAAAAGAAAGTCATTTCGTGAGTCAGAAAAGACTAAAAAAATGTATCATGTACATTTTTATTAGAAAACTGAAAAGTTTGGTTTTGTCCTATTCCACCTTAATTGTATATAGTGTACTACAAACTTAAATTTTAGTTGCTGCAAATTAAGTGAACATAGTGATTAAACAGTTTTGATTAAATGGAAAAAAAATTAACCTGGTTTTCTTAATCCAGCAGATAAGTAATAGAGAAGTAAATCAGGACATGACCTTATTTTGTACATGTGTATAAACTTACATAGAAAAGAAATGTTTTAGTATGTTTGTCATTATTTTAAGCACTTACATATCAAAGGCGACATCTGATTGGGGAACATAAAAATTTGGGACAGTATATCCTGCAGTATACTGTCAAAAACTCTATGTCATAACATAACGTGATATCGTGACTTCTCATTGATTGGCTGACCCCTGCTTTTATGTTGCTTTTAATGGTGAAACTGTGAAAAGTGCATTAGAATTGGGATAACTTATTGAAAATTGTCATTTGGGTAGGTAATGGTCAGTTATATGGTCACAAATTGGCATTTTACGGCTCTGCTAGCACGTCTCTGTAAAACTAAATTTGTATAAACACAGTTCCACCCCCCCCCCTTCTCCACACACACACACACACACACACACACACACACACACACACACACACACACTAATTATACTCAGTGTTCTTCCCAGAAATTTCAGAAGGCATGTCGCTTTTGACACAAAAATCAAATTTTGACTTGTTGATTCATTTTTAAAATCTTTAATATAGCAATGATTTGTCAAAATTAGCCTAAATTTACATTATAAATCATTTATTGATGATCTCTATTGCAAATAAAACTACTTTACTAGCTGAAAAATGAAAATAATACCACTTTTATAAATTTTCATTGGAAATTAAGGCATGTTGCAAAGGTAATTTGAAGAGGAAGGCATGTAGCAAGCGACATGCCGTAATGGTCTGGGGAGATCCCTGATACTTATGATGATTACTGTCATAGGATCACAGGTGCAGCATTCTGTTGATACATGATTGTTTTCAATTTTGTATGTCCACACAAATAGATCACAATTTTAGATACATGTACATATAATTGAAATGAGATGTTTCTTTTTTAGGCAAGTATGTCTGACTTGTTATGTAAGAAAAGCCAGCAGCAAAGAAAAACAGTATCTGTGTAGGCTGTGTATCACAATCTTTCCTGTTTTATCCACACTCTGCTTTGCTCTTTTGGGATCCTCATGATGAAAGTCAACTTTCTGATCTGACTCCGCAGATGTGCAGGATAATCTGAATCTTTGCTGTTTACAAATGCTAAAAAACATCTTTTCACATGGCACAGTTAAAATATGCTGCATCACTCAAAAAAGTGGTTTAACCCTTGAAGCGTCAAAGATGAAAAATTGTTGAATTTGGTAACAGTGTAGATCCAGATGAGGTGGCTCATCATGAGCCACCTCATCTGGATCTACACTGTTTGCGCTATAGTCTTTGAATCCTCAATATGATATAGCTTGGACAAAACATTTTTTGAAATTTCTGCAGACGTAAATTTTGTCATCTGCTTTTTGGCGAATTAAGGGTTAAATATTCGCAAACAGCAAAGACATAAATTAGTCTGCATCCCTGCAGTTTGGCTATCATATTTCTTTGGTAATAAGATGGAGGTTGTTTCCTTCCAAACAATCCCAAAAATCTAGATTCCTATCATGAGGGATCTAGATTTTTGGGTTTGTTTTTGGTGGCAAATAATCATATCGTATAGCAGAATTTTATAAGACAGAGTAAGATATTTGGGGTCATTCTAGAAAGGGGAAAACCCTGTTTTTTACAGAGGAATAAATAAGGAAGAACCTTTGTTTTGTGCCTGTTTATTCCTCTGGGTCCATCCCAGCAGGCACATGACGTTGGAATGACGTCATACTGACGTCAATGCGACGTAATGACGTCACACTGACATCAGTATGACGTCATTTTGATGTTGTGTGCCTGCTGGGATGCAAGGTGTGTGTTAGCAACAAAGACTCTGATCAGACTGCACAAATTCACAGGCTAGTCTGAACGGTTGCTTTCATATGAGACATGACACAACAAAACCAACAAAGCGGCATGTGCATACAGCAAAGACTCAGATGGGCCTAGGCATCCCCCCAGTCTGATCACAGCCTTCGCTGTGCACTAACAGGGTAGCTAAGGATCTTACGGTATGTCAACGTCAACAACAAATAGACTCATCAGACTGTGCAGATGCCCAGGCTGATCTCAGTCTTCACTGGACACACATGCCACTTTGTTGGGTTTTTACTGTGGCTCATATGCCGTAGGCACCCTTTTTGCATGTAATTGCTCAAATGAATATTTTTTGTGTGCCTGCATGTGACCTACACATAATTGTGTTTTTATGCTAAAAGATTAACCTTGCCAAGGAGTATCACCCTTATGTATTCTCACTCAGATCTCACTGCTGAGTACCGCATTTATTTGGCCATAAAACTGTGTTTTTCCATCTCTAGAATAACTCCAGTTTAATAAGATGTGTTTCCCTTCTTGAATTTAATTAGAAGATGCAAAATGCTACTATTTTCCAATTTTGGATTATTACACTTGCCTTTTAAGCATGTTAAGGCCTTTGATATGTAGTGTAATTAATGTGTCCTAAGAAACTTATGTTTTATCTACATGTGATAGTTAATTTATGCTTGCAGGAAAGTCTAAAGGACGTAACCAACGGAGACAAAGTTACCCTCAGAGAAGGTCAAGCAAGGTTGAGGACATAGCAGAGGATAGTGAAAATGAAGACACTGTTTCTGTGCCACAGAAGTCAGAGGGTAAGATTATTATAACCCAGGCATAGGTAGTACTGTATTAATCCTAATAAATGCTCCTGCTCTAATAAACGCCCCCTGCCTCGTTTCAGAAGTTAGTATATTATTTTCTCGCCTGCGAAGCAGAGGCGAGACATATGTATTGCTTTTCCGGTGTCGTCGGCGGCGTAAACTTTTGTCGAGTTTTCGCGTTTAGGTCATTTTCTCAGAAACTATAAGGGCTAGAGCCATGAAACTTGGTACATGCATACATCTGGAAGAGTAGATCTCAAAGCCATCATCAATATTGAGTCTTGACCTATATTTTACGGTTGACTGACTTCGCAATTTTTTGTCAAGTTTTTGTGTTTAGGTCATTTTCTCAGAAACTATAAGGGCTAGAGCCATGAAACTTGGTACATGCATACATCTGGAAGAGTAGATCTCAAAGCCATCATCAAAATTGAGTCTTTACCTACATTTTATGGTTGACTGACTTTGCAATTTTTTGTCGAGTTTTCGCGTTTAGGTCATTTTCTGAGAAACTATAAGGGCTAGAGCCATGAAACTTGGTTCATGCATACATCTGGATGAGTTAATCTCAAAGTCATCATCAATATTGAGTCTTAACCTACATTTTACGGTTGACTGACTTTGCAATTTTTTGTCAAGTTTTAGCGTTTAGGTCTGTTTTTCAGAAACAATAAGGGAGCCATGAAACTTTGGTCATGCATTCATCTGGAAGAGAAGAGCTAAAAGTCATCATTGATATTGACACTTTACAACATTTTACGGTTGACTGACTTTGCAATTTTTTGTCAAGTTTTCGCGTTTAGGTCTGTTTTTCAGAAACCATAAGGGCTAAGCCAAGATACTTGGTTCATGCATACATCTTTGCTGATTTAGCTCTGTTTTGTGACAAAGCGCCAGCAGGCGAGACACCGCATTCCGCGGAATTCTTGTTACTTTGCATGAATTCCTGTTTGCTTCTCTGTATGCGATAGCTCTTTGACATGGGGTCTACTCTTAAAGGAAAGAATTTGCTCCTATAGGAGCAAATTCTTTCCTTTAAGGGTTGACCCCAACTGAAAAGGGAGGCAAAAATAGTAAAGTTGCTTCCCTGCAAGTATACCTATTGACTTTAATACTGTTTATTGGCAGTGGTTGATTTACTACACTTTAGGCTCTAAATAATGCCCCATTTCATAAAATGTAAAAATGCCCTCCCCCCCCCCATTTCATAAAATGCAAAAATGCCCCCCCTCCCTTAATACGGTATATGGGTTTCATTGTGGTGTCAATTTATTTGTTTGTCCATCCATCCATGCATAGTTTGGGCTAAGTTTTTATATCCCACATAGGATAGTGGCGAGGAACATGTATTTTTTTACCCTTCATCATCTGTGTTTATCCATCCCTGCGTCTGTGGCCACTTGATTTCAGATGGATAACTTGAGTAATAATTGACCGATTGCTTAGTGCATTGGTCCTGGGAATACCTCACTGGGGATTGTTATAAGAAATCGAAGATTATTTTTATCTTTCAGTGAAAATATGACCCCTTATTAGACCTACAGTAAAAATTCTAAATATTGGGACACCAAAAATAATTACCATAATTGTCCTAAAATTGGAACAGTTTGGTTTTACAGTGCAGAGATGTGTCCAAAAAATGCAAATGAGATGGCAAATAGTGTAAACCCTGATCAGACTCTCCTTTAGGATCAGTCTGATCTGGGTATGCACTATTTGCTCAGACCTAACTGTCCCAATATTTAGAACTTTTACGGGGATATCTCAGTGAAGTAGGTCTAATAAGGGGTCACAACATAGTTTTAAGGAAACTCGTATGGAAAATTGCCCCTAAATTATTGTTTTTACCCCTTCATATCTGGAGTGCTGCCCACCTAATCTACATCTCTGTTTACAGCATTGCTTGATGAAGACAACCAGGTATTTGGATCAGATGTCTACCAGTTTAAGACCCCCAAGAAGTCGGGGCAGATGGTCCAGCTGGCCTCAGAGTCCAGGACCCCTAAATCACAGCACATGTCAGACTCAAGAACTCCAAAGTCTATCTTAAAAACACCTGTTGGGAAGAAAGATGGAGGCAGGAGAAAATGTAAGTGGCAGAAGGATTGAAGATTGAGAAATTCATCTCAGAAAATCATTTTGTGGTATTTAGTACAGGGTGTAAAGAAATTTGAGACATTAACTTTTTCAAGACTGATCTATAAAATTTTTTTATAAAATGCAGAAGAGTTAGCGAAACTTCAAGTTACTAGTATTTCCAGTATGTCAATTATTTACAATGCTCACCTAAGAGTTTCTTTTCACATTTCATAATTTATGTCAGGACATTCCTTTGCTTACAGAGGGTAGAAGAAAAAAAAACACCTATAGCCTATGGATCTAAATGTAAAACTTTTAAGCTTTTAAGGTAGCTATATACGGAATAACTATGTTCTTATGCCCCCGTGATGACAGTCAGGGGGCATTAAGATTTGCTCCAGTCTGTCTGTCTGTCCATCTGTCCGTTTGTCACACTTTATGATATAGAGTTTGTGTAATCACGTCCTCCTACAGTTTTAAATGGATCTTTTTTTAAATTTTGCATACATGTTGTGGACATTTTGAAGACATGCATATGGGTTTTTGATGGAGACAGAATTTATTTTGACAGAATTGCAGCCTTTTGAACTTAGTCATTTTATGCATTTTTAGCTCACCCCGAAGTGCTCACCTTATTTTTAGCTCACCCCGAAGTGCTCAAGGTGAGGTATTGTGATCGGTCTTTGTCCGGCGTCCGGCGTCAACTTTTGCTTTAAACGACTTCTTCTCCAAAACTGCTGGACTGATTTTGAAATAATTTCACAGAAATGTTCCTAGGGGGACTCCCTACCAAAATTGCTCAAATGGTTCCGCTCCACTGAACAATATGGCCGCCAGAGCTAAAAATAGAAAAACCTTTAAACGACTTCTCCTCCAAAACTGCTGGGCAGATTTTGAAGTAATTTCACTGAAATGTTCCTTAGGAGACCCTCTACCAAAACTGCTCAAACGGTTCCGCTCCGCTGAACAAAATGGCCGCCAGAGCTAAAAATAGAAAAACCTTTAAACGACTTCTCCTCCAAAACTGCTGGGCCGATTTTGAAATAATTTCACTGAAATGTTTCTTAGAAGACCCTCTACCAAAATTGCTCAAACGGTTCCGCTCCGCTGAACAATATGGCCGCCAGAGCTAAAAAGTAGTAAAACCTTTAAACCACTTCTCCTCCAAAACTGCTGGGCCGATTTCGAAATAATTTCACGGAAATGTTCCTTAGGAGACCCTCTACCAAAATTGCTCAAACGGTTCCGCTCTGCTGAACAATATGGCTGCCAGAGCTAAAAATAGAAAAACCTTTAAACAACTTCTCCTCCAAAACTGCTGGGTCGATTTTGAAATAATTTTACAGAAATGTTCCTTAGGAGACCCTCTACCAAAATTGCTCAAACGGTTACGCTCCGCTGAACAAAATGGCCGCCAGAGCTAAAAATAGAAAAACCTTTAAACGACTTCTCCTCCAAAACTGCTGGGCCGATTTTGAAATAATTTCACAGAAATGTTTCTTAGAAGACCTTCTACCAAAATTGCTCAAACGGTACCGCTCCGCTGAACAATATGGCCGCCAGAGCTAAAAATAGAAAAACCTTTAAACGACTTCTCCTCCAAAATTGCTTGGCCGATTTCGAAATAATTTCACGGAAATGTTCCTTAGGAGACCCTCTACCAAAATTGCTCAAACGGTTCCGCTCTGCTGAACAATATGGCTGCCAGAGCTAAAAATAGAAAAACCTTTAAACAACTTCTCCTCCAAAACTGCTGGGTCGATTTTGAAATAATTTCACAGAAATGTTCCTTAGGAGACCCTCTACCTAAATTGCTCAAACGGTTCCGCTCTGCAGAACAATATGGCCACCAGAGCTAAAAATAGAAAAAAGCTTTAAACATCATCATCTCTGAAGCCAATGGCTCGATTTCAAAAAAAATTCACAGAAATGTTTTACTCATGGCCCTGAACAAAAATTGCTAAAACGGTTCCACTCCGCTGAACAAAATGGCCGCCAGAGCTAAAAATAGAAATAAATCTTAGAATGACACAGAGGGCACAGTTATGATCCAATCATCATGAAACTTTGTCAGAATGTTTATCTAAATGAAATCTAGACCATCTTTGAAACTGGGTCGTGTGGGGTCAAAAACTAGGTCACTGGGTCAAATCTTAGAAAAACCTTGTGCACACTCTAGAGGGCACAGTTATGATCCAATCTTCATGAAACTTTGTCAGAATGTTTATTTATATAAAATCTAAGCCAAATTTGAATCTGAGTCTTGTGGGGTCAAAAACTAGGTCACTAGGTCAAATCTTAGAAAAACCTTGTGTACACTCTAGAGGGCACAGTTATGATCCAATCTACGTGAAACATTGTCAGAATGTTTATTTTCATGAAATCTATACCAGATTTGAAAAGGGGCCATGTCAGGTCACAAACTAGGTCACTAGGTCAGTTCTTAGAAAAACAGTGTGAACGCTTTAGAGGACACAGTTTTGTTCTAATCTTCATAGGGCTTTGTCAGAATGTTTGTCTTCAACAAATCTGGACCAAGGGTGCAACTTGGTCATGTTGGTCAAAAAGTAGGTTACTAGGTTAAACCTCAGAAAAGCATTGTGTACACTCTAGAGGGCACAGTTTTGATAACTTTGTCAGAATGTTCATATCCAAGATATCTAGACCAGGTTTGAAACTGGGTCATGTGGGGTCAAATCTAGGTCATTAGGTTAAATCTTAAAAAAACCTTAGGTACACAATAAAGGGTTCATTTTCCATTTAATCTTTGTGAAACTCTGTCTATCGGTCATATGGATGTCTCTGAGGTTAGGTTCACAGGATACTCAGGTGAGCGATCCAGGGCCATCATGGCCCTCTTGTTTTGCATTGTAGGGCTGTGCTTGCAGCAGGTGCAGAATTTGGGCAGTCTGTTTTGGGGATTTTTTTTAACTTTAACATTGTTTTTCTAGGAAACAAAACAGTGAAATGTTTTTGTTTTTTTGTTTTTGTTTGTTTTTTAGCTCACCTGAGCACGAAGTGCTCAGGGTGAGCTTTTGGGATACCGTGATGTCCGTCGTCCGTCGTACGTGTGTCAGGACGTCCGGACGGACGGACGTCCGTCAACTTTTGCTTGTGTACACTCTAGTGGGCACAGTTTTGATCCAATCTTCATGAAACTTTGTCAGAATGTTTATCTCCATAAACTCTAGGCCAAGTTCGAAACTGGGTCATGTCGGGTCAAAAACTAGGTCACTAGGTCAAATCTTAGAAAAACCTTGTGTACACTCTAGAGGGCACAGTTTTCATCCAAAGTTCATGAAACTTTGTCAGAATGTTTATCCTCATAGTATCTAGGACAAGTTTGAAACTGGGTCAAGTCGGGTCTAAAACTAGGTCACTAGGTCAAATCATAGAAAAACCTTGTGTACGCTCTAGAGGACACAGTTATGATCCAATCTTTATGAAACTTTGTCAGAATGTTGACATCCATAAAATCTAGGCCAAGTTCGAAACTGGGTCATGTCGGGTCAAAAACTAGGTCACTAGGTCAAATCTTAGAAAAACCTTGTGTACGCTCTAGAGGGCACAGTTTTGATCCAAAGTTCATGAAACTTAATCAGAAAGTTTATCCTTATAATATCTAGGATAAATTTGAAACTGGATCTCGTTGGGTCAAAAACTAGGTCACTAGGTCAAATCATAGAAAAAACCTTGTGTATGCTCTAGAGGACACAGTTTTGATCCAGTCTTTATGAAACATTGTCAGAATGTTCATCTCCATGAAATCTAGGACAAGTTCGAAACTGGGTCACGTCGGGTATAAAACTAGGTCACTAGGTCAAATCATAGAAAAACCTTGTGTACGCTCTAGAAGACACAGTTTCGATCCAATCTTTATGAAACTTTGTCAGAATGTTTATCTCCATAACTTCTAGGCCAAGTTTAAAACTGGGTCATGTCGGGTCAAAAACTAGGTCACTAGGTCAAATCTTAGAAAAGCCTTGTGTACGCTCTAGAAGAAACAGTTTTGATCCAATCTTTATGAAACTTTGTCAGAATGTTTATCTCTATAACTTCTAGGCCAAGTTTGAAACTGGGTCATGTCGGGTCAAAAACTAGGTCACTAGGTCAAATCTTAGAAAAGCCTTGCTTACGCTCTAGAAGGCACAGTTTTGATCCAAATTTCATGAAACTTTGTCAGATTGTTTATCCTCATAATATGTAGGACAAGTTTGAAACTGGGTCACTAGGTCAAATCATGAAAAACTAGGTAACTAGGTCAAATCATAGAAAAACCTTGTGTATGCTCTAGAGGACACAGTTTTGATCTAATCTTTTTGAAAGTAGGTCATGTCGGGTCAAAAACAAGGTCACTAGGTCAAATCATAGAAAAACCTTGTGTACGCTCTAGAGGACACAGTTTTGATCCAAAGTTCATGAAACTTTGTCAGAATGTTTATCCTCATAATATGTAGGATAAGTTTGAAACTGGGTCATGTCGGGTCAAAAACTTGGTCACTAGGTCAAATCTTAGAAAAACCTTGTGTACGCTCTAGAAGGCACAGTTTTCATCCAAAGCTCATGAAACTTTGTCAGAATGTTTATCCTCATAATATCTAGGACAAGTTCGAAACTGGGTCACGTCAGGTCAAAAACTAGGTCACTAGGTCAAATCATAGAAAAACCTTGTGTACGCTCTAGTTTTGATCCAATCTTTATGAAACATTGTCAGAAAGTTTATCTCCATAAACTCTAGGCCAAGTTCGAAACTGGGTCATGTCGAGTCATAAACTAGGTCACTAGGTCAAATCTTAGAAAAACCTTGTGTGCGCTCTAGAAGGCACAGTTTTGATTCAAAGTTCATGAAACTTTGTCAGAATGTTTATCCTCATAATATGTAGAACAAATTTGAAACTGGGTCATGTTGGGTCGAAAACTAGGTCACTAGGTCAAATCATAGAAAAACCTTGTGTACGCTCTAGAGGACACAGTTTTGATCTAATCTTTATGAAACTTTGTCAGAATGTTTATCTTCATAAACTCTCGACCAAGTTTGAAAGTAGGTCATGTCAGGTAAAAAACTAGGTCACTAGGTCAAATCTTAGAAAAACGTTGTGTAAGCACTAGAAGACATAGTTTTGACAATCTTCATGAAACTATGTCAAAATGTTTATTGTCCATATATCTAAGCCCCCTATGAAACTGAGTCACGTCGGCTCAAGGTCAAATCTTAGAAAAACTTTGTGTACACCCTAGAGGGCACAGTTTTGATCCAATCTTCATGAAACTCTGTCAGAATGTTTATCTTAATGAAATCTGCGTAAAGTTTGAAACTGGGTCGTGTCGGGTCAAAAACTTGGTCACTAGGTCAAATATAAGAACGACCTTGTATACGCTCCAGAGGGCACAGTTTTGATCCAATCTCAATGAAACTGTGTCAAAATGTTTATTCTTACAATATCCAGGCCAAGTTTGAAACTGGGTCATGTCGGGTCAAAAACTAGGTCAAATGTTAGTATGGTAAAAACTCTTATAAATCTTCACCAGAGCCAGTGAACTGATTAATGCTCAGGTGAGCGATTCAGGGCCACCATGGCCCTCTTGTTTGTTTTATTCTGTAACATACAATGTAAGTTTTACTAAAATAATAGGCATAAGCTTGCCCCATCGGTCAAATATTTTTTTCATGACATTTTTCATGAAATTCAATTTTCTTGTATTTTTAAAAAAAAATGCAAAAATATACTTATTATCAAGATAACTTCAATTTTTTTACCAGTTTGTTTCAGATATCCTATACTATAGATTATATGATTTGCAGAAATGAAAGTGCATTCATGTGTTAGAAATATGAATTTAAATGGAGAATGTGTAAAAAAGTATGTAGAAATACAAAATATTGTTTTTTAGGAAAACAAAACGGTGATTTTTTTTCTTATCCAAATGTTTTATAGCTCTTTGGGCTATTTAGCTGGTATAATGGTTTGAATGCCCCGCCAATATTTCTATTCAGTATCCGACTACCTTATAAGTATTGTTGTGGCACCAGACAGTACAGTGCCTTTTCAGATTTGCTTCTATTAGACTGCTTTTTTAGGAGGGATGTGATGAGCAGTCTGATCTGGATTTATACTTTGCAGAGCTCCAGATAAGATGGGTTATGAGGATAATTCAGAGTTAATGTTTTTTATTTAAGAAATAGATCAGTTCTAGCAGTGAATTGTTGCATAATAATTCACTGTTTGGAGGTCAGTTGTAAAGTAGATCATATCACGAGCACGGAGCGCAAGTGATATATCTGTTTACAACTGATCAACAAACAGTGAATTATTACTCAACGATTCACTGCTAGAGCTCAACTATTTCGATTCTAACACTCAAAAATGCCGG
Source organism: Ctena decussata (assembly GCA_963989385.1). NCBI lineage: Eukaryota > Metazoa > Mollusca > Bivalvia > Lucinida > Lucinidae > Ctena > Ctena decussata. The sequence goes on from OZ022504.1 coordinate 48,278,479, forward strand.
AAAACTATTCTTTTCATGCAAACTCTCCCAACCTGCCTTCCAGCGCGTTCATGCTCCCGCCAATATTCTTAACTGTATGTAAAACCTATATACGTTTTAATGGCGATTTTAGAAAGAAAAAGAGACGTTACACCGTCTAACGTCTAAAAAATGTCAGAAAGTTACGTCAGTAGTTGCAGTGACATCAGCAATAAGACTCACGCGCTTCGAAACAGTGAATTGTTGCAGAATAAAACACGGTAACTTTCCATTGCTTCTATAGGCGCATTTTGTTATAATTCTCAATGAAAACATACATTGTGACTGCTCATTAGAATTGTTGCTGTGAAACAATTCTAATGAGGTGTCACAACATACATATTTGTGCAAAATTACAGATAATTATCTGTGAAATATCTCTATTACCCCTTCCTGTCTGGAGCACTGGACTTTGAGTTATGATGATAAATCTGTTTGTGTGTTTAGCTGTGGTTTTCACCCCATCTAAAGAGGAGAGCATACCAAGCACACCTTCAAACAGGAGAGTTCTCAGACAGAGGAAGCCGGAAGCCACAACACCATACAGGTTGAGGAAAAGACAGGGTGGAGGTAACCAGAGTTAAATTTCTCACACTTTACAAGGCAGAAATAATTTGGAGGCACATGAAAGAACTTTTATCGAAACCTGCACCAAAAATCTAACATGTGCCAAAGGACAGGTATCCTATGTATTTATGTCCTCTGTGAGTTAGTGTATTTCATTTTGCTACTCTTATGAGCCTGATTTTTTATAATTCAGATGTTTTAGACAGATATCCATGGCCTAGTACACTTAAAATTACCACATTTCATCAGTTAAAAGACAGGGTTTTTCTTTCCCAAAACAATCTCAAAAGACCTGGAAAGGATCTGGAACTTCGGGATTGTTTTGTAAGGGAAGAAACCCATTTTAAAGCTGAATTGTTGATTTGCATATTTGCAATAATTTTTGAAGGATAAACCCCTGTCTTATAACCAAATAAATACAGTCTCTCCCAGCTGTTTTAGCCTCGACCAATGAAGAAGTGAGAAAGCCAAGTTTTGGTTACGGAAGGTCAGCTGGATTTCGTCAGGAGCATATTAGGACAGAAGTAAAATATTCTTAAAAGGGCCACTAAACCTGTATCAGCATCAACACAAAATGATGTATAAATACACTTCCTTAGTTTGGTTACCATTTCTATAAGGGAAGTAACTAACAGAATAGGATTTGTATGGATAGGAACCATAAATCCCTTCTACAAGAGGTGGGGGGGACTGCTCATAAAGGAAAGAATTTGCTCTGAAAGCGAATTCTTTGAGACCAAATTATTTTCATTAGGAATACCCTATTGTAGGATGGTAAATTATTGAAATCTGTTGCAAAATTCAGGTGTATGGTAACACCTTAATGTTAAAGGGAAACTACTTTTGTTACTTCCTGTTTACTTCCCTGGATTACATACTGTATTCATTCAGTTATAAGACAGAGTTTTTCCTTTCCAAAGCAATCTCAAAGAACTTTTATATGAGCCGCGACACGAGAAAACCAACAAAGTGGTTGTGCGCCCAGTGCAGACTCAGATCAGCCTCGGCATCCGCCTAGTCTGCGCAGAGTCTTCCCTAAGCGTTTAAAGGGTAGCTAAGGGTCTAAGCTACCTTCATGCGGACAGCTAAGACTCTGATCAGACTGGGCGGATGCCCAGGCTGATCTGAGTCTGCGCTGGGCTCACAACCACATTGTTGGTTTTCTCGCATCGTGGCTCATATTGTTTTGGAAGGGAAAAACTATTTTATAGCTGAATTACACAAGACTGAGTTACATATTGCAGTAGTTTTGGAGCAATAAACTCCCGTCTTTTAACCAAATACACAACTTTCTGTAGGAGACTCAGATAGTGATGACAGTTTAGATTCCTCTGGGAGTGACAGTGATAGCAGTGAAGATGAGAAACCCCCACCCACCACACCTCTTACTCCTACATCACAGAAGAAGACCAGGAGAAAAACTGAGGAGGCTGAAATGGTACTAAATGTGTATGGGTACACCTCCATGTTTTTCCGCCATTTTTACCAAGGAGAACAAATTTCCAGCCCTTAACAGGGTTCCATGGCATACAGCTTTTCGTTATCACCTTCCAATTGTCCTGATATGACTGAAACACTGTTAAAAAGGAAGTAAAATTATGAGTTATCCATCCATCCACCTATTACAAAATACAGGGTACAAGTACGAATATTAAATTTGTGTTTTTCTAGCAGCCTTATGCCACATTAGTTTGAAAAATCAAATTTTGTACGCACACACACTCAAACAATGAGGGTCTACATTGATGTGAATGGTACAGGATAGTTATACCAGGGGTAACGTGCTTAGATGGTTTATTGTGATCTCAGGAAAGCTTGTGAATTAACTCCTTGTACAGTTGCACAGGCCTTGGTATAACTTATTGCATTTGTTTTAGAGATTTTTATGCCCCCACATCATATGATGCCGGAGGCATATAGTGTTTCGGTTGTGCATATGTGTGTGTGTTATTACATACGTATGTACGTATGTTCTTTCTTACGTACGTGATCCTGTTAGACTCCGGTTAACATTTTTGTAAGAGGTAGAATTCAGGGTTCCTATTATTGTAGCAACTTGAAATTTTGTATGAGGATATATATCAATAAGTACAACAGGAATACACAAGAATTAGGGTATGATGATCTATGTATCACGGTCCACTGACTTCGGACTTAGGCTAATTTTGCAAGGTTAAGATTTTTGTAAGAGGTAGATTTCAGGGTTCCTATTATTGTAGCACCTTGAAATTTTGTATTTGGGTTTATAGCTATAAGTACAACAGGAATACACAAGCATTGGGGCAGAATGATCCATCTGTCATGGTCGACTGACTTTGGACTGTGCAAGGTTAAGATTTTTGTAAGAGGTAGATTTTCGGGTTCCTATTTTTGTAGCATCTTGAAATTTTGTATGAGGATTAATACCTATAAGTACAACAGGAATATACAAGAACCAGGTCATGCTGATCAATATGTCATGGTCCACAGACTTCCGACTTAGGCCAAATTTGCAAGGTTCAGATTTTTGATAGAGGTAGATTATAGAGTTCCTACATGTATTATTGTAGCAACTTGAAGTTGTTGTATAAGGATTTATATTTATTAGTGCAACAGGAATTTACAAGAATCAGGTCATGATGATTCATATGTCATGGTCCACTGACTTTGTTCCTAACCAGGTTCTGTAATACACAATATTTTCTATTTGGGCCATTCAGTGACTCTAAAACTGTATAAAGGGCTACAGTTTGTGTCACATTTCAAATATTGGGCAATGTTTTGCCCATGGCCTTTTATATTATACAAGTCTGCCTCTATGATCCTAGTTATCTTACAAGTGCCAGTACCTTAATCAAGGCATCATCTTACTCAAGGCACTAGGCGGGGGCATCCGTGTACCATGGACACATTTCTAGTTTGTCCACTTGTCCAGTTCTTATGAACCATCTGGTAAAACTATTTTAAGATTTCAAGAACATGTGAATATGTTACCAGAGTCAGTCCGGTCAGGTTTCACAGACTTTTGTGAACTCTGTTTGCAATTTTCCGCAACATTTTCAAAACCCTGTTGTAACCAGCTGTGTTTATTTTCCGGCAGCCATCTATGGTAGAAGAGTACTTTGATATTCATTCCTCTGGAGCTGGTCCAACTTCAGACACTACCCTTTCTAAACTTGACATTCCTCGTATGGATCAGCAGACATTAAACCAAGTGTTGTCATCTGTACCGTCTAGTCATGTGACCGAGTGTAAACAGATGTACGAGGAGCACCGAGAGATGTTTGCGGATTGGATGTATTATATGTGGTAATCATAATTATGAGTAATAAGAGTTGGCATCATGTGAAAATGTCTTTCCATACATATACAATCTGTGCATATGCCCTGACTAGGATGTGATGTCAGGACATGCACATGCATACTTTTTGTGGCAATTGCTTTAGCAAGCAGAAGCAGCATAGGTGTTACTTTCCTGTGGCAGTGTCAATATTGTTGTCTTTGGCGTCATCTTTATCAACAATTTTTACCCACAGCATATAGCTCCTTTCTTCAGAGACTAAGACACCTATTGTGATGAAACGTCACACAGGCTTACATCATGACGTCTCCACAACAGCAGTGTCTTTTCTAGGTGAAGGTCTGATTTTGACCTATTTCTCCCACTCTGTTTAAAATAGCCAACTTTACATCTACATTCATTTTTAGCTCACCTGAGCCTTTAGGCTCATAGGTGAGCTTATAGTATAACCAGGCATCCGTCGTCCGTCCGTCCGTCCGTCCGTCGTCCGTCAACATTTTCAAACATCTTCTTCTCTGAAACCACTCGGCCGATTGAAGCCATATTTCATATGGAGCCTACCTAGGTCGGGGGAACGAAAGTTTGTTCCGGATATCTGGGTCACATGACCAAGATGGCCGCCACACCCATATATGGTAAAAACCCTTCAAAAATCTTCTTCTCCAGAACCAAAACGCCTATGACCTGGAAACTTGGTATGTAGCATCGGGCATGTGGGCCCATCATAGTTTGTACAAATCATGACCTTGCGTTGACCTTGACTTACTTTACGGCGTAGTCAACTTTGGTACGTTAGGCTTTTATATGGGAAAACCCTTAAACAGTGGATTTCTCAGAAACTATTTAAGTCAAAGGTACAATACTTGGTATACATGGTCGACTAAATGACCAGATGAAGATAATATGTCACTAAAGGTCAAGGGCATTCCGTCGGACCGTCCGTCGTCAAGCTTTTCAAACATCTTCTCCTCTGAAACCACTTGGCCGATTAAAGCCAAATTTCATATGGAGTCTCAGTGGGATGGGGGAACGAAAGTTTGTACCCGGGGTCTGGGTCACATGACCAAGATGGCCGCCATGCCCATATATGGTAAAAACCCTTCAAAAATCTTCTTCTCCAGAACCAAAAGGCCTATGACCTGGAAACTTGGTATGTAGCATCGGGCATGTGGGCCCATCATAGTTTGTACAAATCATGACCTTGCGTTGACCTTGACCTACTTTACGGCATAGTCAACTTTGGTACATTAGGCTTTTATATTGGAAAACGCTTAAACAGTGGATTTCTCAGAAACTATTTAAGTCTAAGGTACAATACTTGGTATACATGGTCGACTAAATGACCAGATGAAGATATTATGTCACTAAAGGTCAAGGTCATTCTGTCGTACCATCCGTCGTCAAGCTTTTCAAACATCTTCTCCTCTGAAACCACTTGGCCGATTAAAGCCAAATTTCATATGGAGTCTCAGTGGGATGGGGGAACGAAAATTTATACCCGGGGTCTGGGTCACATGACCAAGATGGCCGCCATGCCCATATATGGTAAAAACCCTTATAAAATCTTCTTCTCCAGAACCAAAAGGCCTATGACCTTGAAACTTGGTATGTAGCATTGGGCATGCGGGCCCGCCATAGTTTATACAAATTATGACCTTGCATTGACCTTGACCGAATTTACGACATGGTCAACTTAGGTACGTTAGGCTTTTATATGGGAAAACTTTTAAACAGTGGATTTCTCAGAAACTGTTTAAGTCTAAGGTACAATACTTGGTATACATGGTCGACTAAATGATCAGATGAAGATATTATGTCACTAAAGGTCAAGGTCATTCCGTCGGACCATCCGTCGTCAAGATTTTCAAACAGCTTTTCCTAAAAAAAACAACAACTGGTTTGATTGAAGCCAAATTTCATATGGAGTCTCAGTGGGATGGGGGAACGAAAGTTTATACCCGGGGTCTGGGTCACATGACCAAGAGTGCGGCCATGCCCGTATATGGTAAAAACCCTCCAAAAATCTTCCTTCCAGAACCAAAAGGCTTATGACCTTGAAACTTGGTATGTAGCATCGGGCATGTGGGCCCATCATAGTTTATACTAATGATGATCTTGCATTGACCTTGACCTAATTTACGACATGGTCAACTTTAGTACATTAGGCTTTTATATGGGAAAACGCTTATACAGTGGATTTCCCAGGAACTATTTAGTCTAAGGTACAATATATGGTATATATGGTCAACTAAATGACCAGATGAAGATATTTTGTCACTGAAGGTCAAGGTCATTTTGTCGGTCTGTCCGTCATCAAGACTTTCAAACATCTTGTCCTCTGAAACCACTGGGGAGATTGAAGCCAAATTTCATATAGTGTCTCAGTGGGATAGGGGAACTAAAGTGTACCCGGGGTCTGGGTCACATGACCAAGATGGCCGCCATGCCCATATATGGTAAAAACCCTTTGAAAATCTTCTTCTCTAGAACCAAAAGGCCTATGACCTTGAAACTTGGTATGTAACATCGGGCATGCGGGCCCATCATAGTTTATACAAAATGATGACCTTGCGTTGACCTTGATCTACATTAGGCTTTTATGTGGGAAAACGCTTATACAATGGATTTCTCAGAAACTATTTAAGTCTAAGGTACAATACTTGGTATATATGGTCAACTAAATGACCAGATGAAGATATTATGTCACTGAAGGTCAAGGTCATTTTGTCTGTCTGTCCATCATCAAGATTTTCTCCTCTGAAACCACTGGTTTGATTGAAGCAAAATTTCATATGGAGTCTAAGTGTGATCGGGGAATAAAAGTTTGTTCTCGGGGTCTTGACCAAGCTGGCCGCCATGCCAGTATATGGTAAAAACCCTTCAAAATCTTCTTCTCCAGAACCAAAAGGCGTATGACCTTGAAACTTGGTATGTAGCTTTTGGCACTCAAGCCCATCATAGTTTATACAAATGATTGTGCGTTGACCTTGGCCTAATTTATGACACTGTCAACTTTTGTACATTATGTAGGCTTTTATATGGGAAAATGCTTAAACAGTGGATTTTTAGCTCACCTGAGCCATAGGCTCAGGGTGAGCTATTGTGATCACCCAGTGTCCGTCGTCCGTCGTGCGTCGTCCGTCGTGCGTCGTCAACAATTTGCTTTAAATGACATCTTCTCTGAAACCGCTAGGCCTAGGGCTTTGATATTTGGTATGAAGCATTGCCTAGTGGTCCTCTACCAAGTTTGTTCAAATGGTGGCCCCAGGGTCCAAAATGGCCCTGGGGCAGGGGGTCTTGGGTTCGAAACTAAAAAATACTTTAAAATCTTCTTCTCCAGAACCGCTTTGCTCAGATGCTTGAAATTTGCTATGTTACATTGCCTAGTGGTCCTCTACCAAGTTTGTTCAAATGGTGGCCCCAGGGTCCAAAATGGCCCTGGGGCAGGGGGTCTTGGGTTTGAAACTAAAAGATACTTAAAAATCTTCTTCTCCAGAACTGCTTGGCTCAGAGGCTTGAAATTTGGTATGAAGCATTGTCTAGTGGTCCTCTACCAAGTTTGTTCAAATGGTGACCCCAGGGTCCAAAATGGCCCTGGGGCAGGGGGTCTTGGGTTCGAAACTAAAAAATACTTAAAAATCTTCTTCTCCAGAGCTGCTTGGCTCAGATGCTTGAAACTTGGTATGTAACATTGCCTAGTGGCCCTCTACCAAGTTTGTTCAAATGGTGGCTCCAGGGTCCAAAATGGCTCTGGGGCAGGGGGTCTTGGGTTTGAAACTAAAAGATACTTGAAAATCTTCTTCTCCAGAACTGCTTGGCTCAGAGGCTTGAAATTTGGTATGAAGCATTGTCTAGTGGTCCTCTACCAAGTTTGTTCAAATGGTGGCCCCAGGGTCCAAAATGGCCCTGGGGCAGGGGTTCTTTGGTTCGAAACTTAAAAATACTTAAAAATCTTCTTCTCCAGAACTGCTTGGCTCAGAAACTCGAAATTTGGTATGGAACATTGCCTAGTGGTCCTCTACCAAGTTTGTTTAAATGGTGGCCCCAGGGTCCAAATTGGCCCTGGGGCAGGGGGTCTTGGGTTTTGGAACTAAAAAATACTTAAAAATCATCTACTTCAGAACCGCAAGGCTCAGCTGCTTGAAATTTGGTATGTAGCATTGTCTAGTGGTCCTCTACCAAATTTGTTCAAATGGTGGCCCCAGGGTCCAAAATGGCCCTGGGGCAGGGGTTCTTTGGTTCGAAACTAAAAAATATTTAAAATTCTTCTTCACCAGATCTGCAAGGCTCAGATGCTTGAAATTTGGTATGGAACATTGCCTAGTGGCCCTCTACCAAGTTTGTTCAAATGGTGGCCCCAGGGTCCAAAATGGCCCCGGGGCAGGGAGTCCCAGGTTTGAACCATAGAAATACATAGAAAATTTTTAAAAAATCATCTACTTCAGAAGCGCAAGGCGCAGATGCTTGAAATTTGGTATGTAGCTTTGCCTAGTAGTCTTTTACCAAGTTGGTTCAAATGATGACCCCAGGGTCTAAAATGGCCCCATCCTAGGGGGTCCTGGGTTTGAACCATAGAAAAATATTCAAAAATCTTCTTCTTCAGAACCACTTGGCTCAGATGCTTGAAATTTAGTATGTAGCATTGCCTAGTGGTCCTTTACCAAAATTATTCAAATGATGGCCACAGGGTCCAAAATGGCCTGGCCCCAGGGGGTCCAGGGTTTGAACCATAGCAATACATAGAAAAATATTCAAAAATCTTCTTCAAAACCATTTGGAAGTGGTTGCAAACTATCAGGTTTGTTAAATGATGACCCTTGTTTGACCTTTAACCTTTTTGGTCAGGTGAGCGATTCAGGGCCAAGAATTCAGGGCCTCTTGGCCCTCTTGTTCAGAAACTATTTAAGTCTAAGGTGCAATATTTGGTATATATAGTTGACTGAATGACCAGATGAAGATATTTTGTCGTTAAAGGTCAAGGTCATTCTTTGACTTTTGTACACGGTCATTGAGATTCTTTCACCCATCAACATTTTCAAACATCTTCTCAGAGGCCACTAGGGTCAATTGAAGCCATATTTCTTATGGAGCTTCGCCGGCTTTAAGGAACCATAGTTTATTCAGATGGTCTTGGTCACTTGACCAAGATGGCCACCATGCCCACATATGGTAAAAACTCTTCAAACGTCTTTTTCTCAAGAACCGAAAGGCCTATAACCTTGAAACTTGGTACCGGTATGAAGCATTGGGCACTCAGGCCCATCATAGTTTATACAAATGATTACTGTATTTCATATGGAGCTTTACTACTTGGACAAAGGAATCAAAGTTTGTTCAGATGGTCATGGTCACATGAACATGGTGGCCACCACACCCATATATGATAATAACCCTTCAGAAATCTTTGTCCAGAAACAAAGGCCCAGTGACCTTGTGGCTTGGTATATAGAATTGGAACTCAACATTAATCCCCAAGGGAGTGTGGTTATCTGCCCCTGCCCTGGTGCTATATACATGGATAAAAGCATTAAAATATATATCAGGACCAAGTGTTAGGTGAGCTACAGGACCATTGGTCCTCTGGTTTTTTTGACTGGCTGAATTCTACATGTCCTGAACAGATTGCAAATGGGGGCAAGCTGCAGTGCTCTAGATTGGGGCAGTGTTTAGTGATAATGGGGGATAATTTATTGAAACATGTTGTTGTTCCTCATCTGAACTGCCTCAAGGAGTGAGTGAGTGAGTGAACTCGGGTTTAACGTCCCACCAACAACGAGGTCATATGGAGACGGGACCTCGGTTTAAAGTCTCATCCGAAAGACCGGAGAAGCGGGGGATCGAACTTGCGACCCCTGTATTGGTAGTCTGGAGTGTTATCCACTACGCTACAGCCGCTCCTAACTGCCTCAAGGAGAAATAGGAAAAATTGACATCAAGTACTTCCCTTATCTCGAATAGTAGCTTGGCTAGCATGCACCTTCAGACTGCCTTCACATAAGATGGTTCTAGAACTAAAAAAACAGGACAAGATATGGGCACATAATTGTCTCATTGTTGTGCTCACTTGTGCTGAGCAAGACACAGGTGACAGTTTAGATTAAGTGCACCTGACCATTTGCTGTCTTGCATGCAACTATCAGAAGTGAGACATATATATTACTTTTCCTGTGTCGTCGAGTTTACAGGCTTAGCTATGTTTTGTGACAATGTGCTAACAGGCGAGACAATGCAGTCAGCGAAATTCTTGTTTGTGTTGTTATCTGTCTATCCGTCTGTATAACAGTGGATAAAAAGTCTGTAATGTTGGCTTCTAAAGGCACCAGGCCCCACAGACTTCATCAGTGCAAATCAAATAATTGATGTGGCATGAAAAGGGATCTTGTCATGTGTGTGCAATAAATACACATACCAGCCTTTACGTTGTCACCCTCGATACCCAGTCTGGCCACTTACTTTCACTTCTCCTTCCGCTGATTCAAGAAGGGCAGTTGTCAGTTACTGACGAAAGTAAGTGCTCTTGACACTGGTTAACCCATTAGGAGGTCTAAGCTTGCCTAGGAATAGTGTGGTTAGGTTAACTGACCGTCCCGACATGACCATAGCTGTTTACTGTGGACGTTAAACAATAACACAACAACAACAATGACCACCCTAATATCTGAAGCAGTCTTACAAAATTCTGCTACTAGATGGATTTGCCTGTCCAGAACAATCCCAAAAAATCAAGATCTGTCTTGTAAGATGGATCTAGATTTTTGGGATTGTTTTGGACCTCTTCCTTATAGCCGAATAAATATGGTCAGTTGTATATGCAAATAGAGAAGACTCTGATCAGACTGCTTGGGTGTGCAGGCTGATCAGAATTCCCACTTTGTATATGTGCAAGGTACCTTACCATGCAACACTGATCAAATGTTTATTTTTCAGCAATGGTTTCAACATTCTTCTATATGGACTGGGGTCAAAAAGAAATTTGATAGAAGACTTCAGGACTACAGTGCTCAAAGATTTCTCTCATGTTGTTGTGAATGGCTACTTCCCTAGCTTAACTATTAAACATGTAATTGCCTTCTTTTTATCCTACACACAGCTGAACTCTGGTACACAAACAAGGTACTTAGTCCTTATTGTGTCAAAACAAGAAGACAACAAATTAACGTTAGCAAAATTTCAAAAAATGTTTTGTCCAAGCAACATCATATCGAGAATACACTTTTCTAAGCCACACCCAGAAATTTGTTTAAAAGTCACCTGATAGTGAATGAATGACCAATGCATTGACAACTTAACATGTGACATAGTCCCACAAACAAAATTGCACATTTCGAATGACCTACAATAAGTCTGTGATTTTATCTTACAGTTAATAAAGACAGATTTATACCTGTTTAAAGTAAGCCTGGCTTCATAAAGGTGAATTCAAAGACTTGAGAGCAAACAGAGTAGATCCAGAGGTGGCAGCTCATTATGAGCTGCCACCTCTGGCTCTGCTTTGTTTGCAAATTCAAACTCAACTATTTTCCTTTTTGGGGCTTATGTGCTAGGTGATTGGATACACCTCCTTATTTGGCTACCATTTTAACAAGGAAAACAACTTGTGTGACTTCCTGTTTGCATCATTGGAAGAGGAAGCCCTTCCAAAATGGAGGCTTCTTTCAAAGAATAGACTTTGTTCCTATTCTTGCATGATAGAATTTGCTCCTAGACTGTGGCATAGTCCCATAAGTAAATCACACATGTTGAATGTCCTTCAATAAGTCCATGATTTACCTTACTGTAAATGAAGGGATGCATACCCGTTTAAACTAGGCATGGCTTTGGAATGGTGAATAGACGACTGTCATTCCAACATACTGTACCCTTTGGAATATAGTCATGAAATTTCACAGAAATACTCTGTGTGCTTAAATATTAGGACATCTAAAAAAGACCATTTTCAATTTGTTCCAAATTAAAAAAAAAATGATTATTTTAGGTGGCCCATATTTAAATACATTATGTTATATTCACCATTTATGAGTTACCTGTCCTTGCCAAAAAAGTTTTATGCATGTTATTTATATTTGACCATTCCTGGTAGAAAAAAGTTTCACTGGAAGAATACGCCAAAGTTATACAGTTAACCTTAGTCTAAAAAAGCTTAAGACAATGTATTAATTAACTGGCATTTTCAATGATGTTACAATGATAATTCGGCACACTTGTAGAAAGGATGATCTTGTTTGATTAGAGAAGACTAGTTCTAGACAGAGTGATAGTTTTGTAAATATGGCAGTATTTTCAACTAAAGACAAACAGGATTTACTCTAATAAACGCCATGGTGGGCAATGCAGTTCGTAAGTCATATAAAATGTATTTTTGGGCCAAAATTGGGCCAAAAGTTTGCATCTGTAAAGCCAATCTTTATGGAATTTTGCCACTTTGTTTCACTGAAAAAAAATGAGTGGGGGTGTTTTTTAGTGAGGGTGCATGTATTAGAAGCGATATGGTATTAGATGTGTATGATATTGGGGCCCAGTTTAAGTTCATTTATCAACATTTTAAGTTCTTGCATGCTTTTGCTTCAAATACTACATAGCCCTCTTGCACTCCGGATAGAAAATGCCATGCTTTTCACCTGGGATAGAAAATCTTATCTTACCCAGTTGTTCTTACCCAGGACCAAATAAAAATCACGAGCATTCAATGCATTGGTTGTGTTGGAGTTCACGTATCTGCGTTGTCAAGTGACGTTGGCGTTTTAGATAATGACGTCACAAAGAAGGCAAAAATGACATCAGTTTATTCACGCCAGTCGTTGACATAAAGAACCGAATGGGGATCATTGAAAGCGGCACCTTCTTTAAAAAATCAAATAGAAACCTCTCAAGTACTAAAATTACGCATTTTAACAAGTTCTAAAGTTAAAACAAAGCGTGGTGTGCAAGAAAAAGTATCTATCATAGGTGTCAGGTGCAGATAGAAAAATCTGATACTTAGGATCACTGTTCTGCATCATTCGGGAAGCCTCGTGATGCCGAACAGTGACCCTCGTGACGGATTTTTCTATTCACACCTCACGCCTATGAAAGATACTTATATTCTATTCATGTTTATGGTTATATCAATAAATAAGTTCCTTCAGAAATTTTATGTACTATACAAACATAATATATATTTTGCAGATATTGAACTCAATAACAGAAGATATTCTGGATCATATGGGGAGCTTTAAAAATCCACTAGATCAGTGTGAATTCATCAAAACTGAAATTGAAAAAGCAGGTTTGTAGATTTAGTACAGTAATTCTTCATTTATAAGCTAGAGGATTTTTCCTTCAAAAACAATCCCAAAACATAGATCCAAAACAGTCTTTACAGTCTGGATACATCTTACATCATAGATCTAGATTTTTGGGATTGTTTTAGAAGGGAAAAGATCTAGATTTTTGGGATTGTTTTAGAAGGGAAACCCCATCTTATAGCAGGATTTCATAAGACTGGTTTAGATATTTCGGGTCCTATAGAGGGAAATCCCCATTTTATATCTGTAAGTTTAAACTCTTTTCCCTTTGCTTTGTGTGTCTGCTTTATAAAGCACCAAAACATAATTGAATTTGCAAATGGGGTAGATCCAGATAAGGTGCTCATAATGAGCTGCATCATCTGGATCTACACCAGCTGTTTTTGCTGTCTAATCTTTGAATTCTCAGTATGATACAGCTGGGAAGAAACGTTTCTATATGCCCCTTGTAAGATGGGTTGTATTGTGTCATGAGGTCTCTCTACGTCTGTAGGTCCATAAGTTTTTATGTCCACTCCATATCTCCTTGATCCCTTGAAAGATTTACTTGAAACTTGGGTCAAATATTCGCCTGTTAAAGATATGCAGAACTCATATTTAAACGATATCAGACAGAGGTCAAGGTCACAGTTAGAGATTGGGGTAGTGTTTAATATTATCCCTTGTATACTTATTACTGGTGTATACTAATTACCAGTGTATTCCGTTTCTTCCAAATGCCCGTCACGTGCATTTTTATCATTCGAAATTTTCCACCCTACATTGTTTACAAGACCTTTTCCTCTTTGTAATCAAAGAAAAATAACAGAAATGCTGTTTCTCAGGATACGTGACTTACTACTTGTATGTGTGGTCATAAATTATGGTGTAGATTAAGTGTTATTTCACAAAAAATAATCTTTTCATTGAAAATAATTAAGAAATTGCTGTTGGAAAACTGTGCCTACTCATTGTCCAAGTTTCAGACAGCCTGGTCTCCGGCTAGCAGACTGCAAAAATGACTGTGTTAGCACACAGGTCACATTAAGCCCAAATATGGAACGGTGTGGATATAAAAAATTCCACTTCTTTTATCTTATTGCTTTCCTCCCTTTCGGGACACCCTATGGTAGGGTATACCCCAAGACAGACTTAGGGGATTACTGTACTCAAAATTGTCATTCGGGGTGGTACACTGTAGGTTTTAAGCAACACCTTTATAGTCTGTTGTATGAAAGAAAAAAATATAAGTCTATGCTATAATTTCTATTTTGTTAAAAAATGGTATACCTCTTAAAAATAGGCAGAGAAAAACAAAAGTATCTTTCAGACAGGTCCTTTATTGCTATCATTTTGAGGGCCAATAACTGTTTCATTATAGAAACCCATCACATGTAGGCTCTTGTACCCAGATAAGTTTTTAGAGCATTTGCTTAAATTTACACCGGTAATTAGTAACAACGGACATTCGAAATGGTGGCTAGGGTAGTCCAATATAAATGAAGTTTTTAGCAAGTTGAAGTTTATTTCGAAGAATATGTCATTTATTTTCACTGAAGGAATGAATAAATGATTGACCAAGAGATAATTCATCAGATTCGGTGGAATAGATTGTTTTATCTGTTGACTTAAACGGTTAGTACACCGGTAATTAGTAACACCAGTATACATGAATTTTTCCCCACATAACAGTCAGTATCAATAAACATGACATGAACAGCAAAAGATCACATTTCAACATTCAAACCTGATTGTCTCAGGAACCCTGGTAGCTCAGTAGGTTAAGCGCTGGCCTACTGATCTAGCGCACCTGGGTTCGAGCCCCACTTGAGGTGAGAATCTTTCCTACTGGAAACGGGGGTTTCATTGCACACAGCCTTTCATTATCACCATCCCATCCTGGGTTCGAGCCCCACTTGAGGTGAGAATCTTTCCTACTGTTAACAGGGTTCCATTGCACACAGCCTTTCATTATCACCCTCCCATGCTCCTGATGTGACTGAAATACTGTTGAAAAGGATGCAAAATCGGAAGTCATCCTTCTATTTGCCTAATGTCTTAAACACCAATGTAGTGGATTATTCATTTCAGATAAGTATAGTGGTCTGTCTGTGTGTGATAAACCACAGATGGACAAGACACAGTGCTCCGCAGAAGTTTTGTCACTGATTTGGTCTTACTTCCATTATTTTTTTCAGGCTGTGATATGTACCTGGTGATACACAGTATTGATGGAGGGATGTTACGAAATGATAAGACACAGACTGTTCTCAGCCATCTTGCCCAGATCTCAGGTCTACATGTGATAGCATCAATAGATCATATTAATTCTTCTCTTGGTGAGTATTGGGCCAAGTGATTCAAAACTAACGACATTGTTAGTTAATGTTCTGTGAAATTTTGAAATGTAAATATCTCAAATACCCCAACATTGCAAAAGCACCTCACATATTTTCAACAAAAAATATCTGTGTATTTGGCTATTAAGTTGTAAAACACTTAACAAGTTGACCTCTTAATGAGCTTGTTAAACTAACGATGCTTTGAACAACTGGGCCCAGGTCTTTAGCCATAACTATGGGAAAGATGATAATACAGGAGTATAAGAATCCATGCCAGTCCATGTGGGATAAGGAAATCTCACTCGAGGGATTGGAATTTCCTGATGGAAATTCTACCCCTGAGGATGAGATTTACCTATCAAACAGGGACTGGCTCATGATGGATTATTTGTCTCATTTTCTCATATTTAACATCAAGACAGGAAAAACTAAACCATTTAACCAGTGATCTGAAGTGAATTTTGGCCAACAAAGTGTGTTTTCAGGTTTGAAGGTCTGAAAATGAGTGTAATCACAACTAGCACCTTGACATAAACAAGATGCAGCTTAATAGGTACTGACTAGTAAGAGCCTTTGGAAGCAAGGAATACACCAAAGAAATGAAAATAGCAGACTTGGTTAAATTGACTCTGTTCATGACCAGTAATGACATGTGCGACACTAGCCATGCCCCTTAGGACTGGCTTAAGTTGAACTCTTATTTTCACAGTTACTCTAAATGAACTTTATGATCCAAAAGAATCAGAAAACATAATCTGCAGTGTGATGAAAAAAATGGTTTCCGATATAAACATAAAAAAGACATTGCTGTCGGGATAGCATATTCCTGTGGTCAATTCTGGGAAATCTGGCCATTGGTCAGGGTGGTCAGGAATTATGAAATTTGAACCCTGTAGAGCAGCACTCTGATCTGTCTGCACCATTTGCCTTGATGGGCAAAATAGACTTTGGAGAAATAGACCTGTCCAGATATGTTGGGGGTAGGATAAAGAATAAAGTGTTCAAATGTAAAAGTTTTATTTAATTTCAGTGTGGGACCAAACCAAATGCAGTAGATTTAATTGGCTATGGTTTAATGCAACAACCTTTGCCTCCTATCATGAGGAAACCTCCTACGAGAACTCTCTTCTGGTGCAGCAGACAGGAGGACTGGCTCTCAGCTCACTCACACATGTGATGAAGTCATTAACGCCTAATGCAAAGGGAATATTCCTACTGCTTGCTGGGTACCAGCTGGAAAATAAGGATAACTCAGCATACTTTGGTAAGAACTGATTGTTTACTGCCCACTATTGCAGCTGTGACAATATTTACTTAAAACATCAGTTATTATCCTTTGTACATTTAATTTTAGATGAATTTATTTCTGACTATTACAACAATTACTGTGAGTGAGTGAGTGAGTGAGTAAGTGAGTGAACTCGTGTTTAACATCCCATCAACACATTGGCCATATGGAGACGGGTGCAGTTACTGTTTGCAGAGGTCTGGATTTCGGAGAAAAAAAAAAGTAAGCAGGGAATTTTGTGTTTGGACAGGGGACTTTGGAAAGTGCTTTAAAAGTCAGGGAATTCGAAAATTTATTGCTCAGGCAGTCTTAGAAAATACACGTATTCTGTTTGTGGAGAAAGAATATACTTTCTAGAGAGATAGTCCAAGCTGATTCTCCCTCCTCTTTGGGGGGGTTACTCTTAAAGGAATGAATTTGCTTCCAGGGGGAGCTAATTCTTACCTTTGCGAATAGCCCCCAATTTTCTGGTGATACAGTGTGCACTGTTGAATTGAAGAATAAAATCAACTTTTGTATCCATAAAATGGTATAGAAAAACTGTAAAATGTCATGGAAAATCAGGGAAAAGTCAGGGAATTTTGATGTGGAGGAGTGGATGGCAATCCTGGTCTGGTAAAAATGGTGGATAGACATGGTGGTGTACCCATTCACCTTAATACAGAAATAATTGAGCCGCGACCTGACAAAACCAACAAAGTCGCATGTGCGCCCAGGGAAGACTCAGATCAGTCTGGTCATCCGCCCTGTCTGATCAGAGTCTTAGCTGTTGGCATGGAGGTAGCTTAGACCCTTAGCTGCCTGTAAGCTAACAGCAAAGACTCTGATAAGACTGGGTGAATGCCCAGCCGATCTGAGTCTTCCCTGGGAGCACAGGCCACCTTATTGGTTTTGTCGTGCCGTGGTTCAGTTAAGTTGTCCAAAGCTATACTGTTGGTATGGTAGATTCAGCATACTTTAGTGACACATTTATAAGTAACAAAAATAGCTTATGTTCTATTTTTGAGTTATGACAGCCAATGAAGATACTTGGTGAACAGCAACAAGTTATTGGCCTCAGATGGACCTTTGCACTTAACGCAATAAAAATACCATTTTCTATGAACGCGGACGTTGCTACCAAGTGAATAGTATAGTATTTGTCACTGAACACAATTTTAACCATGAATAAATCTGATGGGTTACCTTCCCTTAAGTGAAAGTATTGTTTATTTTGATTGAAATCTGCACATTTGCCTTCTCATTGGTGGCTACTCTCAAAGGAAAGAGTGAACCCCAATTTCTAAATGATACTGTTGGCACTGTTGAAGTTAAGAGTAACATAAACTGTTTGATCCGTAAAAAGTATGGAAAACTGCAAAATGTCAGGGAAAAACCAGGGAAAAGCAAGGGAATGTTTAAGTGGAGGATAAGTGGCTACCCTGAAAGTTCATCTTTCTAGATTAGACAGACTGGTATTGAGGGGTCAAGAATATAGTGTAAATGCACATTGGGAAGCCTGAAGCAGGCTGTAATAGAGAGATGACTGCTGGTGAGAGCAGACCATTCTGACCATGGTTGTTTCTCTGTATATTTTGTACGATTGTAAGTAAGAACTTGGGATGCCATGACAGGACTACAAATGAGTGGGTATGCTTAAACTGAATGGGTAACTTTCATGGGAAGTTACTCAGTCATTTTTATTTTGCCGCCTCCTAAATGAGGGTCAGCTTCTACAGGAAGTCATTCGGTCATTTTCAGTTTGCCTACTTCTGACTGAAGGTCAACTACCTGGACAATGAAGCCTTTCTACTCCTAAAAATGAGAATTTGCTCCAAAGGAACAAATTCTCTTCTTAAAGAGTAGGACGGCCTCATTGTAGCCTTTCTACTCCTTAAGAAGAGAATTTGCTCCAAAGGAACAAATTCTCTTTGTAAAGAGTAGGACAGCCTCATTGTAGCCTTTCTACTTTTTAAGAAAAGAATTTGCTCCGAAGGAACAAATTCTCTTCTTAAAGAGTAGGAAGGCCTCATTGTGCTTGGAAGTAAACTGAAAGTCAAAAAAATTGTCTCCCTGTGACAAAATGGCAGAGAACTTAGAGGTATACCCATATACTTTGAAAGACAGGTTTTATCATGTCTCTTACAATGTGATGCGTCAAAGACAGGTTTTATCATGTCTGTTACAATGTGATGCGTCAGAATAATGATTGACATAAAGTGAGTTTGTCAGCCAGGTAGAAAATAACTATGGTAACACTTGTCAGTTTCATTTGATAATTCATGACAGGATTATAGCTGCAGTGACACTATAATTGGCTTGTCATTTAAAATGACTAGACTACAGAGGTCTAGGAAAGGGAGGGTTTGAGGATATTGTGAGATAATATTATAGTCATCCAGACTACAGTGTTAAACGCCCCTGCTCTAAGAAACACCCCTGCCTCTTTTCTAATATGTGTTACGCATATTATGATCAAACCTTTTCTTAAGAGTTGCAGGCCTCTATGCATGAAGACAGATTAAGTGTGCATGATTTGATGGATATTCAAAAAAGTTTCAAGATATTTTAATCACCATCTTGTATCGGGTTCATTGTGATGGAACCTAACTCTTCCAGCCAAAATTACAGCTCTTTTCACTAACTGAAACATTTTTTCACTAAATGATGTGCTTTGTGAACACATTCAGTTTTCAAACAATACTGATAAAACTTTTGAGATATTATAAGCACTGTCTGTAGTAGATCAAATTTTATTGGGGTTTAAATGGGACCCTTTCTGCTAGAATAACATCTGCTTGATCTGTCTAGGGACAACTAGAGTTTTGCCTGATTTTCATAAAAGTTTCAAGATCTGAAGTAGGATGAAAGTTAACTCTTTTGGCGCCAAGTTTATTAGCTCACCTGAGCCTTTAGGCTCAGGGTGGGCTATTGTGATCACCAAGTGTCCGTCGTCTGTCATGCGTCATCCGTCGTCAACAATTTGCTATAAATGACATCTTCTCTGAAACCGCTAGGCCTAGGGCTTTGATATTTGGTATGAAGCATTGTCTAGTGGACCTCTACCAAGTTTGTTCAAATGGTGGCCCTAGGGTCCAAAATGGCCCTGGTGCAGGGGGTCTTGGGTTCGAAACTAAAATATTCTTAAAAATCTTCTTCTCCAGAACTGCTTGGCTCAGATGCTTGAAATTTGATATGTAGCATTGCCAAGTGGTCTTCTACCAAGTTTGTTCAAATGGTGGCCCCAGGGTCCAAAATGGTCCTGGGGCAGGGGGTCTTGGGTTCGAAACTAAAAAATTCTTAAAAATCTTCTTCTCCAGAACTGCTCGGCTCAGATGCTTGAAATTTAGTATGTAGCATTGCCTAGTGCTTCTCTACCAAGTTTGGTCAAATGGGGGCCCCAGGGCCTAAAATGGCCCCGGGGCAGGGAGTCCCAGGTTTCAACCATAGAAATACATAGGAAAATATTCAAAAATCTTCTTCTCCAGAACTGCTTTGCTCAGATGCTTGAAATTCGGTATGTAGTATTGCCAAATAGTCCTCTACCAAGTTTGTTCAAATAGTGGCCCCAGGGTCCAAAATGGCCACGGGGCAGGGAGTCTTGGGTTTGAAACTAAAAAATTCTTAATAATCTTCTTCTCCAGAACAGCTTGGCTCAGATGCTTGAAAGGGGGGTTGCCTATAAGGCCCTTTTTCTGCCCAAGAGCAAAATGTTTTATTTTCAGCTGATGATTAGACTATAGTGTCTACTATACTGAATCAATAGTGGTTAAGCTCCGTAAGCCCTACTTTTGGGATAATGGGGGAGAGTGCAATGGGAGAGTGCAAACTGTTGATTAAATTTTGGTGACTTTGGCCTTTGTTTCAAGGTCACAGTAAGACTTATAATGTCAATTTTAAGTCAAGTTTTGGCCATTGTATACGTAGTAGCTCCTGAATTGATATGGAATTGTCCCGAAAGTGGCCTAAATTAAACATTTTGAGGAGTTAGAGCACTAGTTATCATTAAATGGCCATGACATCATGATTAAATGGCCATGACATCATCTTCAAGGTCAAGGTCATGGCTAGGCTAAACAGAGTTTAATCATAGACTTCATCAATCAGTCGGCAGAAATGTACCAAATCTGAGTGTTTTCATTTGAAAATCAATATTTAATGTGCACAGAATGACCTTGACCTTGGTCTGAAGGTCAGTATTAGCCAAACATGATGAAACAGAATTGGGTTAAACTTAAAGGTTGTAGAAAAGTCTATTGTAAAATAATGAACTTCTGAATGTATTGGTGACCTTCAGATCAAGGTCAAGGTCATTATATGCATATCAAGCATTGATTTACAAATAGAAACATACCTATTTGTTAAATTTTCTGCTTACTAGCTATGTGAGATCTTTGGTTAAACTCTGTCTAGTCTAACGTTGACCTTGACCTTGAAGATGATGTCATGGTCATTTGATCATAACAAGTGCTCTAACTCCTCATAATTGTTGATTTAGGCCACTTTGGTCATGATTTCATATCAGTTAAGGAGCTACTGTGTAGACAATGGCCAAAACTTGACTTAAAATTGACGTTATAAGTCTTACTGTGACCTTGAAACAAAGGTCAAGGTCACCAAAATTTAATCAACAATTTGCACTTTCCCAGCCGTGAACCCGTGTTAGTTTGGTAAGAAGTTATCCATTGGTTCTAGAGATATGGTAGAATGTATTGAATTCAAAGTACCAAAATTAATGAAAATTGACAGTGTCTCTAAAAGAAATTCTGCAGACATCAGATTTTACTTTAAAAGATAGAATTTGAGAAATGATGTCACCAAAGACATTACCTCAACTTATAAAGAAAGGTATTTATGAATGGCATTAAATTTGAAGGAGAAATACAGCTTATAATAATACACCCCTGGATCATGCTGATTTACCCCACCCACTTTAATAACCCCATTATTCCAAAAGTAGGGCTTACGGAGCTTAAGCACTATTGATTCAATATAGCAGACACTATAGTCTAATCATCAGCTGAAAACAAAACATTTTGCTCTTGGGCAGAAATTGGGCCTTATAGGCACCCCCCCTTTGGTATGTAGCATTGCCTAGTGGTCCTCTACTAAGTTTATACAAATGGTGGCCCTTGGGTCCAAAATGGCCCCACTCCAGGGGGTCCTGGGCTTGAAACATAGAAATACATAGAAAAATATTCAAAAATTTTCTTCTTCAGAACCACAAGGCTCAGATGCTTGAAATTTAGAATGTAGCATTGCCTAATAGTCCTCTACCAAGTTTGTTCAAATGGTGGCCCCAGGGTCCAAAATAGCCCCGAGGGAGGGAGTCTCAGGTTTGAACCATTAAAATACATAGAAAAATATTCAGAAATCTTCTTCTTTAGAACTGCTTTGCTCAGATGCTTGAAATTTGGTATGTAGCATTGCCTAGTAGTCCTTTACCAAGTTTGTTTAAATGATGACCCCAGGGTACAAAATGGCCCCACCCCTGGGGTCCTGGTTTTGAACCATAGATATACATAGAAAAATATTCAAAAATCGTCTTCTTCAGAACCGCAAGGCTCAGATGCATGAAATCTAATATGTGGCATTGCCTAATAGTCTTTTACCAAGTTTGTTCAAATGGTGGCCCCAGGGTCCAAAATGGCCCCTTGGCATGGAGTCCAAGGTTTGAACCATAGAAATGCAAAGCAAAATATTCAAAATTTCCTCTTCAGAACAGTATGGCGTAGATGCTTGAAATTTGGTAAGATGCATTGCCTAGTAGTCCTTTACCAAGTTTATACACATGGTGGCGCCAGGGTCCAAAATGGTCCCGCGGCAGGGAGTCCTAGGTTCAAACGATAGAAATGAATAGAAAAATATTAAAAAATCTTCTTCTTCAGAACTTTTTGGCCCAGATGCTTGAAATTTGGTATGTAGCATTGCCTTGTAGTCCTTCAACAAGTTTGTTCAAACGATGGCCTCAGGGTACAAAATGGCCCCACGGCAAGGAGTTTGAGTTTGAGCCTGATTAGATATGGCGATTATTCTAGAGAGGGGAAAAATCTGTTTATAGCCCAATAAATACATGTACCTGCTTAGCAAGATGATGCAAAATCCAGGCATTTTATAGACCATTTTTGGAAGGGCTCTGTTGCAAAGGGAAGCCAGCTGGAAGTCACAAAAATTATTTCCCATGGTGAACTGTGGGAAAAACATGGAGGCATACCCATACATCTGTTATTACCAAAGTACACTATTTGCCCTAAATATTTGGACATTTTTTGATGTAAGAGAGTCTCCAGTCCTTGATTTGAGACAAGTACTGTAGAAATTCTAAAAATTGGGACTCCTCAAATGATAATTACTGTAACTGTCCTAAAACCTGAAGTTTGTTTTTAAATGTAGTAATAGATGCAGATAGAATTGCAAACAATGTAGACTCTGGTCAGACTGCTGATACGGGTCTACTCTGCTTCCTCAGGTATGTCAAATTCAAATGAGCCGTGACACGAGAAAACCAACAAAATGGTTGTGCGCTCTGCTTAGACTCAGATCAGCCTGGGCATCTCACAGTCCGATCAGAGTCTTCGCTGTCTGCATGGAGGTAACTTAGTCCCTTAGCTACCCTTAAAGAGCTAAGCGAAGAGTCTGATCAGACTGGGCAGATGCCCAGGCTGATCTGAGTCTGCGCTGGGCGCACAACCACTTTGTTGGTTTTCTCCTGTTGCGGCTCATTTAATATTTAGAGTGAATATGGTAGTAACTATTATAGAAACTGTTATTACACAAAATTGTTTAAGAAAAACAAGTGTTCAGGCAATTTAGTGACTAAATAAAGAAACTGTTTTTGTCTTTTCATGGGAAAAGAAACATTGGTGTGTTTGTGAACAGCAAAAAAGAAATCGGATCAGTTTTGCCTTAGGAGCAATCCGAGTGATAAGTTGCTTCTGTTAGCAGATTCAGTCAATGGATCCTGAAAATTGATATAGTGACCAGCAACTGTTATCAGACTGTGCAGATATGGAGGCTGATATCAAGTCTTTGTAGTTCACAGATGGGATGAGGCTTCTCTCTTGGCTTAACTCCTTTCATCTCCGGATGACAGAATCCGTTGCCGTAAGTCTTGACGGCTTGGACAGCAATAAATTAAGCTATTTTCCGGCTCTTTGTCATATAAATGTGTTTCTGTCATTATTGAAGTTTAGACCACTAAACCACAATGTTTTTTATAAGCCAAAACTTGCTGAAACTGAAGTTATCTGTCAGCCTCGCAAACATTTGTCTGTTAACTGTAAGAAAGTTGATATTAATGATACATTAAATGGCTTTTATCTTGCATCAGGTGTGACAGAAAAATCTTGTTACCGTTATGACATTTTATATAAGGAAAGAAGTCCTAGTTGGTGTAAGGTAGGACTAAAGATGCAGCTTCACTTTGGGCATAGGGGTAGTCTGCTGATCTTAGCTCATTATAGGCCAAAGGTGCTGGATTGGGATGGGGTGTTGTTTACTGTCTCACCTGCAGTGAGCAGAAGCAAGACACAGATATTGCTCTTTAGTCAGCATTGGTTGCATTAAGTTTTCTTAGTTTCCTGGCCCCAAGGTTATAAAAAAAAAAATCCTGCTCAACTCAGCTGCGCATGAAATTTTACCTGCTTCTTAATAGCAAATTACTGATGAGTACAGTTGTTTTCTTGCCCAGTCTAGCTTTGAAATTTTCTCTGCTTATGAATATGAAACTGCCAACATTAGTTGGCATTTTCATATTTATCAGCAGAGAAAATTTCATGCTCAGCTGAGTTGAGCATAAAAAAAGT
Source organism: Ctena decussata (assembly GCA_963989385.1). Lineage (NCBI taxonomy): Eukaryota > Metazoa > Mollusca > Bivalvia > Lucinida > Lucinidae > Ctena > Ctena decussata. The sequence goes on from OZ022504.1 coordinate 48,303,021, forward strand.
TTTTATAACCTAGGGGCCTGGTTTAGTTCTGTTTTGTGACAATGCACGGACAGAGCAAAACATAGCGTTCCACAATTCTTGTTTTCTTTTAATACTCTAGTTTATTCAGTCTTTCTGTTTGTTCTCTTTGTCTTTGCTGCAGACAGGGTGACAGACTGAAAGGTCTACAGTATTAATCCTATTAAACACCCCAGGGGTGTTGCATTTTATGAAAGGGGGGCCTATTTCGAGCATAAAGTGTAGTAAATTAGTCACTCCCAAAATAATTCTAATAATAGTATTGAACTACTATTTTTGCCTCCCCTTTTCAGTGGGGGTCTATTCTTAAAGGAAAGAAATTGCTCCTCCTTTAGGAGCAAGTTCTTTTCTTCAAGAGTAGACCTATGGAAAAGAGCTACAGTGCTGTCAGCCTATTTGGCGCACTGAAGCAAAGAATCGTTAACTGTGTGAATAAGAACAATATAAAATAAACAACAGATATTGTGTTTATAATGTACAATAATCACCCTTTATTTCATCGAGAAAAAATCCACCATCTGGTATTGATCACAGTATGAAAAGAATGTACCATTGTGCACGAGGGACCCTATTTTTGTTGGCCAATTTGACGCAGCTTCTGAAAATGTCTTATTCCTGACATAAATAATGAGCTACATTTGTGAAACAGGCTATAATCATGACCTCACTCCACGGGCTGCAGAATGGCTGCAGAAGGAGCTTGTTGTGTTTCAACAATTATGTGCTTTAGCACTGTTAAATCATGATCCTTTGGGCATTAGCTGAGTTAGTTATTTTATAATTCACTTCTTTACTATGTGCAATTATGAAAGGCATGCAAAGAGTGGTAATTATTATTTACAAATGCTGCTGAAGTGAGTTGACCTACATTCGTGATGAGTACTCAGAGCCCATGTATTTGTAAACAAAGATTGTGAAATAAGCCGAGCTGCAAGTGACATTCGTCGCATGACAACTGCAAATATCTGCATGAAACCAAGGGCAACTAAACCCTCTGACCAGAAATGGTCTTCTTAACCGCATAGGCCTATAAAGATCTCCGCTTGAACGATTGCTTGGAAAACAGCTGACAAAAATTATCAACACATGTTTTACAGGAAATGACGTTACGTAATGTGTGCCAAATAAGCAGATGCGCCAAATAGGCCAGGACAGTACATATCCAGAGAAGCAAGCAGGAATTAATGCAATTAAGATAAAATTATTTTTGGAAAAGTGACAGGGGGTGTTTTTTTAGAGCAGGGGCGTTTATTAGGACAAATATGGTATTCAACCCAACATGACCATGCAACCAACAGAAGTACCTGAGTAAACAGTGTAGACCAGATCAGACTACTCTAAAAGGATGGATGGATGACTTGGGATTTTACGTCCTTTTCAACTGTATTTCAGTTATATCAGGACAATGGGAGGGTGATAATGAAAGGCTGTATGCAATAGAACCCTGTTTAAGGCAATGGAACCATGTTTACGGTAGGAAAGATCCTCGCCTCAAGCGGGGCTTGAACCCGGGTCCTCCTAATCAACAGGCCAGTGCTTTACCCACTGAGCTACCAGGATTCCTACTCCAAAAGGAGTTGTGTGAACAGGGTCTGTTGTATAATTAGTTTTCCAGTAGTTTTTGACCCTAAATTGAAATGAAAATGTACATGACCATAAAATGAACTATTTCACAACTAATCATATTTACAGTGATTGGTTAAGCTCTCCTGATATTTTATCTCTTGTTTTTATTCGATAAGACCTGAGTTTTTCCCTTCTAATCTAGATGCTTCTAAGGGTTTTTAGCTCACCTGAGCCGAAGGCTCACAGGTGAGCTTATAGTATAGGCAGGCATCCTTCGTACGTCGTCCGTCCGTCAACATTTTCAAACGACATCTCCTCTGAAACTTCAAGGCCCATTGTAACTAAATTTCATATATAGCATCTATAGGCAGGGGGAACCAATAATACTGTTTTTTATCCAAATTGCTTCGGGACTTTGGTTGCTATGACAACTTAAAGTTTCCATTGACTTGTATGGGAAAAATTGAAAATTTGCATTTATTGCTATGTCACTGCAGATATTTTGACAAAACTTTTACAGAAATGTTCCTTGAGTAGTCCTCCATCAACCACATGAAATTTTTGTCAATTGCACAATTTGGCTGGTTGCCATGGCAACCGAATGGTTAAAAATAGAAAAAATTTTCAAAAATCATCTCCTCAGAAACTATGCAACCAATAAAGCTCAAACCTCACAGAAAGGATCTTGGCACTGCCCTCTATAAAAGTACTGTTTTTCTTGGCAATTGCTGTAGCAGTTTGGTTGCTATGGGAACTTAAAGTTGCCATTGACTTATAATGGCAAAATAGAAAATTTGCATTTATTGCTATGCCACTGCAGATATTTTGACAAAACTTTTATAGAAATGTACCTGGAGTAGTCTTTAATCAGCCTTGTTAAATTTATACAAATTGGGCAATTTTTCTGGTTGCCATTGCAACCGAATAGTTAAAAATGGAAAAATATTAAAAAATCATCTCTGCATAAACTGTGTGGCCAATAAAGCTCAAACTTTACAGAAAGAATCTTAGTACTAGCCTCTATAGAATTACTGTTTTTCATGGCAATTACTCCAGCAGTTTGGTTGCTATGGCAACTAAGAGTTTCCATTGACTTATAATGGGGAAAATGGAAATTGGCAATTTTTGCTGTCTCACGGCTTTTATTTAGATTTTCTTTCTACAGAAATGTTTCTTGAATAGTCCTCTATATTTCATATGAATTTTCTCCAAATCGCTGAATTTGATTGGTTGCCATGGCAAAATATAGGGTAAATTTTCGAAAAAAAAATGAAAAAATGAAAAAATCTTCTGCTCAGAAGCCATATGGGGGATGAAGCTGATATTGTGCAAACATGTTGATGACAGAAGCCTCTACATGAATTTTGTTTTTTCTTCCAACCCAATAAGAACTTTGGTTGCTATGTCAACTTATAGTTTCCATTGACTTATAATGGGGAAAGTGAAGCCATGAGGAGGATGAAGCTGATACTTTGCATACATATTAATAACATTAGCCTCTACCTAAAGTATATTTCATATTATCATTGCCCATATGAACTGGTTGCTATGGCAACTTAAAGTTTCCATAGACTTACAATGGGGAAAGTGGACATTTGGTATTTATTTCTGTGTTACGGCAGATATTTTGACAAAAGCTTTACAGAAATGTTCCTAGAGTAGTCCTCTATCAGCTATAAGAATTTTGCCCAAAGACCTGATTTTGATTGGTTGCCGTTTGAAATTGAAGGGCTAAATTTTCAATTTTTTCATTTTTTTTTTTTTTTTTTTTTTTTGCCAAAGATCTTCTCAGAAGCCATTAAGGGGGGATAAAGCTTATTTTTTGCATAAATGTTTGTGATATTATCCTCTACATAAATGGTGTGTTGTATTGCTGTTGTGCATGTTGTTTTGTTGCTGTGGCAACTTAGTTTTTCCAACATAACCTCAGTGCTCAGGTGAGCGATATAGGGCCATTGGCCCTCTGGTTTTCTTTTCCAAAACAAGACCTGATTTAGATATTTTGGGCTATTCTAAAGATGAAAAAGACTTTTATAGTCAAATAAATACAGTATTTATCATGCATCTACTGCGTTTGCCGTGATAGCAGCTTTTGATTGGTTGAATGACGTTGCCGACTTAAGTCATAACACATTCGAGACATCAGCAAGTTCGAACAAAAACTGTGTTTGCTTTTCATTTGTTGAGTCACTTTAAACCTTAAAACCTTCTAATAGACTAGTTTAAATAGCGCTCGACTATCAACTATAACTATACTAAGAACTAAGACTATCGGGTGGCGGATTCACACCGGATATATTTTGATTTTTAATAACATAGCTAGACTATGGTTTAATCAGTTTCACTTCATTATGTGCCTTGTGTGGAGACAATTTGTAAAATCCGAAGTATTCATTGAATAATAATCAAATTTATAAACTAATTCTTTAATACCAACAGTAATAAAAACTGAATCCGCCGATTTTGGATAGTCAGTCACTGAAGCGCATCAAAAGCGTGCGCATTTCACTCTTGTGAATAGATATTCTGCGAAACTTTTAAAAGAATAGTATACCATGAGTTGGTGGGTTGATAGTTTGGACTTAGTTTAAACATATTTTATTTCTCTTTTTTTTCGTAACATATATGAGCCGCGACGCGAGAAAACCATCGATGTGGTTGTGCGCAAAGCGCAGACTCAGAATAGCCCGGGCATCCACCCAGTCTGATCAGACCATTCGCTTAGCACTTAAAGGGTAGGCCGGGGTCTAAGCTACCTCTATGCGGACAGCGAAAACTCTGATCAGACTGGGCGGATGCCCAGGCTGATCTGAGTCTGCGCTGGGCGCACAGCCACTTTGTTGGTTTTGTCGCGTCACAGCTCATATATATACAGTCAAACCTGTCCTAAGGGGTCACTGTATTAAGGGGTCACCTGTCTTTAGCAGCCACTTTTTTGGGGTCCCTTAGACCAAAATACAGTGCAAATGAACCTGTATTAAGGGGTCACCTGTCTTAAGCAGCCAATTTTTGTGGGTCCCATGGGGTGACCCCTTAAGACAGGTTTGACTGTATTACAACTAGGATTGACACAAAATCAAATTGCTTATTTGGTTCTCCTCCAAAAGGGGCTTTACAACCTTTGAGACAGTATTTCAGTATATCGACCCGTCTCACAAAGAAAACGACAAAGAAAAAGAAGATAACAGGGTTTAAATACGGTCAAAAAAAAACTCCCAGCCCACACCTGCTGCAAGTGCGGCCGGTCCTTGCCATCCTGTTTTCCAAATTACATGTAGTAGGGCGCTCCGACACTGAAACTTACTTATCACCGTCGCACGAATCGACGATCCCAATTTACGTTTAGCAAAAACAGCTAACTTTCCAGTGCGAAGCGTCTTCTATACGGACATACCAATCTGTCTTTGCATTCATTTTATCTGATTCCTATTCATTATATCGAGCCATCGACTAGCTGCCTGGAACGAGAACTGACAAGAGAGCCTATTCCGTTGCTACATCCGCAGTTTGCAGTCCGTTTAAGCTGCAGTGTGCAAGTGTCAGCTTGCTCAATATTTTATCTTATCAGGGCTTATTTCGAGCAACCATATATCTTAAAAGGCTGATCAAGATGTTAGACGAGTGATTTTTTAAGTACATATACGGGCCTCTGTGGCTTAAACATGCTGTGTGTTCAAGCCTCGGCCGCGTACATGCAGAAAGCCAAGTTCAGCCTACCGAAGGTGAGCTGGTTTTTCGCCGGATGCTCCGGTTTTCACCCATCTCTGCTTAACTGCATGACAGAAGTGAAATGTTCTTGAAGAGCCGTAAAACCCATGTCCTGTCCTCTGTATAAATAGATACATTCTTTCTATTCTTTCGAAGCAATGACAAAGACGTGGCGAGACTTTATCTTTGAAGCCTCACAGAGACACTAGCACCGTACATGGAATAGAAGGATTGTCCTCCTACCCCGTATAATTTGACGTTTTATTAACGTAAAAGGTAAAGGTTCCCATAGCCTATTAGCCGTAGGGGCATTGGGGGTTAAGGGCCCACTGTATCTTGGGCACAGTAAATAAAAGGCGGAGCCTTTTCCCCTCCTTTCGCTGCCTTATCCTTCCCTTATTCGAAAAATGTATCTATTTACTGCTTATGACAGAGAGTGTCTTTTCAGTCGTCGCACAGCAAAACCAGGGCGCGATCTCACGACTTTGCAGCGACTTTCTGCACCATAACCGAGCATCTCTAACCACTCGACCACGGCGCCCACGGACAGACAAAAGTGTAACGGAGGAGTCAATTGTAGGCATAAGAGAAATAACATATGAGGAAAAATATCAAACTAAAGCTGGGCTTGTAAATAAGCTGTGTATAGTTAGATTCTTTGGGAGCAAGGAATACACCAGAGAAACGAACAGAGCAGACTCGGTCTAATTGAATCTGCTCATTACCAGTAATGAAATTTGCACACCGGTTATTCTCCCAGCACCCGCTTAAGCAGAATACTATTTTCAACATCTTTTGAAACGAACTCAATGATCTCAAAGGACCAGAAAATATAAGCTTCCAATATGATGTACGACACAACACCAGCTGCAGTGAATATGAACGACTTCTGAACAGTTAGATAGGGAAGGACACTCGGCGGCTTGTGCAACTATAGTTACGTACAGCTGAGCCATCCGGGGAACGTCGTAATGAGAACTGATAAAAAGCAGTTACATCCTTTGGAAGCAAGGGATACACCAAAGAATTGAAAATAGCAGACTCGGATTGACCACAGTATGTCCACAATCATAACATTGTCCTTGACAATGACAACGTGTAAAAGGCAAAGGCTGAGAAGGTAACACAAAAGGCAAACAGTCGAAGGACGTTTTATTTAAAAAGTTGATAAGGTTATCTACCCCTTTACCCAGAATTTGTCGGAGTCGGAATGGGAGTCGGGCGGATCAGGATAAATGCAAACTAAAAGCTTTAAGTATACTTCCATGAGTCACAGTTTATCCTTCACAACTTATAGTAGGTAATTGTACCATACAAAGTGGAAAGTATAAAAGTCTCCATAGTCCTGCTTGTGGTAAAACGTCTGAACACAAAAAATTATGACAAAAACGTTTGATGATAAAGTGTGTGTTGATTTGCATATATTGAGTAAAGTAGTGAACTGTATAGTAGGGTGTGAAATATGAAACAGGAACGTATGCTATTTGTGAGTTCACGTCTCATATTGTATACTTCATATTTCACAGCTCAACATTAAGGCTTGATTCCAGACAGCTCAGATCTCACACCTTGTTTCATAAAGTATGAGGTAAAATATGGGAATACATTAAAGGTTTCCAACAGACTTGAGATCGTAGTGGCAGTGAGTGGGTGTTAAAGATCTCGTCTCTCTATATTCGTTGCCATAAATTGTTTTGAGCCAAAAATGTAAACTGTAAAAAATGCAAACTGAATTATCAAAGAACTATGCACCTGTAATACACGAGACTTCAAATAACGCTGTAACTACTCAACACCTTATACTTCATTTTACATTTTATATTGCAAGCTGCGATATATGACGCTTAAATAGTGGAGTATGACGTGTACGTTATGACTGTTAAATTCAAGTTTCCATACCCTATTAGTGGTAAAAAGTCTAAATACAAATCATTGTGAAAAGCGCTTTAACTTTCACGTCTGTAGATAAAATGCGGGTTGATGTGCATATACTGAGTCATAAAATTACCTAAAGGTAGAAGGAACATGTTTTTTTTTTTGTTTTTTTTTTTTGTTTTTTTAAAAAACGTCAAATCGCTCTACAACATACAATTTTCGTTTTCTGGTTCCCGTCGCGCTACGGAATATAAGCGGGACAATGAGTAGGGCTTCACGCTTATCCATTGTAATTTTACCATTTTTCAAGTTTATGATAACAACAGTAGGTTATTTTAGTTGCCAACTTAAATGGCCTAGATCAGTCCTCAAACCTTTAAAGTGAACTCAAGGATGTTTTATTAGTTTGAAAAATGGCTAATCACGGTCATCCAATGACGAGAATATTGTGAGGAGCTTGCAGCTATACCTCACGATAAAATATTTAATAGTGATAGAGCAATTGGGCGTTTAAATGCAAAGTGTTTAATAAAGCGCTGTATGAATTTCTTCTCAGAACTGTGAAACGTAAAGTAGCAAAAGTGCGGTCAACGAAAGTGTAAAATTGATTGCCAAGAAAGAATTGTAAAGATCAGCATTCCACGTCACCATTTTATGTTTCTTCATTTTTATCATCACGAATTACTATAAACATATGATCCACGTATGTCCCCATTTTTTGTCATATTAATCTAGATTTTTTTTCTCCTTTGTCCCTGGACGATTGTTTTGACACCTCCAGATAATTTAAGACATTTTTGAAGTCAGGCATCTGTGGTACACCTTCCTTTATAGGAATGCGTTATGGCCTTAAGTGTTACCCTAATTATGATGTTATTACATTTTTCTGGTGTTTGTCGAAGTATAAACTAGATTGGGTCGCGTGAAGTCAGTGAAGCCCTAGGGGGTTCATGTAAATTTTGCTAACGACCCAGTGTAGTTTATACTTCGATAAACACCAGAAAAATTAAGTTCATTGCTCATATTTACAGTTCCTTTTTTCAATCTATTAATTGACCACAAATTTGCGTTAACGGCTACAGTTAGAGCAGAAAAAATATTCGCTGTTTTTCTACTTACAGCGGAACAGCGTCGCCTAACGTCGCCCACGTCCAATCAGACGGGGTTTTTACGTCACTTTACCCATGTAATGTGACGTGAACCGATGTAGTTGTTGAAGTATAAGCTACATTACGTTCTAATGGAGTATCATAGGGCTTTCCCATAAATGAACTGAGAATGTAAATGCCTGTCAATACGCTCTTGTAGGTATTCTTTTTGCCGTACTTCATTACGAACAGTGTTCACCGATAGTTTTTAGTATAGTCGGATAGTCGATAGTTGGAGCTTATTTAAACTAGTCTAATAGTGCATGATAAATAGGAAACCATTTAATTGTCTTTTGATATCAAGTTTATCAGGCTCGACCAGAAACATTTCAGACTGGCACTGCAAGCCTTGCCATTCCTACATTGTTTCTGGTCTCGCCTGATAAACTTGATATCAAAAGACTCTTTTGATATCAAGTTTATCAGGCTCGACCAGAAACACGTCAGACTGGCTCGGCAGGCCTCGCCATTCCTACGCTGTTACTGGTCTCGCCTGATGAACTTGATATCAAAGGACACTACCATGGTATTCTCTATAACTCAGACAGGAAAAAAATCTTGTTATTTTCAGGCTTAAATTCATCATTTCCTCCTGTGATTACAGTAGATAAGAACAGTATGATGGACTAAATGGCTTTTATTTTGCGACAGCCGAAAACAGAAATCTCTTGTTAAATGTAACAACTAATTAATCAAGTTATTGTTCAAAAGCTGCAAAAAAGTTATAAAGTTACAATATAATTACCACTTTAGCAAGAAGGATTTACAATTTTCCTGTGTAAAATTTTTTTTTTTGTAGTTTGCCTTATGTTTTTTAGCCATTATTTTTATTACAATTTCATGTTTACCCTTCAAGCGCCAAAAAGCAGACGACAAAATTTACGTCTGCAGAATTTCAAAAATGTTTTGTCCATGCGATATCATATTGAGAATTCCAACACTAGAGGGCAAACAGTGTAGATTCAGATGAGGTGGCTCATTATGAGCCACCTCATCTGGATCTACACTGTTTGCCAATTCAGCAATTTTAATGTTTGGCGCTTTAAGAGTTAACTTGCAAATGCACTATGATAAATTTTGTTGAAGATACGAGCCCCATCCTAAGGAACAATTTCACTTCACTGTTTTAGTTAAGCCACAAGAGTTTGTTCTACATGTTGTTTCTTCTAAAGTAACTAAGAAAATTCTCAGGAACTGACACAATTCAATCCCAGATCCCACCCAAGACACCATGTGGGAAAAAGACAACACAGAATTAATCACCGCCAAAAACGTCATCAGCAGCAGCCATGTGAACAGCCATTTCCCATGTAGGTGGTCACCGGGCTAGAATTATCATCACAAACAATATATCAATAACAGACATAGCAACAAAAAACACAAAAAACAACCAAGAAGAACCAAAACAGAAGTGCCGCCAGTATTGAAATTACTGGGGGCCTTTAACTAGTTTATGGTCGGGACCAACCCTTGCCCTTGGTTCTGCTTTGGTACATCAGACACATATTGTGAATACCATATTTTGATTTTGTTTTTGTTATTTTTGGCTCATTCATCCGTAGACAGTATCCCATTACAGCCAGCCAGCTAAACTTAACCTTTAATGTGCCAAAAAGCAGACAACAAAATTAACGTCTGCAGAATTTTAAAAAATGTTTTGTCCAAGCGATATCATATTGAGAATTCGAACACTAGAGGGCAAACAGTGTAGATTCAGATGAGGTGGCTCATTATGAGCCACCTCATCTGTATTTACACTGTTTGCAAATTTAACTATTTTAATTTTTGGCGCTTTAAGGGTTAAGTCATACAATGCTTGCTCTAATAAAAGTTCTCACTAATGGGATTCCATAGCTGTCTGTTGGACATATTTCAAAATGCTTCATGCTTAAATACTGATTTCAGTAGCCAATGATACCCATTTATTTTGTCCATATTGCTTTTAAAATGAATGAATACTTTGCAGTCATATATACAGACCTATGTCCATGTCACATTGTAAGATGGGCAAACAATCTAAAATTTGCGGCTATATAAAATGCCATACTGTGCTTGGAACAGAATCTGATGCGGAGCAGATATTTTCTGAACTATGTTTAAAAGATGAATATGGACCTCAGTTCATTTACATGTGCACAGTAGTTAGGTGGGTTCAAGTTTTTAAAAAAGGAAGATGTTAAAGATGATGCCTGCCTTGGTAGGCCTAAAACTTCTATTACCAAGGCAAACATAGCTGAAGCCTAATTCTTGGTAAAAGATATACCATATCAGTCCTATTAAACACCCCAGGGGGTGTTGCATTTTACGAAAGGGGGTCGTTAATATGAGCATAAGGTGTTTTAATTCAGCCACTGTCAAAATATATAAAGGTGAATGGTTATGGCACTCTACTAATTTTGCCTCCTTTTCCACTAGCGGGGTGGGGGTCAACTCTTAAAGGAAAGGATTTGCTCCTGTAGGAGCAAATACTTTCCTTTAAGAGTAGACCGCTTTTCAAAGAGCTACCTCATCCAGGGAAGCAAACAGAAATTCATACAAGTCAGTATAACATCATTTTCAGAAAAGAAGCAGGGGGCATTTATTAGAGCAGGGGCATTTATTAGGATTAATACGGTAGCTGGTAGTACTGGTGTATCATAAGGCAGCATACATACAATTCTAAAGCAGCATTTTTCTATTCTGTTCTATCCCATTACCTTACTAGGTTGTTGGGGTGCGGATGACTTTGAAACAATTCCTTTTCCCCTGCCCTAGTTGAGCTGGCAAAATCCATCCCTGTCCACTCTTTAATATTGTCTTACCACCTCTTCTGTATACCTCTTCTTCTTTATCCTTTCACTGTGCCCTGTAGAATTGTCTTTGCTAAACTAGAGGACCTTGAGACATGGCCAAACCATCTTAGTTTCTGTTTCTTGACCAGCGTCAAGAGGTCATCATATTCTCCAATGGCTGCTTGGATCTTTCTGGGAACCTCCTTATTGCAGCATTTGCATGTGACAAACACTAAGTCTTGTACCAGGTGGGTACCTCAATGGCTCCCTTATGAGCAAAAGAAACAGTGTCAAAAAGGTGCCTGAGAACTTAGAAAGCATACAGAAATTATAATAGCGGAGTCATTCTTTATTTGTGAATATGAAATGTTGAACAGAAAAAAAAAAGCTTGAAAAAAAACTTATAAAAAAAGAAAGCTTTTAAAACAAAAATCAGGAGAGGAAAAAAAAAGAAATGGGTGTAGGGGAGGAGGAGCCCATTAAAAAAAAATTGCTAACAGGACTGGTGATGAAATCTGGGTACTCATGTTTGAGCCACAGAGAGGGGCTGACAACAAGCGATGGAAATGAAAAGATCAGTACAAAGGGGATGCTGTATGCTATTTTCTTAAACCCTATTTAGACTGGAAACCCATTTTGGGGACATATGCAAACAGTGCAGACCCTGTTCAGATGCCACAGAATGTGGCATCTGATCAGGGTCTACATAGTTTGCAATTTCTATGCAAAATACAGTAAAAATGAAATTTCACCAGAAACCCCTTAAAACTCGAAATGGACTCAAGATGTACAATTCCACTAGTCAAAACAGGGTTACTGCTCATTTGCAGTTTATGCCTTTGTTGTTTTATCTCCATGATAGTTGTATTATAAACTCAACTGTACAAAAGCACAGGAAAGGCTATTGTTGTCACTCCGGCGTCAGCCTCTGCATTGGATATTTTGTTGAAGTACAAAGACAGGTCTTGTAATAAGAAAGCTGATAATAAGACTCTACTATACTATAGATATGTAAGGTGTCCTTTTATTGTCCCCCGCCTTTTCGAAGAAAAGCGGAGGGACATGGTTTTCGGCATTCCGTCCTTCCGACTGTCCGTCCATCCTTCCGTCCGTCCGTCCGTCCTTCCGTCCTTATTTCCGTCCTTCCGTCCCCCTAATGTAGTAGGTACCTTGTGTGCGCAACTCCTCCTACAGTTTTATGCCGATTATTTCGAAACTTTACAGATGTTTTTGTCATGGTCTGAAGATACGCATGTGGTTTGGATATAATCCTGAGATTATTTTTTGTCATTTTTTCCACAAGTTGAACATAGTAATTTTTTAGGCATTTTTATTATCAAAGTGACTAGATAGTGGGTACCTTGTGTGCGCAACCCCTCCAACAGTTTTATGTCGGTGCCTTTGAAACTTCACAGGTGTTTTGGTCATGGTCTGAAGATACGCATGTGGTTTGGATATATTCCTGAGATTATTTTTTGTCACTTTTTCCACAAGTTGAACTTAGTAATTTTTTAGGCGTTTTTACTATCATAGTGACTAGACAGTGGGTACCTTGTGTGCGCAACTCCTCATACAGTTTTATGCCAATTCCTTTCAAACTTCACAGGTGTTTTGATCATTGTCTGAAGATATGCATGTGGTTTGGATATAATCCTGAGATTATTTTGTATTACTTTTTTCGCAAATTGAACTTAGCCATTTTTCATACATTTTTACTATCAAAGTGAATAGATAGTTGGTACCTTGTGTGTGCAACTCCTCCTAGTTTTATGCCAATTCCTTTGAAACTTCACAGGCATTTTGATCATGGTCTGAAGATATGCATGTGGTTTGGATATAATCCTCACATTATTTTTTTATCACTTTTTTCATATTTTTAACTAAGCCACTTTTCCAGCTCAAACACTTAAGTGTATATACAGTGGAGACCTAGTTTCCAAGGCGGGGGACATAAATTTGTCGAATTTGCTTGTTTAGGTTTATTTTGATAGTTTTTTTAATTTCAGGGATGTCTCTTCAAGATCTTTACCAAAGATGTCGAGAATCTTTCCTTGTCAATAGTGACCTCACGCTGCAGGCTCAGCTCACAGAGTTCAGAGATCACAAAATGGTCAAGTCAAAAAAGGTATGTTGACAAAAAAAATTTTCAAAAGTTTATGGCCACAGAGTGTCATATCGTATTTCTTTGGTTATAAGATGAGATTTTCCCCTTCCAAAACAATTTCAGAGATCTACATCAGTCTTGTAAAATGGATGTATAGGTGACTCGCACAAAAGTGGCAGTGTTTTGTTTACATTTAATGTCAACAGGACCTAAACTATCCTTACAGTGTAGTTCCTGTATCTTCTTGATGTATGATGAAGAAAATTTGGGGTTTACTAACAGTTTTGAAAGATTAAGATCAGGAACTGCCTCTAATTTAAGAAATATTTTGATAACAATAGTGAAAGTAACAAAATTATTCAAAATTTATTCTTTCACTCCCTTGAGTTGGATAAGCTGAACTCTGCTATATAGCCAATCAATCATCATCTCAAAATAACATTGCCAAGTTATTGTGTCGCCCACTATAGATCTTTGGGATTGATTTTGAAGAGAAAACCCCGTGTTACAGCTGAATTACACAAGTCTGATTTACATATTTGCCGTAATTTTGGAAGGATAAACTCCCGACATAACCAGATAAATAGAGTATGAGGAAACTAACACCTTGCTGGGAAAAAAAACAGGAACAAGAAAACATATTCCTGTCATTCTCTATAACTCTGTAACCCTTAGCTCTCAGCAGAAAATTTACATTCGTGCAGTTTAATGATACCCTAAATAGTTAAGATATCAAGTTTTGACACCAAGGGCTTTCTGTGGTTCTAAAAGATTACATATTTTTCATTGGATTTTTTTTTTGTCCAAAGATGGTGCTTTTTTCCTTCTAAAACAATCCCAAAAATCTGTATCTGTCTTATAAGACAGATCTTGATTTTTGGGACTGTTATGGAAGGGGGAAACCCGTCCTGTAACAAAATTTCATAAGACTGATTTAGATATTTAGGGTCATTCCAGAGACTGAAAAACATGGTTTTATAGCCAAATACATACAGTTTTTTTATAAGAAATAAGATGGACCAAAGTTTCACCTAATTATGTAAAATGTCATGACATCATACAAACTGCTACTATTTAGGCAAAGGCTAAAAAGTTATTGGCAGAATTATAAGTAGTGCAGACCTGATCAGTGTTTGTTTAGAGCTGTTTAATCTGGATCTAATCTGCATAGAAATTTCTCTTCAGGTACCTTGAACATTGTTGTTCATTGAAAAATGTTGAATCAATGTTGATTCAGTGTTGTGTGCCCAGTGGATCCTGTCTTAGTATGTAGGATGGTTGAACCGGTAGTAACAGGTTCATCCAGGACAAATCTTAGTAAGCAAACCACAATTTAGATGGAATGTAAGAGTAAATTTCATACACTTTAGGGGACTAAGTGATTTATAGACAGTCTTTGCTGTAGGTAGGAAATGCATGAGCAAAAAGATAAGGCACCACATGTCAAAATTTGAGGAAATTTACGTGCTGCGGCACTGAGAAAAGGGTGCAGATCATAGCCTTACTGTTTGCACACCAACATGTATGAGCCCAGGCCCAGTGGTTAAAAAACTTGAGTACATTCTCAAACTCAGAATAAAGCACACTGATTGGCTGCTTCCGAGTACATGCTTGGAAGCAGCCAATCAGTGTGCTTTATTTTGAGTTTGAGATTATTCTCAAGTTTTATAACCTCGAACCCAGAGCAGTCTGTAGGCCCATGCTAGATTGCACAGTTTTAGAGACTTGTTTGAAAGTACGCTGTTCACAGATACACATTAGCTAACTTTCAGCTTTATTTGGCTCATATCTTGGTCTGTGAAGATATAATCAGTATGATCTCTGGTAGAACCAGCTGCAAGATGATTTCAGTGCTATTCAAACACTTTTGACAGAATCAAAAAAAAAGTTTATTTTTCATATTTTGTTCCTCAACATTTGGTTTCTCTGGTGCTCTGCACGACAGCTATATATTTGCAACCACATATCCGCAGGTTATTATTAGTCACTGCACTAGACATTTACTGCACATGAGTGTTATTAAATTAATGAGTGAACTAATGAGTTCTTGAACGAAAACAAAAAGTAGTTTGAATTATATGAGTCACTATTTTAAGTTTTCTGTTGAATCACTGATAGAATTAAAGAGGTCCAGTTAATATAGAATTACATGGGATCATATAAGGTAGCATTTCAGCAGTCCAGATAAGAAAGAATTGAAGCAGTCAAGGTAAGATAGATTTAGAACGGTCCAGATGAAATAGAATTACAGAGGTCTAGATAAGATAAAATCACGGTGGTCCAGATAAAATAGAATTACCGAGGTCTAGGTAAGACAGAACTACAGAGGTCCAGATGAAATAGAATTACAGAGGTCTAGATAAGATACAATTACAGAGGTCCAGATAAGATAGAATTGCAGAGGTCTAGATAAGATAGAATTACAGAGGTCCAGATAAGATAGAATTACAGAGGTCTAGATAAGATACAATTACAGAGGTCCAGATAAGATAGAATTACAGAGGTCTAGATAAGATAGAATTACAGAGATCCAGATTAGAATAACATAGGTTCAAATAAAGGAATTACACAGATCCAGGTAAAATGGAATTACAGGGATCTAGATAAGATAGAATAACAGAGGTCCAGATAAGTTATCTTTACCGAGGTCTAGTTAAGATGGTATTACATTGGTCCAGATAAGATAGAATTACATAGGTCCAAATTAGAATTACAGAGGTTTAGATAAAATGGATAAGATAGAATTACAGCCATCCAGGTAAGTTAGAATTGGAGAGGCCTTTCTGCCACCCTTTTCAATTAGTACGAACTCTTAAAAGAAAGAATTTGCTCTTTTGGGGGCAAATTATTTCCTTTAAGAGTATACTGCTTTTGTGAAGGGCTATATTCTGCAGAGAAGCTGACAGGAAGTTACAAAAGTTGTGATCCTTTATAAAAATGGCAGAAAAACATGGAGGCATGTGGATTCACCTTTGTTCTCCATAAAACTGTATGTTTTGACCCCCTCATCAGAACTTGCTGTGTTGTTAGTTTGATAATATTTCTATATCCCTATTTAGTCAAATCTTAATATCTCAAAGTTGAAGTTCATCTCAAACTACTGATATTTCAAAGTAAATTTTCTGGGACCAGAAAATTTACTTTGAGATACCAGTAGTTTGAGATAACAGGAGTTGAAATGTAAAACAAAATAGGAAATATGTCCTAAGTGTATTCTTTGAGATACCAGCGTTTGAGGTAACCAGAGTCAGCTGTATCTGTTTCTTTCTTCCCCACAGAGTTTTGATGGTGTAGAACACCTGGTGATTCCAATAGATGCCAGTACATTGACTGAGTTTGTTGAACAGCATACTGACAGTTAGCACAGATGAATAACATGCTGACAGATGAGGAATTTGGGGGCAGTTAACTTGGTGAATAACTTAAGGACAGTAAATGGAGATTACTAATTTGCTCATGGTTAGCATAATTGAATAATTGACAGTCATGACAGTTGACAGTTAACAAAAGTGAAAAAGTGGCTGAAAGTTAAAAGATGTGAATGACTTACTGAAAGTTAACAGAGGTGAATAATTTTCTCACACTTAACAGAATTGATAGACAGGAGTGACTAACATAGTAAAGAGGTGACTGACTTGTTGACAAGGATGAATAACTTGCTGACAGCTAAGAGAGGTGTTAGCTTTAGTAAAAGGGGAAGGCATATGTAGTGGAGTTTATCTAGATCATTGGTAATCAAATTATCAAAGAAAAGGCTTCTGTAATGGAGCAAAAATGTGTTCATATGATGGTGCTGTAAACATTTACATGTAATTCTATAAGAACATAAAAAAGTCTTGAATAGAAAGTTAGATTCTATTACATGTATATCCATCAGAGTTCTTGTTTAGCCTACTCTTTAGGTGGAAAAATCCAGCAATGACTAATAGTCTGCTCTTTGGGGTGGAAAAATCCTGCAATGACTAATAGTCTGCTCTTTAGGTGGAAAAATCCTGCAATGACTAATAGTCTGCTCTTTAGGTAGAAAAAGCCAGCAATGACCAATAGTCTGCTCTCTAGGTGGAAAAAGCTAGCAATGACTAATAGTCTGCTCTTTAGGTGGAAAAAATAGTCTGCTCTTAAGGTGGGAAAATCCAGCAATGACTAATAGTCTACTCTTTAGGTGAAAAATGCAGCAATTACTAATAGTCTACTCTTTAGGTGGAAAAATCCTGCAATTACTAATAGTCTAGTCTTTAGGTGGAAAAATCCAGCAATGACTAATAGTCTACTCTTTAGGTGGAAAAATCCTGCAATTACTAATAGTCTAGTCTTTAGGTGGGAAATCCTGCAATGGCTAATAGTCTGCTTTTTAGGTGGAAGAATCCAGCAATGACTAACAGTCTGCTTTTTAGGTGGAAGAATCCAGCAATGACTAATAGTTTGCTCTTTAGGTGGAAAAATCCAGCAATTACTAATAGTCTGCTTTTTAGGTGGGAAAATCCAGCAATGACTAATAGCCTGCTCTTTAGGTGGAAAAATCCAGCAATAACTAGTAGTCATTGCTGGATTTTTAGCTCACCTGAGCCGAAGGCTCAGAGGTGAGCTTATAGGATGGGAGTCAAGCCGTCGTCCGTCCGTGCGTGGGTGGGTGCGTGCGTGCGTCAACACTTTCAAACATAAATATCTCAGAGACCAGTGGGCCGATCGCAATCAAATTTTATCTGAAGCATCATTTGGATGGGGGAAAGGCTGCATTAGGTTTTGGTGCCGATCAGCTCAGAACTCCGGTTTCCATGGCAACAGATAGCCCCCATAGGGTTATAATGGGGAAAACGGCGTCATCACGTTTTCTCGACTGTTTTTGATTAGATCCTTATCATACTTGCAGGTAATGATGACATACACAAGAGCTTGAATGAGTTCGAAATTTGGCCGGATTCGAGCACAGACTACTGAGTTAGCTGCCCTTGAGCGTTTGAAAAAAATCCCATAGGGTTATAATGGGGAAACTGGCGTCATCACGTTTTCTCAACTGTTTTTGCTTAGATCCTTATCATACTTGCAGGTAATGATGACATACATAAGAGCTTGGACGAGTTCGAAATTTGGCCGGATTCGAGCACAGACTACGGAGTTAGCTGCCCTTGAGCTTTTGAAAAAAAATCCCATAGTGTTATAATGGAGAAAACAACGTCATCACATATTTTTAGAAAAACTTTGTCATCGCTCTATTGCCTACATTTCTCAACGGATTTTAAAATAACTTCACACAAATGTAGGGCATGACGATATCTCGAGCAAGTTTGACTTTCAGGATGCTGCGCCCAAGGTCAAGGTCACTGTGGCTATTTTTAGAAAAACTTTGTCAGCGCTCTAGCACCTACATTTCTCAGCAGATTTTGAAATAACTTCACACAAATGTAGGGCATGACAATATCTCGAGCAGGTTCGACTTTCAGGATGCTGCGCCCAAGGTCAAGGTCACTGTGGCTATTTTTAGAAAAACTTTGTCAACGCTCTAGCACCTACATTTCTCTGCAGATTTTAAAATAACTTCACACAAATGTAGGGCATGACAATATCTCGAGCAAGTTCGACTTTCAGGATGCTGCGCCCAAGGTCAAGGTCACTGTGGCTATTTTTAGAAAAACTTTGTCAGGGCTCTAGCACCTACATTTCTCAGCAGATTTTAATATAACTTCGCACAAATGTAGGGCATGACAATATCTCGAGCAAGTTCGACTTTCAGGATGCTGCACCCAAGGTCAAGGTCACTGTGGCTGTTTTTAGAAAAACTTTGTCAGCGCTCTAGCACCTACATTTCTCCATGGATTTTAAAATAACTTCACACAAATGTAGGGCATGACAATATTTCGAGCAAGTTCGACTTTCAGGATGCTGCGCCCAAGGTCAAGGTCACTGTGGCTTTTTTTAGAAAAACTTTGTCAGCTCTCTAGCACCTACATTTCTCTGCAGATTTTTAGCTCACCGGAGCCGAAGGCTCAGAGGTGAGCTTATAGGATGGGAGTCGAGCCGTCGTCCTTGAGTGCGTGCGTGGGTGGGTGCGTGGGTGGGTGGGTGCGTCAACACTTTCAAACATAAATATCTCAGAGGCCAGTGGGCCAATCGCAATCAAATTTTATCTGAAGCATCATTTGGGTGGGGGAAAGGCTGCATTAGGTTTTGGTGCCGATCAGCTCAGAACTCTGGTTTCCATGGCAACAGATAGCCCCCATAGGGTTATAATGGGGAAAATGGTGTCATCACGTTTTCTCGACTGTTTTTGATTAGATCCTTATCATACTTGCAGGTAATGATGACATACACAAGAGCTTGGATGAGTTCGAAATTTGGCCAGATTCGAGCACAGACTACTGAGTTAGCTGTCCTTGAGCGTTTGAAAAAAATCCCATAGGGTTATAATGGGGAAAATGGCGTCATCACGTTTTCTCAACTGTTTTTGCTTAGATCCTTATCATACTTGCAGGTAATGATGACATACATAAGAGCTTGGATGAGTTTGAAATTTGGCTGGATTCGAGCACAGACTACGGAGTTAGCTGCCCTTGAGGGTTTGAAAAAAATCCCATAGTGTTATAATGGAGAAAACAACGTCATCACATATTTTTAGAAAAACTTTGTCATCGCTGTATTGCCTACATTTCTCAACGGATTTTAAAATAACTTCACACAAATGTAGGGCATGACAATATCTCGAGCAAGTTCGACTTTCAGGATGCTGCGCCCAAGGTCAAGGTCACTGTGGCTATTTTTAGAAAAACTTTGTCAGCGCTCTAGCACCTACATTTCTCAATGGATTTTAAAATAAATTCACACAAATGTAGGGCATGACAATATCTCAAGCAAGTTCGACTTTCAGGATGCTGCGCCCAAGGTCAAGGTCACTGAGGCTATTTTTAGAAAAACTTTGTCAGCGCTCTAGCACCTACATTTCTCAATGGATTTTAAAATAGCTTCACACAAATGTAGGGCATGACAATATCTCGAGCAAGTTCGACTTTCAGGATGCTGTGCCCAAGGTCAAGGTCACTGTGGCTATTTTTAGAAAAACTTTGTCATCGCCCTAGCACCTTCATTTCTCCATGGATTTTAAAATTACTAGACGCAAATGTAGGGTATGACAATATCTCAAGCAAGTTGAACTTCCAGGGTGCTGCGCCCAAGGTCAAGGTCACTGTGGCTATTTTTAGAAAAACTTTGTCAGCGCTCTAGCACCTACATTTCTCAATGGATTTTAAAATAAATTCACACAAATGTAGGGCATGACAATATCTCGTGCAAGATCGACTTTCAGGGTGCTGTGCCCAAGGTCAAGGTCACTGTGGCTATTTTTAGAAAAACTTTGTCATCGCCCTAGCACCTCCATTTCTCCATGGATTTTGAAATAACTTGACACAAATGTAGGGCATGACAATATCTCAAGCAAGTTCGACTTTCAGGATGCTGCGCCCAAGGTCAAGATCACTGAGGCTATTTTTAGAAAAACTTTGTCAGCGCTCTGGCACCTACATTTCTCAATGGATTTTAAAATAACTTCACACAAATGTAGGGCATGACAATATCTCGAGCAAGTTCGACTTTCAGGATGCTGTGCCCAAGGTCAAGGTCACTGTGGCTATTTTTAGAAAAACTTTGTCATCGCCCTAGCACCTTCATTTCTCCATGGATTTTAAAATTACTAGACACAAATGTAGGGTATGACAATATCTCAAGCAAGTTGAACTTCCAGGGTGCTGCGCCCAAGGTCAAGGTCACTGTGGCTATTTTTAGAAAAACTTTGTCAGCGCTCTAGCACCTACATTTCTCAATGGATTTTAAAATAAATTCACACAAATGTAGGGCATGACAATATCTCGTGCAAGATCGACTTTCAGGATGCTGTGCCCAAGGTCAAGGTCACTGTGGCTGTTTTTAGAAAAACTTTGTCATCGCCCTAGCACCTTCATTTCTCCATGGATTTTGAAATAACTTGACACAAATGTAGGGTATGACAATATCTCAAGCAAGTTTGACTTTCAGGATGCTGTGCCTAAGGTCAAGGTCACTGTGGCTATTTTTAGAAAAACTTTGTCATCGCTCTAGCACCTACATTTCTCAAAGGATTCTAAAATAATTTCACACAAATGTAGGGCATGACAATATCTCGAGCAAGTTTGACTTTCAGGGTGCTGCAATCAAGGTTTTTGATTAGATCCTTATCATACTTGCAGGTTATGATGACATACATAAGAGCTTGGATGAGTTCGAAATTTGGCCGGATTCGAGCACAGACTACGGAGTTAGCTGCCCTTGAGCGTTTGAAAAAAATCCCATAGTGTTATTATGGAGAAAACAATGTCATCACATTTTCATTTTTCATGGGATCCTCTTCATACTTGCAGGTAATGAGGATATGCATAAAAGCTTGGATTAGTTAGCATTTCGGCTTGATCTCACTACTGACTATGGAGTACCTGCCCTGAGCATCCAAAAAATCAATGTCGCTACTTTTTCTTGGTTTCTACTGATCCAATCCTTTTCAAACTTGCAGGTAATGAGGAAATGCATAATATCTTAAACAAGTTCAAATTTTGGCCAGATCAGGCCAACCACTACGAAGTTAGCTGCCCTTGACAGCTCTGTCTATTGTGCTCTTAATTAGATACTTTTTAAACTTGCATATATTAAATGAGGGCATACATAATGTTTTGGATGAGTTTAATTTTCAGCCTGATTGGACCACTGACTGTGGAGTTAGCTGCCCTTGAGCATCTTAAATATCCCTATAGGTTTACAGTGTCTCTCAGGTGAGCAATTGTTGCCCTTTGGGCTACTTGTTTGACCTAAAGAGTAGGCCTCATTTTGGAAACACTTTGTTGTCCGGGGAAGCAAACAGAAAGTCATAAATGCCATTTGTAAAAATGGTAGGAAATGTGGAGGTATACCCATATACTTTAAAGCATCTTGACTACACTTCTAGGGAGATCACTCTAAATTTGAAGTAATTATCTCCCTTCCTGCAAGGGGATACTAATTTAGGGTACAGTCCACTAAATATTCATTATTCATGAGGACTTGCCCCGCCTATTTCGAGGAGAGCATTAGGTTTACATTGTAAGAGAGGTGACGTCATCTGTCAATCATGCATGTTAGATTTCTTGCAGTATAAAAAAAGACCAACAAATGATAGTTACAAAAAGGCATATTTAATTGAGAAATATTTTACCAGAAGGAAATGGGGTTGATTTTGATAACTGATCCCCTAGGAAAAAAGTATGCTCTTTTTTGGTGTACGAAAAGGCGGTTGCCATACTCAGCCTAGCTTAGCGGCTCACTGAGATGGGAAGGCAGTGGATGTTTTCATCTCAAATTGATAGGCGAGGATGACACTTTAAAGCAAGACAGGTTTGGAAAACTTTGTATGTACAGTTTTGTAATAAAATGACCTGATGTTAACATTGTCGTCTATGGAAAATTAATGATGGAATGCAACCTAAAGTTTAAAGATTTTGGATGAATTTTTAGCTCACCTGAGCACAAAGTGCTCAAGGTGAGGTATTGTGATCAGTCTTTGTCCGTCGTCCGTCGTGCATCTGTCGTCAACTTTTGCTTTAAACGACTTCTCCTCCAAAACTGCTGGACAGATTTTAAAATAATTTCACAGAAATGTTCCATGGGGGACTCTCTACCAAAATTGCTCAAATGGTTCTGCTCCTCTGAACAATATGGCCGCCAGAGCTAAAAATAGAAAAACCTTTAAACGACTTCTCCTCCAAAACTGTTGGGCAGATTTTGAAATAATTTCACAGAAATGTTCCTTAGGACACCCTCTACCAAAATTGCTCAAACGGTTCCGTTCTGCTGATCAGTATGGCCGCCAGAGCTAAAAATAGAAAAACCTTTAAACAACTTCTCCTCTATAACTGCTGGGCCAATTTTGAAATAGTTTCACAGAAATGCTCCTTAGGAGACCCTCTAACAAACTTGCTCAAAGACCTCTGCTCTGCTGAACAATATGGCCGCCAGAGCTAAAAATAGAAAAACCTTTAAACAATTTCTCCTCCAAAACTGCTGGGCAGATTTTGAAATAATTTCACAGAAATGCTCCTTAGGAGACCCTCTACCAAAATTGCTCAAACGGTTCCGCTCCGCTAAAAATAGAAAAACCATTAAACGAGTTCTCCTCCAAAGCTGTTGGGCAGATTTTGAAATAATTACAAATTAATGTTCCTTAGGAGACCCTCTTCCAAAATTGCTCAAACACTTTCACTCCGCAGAGCAAAATGGCGGCCAGAGCTAAAAATAGAATAACCTTTAAACGACTACTCCTCCAAAACTGCTGGACAGATTTTGAAATAGTTTCACAGAAATGTTCCTTGGGAGACCCTCTACCAAAAGTGCTCAAACAGTTCCACTCCACTGAACAAAATGGCCACCAGTGCTAAAAATAGAAAAGTCTTTAAACAACTTCTCCTCCAAAACTGCTGGGCAGATTTTGAAATTATTTCACAGAAATATTATTTAGGAGACCCTCTACCAAAATTGCTCAAATGTTTTGGCTCTGCTAAACGATATGGCCACCAGAGCTAAAAATAGACAAAACTTTAAACAACATCTTCTCTGAAGCCAATGGCTCGATTTCAAAAAAATTTCATAGAAATGTTTGACTCATAGCCCTGAACGAAAATTGCTTAAATGGTTCCACTCCGCTGAACAAAATGGCCGCCAGAGCTAAAAATAGAAATAAATCTTGGAATGACACGGAGGGCAAAGTTATGATCCAGTCATGAAGATACTTTGTCAGAATGTTTATCTTAATGAAACCTAGACCAGCTTTGAAACTGGGTCATGTGGAGTCAAAAACTAGGTCACTGGGTCAAATCTTAGAAAAACCTTGTGCACACTGTAGAGGGCGCAGTGATGGTCCAATCTTCATGAAACTCTGTCACTAAGGTTATCTATATAAAATCTAGGCCAATTTTGAATCTGAGTGTTATGGGGTCAAAAACTAGGTCACTAATCTTAATGAAACCTAGACCAGCTTTGAAACTGGGTCATGTGGAGTCAAAAACTAGGTCACTGGGTCAAATCATAGAAAAACCTTATGTACACTCTAGAGGGCACAGTTATGATCCAATCTACATGGAACTTTGTCAGAATGTTTATTTTTATGAAATCTGTCAGAATGTTTAGTTTTAAGAAATCTGTACCAGATTTGAAACTGGGCCATGTCAGGTCAAAAACTAGGTCACTAGGTCAGTTCTTAGAAAAAACAATGTAAACGCTTTAGAGGACACAGTTTTGTTCCAATCTTCATGAGATTTTGTCAACTTGTCAAAATTTTTATCTCAAACAAATAAGGACCGAAGGTGCAACTTAGTCATGTTGGGTCAAAAACTAGGTCACTGGGTCAAGCCGTAGAAAAACATTGTGTACACATTAGAGGGCACAGTTTTGATAACTTTGTCAGAATATTCATATCCAAGAAATCTAGACCAGGTTTGAAACTTGGTCATGTGGAGTCAAAAACTAGGTCATTAGGTTAAATCTTATAAAAACCTTAGGTACACAATAAAGGGTTCATTTTCCATTAAATCTTTGTGAAACTCTGTCTGTCGGTCGTATGGATGTCTCTAAGGTTAAGTTCACAGGATACTCAGGTGAGCGATCCAGTGCCATCATGGCCCTCTTGTTTGTAATAGACATATAGGGTCACTTCTCCATGTGACTATGAAGAGCTCTTGTTTAACAATTAGCAGTATAGCTACAACTGCAGTCTAAATGAAAGCTCCATGCTTTTAGTGTTGGGAAGGCTTATCCAGTCCAGATAAAGACCTGATAGAAGATCAAAGAGCAGGACTTTTCCCAGCCAGCAGGACATTTATGCAACATCAATGCAGTTTCATGATGTTGCATCGACACTGATGCAACGCATTGCCTTAACGTTACATTGCAGCTGGATAAATGATGAAAATTCATATATACTTAAGGTATCATAACTCTTTTACCTTTGACAATATCTTTTATAAAGATATTTTTTTTTTATGCCCCCGTGAAGATAGTCAGGGGGCATTAAGATTTGCCCCTGTCTGTCTGTCCGTCTGTCCGTCCGTCCGTCCGTCTGTCTGTTCGTCACGCTTTATGGTATAGAGTTTGTGTAATCAACTCCTCCCACAGTTTTCAATGGATCTGTTTCAAACTTTGCATACATGTTGGGGACATATTGAAGATGTGCATGTGGATTTTTGTTGGACCTAGAATTAATTTTGACAGAATTACGGCCTTTTGAACTTAGTCATTTTAGGCAAATTTTTGCATTGTAGGGTATAGAGTTTGTGTAATCAACTCCTCCCACAGTTTTCAACGGATCTTTTTCAAACCTTGCATACATGTTTTGGACATATTGAAGATGTGCATGTGGATTTTTGTTGGACCTAAAATCAATTTTGAGAGAATTACGGCCTTTTGAACTTAGTCATTTTAGGCAAATTTTTGCATTGTAGGGTATAGAGTTTGTGTAATCAAATCCTCCCACAGTTTTCAACGGATCTTTTTCAAACCTTGCATACATGTTTTGGACATATTGAAGATGTGCATGTGGATTTTTGTTGGACCTAAAATTAATTTTGACAGAATTACGGCCTTTTGAACTTAGTCATTTTAGGCAAATTTTTGCATTGTAGGGTATAGAGTTTGTGTAATCAACTCCTCTCACAGTTTTCAATGGATCTTTTTCAAACTTTGCATACATGCTGTGAATGTATTGAAGATGTGCATGTGGGTTTTTGATGGCACTAGAATTAATTTTGACAGAATTATGGCCTTTTGAACTTAGTCATTCTAGGGAAATTTTGCATTGTAGGGTATGGATTTTGTGTTATCAACTTACTCCACAGTTTTCAATGGATCTTTTTCAAACCTTGTCTACATATGGTGGACATATTTGAAGATATGATGAGGCATATTGATAGGTCTAGAATTAATTTTGACAGAATCACAGCCTTTTTAACTTAGTCATTTTGGGCAGTTTTTTAGCTCACCTGGCCCGAAGGGCCATAGTGAGCTATTGTCATACCAATGCGTCCGGCGTGCGTCGTGCGTCGTCACGGAATGTGTCCGTCAACACCTAAAAACAAATATTCAAACATCTTCTTCTGTAAAACTACTGGTCCCATGGTCCTCAAATTTCACATGGAGCATGACCTGACTCCAGGGTCTTAGAATTGTAAAATTGGGTCAGGTTGAAAATCCAAGATGGCCGCCGTTACTAAAAATAGCAAAAACAACAAAATAAACTTCTTCTCCAGAACCACTGGGTATATTTGTCTGAATTTTGGCGTGGAACATCAGTGAAACCTTGGTATTCAAAATTGTAAAAATGAAAAAAATCTGTAGCGGAGTTTTGTCACAGTGACCTACTTTCTGTTTACGCGTGTAATTTTGCTCAAATGCCAATGTCAAAAAATGACCTATTTAAACAACTTCAAACAACTTCTTCTCTAAAACCACTGCACCCATGGGTCTCAAATTTCACATGGAGCATGACCAGACTGCAGGGTTTCAAAATTGTAAAATTGGGTCAGGTCAAGAATCCAAGATGGCTGCCGTTACTAAAAATAGCAAAAACAACAAAATCAACTTCTTCTCCAGAACCAGTTGGTATATTTGGTTGAAAGTTTGCATGGAACATAAGTGGGACCTTGGTATTAAAAATTGTAAAAATAAAAAAAATCTATAGCGGAATTAGGTCACAGTGACCTACTTAGCGTTTACAAGGCCGATTTTGCTCAAATGTCAATATCTAAAGAAAATGCAACCAATTCTGACCAGATTTGGTCAGAATTGGTTCTTGAATGGAATTATTTCAATTTTGTGCCAGTTGACTATCCAAGATGGCCACCATGGGGGCCGTTACTAAAAATAGCACAAACATAAAAATGACAATTACTCAAGAACCCTTGAATGGAATTAGACCAATTTTGTGTCAGAATGTTCCTTGCATGAAGCCGTTTCGATTAATTGCAATTTGGCATTCCAAGATGGCCGCCATCTGGTGTTACTAAAAATAGCACAAACATAAAAATGACAATTACTCAAGAACCCTTGAATGGAATTGGACCAATTTTGTGTCAGAATGTTCCTTGCATGAAGTCGTTTTGATTAATTGCAATTTGGCATTCCAAGATGGCCGCCATCTGCCGTTACTAAAAATAGCACAAAACATGAAAATGACAATATCTCAGTAACCGCTGAATGGATTTTGACGAAATTTGTGTCAAAATGATTCTTGCATTGAGATGTGTCAAATATATCTAACTGTAGACCATTCATATTGGCCTCTGTTACTAAAAATAGAAAAATGTGAAAATTAGAAAATCTCAATGGAGTTGGATTAATTTTGTGTCAGAATGGTCCTTTCATTAAGCTTTTTCGATTTTTTGCATTTTGGCATTCCAAGATGGCCGCCATTTGCCGTTACTAAAAATAGCACAAAACATGAAAATGACAATATCTCAGTAACCGCTGAATGGATTTTGACGAAATTTGTGTCAAAATGATTCTTGCATTGAGATGTTTTAAAAATATCTAACTGTAAGACCATTCATATTGGCCTCTGTTACTAAAAATAGAAACATGTGAAAATCAGAAAATCTCAATGGAATTGGACCAAATTTGTGTCAAAATGGTCCTTGCATGATGGCTTTTCAATTTTTTGCATTTTAGCAATCCAAGATGGCCGCCATCTGCCGTTACTAAAAATAGCACAAAACATGAAACTGGCAATATCTCAGTAACCCCTGAATGGATTTTGATGAAATTTGTGGCAAAATGATTCTTGCATTGAGGTGTTTCAAAAGTAAATATATAAAGACCAGGCAAGTTGGCCTCTGTAACTAAAAGTAGCAAAATGTGAAAATGAGAAATTCTCAGTGGAATTGGACCAATTTTGTATCAGAATTGTTCCATTGCACAATAGCCAGGTGAGCGAAATCAGGCCCATTTGGGCCTCTTGTTTCATGGCAGTTTATGTTTTCAATGGATTCTTTGTAGGTGCTTTATGGATATATACATATCATGTGACAGGCGCTGCAGGGGGCATCATTAGTGTCTTACAGACACAATTTTCTAGTTCCCATAAGAGAAGCTGGCACTGGAGAAGGAATTTACCTAAAGCAAGTACTATTCTGATATGGTGGATGAGTACTCTTTCAGCTCGGACTTACAGGGAGCAATTCTGCCATTTTCATGTTGCCACCCTCTTCAATGGGATTTCAACTCATAACTGAAAGCATTTTTCCCCTAGGAGCAAATTCTTTCTTTTATGAGTAGACCGAGCTTGGAAGAGGTTTGTCAGGCAGGGAAGCAAAGAAGTTACAAAAATTGTCCCCCTTCATAAAAACTGTGGAAAACACACCTAATTATCTGACTCATTAATAAGCTTATACATATTGTAACAACTCTCATTAGCCTACTCCACTGTACAGACTTCACTTATCACTATTTAGGGTTTCCAGGATTCATAGATTGTATGTGCAATATGGAAAGACTCTTATCAGTCTGCACAGATGTGTTTTTCCTTCCAAAACAACCTTGAAATTCTTAGAAGACAGATCTAGAATTTTGGGATTGTTTTTGGAAGGGAAATATCTGTCTTATAACTGAAGAAATGCAGTACATAGTGAATATATGAGCTGCGACACGACAAAACCAACAAAGTGGTTGTGCCCCCAGTGCAGATTCAGATCAACCTGGGCATCCGCCCAGTCTGATCAGTCTTCGCTGTCTGCATGGAGGTAGCTTAGACCCTTAGCTACCCTTTAAGCGCAAAGCGAAGAGTCTGATCATACTTAATGGATGCCCAGGCTGATCATAGTTTACGCTGGGTGCTTAACCACTTTGTTGGTTTTGTCATGTTGCGGCTCATATGATGAAAACTGAAAACTCTGACACTGGTCAGAGCTAAGGAATTCTTACTGGATATGCAATGATGGTTTATCTTTTTGTCACCATAATGTGTTCATTAATAGCTATTTATTCTCTTATTATTATGAGTGAGTCTTATAGAAAAAAATTTCTTTGTGAGAAAAAATGAAAAAATGTATTATTTATATAAACACGATCAGTGAAGTGCTTAATGTATAAAATGTGTGTTCTGATGCTCATTATTTTTTCTATTTAAAGAAAAATACATTCAAGTGATACATGACTGTAATGTGTTGTGCCATTTCTTGCTTGCCCCTTGTCATACAGCACCATTTAATTCTAAAAAAATTGGCAAACCTCCATAGATTATTAATGAGCCACCACACGAGAAAACCAACAATGTGGTTGTGTGCCCAGCGAAGACTCAGAGCAGCCTGGGCAGGTTCCCAGTTTGATAGACTCGTTAAGTGCTCAAAGGGTAGCTAAGGGTCTAAGCTATCTCCATGCGGATAGCGAAGACTCTGATCAGTCTGCACTGTCCGCACAACCACATTGCTGGTTTTCTTGTGTCGCGGTTCTTTTAATCCTAACAGTGGATCATGTTGATTTCACTATCTGTACACAATGATGTAAATGTGTACACTTTCTAGGGAAGCAACTCTGCCATTTTGTTTTTTGCCTCCCTTTCCAATGGGGGGAGGGGGTCAACTCCGTAAGAAAAGAATTTGCTCCCATAGGTAGGATTCTTGGTAGCTCAG
Organism: Ctena decussata; assembly: GCA_963989385.1. Taxonomy (NCBI): domain Eukaryota; kingdom Metazoa; phylum Mollusca; class Bivalvia; order Lucinida; family Lucinidae; genus Ctena; species Ctena decussata. The sequence goes on from OZ022504.1 coordinate 48,332,875, forward strand.
TGGGTTAAACTCTGACCTGCTGATCTAGTGGTTGCAAGTGTGATTCCAATGTGAGGTTGAAATCTTTTCAACCGTAAACAGGGTTCCATTGTATACAGCCTCTTATTATCATCCTCCCATTGTCCTGGTATGACTGAAATACTATTGAAAAGGAAGTAAAGTTGCAAGTCATTCATCCATTCATATATTGCTCCCATAGGTGCATTTTTTTTCTTCAAGAGTAGGCCCTAGTTTGGAAGGGCTAAGTCTAACAGGGAATCAAACAAGAAGCCATGAAATTTGTTCCCTTTTCTGAAAATGGAAAAACCTGGAGGTGTTCCTAATACACCTTAAATACTTTTGCTGGCAAAATAGCAAACTGTTCAGATCCTGATCAGACTTCTTTTAACAATACTTCTTTTAACAATCCAGGCAACATCATTAGTTAACAAGAATTTTCAAACATTATACACATAAACACTGCCATTTTTTTGCCCAAAAAGAAATGCGAGGAGCTTTTTCAGTGCAAAAGCTCTTCACAATTTTTCAGCAAAAAATATTACCACATTTGATTTTGTGAGTACTGTAAGACTGGACAGATACTTATGGACTTCATTAAGCTAAGGACGCTGAGGATACTTTGAATAACAGGCCCTGCTTTTGATCTACTTTGTTCATGCATGGCTGTCCTAGTATTTAGCTATTACACTAGAATTGCAAACTGTATATATTCGGCTCCAAAGACGGAGGTTTTTCCCATCCAAAACAATCTGTAAAATCTAGATCATATTACAAAATGGATCTAGATTTTGGGGATTGCTTTTGAATAGAACAACCTATCTAATTGCTGAATTACACACAGCTGATTTACATATCTACGAGGAGCGATCGAAAAGTTCTAAGCCCCACCCTGTTTTGAAACCTTTAGAGCGAATTTGAGTTATTGATTTTAAACAGCCATTCTACAGAGCAACAATCACCATAGTTGGGAATTTATCTTAAATATCAATTGGATAACACTTTACGTTTTACAGTTACCCCCATCAGTGCACTATATACCTTTGACCCACCGTAAATTTAGCAGAGTCAAACATTTGCAATTGTATTTTGCAAATATATGTCCTACAGCATCCTGGTAATTGATGATATATGCAAACATAAATTTATTCCATTTCAGAATAAAAAGCAGAATTTCAATTTTCAGAAAGTGCCTATTTTCAGAGTTTCTACAGACAGTGCACAAGCTGACTTGCATGCTCTGCATGCACATAAGCGGATATCTTTTAACTTTTTGACAAAATCATGTAAGATGTCAATGTTTATATGTGTGTAAACATTGTTTGATTTTGCGCACCATGTTCCTAACAAACACGAAAGTGGGAAATGGGTCTCTCAATTTCAGGATTGCAATATTTAAGGGCTTATGGTAAAGCCACCAGATGTCAAAATATTTTGCATTTCCATCAAACTATTGACAAATCATCATATTTTGATGTACATGTACTACAACAAGAAACGTTTAAATCTTGTAGAATGTGAAGAATAATTTTTCAAAATAAGGCAAGACAAATAGATTTGAAATGTTTCAAAAATATGTCACAGGTGCTGTAAAAAAGGAAACTTTTGCCAAATATTTTTTAAACTTCCATTGAAAGCTAGTAAATGACAACTTAAGCAGGCATGTGCAGATTTACTAGAAGTATCTTAGGCTCAGAACTTTTTGATCGCTCCTCGTATAGTACTTTTTGAGAGAGAAAACCCCAGCTTCTAGCCAAGTAAATTTGATAAATGAGCCGCGACGTGAGAAAACCAACAATGTGGTCGTGCGCTGTGCGCAGACTTAGATCAGCCCGGGCATCCGCCCAGTCTGATCAGAGTCTTCGCTGTCTGCATGGAGGTAGCTCAGTCCCTTAGCTACCCTTTAAGCACTTAGCGAAGAGTCTGATCAGACTGGGTGAATGCCCAGGCTGATCTGAGTCTGCGCAGGGCGCACAACCACATTGTTGGTTTTCTCGTGTCGTGGCTCAAATAATCTATGTCCTCCATTTAATCAGAGACAACCAGGTTATTAGATCAGCATATTTCTACACTCCATGGGCTATAAAGTATGGTATATTGAGGTGTATATTATTTTCATCTTTATATCCATTGGTTAAGGATATTAGAATGGTGACCATGCAAGACATAAGCCAGTTTTTCAGGAAGTTGGCATTGAGTAAATGGCAGAAAAGGTGGGAAGTCACAGAAACAGGTAGAACTCTCTTCCAATTCAAACCATCCGAGTAGAAGAGCAGGGCCTGATAGATCTACCATCTACCAGAGGGTTCAAAGCTTTAATCCAGCTCAGAACTGGATATTCATCCTTGAATGAATACCAACATAAGCATGATAAGGTGGGCACTGCCGTGTCAGGTGAATGTGAGCGCGGAGAAGAGGAGACTACAAAACATTATCTCTTGCACTGCCCCCTCCATGACAGTGCAAGGATGAGGCTGCATAAAAGGCTGCAACAAGTGCTTGGCATAATGAGCCTTGTTACTGAAACACTGCTGGGATATGGGAAGAATGAGCACTATCCCCACTGGAGAGAGACCATACATGTACATGAGCACCTGGATGAGTTTGTTTCAGAGACAGGAAGGTTTGACAAACAGGAAATATTCTGCCTCACAAGTCCGCTAACTGCTATCTATATCTTTAGCTTGATAGGTGAGCTTATAGTGTAGCTAGGAGCCCCAGTAGCTCTGTGGGTTAAGCACTGGCTACTGAACTAGCGGACCAGGTTCGAGTCCCGCTTGAGGCAAGAATCTTTCCTACCGTAAACGGGGTTCCATTCCATAAAGCCTTTTATTATCACTGTCCTGATATAGCTGAAATCTGTTGAAAAGGACATAAAATCACAAGTCATCCATCCATCTGTCATAGTGTAGCCAGGTATCCATCTTCCATCAACATTGTCGAACATCTCTGAAGCCACTGGGCATCAAAGCCATATTGCATGGGGAGCCTCCCTTGGTCAGGGGAACGAAAGTTTGTTCAGTAGGTCTTGGTCCCATGACCAAGATGGCCACCCTGCCTTTTTTCCAGAACCAAATGGCAAATGACCTTGAAACTGTGTAGCATCACAATTGTCGACTCTGATTTAATTTACGGCAAGGTCAGCTTTGGTATGTTATGCTTTTATATAGGAAAATGCTTAAACAGTGGATTTCTCAGAAACTATTTAAGGTATGAAAATTGGTATACATGGTTAACTTATTGAGCAGATGAAGAGGTCAGGGTCATTCACTGAATTTTGTACAATGTCACTGGGGTTCTGTCCCCAGTCAACATTTTCAAACATCTCCTCTGAAGCCATTTTGCCAATTGAAGCTATAGTTTATGTGCAGTTTATGTAGATGATTTTGGTCACATGACGCAGATGGGCACCATGACCATATTTGGTAAAAATCTTTAAAAACGAAGGCCAATGACCTTGAAATCCTGTGTGTAGCATGGGGGATCTGACCCTATGAAGTGTGTTTAAATTATGACCCTGCAAAGACCATGACCTAATTTAAGGCAAGATCAACTTTTGTTTGTTATGCCTTTACATGGGGAAACACTTAAACAATGGATTTCTCAGAAACTGATTAAGTCTAAGACATAATACTGGGTAGATATGGTTACCTTTATGGGCAGATAGAGACATTTTGTTGCCAAAGGTCAAGGTCATTCTTTGACCTTTACTCAAACTCACTGAAATTATATTGTCCATCAACATGTTTAAACTTCTTTTCTTTCCTCTGAGGCCACTGGACTGATTGAAACCATATTTCATGTGGAGTCTAACCTTCATTGTGGGGATGAAAGTTTGTTCAGATGGTCTTGGTCACTTGATCAGCATGTCCACCATATCTGTGTATGGTAATAATCCTTTAAAAATCTTTTTTTTTTCCAAAGCTGAAAGGTCCAATCACCTTGAAAGCTTGTATGTAGCACTCGCGACTGAATGGGACCTACAAAAGTTGTTCAAATGATGACCCTGCATTGATCTTGACCCAATTTATGGCAAGGTCAGCTTTGGTATCTTACCCTTTTGTAATAATGCATAAACAGTGGCTTTTAAGGACACTCTTAAGCCTAGATATAATAATTGGAAAATGTGGTTAACTAAATGAAGACATGAAGACATAATTTTTTCAAAGGCCAAGGTCATTCTATAACCTTTCTCTAGGTCACTGAGATTTTAAATGAAAATATGCACTCTTCTACCCAAATGGTTTAAAATTTGTGCAAAGTGATAAATTGTATCATTTGACAGTCAAGTCTCAGGTGAGCTGCAGACCAATGGTCCTACGTTTTTTATGCCAATAGCTCCAATACTTTTGTCATTATGTCAACTCATTGTTCCCCATCCTAAAAATCCTACATATGACATTATAGGGTCTTGGAGTTTCAAAGGTCAGGAGATGTCCTTTGAAAATGCTTGCAATATTTGGACGGACAACACACAATTGACAACTGTCTATAGTGTAAGGCAGAGCCCTAGATAAGAGGGGTATGTGATGATAATTGAGGAATAATTTTTCTTATTTCTCATTGAAACCATATGTTGTGACCCCTTATCTGAACCGTCTTGTCAAGACGGTGCAGATGAGGGGTCACAACATATGTTTTTATACAGAAATAACAAAAACTATCCTAAATTATCACCAAATGCTCTTATCTAGAGCTCTGTGTAAGGAAATACAAACAAAATCATACATTTTATGACATTTTATTTTCAAAAATGCATTTTATGTAATAACACGTGGGTCCCATAATCGATCAACGATGACGAAATGTGCAAATAATTTACAACAATATGATACAAGACAAGAGACACTGACAAACATACAAACAAACGGACATATTGAGGTCAGATGGTATAACCTATTTGCCATGCTAGATGGTATACATGGCAACCAGGGAGACGGTGACAGCAGCAGCCAATCAGATCATGCCAAACAATCACAAGAGGAAATGATGAACTTCACCCTGAAAAGGAACAAAAGAAAATCTGTCTTAATTATACCATAACTATTCCGCGAAAACAGCGTTTGCAGTCATTAGAATAAGTAAGTCTTATGAAATTTAGCTTTGAAATACGTTTTTCCCCTTCTAAAGCAATCACAAAATCTAGATCCATCTTATAGGATGGATCTAGATTTTTGGGAATATTTGGAGAGACAGAGAGATCTTTGTTAATGCGGGCTAACAAATATTTTAATGAAAACAAGGGTACTGCGCTGAGAACGTTTTGTGCGTGCTTATTAAATGCCGCGTGTAAAGATTGTTTCCACGATAACGACGTTATTAAACGGTAGTTTAAAATATCTAAAAACTAAAAAATAGCGAGTGAAATAACGAGCCTACTGGCCGAAGGGCCAGTGAGTTAGAGATCCACCGTATCTTGGGCATAGCATGTGAAAGGCGGAGCGGCCCATCCCTTTCCTTTTGCTGCCTTATCCTTCCTTGATTTGAAAAAGGTACCTATTTACTGTTGGGTTGGCTGGCTCACCCAGTATGGTTCCCAGGTAGTTTATTAACATGTGGGGTGGGGGCAGATCAGTATCAGGTAGGGTAAATATGCACATCTTAGCCCAAACACACAAATTAAGAGAAAATAACAGCCTTCTGTATGATACGGTCAACGATCATTTTATTACAGGTCTCGAGATGAGACGGGTCTCATTTAAAGGGTCCTACGAAGATATAAGCGGTGCCGGGTTCGAGCCCCGCTGTAGGTGGGAATCTTTTCAATTGTAAACGGTGCTCCATTGCACACAGCCTTTTATTATCACCCACCCATTGTCCTGATATGACTGACGTATTGTTAAAAAGGACGTACAATCACAAGTTCTCCATCCATTCGAAGATATATTGAGTCGCGACACGGCAAAACCAACAAACTGGCTGTGCGTCCAACGAAGGCTCACATCAGCCTGGCCATCTGCCCAGTCTGATCAAAGTCTTCGCCGTCAGCATGGAGGTAGCTTAGACATTTAGCTACCCGTTAAGCGTACAGCGAATACTCTGATCAGGCTTGGCGGATGTCAGACTGATTTGAGTCTTTGCGTGGCGCACATGCCACTTTGTAGGTTTTCTCGTGTCGCGGCTCAATGTGTACAGCACATACAGTCTAGCACGGGCCTTCATTTGACATATAAGTTGTTTCATTACCGTATTTCTTTGTTTTTAAGAAAGAGGTTTTCCCTTCCAAAACACTCCCAACAATTTAGATCCGGCAACGAATGGAACGACCCTGATTATTAAAGACAGATGAATAAATCTAACTCGGATCTTTTCTAGAGCGGTGAAAACCTGTTTTATAGCCATATATATGGTAGGTACATAAAACTCAAGAACAGCAAGAAGTAGCAAAACATGGACGGACGCACGGTGCCAGGAGTGTGCAGCTATGGATACGTTCCGCCGAGCCTTCTGGAGAACATCGTTATAAGAATTGAAAAAAAAGAGTTGCAAAAGCTAACCGACATTAATAGTTTCATATGACTATTCAATTTGAAGATTCTTTCAATATAGGGTCGAGTCGGGTAAGTTCGGACAGCGGGTAAATTCGGACATACCATTACAAACAGTGAAAGTCCAGATGAGACGGCTCATCATGAGCCGTCTCATCAGGATTTTCACTGTTTGCCCATTAATTTTGTTTGAATTCCAAACAACTGGCATATAAAGGAAACAATGTCACTGTCCGAATTTACCCGCTGACCGAATTTACCCGACATTACCCTAATGGTGGCGCTGGCTGTTTTATTCGGTGCTCCTGATAAGAAAGCGTAACAGTGATAATTTTCCATATTTTTCCGCAAAAACATGTTCTGACCCCACATTAGAGCCATCTCGTTAAGACATATATTTCGATTGAGTAATAAATAAAAACAAATCTTAGAGTTATTCTCTTAGAACTAAACTCATCCTATCTGCAGCGCTGGGACTCTTATTTTTCCAAAAACAGAAGAACCGAAGCGTGCCAATTACATAGAATCGCAAGGTTAAGGTTTGCGAAATGCCCCCAACGGTTAAAGTCGCAAAGTATAGGCCATTTGCTGTCTATAAAACAGGTCGTTTTGCTAAATATCTCTAAAACTACCACAGCTATCACTGTGAAGTAAAGCGCATCTTTAATGTCTATCTTATACATAACTAATCTATAATTTTCCTCAAAATTATATTTTGAAACTAAAAAGTTTCTTTTGAAAACTGCCCATTTTTAGAAGATATTTCAACTGTATTTTACAAGGGAGTAAGTTTATTTATGTAACAGCCTTTGAATGGTCCATATTTACCTGTGTCAATTGTTACTTAATTGTACAGGGTCACTCAATGGCACCTGTTTACCTGTTAATCTTTTCATCTGAGTAAAAATGAAGGTCACTTATTTATTGGTTGCGAAGAGAATTGATTGGTGATGAATAGAATTAATTTATCTATAAAAACATTTCTTGTTTGTGATGCATATATGGGCATTGGTTATAGCTATTACATTAAATTATTGTACTCCCCTTTACTTAAGCAGAAAATTTTGTAAATTTTTGTAAAGGATTTAATAGGCAAAAGCAAAAAAATGACAAGATAAAATTCTAAAAGTCAGTTTCCAGCTATGTATTAGTTTGACAATACTTGTGGAGAAAAAACATCAATTTTATCACCAGTAATAAAAAAGAAAATCTGCAAAATGACCTGTTTTATAGACAGCAAATGGCCTATAAGCAAATCGATGCGTTTTTTTGTGTTTTTTTTTTGTATTATTATTTTTCCTCTTTAGAAAAGTGCCCGGTAAATGTTTGCAAAATACAATAATTTCTAGAAAGGTGCGTGCGTCTTTGATTATGTTCATTTTTAGGTCAGGTTGAAATTCTGTTCTAGTTTGCAATACTTTCAGTATCAAAATTTCTTACCAAGTTTAACCGTAATGAGCCATAATAACCAAGTCTGACCGCGTCAATGCAATAAAATGCAAATGGACACTCAATCGTTAATGTAAATGCGATATTAAATATACATAGCGACAATAAGATGTCAACATGGTCAACAAATTATTGCAAGATGCAATGTGACTGTCATAAGAGCAGTAATATCCATTCGCCTTGCTGCCTGTCGGTTATCATTCAGGCAGGCAATTGACAGCAGTATCAGCTGGATAAAATTATCATGAATGTATCGGGAAGAACCAGTGTTTTTTGTTGTTGTTGTTGTTTTGTTTTAAAAACATATTTTATTGTTGCTTATAAACACAGCAATGGGGTCGGGCTTTTTTAAACAAATGGATTGTAACAATTACTGGGTTACCGTTAAAGCGCCAAAAAGCAGACTGCAAAATTTACGTCAGCAAAATTCAGAAAAAAATTCATCCAAGTTTTATAACTCCGAATTTAAAGACAAGAGAGCAAACACTGTAGACCCTAATAAGGCGGCTCATATTTGTATCTGGGAACGGAAAATGACACAGAAAGCGTGCAAATTACACTTACCAATTACATGTTTTGTACCATATGGTAGGATAAAGCGTCTTTAATACAACATCCAATACCAGCTGGGCTACATTTCAACAGGCCGGGGAATCCGTATGTTTGGAAGGAAACCATGTCGCAAAGTCCTCTCCATCTTCTGCATGGAATCATTCTCAAATTTTCTGTTCTTCTGCACAACAAAGCTGGGTTGTTCATCAATCCGGCTAAAGCGCCTGCGAATCCTCCGCCCATACCACCGCCAACGCCACTTCCGCCCATACTGCCCATAAGTCCGCCACTACCGCCCATCATACCGCTTAATGGGCTGGAGGAGCTTGCGCTGGTTCCGGCAGCTGGACTACTTGCGGAGCTACTACCGGCTCCACTTCCGCTACCAAGCAGCTGTTGCATCATCATCATTCTCATCATCTGGTTCATCTGGGCGGCTGGAAAGAAAAGGAAACTGATCTTAAAGTGAACAAGTACACTTTCATTGGAAACAGAAGCAACATTACCATTTTTCGTCGTAGACATATCACAGCATGCTTGACCTGCATCCGGGTTTTTATTGTATGGGGGATAATAAACACAATCTACCATTTGTGAAAAGAAACAGTTTTAAAATGACGTTTTATAAATATAAACTTTATTTTGGCTTCGTTTCCTTTTTAATTTAATCGCCGTTATTTGCGGATAGACGTGTTTTATTCAATAATAACGAATGACGAAAAGTGTATTTGCAAATTTCATGACCCGTTTGAGAAGCCGTAAATCAGGCGCATTCGAGTTTTCCAATCGTGTATTTAAAGGTCTAGTATGAAAGCCATAACCGCACCGCGCTTCCGATCTGCGCGCCAGAAATCAGTTTTCTTCAACAACTGATGTATTTCTAACTAAAATTACTACGAAACAAACAGTGCTTCCACTAGTGGAAGTCTGGGGGTCTGCGACTTCTAAAACTGAATGCCAGGAAGTCAGTGACTTCCAATTTTTATCATAACCTACCATTTATAAAGTGAATATTGACTTAAATAATGAGTTAAATTTGTTGTAATAATGGTATTTCACCCATTAATGAAGGAGAAAGCAATATAAATATGGACATTCTGGAAGAAACCAAGTCTATCCTTCAGCATGACTTCCAAATGACAAACCTTGGAAGTCATATGACTTCCTGATTTTGATGGTTAGTGCTAGCACTGAACAAAATACAATGAGAACAAAAAAAATACTTTTCGAAGCTGAACAGAAAATCAGACATACCCCTTATCTTTTTGAATTTGTATACTAAGTCATCATAAAATTCTGGTTCCGATAGGCCTTCATGTGAAAGTGATTTTAACCTGACATTGAGTTTTGAAACTAATTCATTGCATCGGCGATAAAATTTTCTAGATAAGGAATTATTTCGATGCAGGCTTATCTTGATACTCATTCGCTCATTTGCACACACGCTCACTCACTCACAAACTCACGAATTCACTCCCTTAGCAATTGGGCCAAACGAAGTCAGGGAAAATCATGAAAATATGAGGCAGAAAAAGCTAAGAAATAGACTTTTAATAAGTGTTCCCCCAGTTACAGCTAGCTCCTGGTGAGGTATCGGTATTTTTGCAGTTCAGTCATGCCATTAAATCTTACTTGTGGGAAATAAACTAGGATATCGAAGTTGTATGAAAATGAGTAAAGAAAACATCAATTTTGGCCATGGTGCCGCATGGTTATATATCTATGCGCCAGTCATTTGTATCCACACACCCCACCTACAGAAATGGAATTTTTACATTTCAGAGACCTGTGATGATTAGCTGATGGTAACAACATTGCTCTTATTTCGACCCTATACTACAGAAAATCTCACAGGGTAAAGGATCCCAATCTTAAAACTGCGGCACTATGGAAACAATTAAAATATAATTGCCCTGCACCTTGGTCCGGCTATCCCAGCGCCATTGTATTATTGTAGGCCCGGAACGTCCCGTTACCATAGTCTAGCTGCAGTTGCAGTTATCCGTTGAGGGATTATTGGGTTGCCCTTTATATTAGTTCATGTTTTGTCCACCATTTTGAAGGACTTCTTATTAAATCAACAACCCAACAAAGTCTATTCGTTTATTGTGTTTCCGTTCATTCCTGGCGCAGCCCATCTTCGTAGGTTGGGGCGAGGATGCAAATGACAGCAGGCGGAATTGACCCGGACGAGTTGAATGGAGGCCGAGTTGACCCAGGAGCCGTGAAGACCCCAGGCTTTCAGAAAGCAGGCCGAGTTGACCCGCTTCTTCCATGACACACTATCGTCAGACAATAGTTGTAATCGAACTCGACCAAGGCTGATCACGATAATCCTCACTTTGTCCTTGAACAAGACACATTTACTTTACAAAAGTACTGATAATACCCAGGAAGCGGTGGATCCGTCCTGACATGACTAAAAAGTTGTTCTTTAAAAACGAATTTCATCTTCGACAATTATCTTTTTTAAAGATGTTTCTTGTTATTTTTGCTCCCCTTTTCAAATTGGGCAAACTCTTGTTGACTGTTTCCAGGTATCATATTTTTTAGCTACATAACGGGAGTTTCCCTTCCAAAACAATATTAAAGATAAAGAACAGTCTTGTTTTATAGTTTTTTTTATTGTTTTATTTATTTATTTCTTATAAAATTTTTGCAACGACGCCTTTGACTTCAGTCTAGTAATGCTGCAAGTTTTCCATGGATAACATTTCATGTCACCTCACAAAAATAAACGATATTCGTGAATCGGAAAAGTAATGAAAATACACAGAAAACAATAGGTATTTTTAACTTCTATCAGCTTGATATGTATTTTTTTTGAAACAGAACAAGGAAAACTGTGCTGATTCTTCAGTTTAAGCTGACTACAGAGCATATAATAAATCAATACTTTCTTCAGAGGGGGTTTCCCCCTAAAATGTCCATTTTCCATGTTCGTTCTGTCTGAAAAACGCAATTATCCAGAATTCTTGTATATGTTTTTATTAAAAAAAGTGAAAGTAAGGCGATGAATTTTACATTTTTGATAAACACCCTTCTAGTTATGTTGGCGGCAATTATCCAGCAACGCAATTCACATGTCGCGCTATTGTGAGCCGGGCCGGGTAGCGCAATCGGTAGGGCACCTGACTCGTAAGTCAGAGGTCCTGGGTTCGAATCCCGGTCTGGCCACATACTTTCGTTTCTCCTTCCGCTGATTCAAGAAGGGCAGTTGTCAGTTACTGGCGAAAGTGTGTGCACTTAGTACTGGTTAACCGCTTAGGAGGTCTAAGCCTGCCCAGGAATAGTGTGGTTAGGTTAACTGACCGTCCCGACATGACCTTAGTTGTTTACCGTGGACGTTAAGCATCAAATCAACCAACCAACCAACGCGCTATTGTGGATGAATATTTTAGTCCCTGTTCACTGAAACTGCTACACTTTATTCAATTCACACTTAATTCAAACATGATAAGATCAGATAACAGTCTAAAACTGAAACGCATAAAAAACATATATGACACACTATATATCAGTATAGCGAGTTATCATGATTATTCAAAACAGTGTAGCTCATGATGATAAGTGGTCTCATAAAATACATCTGGAGTTGTAAAGTTAAGGGAAGCAAATAATAGGCCATGAAAATATGCCCCTCCCTCCCTGGCCCCCGCCTCCCCCCCCCCCCTCTCCCGCACAACCCAACCCATTTTAAGGCGTATGGTTTCCATGCCTTTCGGCATTTTTACGAAAGGAATATAATATTTTTTGTGACTTCTTCTTTACTCCCATTTCAAAAATGGGATCTACCCTTATTGAAATCAATTTCCCATCCAGAAGCCAACTCTTCCTAGAAGACCCCAAATTGAGAGGGAAGGCCACAACTAAAATGACAGATTTGCCTCTCCTGAAACAAACGGAGCACGCTCGGCCAATTCCGTGATTCACGGAATTGGCCGAGCGATGTTCCGATTGCTCCTGATAGTGAAGCGACGCCAGCTGGACAACGCGCAAGTGAAGACAATCATTAATGCATATTCATTATCATTAATAGCTAGTCGGTGCACCCATAGGCCATATGCAAATTGTCACATTTGCTGATTTTACGGTGTAATTTACGATAATACAATTTGTTGATTGTCACGGACACCTGACATTCTGTCAGTCATTTATCATGGGAAGGAATAAAAAACATAAGCAGCTGTAATCATGTCATGACGTATTAACAAATGACGATTAAAGGAGTGAGAAGTCAAAGGTCATTTAGCGCACATACTGGATGCATTAAAAATGAACCGCTGACGTCACTGAACCGTTCGCTGTGAAAGACGCAATGGGACAATTAGTATTTTCTTCCGCTTATATTAATATATTCTCAAGAATAACTCGTAAATCTTTTCACGGAAATAAAAGATAGGCCGAAGACTACTTTTAGCGCTTCTTTCAGTTTATGTATCATTTTCTCCTAAAATAGATTAAGTGTGACAAGTAACACCATCTCATGAAAAAAAAAATCAAATATTTTGCACAAGAATATGGTGATCATAACTGAAATCCAAATTACCTTATGCAAGTACAGCTGCAGAAAAGAAAAAAGTGGGCGGGGCTTAAAATCAAATTGGCATAAACTTTAATTGTCAGTTATTACAGTTTTGGTTAAAAGGTTTTTCTATGGGATTTTCAGCATTGTGTTCCTCTCATAAATATCTGCACTGTGAAATAAATCCGTAGATTTTATGGTAAAATACCTGGCGACTGGCTGCCAGTTCATTTACCGTTTCTTTTACGGGCGTCTGCTCGTAGAACATTTTTGGAAATCACGATATGCCGGTAAGCTTATGTTAACTGAATCTTTAGAGTAGTTGAGGGCTATATTACAGAAACCATACCTGTTCTAGTCTACCCTACTCTGCGCGATGATTCCTGCAAATGTTTACGGGCGCCCGTAAAAACCAACGGGAAACTGACAGGCAGCTGATTGCCAGTTATTTACAGTATAATCTATGGATTGTTTTTTTACAGTGTGTTAATTAGGAATATTTCTAGAAAAAGTGTAGAAAACGGCGCAGAAGCCCTATAAGAAATAATTATGCGGGAAAATCTTAAAGGCCACATTGCTCTATCAGCATGAAATATTTTATCGTGAGGTATCGCTGCAAACTTCTCACTACAGTTTCGCCACTGATTATTATCGTGATTGGCCGGCTTTGAAAAATCAAAACGTCCTTGAGTTTACCAAAAAATAGATTTGAAAAAATAACTAGGTCATTTTAGTTGCCAACCAAAATGACCCACTTTCGATTTCACAAGCTTTATTTCACGGTAAAAACACAACGTACAGGTGGTAAAAATATAAGGTACAGGCGTTTAACAGGTGATAAAAATACAATGTACAAAATTGTTAAGCAAGGATCCCATTGATTGTGCCGCTCCTGCATTATTGCATTGCTTAACGGGGAACCAGAGACGAAACCCGTATCTTTATGGAGAGACTTAACATTTCTTTTTAAATACCTTGTTCCTTCTTTTTTGCCAGTTATATGCTACAAAAAAGCACATCAACCGACATATTTTCATCAATTTTGAAGTCTGTACAGGTTTCATAATGATTTGTATTTTGACCATGTTTACCACAGATAGGACTATGGAGACTTTAATTCTACTGTATTTTATCAATTTTCTAAAATTACATTTCATTGAAACATGCAAAAAAATGAAATGTAGTTTATCGGACACATTTTCTCCATATATCATTGTTTACGTGAATGGGGCGGTCGGGTCATGCGATGGTGCTGTGTAAATTTCATGCCGGGGTGTCCTGTTGAGTTCTATTATATACTTTGCAAAATAAATTCAGCAATATTTTTGGGGGTTGGCTGTTATAGATACCCCGAACTCTATTCTGTATGTAATGCATTAGATCTACACCTGGACATTAAACTGGCAAACTTGACAAAACTTAAATGGTGCGCAAGAAAGAGTAAAACAGAGAAAAAGCAAGGCATGGAAAACTAGAGACTGTCTTTATGAAAAACAATGCTTCCAACCATATGCTTACCAATAAAGGTGTCAAACTTTACAATGTCTAGGCCTGAAAAAAGGCCATAGCTTTGTTATTTTTTATAAGAATTCCACAGAAGTTATATGCCAAATATCATAGCTTCCCTTCCCATGTGTAATAGTATGCTGCTGACAAGCAACAGAGAATGGATATAAGATTGTGATGGTGTGGTAGCTTTACGCAAGTCTCTGATACTTATAGATCATAGTAGAGCATGAACATATTCTTCAGAGAGAAAATTCAGCTTTTGTTTCATATTACGGGCCATACTTGCAATATTCGTGTACTGAGGCTCGTCATTGACACCAAGAGCTAACCTAAACCTCAAAAGCGCCGAAAAACGAAGAAAATTGAGCCGCGACACGACAAAAGCAACAAAGTGGCATATGCGCCCATCAATGACTCAGATCAGCCTGGGCAGCCACCCAATGTGATCAAAGTCTTTGCTGTGTGATTTATGGGTAGCTAAGGGTCTGCACTATCTCCATACGGACAGCAAATGCTCTTATCAGACTGGGCGAATGCCCAGGCTGATCTGAGTCTTTGATAGGTGCACATACCGCTTTGTTGGTTTTGTCGTGTCGAGGCTCAAGTTAAAAGTTACGTCTGTAAGATTTGAAACAAGAGAACGAGCGGGAGAATGCACGCCCGTGTCACCCTCTTACTATAGGAAAAGTATGGGTCGTTTTATTTTCCACGGCCATTCCGTTATTTAATTATATGGAATTAACATACCATTTATGCATGAATTTCAAAACTCTAGGCCTTGCTTTTCTTCAGTTCAAAACTGCATGAAGGGCAATAAAATATTTTACATAGCAAATCATTGGCTGTATCTAAGTGAAGCAGTTCAGAAGTCGGAAGAATGGCGAACTTGGAAAAAAGGCAATAATTCAAACCTGTTTTTATGGAATATAGCCACACGCTATCGAATGAGCTGCGCTATATACAAATATCATTATCCTACAGCTCAGATACTTTATAACATACTGCATTTTATTTTTTAGAGAAAAATGGCATTACTCTAAAAGTACAAGCCCGATGCGAAAAATTACAAGAGATCCGCTGAGCGGGGCAATATACGCCAGTTGGGGCTTAAAGTTGGAAAGAAAATAAGAGATGACAGAACTTTGTCAGTAGCTTAAATCTTCAATAATAAGGCAGATATAAAACTACAAAACAATCAAAGCTAATATGAAATTCCTAGACAAAAAGTACAAAGGGGCATAATTCCATCAACACTGCAAGTAGGGTTATGGCTCTTTTTCTCTGCATATCGTCTTCTATTTGTTCAAACTTTAATGAAGAAATCTCAAACGGTTTTCAAGCTATGGAGCAGATACAAATCTAATATGAAACTACTATATGAAAAATACAAAGGTGCACAATTCCGTCAAAACTGAAAGTAGGGTTATGGTTCTTTTCTCTGCACATTGTCTGATGATGCTTCATAGTTGTATCAACTTTTATGTAGAAGTCTTATACTGTTTTCGAGATATTGAGCGGACAAATAATGTTACCTTTGAACTGTGACCTCTAAGTGAGACCTTGACTTTTGTCGGACATTGTTGAAATGATGAGTTCTGCATGTTGTCCCGATAAGGTGAACATTTGCCCCAAGTTTCAAACTGAAAATCTTTCAAAGGGTTTAGGAGATATGGGGCGGACACGAACTTAATACAAATTACAATACGAAAACATACAAGGGGCGTAATGTTGTTAAAAGTTAAAATAGGGTCATGGTTCTTTTTCTCTGCACATCTTTTTGATGTTGCTTTATATCTATACAAACTTTCACGAAGAAATCATAGTCGTGAACGATTTTTGAGATATGGAACGGACACAAAGCTTATTAGAAATAACTATATGAAAAATACAAAGGGACATAATTCCATCAAAACTGAGAATAGGTTTATGTTTTTTGTTTTTTTTTCTGCACATCGTCTGATAGTGCTTTATATTTATACAAACTTTCACGAAAAAATCTTAAACGGCTTTCGAGATATGGAGCGAACACGAAGCTTATATGAAATTACTATACGAAAAATACAAAGGGATATAATTCCGTCAAAACTGAAAGTAGGGTTATGGTTCTATTCCTCTGCATATCGTCTGATGGTGCCTCATATTTATACAAACTTTCACGAAGAAATCTTAAAAGGTTTTTGAGATATGGAGCGGACGCGAAGCTTATATGAAATAACTTTATGAAAAGTACAAAGGGATATAATTCCTTCAAAACTGAAAGTATGATTATGGTTCTTTTCCTATGCACATCGTCTGATGGTGCTTTATATTTAAACAAACGTTCATGAAGAAATCTTAAACGGTTTTCGAGATATGGAGCGGACACGAAATGTTACTTTTTGACCTCTAAGTGTGACATTGACCTTTGTCGGACATCGTTTAAATTATAATCGTCTTGATAAATCAAACACTTGACCCAAGTTTCAAAACATTCTGTCAAGGGGTTACGGAAATATGGAGCGGTCACGAAAAGTTAACGGACGGACAGACGGACGGACGGACAGAGGGAGGCACAACATAATACGACCCGTCTTCGACGGGCGTATAAAAATGGAGGCTTATTTTTATGGCAATATAGTATATAAGTATATAAAGTATTAAAACCCTAATTTATAAGATGCCAAACCAAATTTTAATCGTTTTAAATATTTAATAGCACATAACAATATTGATCAGCATGTTATCGTTTAGTATCTAACACAAACAAGAAAGTATTAGCTTGAAGCACAGTCGTCTTGTATGGGGCTTATACTTCTTAAATGCTCTCAAATATGCATCTTATTATGCGCACTGAGAACCCTTCGATCAACAAACTGACATATATATCGAAAAATGCTAGTAAAACGAAACATCATTGCTAAAAGTAATATTCCACCATTCAAATGTTCTACAAAAATAATTTGCGGCCAAACTATATAGCCAAAGTCAAGTCGAGCATGTTTTTGCCTTTTGCCTTCTTCAGAGTTTTACAGAAAAAGAAATCAACCAATGAAAAAAAAAGTAAAAAAAAACTACAAAAAGTTAGGTTTCAAATAATCATTTTAGCTCCCAGTGCCTGTTTGATCGGATAAACACACCGTTTCAACGTAAAATTTACAACACACATCCTGCGTTAACTGATGGTCAGTTCGGGGTCAAAGAGTCCGTGGTCCTACAAAAGGTAAAAACGCCCAAACACAAATCGTTACGAAAAGCGGTTCAGTTTTCAAGTTGTGATAAAATGTGAGTAAATGTGCATAAATTGAGTCATAAAGGCCTAACTGGCAAAAAAAAAAAAAAAAAAAAGTTGCCGAATGTGTTTTTGAAAAATGACAAATCACTCAATATAATACAAATTTCAGCCCATCGAGCAAAGCAATATGATCAAAACTGAGTCAATAATTGGGGGCTCATGTCTGTACATATCATTTTTACCATTTAAGTCAGGTTCATGATATCGAAAGTAGGCATGCCAACAAAAATGACCAAACTCAGTTTTGAAAACCGTTTTATGTGAAACTCAAGGATGTTTTATTTGTTGAGAATTTGCTAATCATTGTCATTTGCAGTGACGTAGCTGTAGTGAGAAGATTGCAGGGACACCTCACGATAGAACATTTCCCTTACAATAAATTTATTATTTCTTTTACCACGAGAGAGCAATGGGGCTTTAACGCCCCGCATCCCACCCATATGAGATGGTATTTCAGACCACATTAAGCCGTCTCACACAGGGAGACAGAAACAAAAACTAAATCCGCAATATAGAAAACTGTTGACATTGAAAATATAAACAAAACACTGCCTTTATAGCTCGACTGACCTATACATTCCGCACCTACTGAAGGTACCGCAGACTTTTATCTGAAGGTAAGCCATGTCACTAGAGCAGAAAGTTTCACGGCAACTGATGAATCGATATGGTCTATCCAGAGACATGTACTCCCGCCAAAGACCTATTTCTCTAAAATAGAAGTCTCGCTAAATTTTATGATGTGTATCAATCCAAAGAGCCAGTACAAAACTCACAAATTCAAAGCATGGTAAATACTTCTCTTTCCCTTAATTTGCAAACTTAATATCAGCTCAAATTCTCTGTTTACAAAATTGTTAAAGTCTCCGTAGTGGTCTCAAGAATCACCTCAAATTCATAAATCAGCCTTATGAAATTCTGCTTCGAGATGGGGTTTCCCTTCTAAAGCAATAAAAAAAGTGTGTTTAAGACGGATCCAGAGTTTCGAAGGGGAAAACCCCGGTATTATAACCGAGGAAATAATTTTCCGTATGTCTCCATAAAAATCTTTGATGTGTTTCTAACCCATGCTGTGACCAATCAACATAATAAAATAATAATTTGAGCCGCGACACGACAAAACCAACAAAGTGGTTGTGCGCCCAGTGGAGACTGAGATCAGTCTGAGCACCCACCCGATCTGATCAGACTCTTTGCTAAGCGCTTAAAGGGTAGCTAAGGGTCTAAGCAAGCTCCATGTGGACAGGGAAAACTGTGATCAGTCTGGGCGAAAGCCCAGGCTGATCTGAGTCTGCGCTGGGCTCACAACCACTTGGTTGGTTTTGTCTCACGTCGCGGCTCATATGTTTTCATTGAATAATAAGATATTCTGTTACCACTTCTTCTTTGGAGCACTGAGTATTTTTATTATTATTATTTTTTTTTTTTTTTATAATTTCTGGTAAATTCAAGTGCAATTTATTCAATCAGTGGGAAAGTTCTACTATACAGGTATGCTCATGGACTGTCTTATAACTAATATCCTTCTCCTCAAAATTTCATTAGAAATAGTTTGAACTCATTTTGAAATAATTTGTACTTGTAACATTGTAAAAAATATGATTAGGAATGAAAGGGCTACCTCTGCATTTTAGTCTAGTTTTCTTTATAAGTATTCCATTCAGTGGTCATATTGGCAAAAATCCTCCACTTTAATATTAGCATAATAATATGAGAATCGGTTCCAAAATATACAGAAAATGAGTTAAAAAGACTGAAATGTATATAAATAGTAAAAGTACAAATCGATCTCTGTTAACACTTCTTTTAAGATATGAATGTCTCATAAAATCTTTTACATTTCTTCTTGCAGAGTTTAAAGCACAAAAGAATATGTCATGTATGCTGTTGCCATTGATCAGAATACTCATTGCCATTGATCATAATAATTGAGCCGCGACATGACAAAACCATCAAAGTGGCATGTGCGCCCAGCACAGACTCAAATCAGCCTGGGCATCCGCCAAGTCTGATCAGAGTCTTCGCTGTCCGCATGGAGATAGCTTAGACCTCTAGCTACGCTGTAAGCGCTTAGCGAAGAGGCTGATCAGACTAGGCGGATGCCCAGGCTGATCTGAGTCTGCGCTGGGCGCACAACCACTTTGTTGGTTTTCTCGTGTTGTGTTTTTTAATATGCTGCAGGAAGAAATGAAAAGGGTTTTGTAGACATACTTCTAATGAGCTTGTAAGGAGCGAGACGGTTCTAACGATGGTCACAACAACGATTTTTATGGAGACATATGGAAAATTATCCCTAAATTATCCCTGTTTCCCCTTCTGTATCTGGACCACTGATTACTATACGGTTATCCTTATCTGGGATTTTATAATTTTATGCCCACTGTCACTATCAGTATCATATACTCGAAAAAATAATATTAAGGGGTCATACTTTTACCCTGCGATTTCTGGAACATTTCAAACATTTGGTAAAATAAATCTTTTCTACCTTCCATTTCATTCATTTTGTAAGTTTTGTGCACATGAAGTTTGAAACTATAGCCTTTGTCTTGGCAAAGTCCAGCCTCCAATTCAAACTATCCCAAAAATCAAAGTGGTCAGAAGTCCATAAGGAGCAAATTCACCATAATTTTCGATTTGGCCAATTCGCGAATGTTTTTGCAAAATTGCTCGATAGTCATCATATTTAATCATTTTTAAGGTCAGCAAGCTGTAACAAGTTTAAAACTCTTAGCAATTTTAGAAGTTATGCCCTACCAAACTGACACACTATCAATTCTCTATGGGGATTCAAACCACTTTCATTTTGGGGGTAGTTTGACTTGAAGCCTGGACTTGGTCAAGACAAAGGCTATAGGTTCAAACTTCATGTGTATAAAACTTGTAAAATGAATAAAATGGAAGGTAGAAATTAGTTATTTTACCAAATGTCTGAAATGTTCCAGAAATCGCAGGGTAAAAGTTTTACCCCTTAATTTTTTTCGAGTATATTTTACGAAAAGAAGAAACAATACAAAAGACATACCTGAATAGCCCACAAAAACCAAGAATAATGCCAATTTTATCATTTTGTATGTCCTCCTGTGCTGTCCGTTGAAAGATAAGGAACCCCGAGTGAATACGCCACTGATCAGCGCCGGACACTCATCACTTTATATATGCCCTCATTAACACGGCGTGATTGAGACAATTAGAACTTGTCACATACTTGACAGCTGTCCTAAGGCTTTTTTGTTTATTTACTAATAACGACAATCTTTCTCAAAATTTTCTTTGTACATTAGGCCTTTTTATTTTTCGTCTTGTCAGTTAGTATCGTCTATTTTAGTGCTTGAAATGACTTTCATTTTTGTCTGTGCCATAAAACGAACTTTTAAATAAGAGCCGCGACACGAGAAAACCAACAAAGTGGTCGTGCGCCCTGCGCAAACTCAGATCAGCCTGAGCATCCACCCAGTCTGCTCAGACTCTTCGCTAAGTGCTTAAAGGGCAGCTAAGGGACTGAGGTACCTCCATGCGGACAGCGGAGACTCTGATCAGACTGGGCGGATGCCCAGGCTGATCTGAGTCTGCGCTGGACGCACGACCACATTGTTGGTTTTCTCTCGTCGTGGCTCAACTTAGGTTTTTGCCCCTACACTAATAAAGGACCTATGCTTTTTTGAACTGGAAAGACATTTTAGGAAAATATACCTAACGCCATTATTATTATTATTATTATTATTATTATTGTATCCGCTCTATAACTTTTAAAGGCTTTGGAGTTATTTTTTGTGGCATTTAAGTACATGAAGCGTCACCAGATGATGTGCAGAAAAACAAGAACAGTAACTCTACCTATATTTTTACGGAATTGTGCCCCTTTGTAATTTTCAGTATAGAAAACTGTCTGCTCTTTATTTTTACCATCAAAGATATTGTCACCGTCGGCAAAGTTTGGCATCAATACAAAGCATCATCAGACGATGTGCAGAGGACAAGGACCATGACCCCACCTCCGTTTTTATGAAATAATGCATAGTTTCGTTGGTAATTTTTCTTATGGAAGTCATGTCCACTCTATGACTGAAGCATCATCCATGGATGTGCAGAGAACGAAAACCCATAATATTCCACCTATAACTTTTATCAATTATGTCCCTTTGTAATTTTTAGTTTGACAACTGGTCCCCCTATAGGTTTAAAACCTTTACAGATATTTTCACAAAAAGTTGATGCAAATATAAAAACATTGTCAGTCGATGTTCAGAGAATAAGAACCATAATTCCATCTAAGTTTTTGATCAGGGGATGGGGAGAGGGCCGAGGCGGGGACGTCTGTTTTTGTTTAAAAAACAAACATCTAGTTTAAATTGTTATTAGCAATGGAAATCAGCTAAGTTCATTAAATGCGACAAAACTGCATTGCCTTAGAATGAGCTCCAAGAAGCGATTTGTACAATTTAATATGCACTTTATCACATTCAAATTCGCTGTGAACTCTTTAAGACATTTCAATTATCTCATCTACTGTCTTATGCCTTTAACATGGTCTATATGCTGATCGTCTGTTACTTCTATATAACTGTTGGTCTAACAAGAGTATCAGATCTATGCAAAACGGATGAGGTTAAACGAAACGTTTAACCTCATCCGTTTTGCATATAAGAATGAGTCGAAAATACATTTCTTATCTGTAAATAAAGCCCTACTCGGCTTTGAAACTGAGATGCTTCTCCGCAACCAAAAATTTTGCTGTGTTTATAATTGTGCTTTTAAATATTATTCCGAGGTATTTATATTGATTGATGTAACTCCAATTGTCTTCAACGGCAACAAATCTTAGTTTATGCCTTGACATGCGACCTGTTGAAGAAAAGGCCATGACGTCTGAATTATTTGCATTAAATCAGTATATTCAAATGTTTGTAAAAGAAAATGTATTTCCAGGTAAATTTGCATGGAAACGCTTGTATGTCAAAAAGAAGTTGCGATGTGGCATGACGGAATGAACAGTTCTGACTTTTTTCTGTTTTATCGGTTGCATAATTGGAAACTGGTCCTCTCTATAGCTTTAAAACCTTTATAGATATTTTCACAAAAGTTGGTACAAATCTAAAAGCATTGTCAGTTGATGTTCAAAAATGAAGAACCATAACTCAATCTAAATTTTTGATCAGGGGATGGGGAGAGGGGCGGGGACATCTGTTTTTGTTAAAAAAAAAGCAATGGAAATCAGCTAAGTTAACTAAATGCAACCAGACTGGCTGCCTTAGAATGAACTCCAATTAGCGATTAGTACAACTGAATATGCACTTTATCAATTGATTGATTGATTGATTGATTGCTTTGAGTATAACGACCGGCACAGTATTTCAGTCTATATCGGGTCGTCTCCAAGAGAGGGGGAGAAAGAGGAGAAATGATAGACGAGAGATAAAATGCCCAAACAACCCCCACCCGCACCTACTGCAAGCACAGTACGCCCTTGTTCTACAGTGCTCCAAATCAGTAGGACGCCTTGGCACTGGAAGTTATACTCAGCACCTTCACACCACTCGACCACCCCCGCTGTGAACGTTTAAAGATATTTCAATGATCTCATGTCTTCAATGGCTTCTGCCTTTAACAAGGACCTCTTTTTTAGTTACATTTTGAATTATATACTGACCGTCTTTTACTTCTACCGTAACTGCTGGTTTAACAAAAGAATCAGATATATGCAAAACGGTTTCTGTCGAAAAAACATTTCTTAACTGTAAATAAAGCCTTACTGGCTGCTTCTCTGCGACTGAAAATTTTGCCGTGCTGATAATTTTTAATGGGCCTTTAAATATTATCCCGAGGTATTTATATTGACTGAGGCACTCCAGTTGTCTTCAAAGGCAACAAATCTTAGTTTATGCCTTGACATGCGACCTGTTGAAGACAATGTCATGACATCTGGATTGTTTGCATTAAATGAATGAGTATATTCAAATATTTGTAAAAGAAAACGTATTTCTAGGTTTAGCATGGAAACGTTTGTACGTCAGAATGAAGTTGCGATGTGGCATGACAGAATGAACAGTTCTGACTTTTTTCTGTTTTATCGGTTGCATAATGTACATGAACCATATTATTTGTGGCGCATTGGTAAAGAATATCCTCAGCATTTGCACTGTTATAAATCAGTAATGCAAATGATAGCTGGTATATCTTATAACTTCACTGGCCCCTGTATATGTTCGTACTGTAACAGACATTATGATAATAGAGCAGATCATTTTATTTATGAATTATCTTCCCTCACAACTGAGCAAGCGATATTGTGGAATGATATTTGTTTGCTTAATGCAGGTACTTATACTCTGATGGGAAGTTTAGATAGGAAGTCACAGATACTTGCTCTTTTAGGAGAAAAAAATAGTTCTCCTTGTTGATATACTAGGTGATAATATCCAAGCCTTTTGGCATGTTTGCATTACAAACTTGGATAAAATGTGGTCAAAATTTTGTTATAGAAGAATTGTACAATATTCTGTCAGTTGCACGCCTTCGGGACAGCCTTTATGGAATTCTATAGCTCTATATAAAATTAGCATCATCCATGGATGTGCCGAGAACAAAAACCATAATATTCCACATATTTCTTATATCAATTTGTATCTTTTAGTTTTGAAACTGGTCCTCTCTATAGCTTTAAAACCTTTATAGATATTTTCACAAAAGTTGGTACAAATATAAAAGCATTGTCAGTTGATGTTCACAAATGAAGAACCATAACTCAATCTAAATTTTTGATCAGGGGATGGGGATAGGGGCGGGGACATCTGTTTTTGTTAAAAAAAAAACAAAAACAAAAAAACAATGGAAATCAGCTAAGTTAACTAAATGCAACAAGACTGTCTGCCTTAGAATGAGCTCCAATTAGCAATTAGAACAACTGAATA
The DNA here is from genome assembly GCA_963989385.1 of Ctena decussata. Taxonomy (NCBI): domain Eukaryota; kingdom Metazoa; phylum Mollusca; class Bivalvia; order Lucinida; family Lucinidae; genus Ctena; species Ctena decussata. The sequence goes on from OZ022504.1 coordinate 48,357,577, forward strand.
TGCACTTTATCAATTTATTGATTGATTGATTGATTTGAGTATAACGACCGGTACAGTATTTCAGTCTATATCGGGTCGTCTCCAAGAGAGGGGGAGAAAGAGGAGAAATGATAGACGAGAGATAAAATGTCCAAACAACCCCCACCCGCACCTACTGCAAGCACAGTACGCCCTTGTTCTACAGTGCTCCAAATCAGTATGACGCCTTGGCACTGGAAGTTATACTCAGCACCTTCACACCACTCGACCACCCCCGCTGTGAACGTTTAAAGATATTTCAATTATCTCATGTCTTTAATTAGCTTCTGCCTTTAACAAGGAACTCTTTTTTAGTTACATTTTAATTTATATACTGACCGTCTTTTACTTCTACCTAACTGCTGGTTTAACAAAAGTATTAGATATATGCAAAACGGATGAGGTCTAAACGTTTCTGTCGAAAAAAAAACATTTCTTAACGGTAAATAAAGCCTTACTGGCTGCTTCTCTGCGACTGAAAACTTTGCCGTGCTTATAATTTGTAATGTGCTTTTAAATATTATCCCGATTTATTTATATTGACTGATGCACTCCAATTTGTCTTAAACGGCAACAAATCTTTGTTCACACCTTGACATGCAACCTGTTGAAGAAAAGGTCTGATTTATTAAATGTCCCCTATTTTTACAATAATGCATAAAATCTTAACTTCTTTTCGAATCAATATCTGGAGTCGATAATAACATCAAATCATCTACATATAACAAATGGTATATGAGTCTCTTGCATCATATATGTATAGAACAGGTGCATCATCCACAGACATTACATTTGTGAATATAATAAAGAGCCGCAACACGAGAAAACCAACAAAGTGGTTGTGCCATCCCCCGCTCGCCCCACTGACTCCAAACGGGTAACAGTTACATTAACAAACAACGCAAGTAGTACAATGGTAAACTAAAATGGACATTTCTTTCAAGGTGCGTTGTCAAAAAAGCGCCTGAATCAAACATAAATATACTGAAAAAAAAGTTACATGTATTTTCAATGCATGTGTTCCTGTGTATTCAGATTTTGCCAATTTTATTTTATGTCTAACTGACAAAAGGCATTCGGAGTTCAGAAAATGAACTTGATAACACAATAAAAACTGCGAGATTAATGTCTCCATATTAGAATGATTCAATGCTGGTTCAGCATTTAAAAGTGAAAAGGACCTCTGACAGTTGTAATGTAAATTTGCCTATAAAAGTGGTCAAAAATGAACTTTTGGTATACTTCAAAATTTCCACTGAAATGTTTTCCTCGGAACTCCCTATAATTAGCACAAAAACATTTTTTTTTTCGATTATTAAACACATAGACTCAGATTTTTGGTGTAAAAAGCAAGGTTTTAAAATTACATGTATGGAAAGTAGGAAAAGTTTTATATAGATACCCCCCCCCCACCTCCTGCCTCAGCTAGCCACTTTGCATGTATGCGTGTACTGTCAATATACATATTATATGTGAGTGGCAAGCTGAGGCACGTGGGGGAATGATAGTCTACAGCTGAAAAACTGATTAGTGGGTTGGGTAATTAGACCACTTGCATCTTAAAATCAGGCTATCATACTTCTTATTTACATATTATTGCATGCTATATGCAGTTGTAGTGTTTACTTTATTTTAAGCATGTTTAACAAAATAAAATTCAGTAAATAAGAAAAATCGAAAATTTTATGTATTTTGGATGACCGAAAATTCCACTTACCCCTTTTGAGGAAGTCAGTGAGAGTTAGTCTGCAAATATGATTTTTTTTTCTTTCTCAAAATCAATATGAAAACTTCTTTATAATGCATAAGTCTACATGTTAATGCTAAAATCATCAACATAGGCTTCCCATGGAAGCTGCGGTACTTTGTCGTAATATAGGCAAATTTGCATCTACACTGTCAGAGGTCCTTTGAAATGCTTTTTGACGACCCGTATTTCACTCAAGTTGTCAGCCCATGTGGGTAAGTCACTTCTGAGATGTTTATCAGGCACTACATGTAGTTGTAACGAAAACGGTCAAACCGTCGCTTCCAAAGGGCTGATCAGTGAAGCACAAGGGGCGCTTTTCAGGACACTTGACTTTGACGGTCATCCTATGCACTGAAAATCTCAGACAATGCAAGGTGATATACCACGGACAATTAACCAGTTAGGGTGGTGCGATGGTGCTTTGTATAACTTCCAGTGCCGTGGCGTCTTACTGATTTTGAACATTGTAGGGCAAGGGCCTACTGTGCTTGCAGTAGGTGCGGGTGGGATTGTTTAGACATTTTTCTCTCGGTTATCATTTCTCCTCTTTCTCCCTCTCTTTAGGAGACGGCCCGATATAGACTGAAATACTGTCTTAAAGGGCCTTTTTTTTGTTTTTTTGTTGTTGTTGTAACAGTTGTTTTTGGCATTTAAAAGAATTTACAGATTCAAATTGCTTTGCGTCAACAGGTAAATAAGTCCATGCTATAACACTCGACGGCAAAAAGAATTGAAATATCGGTTAGTTCTGGCATCAATAGTTTGTAAGTCATTTGAATTCTTGAGGCTGTACCGTAATGTTGAAAGTAAAACAGTTAAACAGTTTGGCTGTATTCAGCAGTTATTGGAAGAATAAGTCAGCTTTTAAAGCCTTTGCGTGAGACAGTAGGCCAAGATAGAAAAATCTCAGACAGCTCCAGGAGGCGATTTCTTGTTCGATGGTGAGATCTGCTTCCGATGGCCACGATAACATCGTTGCGTAAATCAGTGAGCTGCCTCAACTGGATCTACACTGTTGGTCCTCTAGTCTTAATATGATACAGCTTAGACGAAATTTTTAGAAACGAAATTTTCAGAAAAGTACTGTGACCTACGGAAATATCGTCGACGGCATTTTTGGCGCCCTGAGGGTTGATTCTATATTTTAAAGGTATACTAGGACAAAATGACATTAACTGCGGTATTTGCAGTAAAAGTGAAATTTGGCAAAATTATGATACTGTTTGTCCGACAACGACAGTAATTAATCCATTTCATTATTAGCTAACAGCAATGCCCCGCGTCCCCAGGTTTTCACTTACTGCACACGTTTAATCAACGATGACAACCTACGTCATAGCAGTGATATCGTTGCCGTACGGTGACGTGAATAAGGTAATTATTTTGCATAATTTAAGTGTTGCAAAACCAATTAGTAAGTCGATGTTTTTAAACTCATTACTACCAGAATTAAACGCAACAAACTTTCTGCATCTGCAACGCCTAAAATATTATGATCTGTATCGATGCTGCTTATTAAGCATTTTTACCTCAGATGTCCACATCAGAAATTGTGCAGGGGTGTTAGATCTTACCATTTGGGTCATGTCCTAGATATCTGGATCATATGAACCGCGACACGACAGAACCAACAAAGTGGCATATGCGCCCAGCGATGACAGATTATCCTGGGCATCCGCCCAGTCTGATCACAATCTTTGCTGTGCGCTTAACGGGTAGCAAAGTGTCTAATCTAGCTCACTGCGAACAGCAAGGACTCTGACAGACTGGGTCGATGTCCAGGCTGATTTGATTGCCTGTTGGGCGCATATGGCACCTAGTTGGTTTTGTCTTGTCGCGGCTCAAATATGCTTGTAGGCCGCATCGGCTCCTTTTCTTGTGTTACAACCTATCTTTTATTTTCACCTACGGAAATAGGAAACTTCCACTATTTCTTCAACTTGACTGGCCGTGGAATGAATAGTCCCGACATCTGCGCTGTGACGTAGTTTGTTATCCCTGTAATTGATGCAGGGGCGATAGTACCCAATAAATAATCCGGTGACACGGGCAATGTCCTGTTAACACGCAAAATGATAAACCTGACGTCATCTAAACATATCTTTTCCTCTCGTAAATCTTACATTTATATTTCCTGTTCTCTCTGTGTGTCTACGAGTATAATCCCAGCAGGCACAAGACGTGGAAATTCAGAATTTCAGTCTATATCGGGCCGTCTCCCAGAGAGAGGGAGAAAGACGAGAGAAACCCCCACTCGCTCCTACTGCAAGCACAGTAGGCTCTAGATCTACAATGTTCCAAATCAGTAGGTTCTGGAAGTTATATACAGCACCATCCGACCACCCCCGCGTCGGCTAAGTAAGCAAAAGTTGTATCTTTAAAAAATGGCGGGTGTGGTCTTGGTCGGGCGATTGAGCTGGGTAACTTACAGTGCCGGGGCGTCCTACTAATTTGGATAATTGCAGGGCAAGGGCATACTAAGCTTGCACTAACTGCGGGTTGGAGAAGTTTGTCTTTCTTCCCTCCACTATCATATCTCATTTTATCTCTCTCTCTCTATCTCTCTCTCTCTCTCTCTCTGGAAGACGGATAGATATAGACTAAGATACTGTCTCAGAGAGTCGTTTAACAAAATAATAATAATAAAAAAATGGCGGAAAACATGATGGTTTACCGATACATGGAGCTGAACTAGGGTAGATTCGGGTAGCTTCGGACAGCAGGTAAATTCGGACAATGACATTGTTTTCTTTATATGTCAGTTGTTGAAGAAATAGATCAGCTCTAGCTGTGAACTGTTGAGTAATAATTCACTGTTTGGAGGTCGGTTGTAAAGTAGATTATATCACGAGCGCTAGAGCTAGAGTTGAACTATTTCGATTCTAACACTCAAAAAGGCTGAAAAAGTATTGTTTTCATTCAAACTCTCCCAACCTTTCTGCCAGCGCGTTCATGCTCCCGCCAATATTCTTAACTGTATCTACGTTAAATGTACGTTTTAGGGCGATTTTTAATAAAAAGAGACGTTACACCGTCTAACGTCTCAAAACGTCACAAAATTACGTCAGTAATGCCAGTGACGTCAGCAATAAGACTCACGCGCTCTGAAACAATGAATTGTTGCAGAATAAAACACGGAAACTTTCCATTGCTTCTATAGGCGCACAGTGTTAGAATTAAGAAATAGATCAGCTCTAGCAGTGAATTGTTGAGTAATAATTCACTGTTTGGAGGTCAGTTGTAAAGTAGATCATATCACGAGCGCGGAGCGCGAGTGATATATCTACTTACAACTGACCGACAAACAGTGAATTATTACTCAACAATTCAATGCTAGAGCTGAACTATTTCGATTCTAACACTCAAAAACGCCGAAAAACTATTTTTTACATTCAAACTCTCCCAACCTTCCTGCCAGCGCGTTCATGCTCCCGCCAATATTCTTAACTGTATCTCAGACAAACGTACGTTTTTATGGCGATTTTAGAAAGAAAAAGAGACGTTACACCGTCTAACGCCTCAAAACGTCATAAAATTACGTCAGTAGGTGCAGTGACGTCAGCAATTAGACTCACGTGCTCCGAAACAGTGAATTGTTGCAGAATAAAACACGGTAACTTTCCATTGCTTCTATAGGCGCACTGTGTTAGAATTGGAATTAAAACAAATATAACTGGACAAACGGTGAATTTTCACTGTTTGCAATGGTATGTCCGAATTTACCCGCTGTCCGAAGTTACCTGACTCTACCCATTAAACTGTAACAACCGAGCGGTATGGGTGCTGTTTTCTATATATTGAGTCAGGATGACACCGTAGACTATCTCTCAGGAATAACCAACGGAAATAAACACATAACGACCCAGAATATGATTACATAAGATTTAATAAATTCTCTTATGCTTCACATCAAACAAAATATATATAAAGAATGTATTTGTTGCCTTTTCCAACGAAACTGGCCCTCAGTCCTTGTAAAATCTAACAATTCATAAGAACAATTTCCCTTAACGCGCCCCAGTGCAATCTTCGTGACTGCACTATAAATAGTAACAACAACAAACCCCAATGGCGCGTGATTCAAACAGAAACAGCAACCCCTGTATACACGGCAACCGAAACGCAGCGTATCCTCTCCGCAGATACTGAACTGAAGGCCTGGATGAAAGATGACGTTTGTTTATATAGTCCAGCGGCCCAGCACACCAGCAAGACGTTGGAAATTCAGCGCGTGACTGAGTTCGGCTGGATTTCCAACGTCGCCGGTCGGCTGGTCGCTGAACCCAGCAAACATCTCGCTGGAAAATGTAACGTCAACGGGTGGGGTAATTATAAGTGAAATTTAGAATTATTTAACCATTAACCAATATTCCTTCTACTAACCGAAACTATGACAGAAATACTTTGAAGTAAAATGTCTTGACTTGCTACAGAAAGCTAAAGCTTGTTATGACGTCACAACAACTGGTAATTGACGCAACATCAACAGAATGATGACCTCATAAGTCGACACGTGGTCTTCAATTATGAATTAAATAAACAATTAAAATCAGTTATTACAAGACAGGATGACTCTAAATGGATGGAATGATTATAGAATTAATGAATAATGACATATAAGGCAATAACAAGGCTTAACAACAGTTTGAATTCTGGATTTAAAAACATGTAAGTACAAGGGTTGATCCAGAAGTAATGTCACTGTGTCCACTGCGCGTTTATTCATCGTAGCATTATTATAAAAATCATATCAAGCGGCACTGTAATTCAGTTCTGATTTACAGAATAAATATATAATTGGAATCGTTTTTCTTTCGAATTATATAGACGTTCAAAGTATGCCACCGATGCCATCGCGCCGCACGTCAGAATAACGTTAATTACAGGAACATAATTTTCAAAGGCAATCACAAATCAAAATAAAACTAACGCGCCAAATCAGATGAGAGTTTGATACGATGACGAAATATATTTTTGTCGCCAAACGTTGAAATTTTAATATCGTCACTGCAGTTTGAAGTTTGCTAGCTAGGGCTAATGCTTGTTACTGCCGAGAGTAAAAGTGTTGATTTCTGACAAAAACGCGTCAGCTGATATGGGCGGTTTTGCCTCGATTTTGGAATATCACCATTAGAGACTCTAGAGCTGTTTAGTTAGACATGTGGTGAAATAACAGTTATTATGAGGCTTGTTTAAAGCTGCAATCAGCGCGATACGCGTGCAGATGAGTCGCTAGAGGATAGTATGAAAACCGGAAGACCTTTATGTGCAATGTCAGACAAAAACGTCACTCTTGTTTGGACCCCATATATGAAGATCAGTGTTCTGAAATTCGAATACTGTGTAACATTCTTAAATTGAGTTGCGGGGCCCTTCAAGTAATATTAAAGATGAGATAAACATGGGTGAAGAGACATTAGTGTTATGCTGGAACAGCGAATATGCTTCTTTGGACATGACACAATATCGAAATTTCATCTGGTGCGTCAAAAACGTCATTGACGCGCGGCGCGTTTCGTTACCATGCCTTCTGTCCATCTCAGTATCTCAGTTACTGTGCACTGCATTTCATTGACATTTTCAGCCCATAATGCAAATAGATTAAGGTACTTGGATACGAAATTTTATTGGTCTCCCTTTATTCGTCATGATTTTATAGCTGCAGTGACATTACTTCTGGATCAACCCTCGTACTTCAGTCCCCACCCGTTGGTTCTTTACAAACAATAAACAAGATAAAATGACATATTGACAATATGACCAAGCATCTCCGACAGCTGAGACAAGAATTGTAACACGTGTGTGTGTGTGTGTGTGTGTGTGTGTGTGAGAGAGAGAGAGAGAGAGAGAGAGAGAGAGAGAGACGAAGTTTGAGGGAGATAGATCTGAAAGAGAAAGACTCTTCCAAAATATATTAGTTACTAAAGAGAGCATAATCTCATGAACCATAACAACAGCAGCCCCGAGTGCAGACAGAATGCAAAGTGAGAGATAGACAGAGGGATAGACAGACAGTGCCCCAAAGAACCAAAATGAGATGCAAACCCCTAACATAGGGTAAACAACACATCAACTAAATGCTTCGAGAAAACAAGTAAAAGTCCTCGACTTTTACATTTACCCCCCTCTCTGTCCTCATAAGCTGAAAATAGAAGTTAGGTAAGCTAGAAAAGCATTATAGTAGAAGTGTAGAAATTCAATTTTAGATACAATTCTTTAACAATAGTCTCTTATTCTGTTTGTAGGAGAAAGTTTTAATGTCTCTTAGGAGGAACTATCTCTTATTCTGTTTGTAGGAGAAAGTTTTAATGTCTCTTAGGAGGAATTACAATGGAGTTTTTGACACAGATTTCTTCTTCTTCTTTTCAGGTTCGGGAGTTGAAGGAGGAGGAGAAGAACTTCGTCTTTTGAAAAGTGGTCTAGACCGACAGTTTGCAGAATGATTATCCCGTTCCCGATCCCTATCATCTAAGCGACGTAGGAAGGCGGATAGAGTGTTCCTCGTCATCTCAATCTGGAATGTCTTCTTCTTGAAGGCACTCACAAGGTTCTTGGACATTTCCAGGATAGCCTTGGCTACTCCAGAGTCCCGGTCATGCTCGTGAGCAGATGATCTAAGAGTGGAGCTATCAGCAGATCGTCTAACATCATCATACTGAAACATCTCATCAGTCATAACACCAACTGACGTTGTTTCAACCAGAGTAGAGGAAGAAGGCACAGTGGGAACAGTAAACAGAGAAGTAGTAAAATCCACTGGCGCAGCAGGAGAGAAGGGAGATGAAGCCACTTGACTGGGCAACGTCGTTGGAGTCCTAAGTACATCAGACACTGTGGTTATTGTACTCTGAGCAGGCATCTCAGAGGGAACTACCATTGGTGCTGTAACGTTGGCTAGAGGAACAGAAGAACTGGATGAGTGTGGCACATGTGGCGTTGAAACTTGATATGGAGGAGTTGCTTGATGTGTTGATGCTGTCAAGGTAACTGGTACAGAAGGAAAGAGTGGCATTTGAGATGAAGCTTGGTAGACTGGAATTCCCTGAAAAGATGAAGCAGTGGTCAGGACTGGCGCTAGAGACGAGACAGGTGTAGGAACATACAGAGCTTGTTGATTCTGCCGTACTTCAGCTGGCTGGTATGGAGAAAACAATGAAGTAGCCTGTGGACCAGTAAACATCCTGGTAGGTGCTGGAGGCAGTACAAGTGGTGGCAGGGCTGCTGGCAAAGGAGTGAATCTCTCATCTGGTTTATGATCCAGGAGGGTGTCCAGAAAGTTTTCTGTCTCAGACGGTCTCGTAAACGTGGCAACAGGCTTCCTCCTGCGCTGCCATTCACCATCAGATGCTTCTTGTGACAGTCTCTGGTAATCTTGGCCCTCAACAAGATATCTGGGATTCATACTCTTCTTAAGAACCCTGGTTTCATCAATGGAAACTCCTTTCTGCTTCAAGCTGTTCAGCCTCTGGTTATGGAGTGGGTAGACATCCTCCCGTACATGCTTCCGTAAAGCTTCTTCCTCAGTAGTACGGAACAAACAAAGCGAACAGTAGAAGGAGATTCATCCAGGCGCACATGGTCTTTGTAGAAGTGGGATATGACCCGGCGGCGCTCTCCTACATGGTTACATTCTAAGCATTTGTAAGCCCGTCCCCGACTGTTTAGGTTGATCTTTGACATGGTTATGAAGAACACAAGGGACAAATATCTCTTACTTTGCTGAAGCAAGCATTTTTAACTTCTATCTGAATGCATGCACCTCCATGAGAGATCCCTCTTATATTGAAATTGAACCCTCTTTTTATACAAAGGGGAACAGCTGTGACTTCCTCTTCAAGTCTTCCCTGAATAGGAATCCCTTCTTAAAGGGCTCCACTATTAAATAGAAAAATTTGCTTCTTGGGGCTATTAGGAAAATCAAAACCACGGCATCAACTTCAGAACCGAAATCGTCCTGTCATACTAGTGACTCCTTGAGTCAAAAAGAAATTGACTTTATACATTGCCTGGTAGCTTCCGCTGAGCGAGAAACAAATGAACCGTCCCTAAACAAACCGCAAGTTACACATCGGGCTCAGGGTCAAGTGCTGAAGCAAGGTCAAATGAGACCGCAGCAGAAAAATCAAGGTCAACACCAAGGTCAAAATCGCTTTGCCAATATGCAATGCTATCACTGTTTGAATTTTGGACACATAAAACGCGACTGTCCAATCCCACTTCTGACACCAAAAATATATTGTAACAACCGAGCGGTATGGGTTCTGTTTTCTATATATTAAGTCAGGATGACACCGTAGACTATCTCTCAGGAATAACCAACGGAAATAAACACATAACGACCCAGAATATGATCACATAAGATTTAATAAATTCTCTTATGCTTCACATCAAACAAAATATATATAAAGAATGTATTTGTTGCCTTTTCCAACGAAACTGGCCCTCAGTCCTTGTAAAATCTAACAATTCATAAGAACAATTTCCCTTAACGCGCCCCAGTGCAATCTTCGTGACTGCACTATAAATAGTAACAACAACAAACCCCAATGGCGCGTGATTCAAACAGAAACCTACAGGCAACCCCTGTATACACGGCAACCGAAACGCAGCGTATCCTCTCCGCAGATACTGAACTGAAGGCCTGGATGGAAAATGACGTTTGCTTATATAGTCCAGCGGCCCAGCACACCAGCAAGACGTTGGAAATTCAGTGTGTGACTGAGTTCGGCTGGATTTCCAACGTCGCCGGTCGGCTGGTCGCTGAACCCAGCAAACATCTCGCTGGAAAATGTAACGTCAACGGGTGGGGTAATTATAAGTGAAATTTAGAATCATTTAACCATTAACCAATATTCCTTCTACTAACCGAAACTATGACAGAAATACTTTGAAGTAAAATGTCTTGACTTGCTACAGAAAGCTAAAGCTTGTTATGACGTCACAACAACTGGTAATTGGCGCAACATCAACAGAATGATGACCTCATAAGTCGACACGTGGTCTTCAGTTATGAATTAAATAAACAATCAGTTATTACAAGACAGGATGACTCTAAATGGATGGAATGATTATAGAATTAATGAATAATGACATATACGGCAACAACAAGGCTTAACAACAGTTTGAATTCTGGATTTAAAAACATGTAAGTACTTCAGTCCCACCCGTTGGTTCTTTACAAACAATAAACAAGATAAAATGACATATTGACAATATGACCAAGCATCTCCGACAGCTGAGACAAGAATTGTAACGCGCGCGTGTGTGTGTGTGTGTGTGAGAGAGAGAGAGACAGAGACAGAGACGAAGTTCTCTGAAAGAGAGAAAGATTCTTCCAAAATATATTAGTTACTAAAGAGAGCATAATCTCATGAACCATAACAACAGCAGCCCCGAGTGCAGACAGAATGCAAAGTGAGAGATAGACAGAGGGATAGACAGACAGTGCCCCAAAGAACCAAAATGAGATGCAAGCCCCTAACATAGGGTAAACAACACATCAACTATAATGCTTCGAGAAAACAAGTAAAAGTCCTCGACTTTTACAAAACATTAAGAATTATAGTAGGCCTATGCTTTTCTCAGATCTTGCCAGGGTCACTGATGAGGCTTGAGTAGCCGAAACTTTAAAGTATGGCTCGTGCTCCTTCTTTTGAATGTACTAGAAAAGAGCCCGCGCAAGCGCGGAAATATTTCATGATGGTCAAGTTTATATAAAAAAGCGAGTTTAATTTTTCAATGTAAATGGCCTTAGGCCCAGGTGAAGATATGACCTTTACCATGAATACTCACTAAAGCTTCATTTACCTAATTAGTTGTCTGCATCTACAAACTTTCAGGTAGCAGACTGCATTGTTTCTAAAAAAATCAACTTTTTTCACTTTTTCCTATAGAAAAACCTAAGTGACACAAACGTTGACCTAGCCGTAAAACAGATCAAGGTCATCCCAGGGTCATCATTTATATAAATTTTGTTGAGCTTTTGAGTCCTTGATGCGACATGCTAAGTTTCAAGATCATAGGATTTGTGGTTCTGGGGGAGAATTGGTTGATTTGATGCTTAACGTCCACGGTAAACAGCTAAGGTCATGTCGGGACGGTCAGTCAACCTAACCACACTATTCCTGGGCAGGCTTAGACCTCGTAAGCGGTTAACCAGTATTAAGTGCACATACTTTCGCTAGTAACTGACAACTACCCTTCTTGAATCAGCGGAAGGAGAAACGAAAGCATGTGGCCAGACCGGGTTTCGAACCCAGGACCTCTGACTTATGAGTCAGGTGCCCTACCGATTGCACTACGCGGCCCGGCGTGGTTCTGGGGGAGATGATTTTTGAAATTTTTTACCATAATAAATGTTTGCCATCTTGGTTATGTGACCTGTCCTGGGTATTTTTTTAAAAAAATTGGGTCCTGGAACGTTTTTGGGGAAATATTCAAGCCCTCTGAAGACTAAAGGCTTATTTATTGAAATTGATTTGTCTGCTTCGCTGGAAAAAAATGCCCTTTCTTACCTGGCGCATGTGTGTTAACCTTAGACATTTTTAATTTTTGTCTTTTCGAAAGTTCAGTTCAGTTTGAATTCTCCTAACGACGTTCCCCAAGTGGCTCAGCGGTACGTAACCATAGCCGCACACACTTGGCGCCGTGTGTCCGTCCAACTTTTCGAAAGACCATGTGCGTTGAGCTTTATTCTTCAATGGGCGAGTAGCCGCGTTGAGCTTTATTTTTCAATGGGCGAGTTCGACTGGCTACTCGTATTGACTATCGTTCTGGAAGAAAATGGGTCGTTTCGAGCCAGGGCCGTCGGGACTATGACCATTTAGTTCTTCATCCGTTTAGACATATGAGCAAAAATACAAAAATAAATCGTTATTTATGGGGAATGACGTACGTTCATGAGTCGGATTTTTGCATTAGAACAAGCTAAAGTTGGACTTGCTAAGCAGCGCGCCGATATAACGACGCAGAACCGAAACGACCGGATTAATTTAAAACGTGTATTCGAGTACACGATAATTTCACTCGAACGCACCCATTGTTGACCAAAAAAATTCGACCAATAGTCGAAGTTTCTAGAAAAATACTTGGGAGAATTTAAAATGAAAGACGAATTTAATTCCCAAATTCTTTAGATCTACGTGAAACTAAAACACACGCTAACCGAAATTATCAATGATAGCAATATGCGAAAGAACCAGCATAGAAACTACGCTTGAAAATGCCACCAATTTTGCAGTTTATGCGTTACTTCGTTTATTTAGTATTATAGATACTCTACTCTTGAAGGAAACTTTTTTAGATTAAAGCGAGCACTCGCTTGCAGGCGCGTAGCGCCTGCAATTCAAAGCTCCGAAGGACCTTTGAAAGAGCGGGAGGTCTATGGTAGAGGATTGGTAAAGCATATTTTTGCCTTTGAAATACATTACTTTCAATGGAATTTCTTTCGTAGCGACACCAAACGAAGTGACATTTCTGTCGCTACGTTACGTAATGACGTCAAACATTCCATTTCAAAAACAAAAACCATATGGCGTCAACGTTTACCGCTTGTGTGCTTTGATCACTACATGGTGATTCACAAAATGCAAGGAGGCTGAGCGTTGGGTGAAGATTGAAAGAAATAGAAAGCGCCGCAGAGAAGAAACTGAAAAATAAAATTAAGCCAGTTCTCCGAGGGGAAAAATTAGGAGGGGAAAGCTGTTCTCGGTCAGTTTCTTATCCGTTTGTAAGATTGAGTTCGCAATTGTTGAGTTGCAATAACTTTATTACAAATTTCAAACGACAACTTGTGGATCAGGGTCTACACTTCGACTATGCATTTTATTCGAACCTTTAGAGTTAACATGGTAACAGCCAAAATGGCTTTATCATACCACCCATACATTGTAAAAAGCGATGTGCTCGCCTAAAGGAAATGCCTATTTTCATATTAGTTTGAAATCACTGCAGCTGGTGTTGTGTCGTGTGGCGGCCGTAAAACGTCTCCCCGTACATCATTCATTGTCGTAAAACATCTCCCCGTACATCATCCATAGTGCAGATCATATCTTATTTTTGTCCTTTGTGATTGTATTCTGAGAAATCAGAAATATTTGAATGGTTTAGACTTTTATTCTAGATAGCCTAATCGCTTTTTAATCGTTTGGAGTCTTTTTGATACTTATCAGTCCTTGAATCGACTGCCCTATAAATATTAGAAATTACATTATGCTTTTCTCTGGCTTTCGTCACCAGATCATGTCAGGGTCAGTGTTGAGGCTTGAGTAGCCGAAACTTCTAAGTTGGCCCATGCTCCTTCTTTTGCATGTATACTCTGTTCTTGAAGGAACTCTTTTACATTATAGTTGGAAATACACGTAAGTCAACGAAAATTCGGAATTTGATGAAATATTTATGGCCACTGACATAGCTTCCTTGATCACAGATCCTGGTAAATAATTGTCCTTGGACGTATTACCAGTAAACAATTCTGATCTGATCCAATACAGTTTAATGCCTTGTCAGTATGTCTGATGTGAACAATAAGAATCGCCTGTTTTATGCAACCTCCCCTCCCCAACCCCACATCCCTTGGGAAGCTCTTGTTGGTAGCAGCAAAGATAAATCGGCATTCACACGAAGTACATGTAGGTGTTGCCTTAATTTTTTAGAGCGGTACTAATTGCTCCGAGAGGTACTACTGTCAGGCGAAGATGCCATGAAACTTTCGCCATCGATATTGGCTAAAGTAGGGAGTACTGTGCTTGCAGTAGGTGCTGGTGAAGGCTGTCAGACTATCGAAACAGCCTCCACCTGCACCTACTGAAAGCACTTTTGGCTTGCCGCTTCGGCGGCGAGCCATATATTCAGACAGGTTATGACTTCCTGTCATGCGCACTCCAGCAGAAGACGCTGATTTGTTCCCAGCTTCGAGAATGGTTCATAATTGCAAGTGGAGAACCAATATATGGAGAGCGTCTACGGGGCGCAACTTCGTTTGTCTGTTTCTTTTACCTAAGCACCGAAACATCACGACACGCCACAATCTGGCACACCAAATAATCGAACATGTCTAGCATCTTTTGCCTTACTGAAAACATGAGTTATTATTTTTTTTTATTTATTTATCCAGTGTATTTGAATATTTCTTAATTGTCCACTGTCAAATAAGGTCAAATAACGACATGCGCAATTCGCGGGCATTATGTAAAATATGGACTGGACTTGGACTCTGGACTTTGGACTCTGGACTTCGGGCTGTGTAAAACCTGGATTTCAGACTTTGTACAACCTGGACTTTGGACTCTGGAGTTTGTAAACTTGGACTGAAATATTTCAACAATAGTTGTTATGCCTGTACAAACAGTGTAGAGTGTATATCCAAATTAGACTATTGGTTGGAACAGTCTGATCAGGGTCTGTGCCAACAGCCTTATTTAAAGGCATTTACTGGTTTTACAGACAAGGTGTTTGATCGTATTTACTAGATTTTTTTTTTTAATTTTTTTATAAGCGTACATTGAAATTCAGTTTCTTATTTTTTCATAAACGAACAATGTTATTGATTTTAATGTAAGTGTCTTACTGAAAAAAATTCAATTCAGGAAACACAACATGTGTGGGAAAATATCAGTATCTTACAGTTGCCATCAAATCATCCTTTTCTAGGCCTATGCAATTTTAACAGTTAGCTTCCTTTTTGAATAAAAGTTGCTAAAATTTAGAGGGTCAAGGCAGCGTAGCGCAATCGGTAGCGCGTTTTGACTCAAGAGCCTGAGGTCCCGGGTTCGATACTCGGTCCGGCCACATACTTTCGTTTTTCCTTTCGCTGATTCTAGAAGGGCAGTTGTCAGTTACTGGTGAAAGTATGTGCACTTAGTACTGGTTAACCGCTTAGGAGGTCTAAGCCTGCCCAGGAATAGTGTGGTTGCGGTTACAGACCGTCCCGACATGATCATAGCTGTTTATCGTGGACAATAAAACAACAACATAATAATAACTACTAAAATATAGAAGACTTCTTTCTTCTTTTGCATTAAATCCCTGTATAATGACAAAATATGTCATGACCAAGGACAACACGCTAGATTCTGAAAACAAACATCCTGTGGAAGCAACAAAAATACATTGACTTGTAATCATTACCAATTACCAGTTATACTCCATACCGCAGACTTGCTGGGCCGCATAGTGCAGTCGGTGGTGCGTCTAACTAAAAAACAGAGGTCCCGGGTTCGATATTCAGTCCGGCCACTTACTCTCGTTTCCGCTTCCGCTGAGTCAAGAAGGGCAGCTGTCAGTTACTGGCGAAAGTTAGTGCACTTAGTAATAGTTGAGCGTTTAGGATGGCTAAGCCTTCCCAGGAATATTGTAGTTAAATTAACTGACCGTCCTTGTAGCTGTTTACCGTGCACGTAAATCAATAACACAACAACAACATACCACAGGCTTAACCAGTACTTATAACTAAACTCAGTGATGACAATATACTAAAAAGAATAAGCTGAATATTTGCAGACGATCTCTGGCAACTGTTTGGGAAGGAACTATCATTTTCAATGAGACAAACAGTCATTAAAGTTGTTTCCCCTTTTAATAATAGCGATTGTTGCGGACGGTAAGATTTTTCCCTACCAATCTGTCACTCTGTCACAAATGAGGCTAGTAAGACGAACTACTTCCACTATTTCCTTCTCATATCAGCAGTCATGAACCATATATCATCTTATGTGTAAGGGACTTGTAAAAGAATTTTTCCAATGTAAGATGTATTTTTTCAACATCAAGACTTGACGATCTAATAATGAACATAACTTTGTCCTAACCGAACGGCTCAGGGAATGTAGCAATCAAATTCCCGTCCATCTGTCTCATTCCGTATGTTAGTACGCCCATTAACATTTTGTTGTCCACTCTGTAACTTGAATACCCTTTGGACTATTATCATTACACTTCACCAGTTATGTGTACTCCATTTGCTCCAAAGTACAAACACAGTTCTGCTCAGTTCACAAAAAACAGGACGAAACTCCCAGTAAATCTTCTAATGTCCTAAAATTTCTTATATAACAATACATAACAGAATACGAAAATCCTTATTTCTAAATGCTTTTATGAAATATTTTTCAACAGCAGTCATACAAAAATTGACCTTTTTACTGAATGTTATCATATGATTGTCAGAACAACCAGAATGTAGCGTAACCTCATTGTTACTATAGTTGTGGACGTTTTTAAATGAAGAAAGTGTCTCCAAGAAAGATACCATCTCCCAAGACCACAAACCATAAACCACAAAATACCACAAACATTGAACTACATGAGCGCTAACTTGGCAAGCCTCTCCTTTTAAAAGGAAACTTTATTCTTTCTCTCGTCCATCCGATCTCATCCGGTTTGAGGCCAGTAGCGGCCGCATTCTAGTGGCGACCATTTTTGATTTCACGTGCAGATACGTATTTGTTGCGTCACAGATTTTGGACATTTGTAAACGAAAAAAAGTGGAACGCCCACAAAAAAGATCGACAGAAATCGCAGCCGAGAGTGTGTGTTTTGTTTGTGTGTGTGTGTGTGTGGGGGGGGGGGGGGTCAGGATGGTGGTGGTTGAGCAAAAAACAAAATTTCTGAATACCAACATCATTTCATTTCCGGCGGACTTTGACACGCACACCGCACATAGTATGGTCACTCAGGTTTGTTCTTCGAATTCATTCACATTGTCAAAATATGGCAAAGACGCAGTCTCACACTAGCAATGATTATTCTAAGGCCCGATTTCACGTCACATTTAAAACGCACATTAAGCCTTATTTGACTGTTTTCCCACAGGTAAAAGACAAAATGCATTTCACGTGCGTCAACTAATTTAAAATACATACTAAACGGTGTTCCAACTTAGTACGCCGTTATCGGAGAACTAACTTTTTGTAAACACATTTCAGTCAAAATATGAAGACAATGACTATACAAAAATTATATTTATCATATGACGTCGCATTTGAGAGTGTAATAAAGTCATGCATTAAAAACGATAATCCACTAGTGGATTAAATATGCAAATTACGCCGTAACGTTATGCGTTGACGTCCATAAAACGTCGCTTTTTCTGATGGCGAAATCGTGACGTTTTAGTGCAAATTTTGCATATAAAATGCGATTTTAGTGTCATATGATAAATAGAATCTTGCATTCGTGCTCCTGTATTATTGAATTTATTAAACTCGTTGGGGAAAAATGATAAGATGCTCGGCAAAGCCTCGCATCTTATCTTTTTCCCCAACTCGTTTAATAAATTCAATAATACATGAGCACTCATGTAAGATCCTCTATATATACAATGTATATATATTCCAATAAAACCTATCATATCAACACCAGTCATAATACGATCCATACCAGTCCGTTTGAATGCAATCATTTGAACTGCCCATGCCAGACCGCTGATCGGACAGGCATTGCGTGTATGACGGATTGTTTTTGAAGTTAACTTGCATGGATCGTATGGCAACATAATATTCCATACCAGACTGTTTAAGATCAATCATTTGAACGCCCAGGCCAGTCCTCTGATCGGACTGGCATTGAGCGTATAAAGAATTGCTCTAAAATATAACTGGCATGGATCGTAGCGCTACTGATGAGTGGAACTGTTATTTATTATTTTTTTTTTTTGAAATGGGGTGCGGGGGTAGGGCCTCAATGATGCTGCAGATTTTGATTCTTTAACGAAAAGGATAACGCCCTTCACGGTCGATAGATAAACAGACACAGCTGACAGAGGTCATCAGGTCATAATGCAACCCCGCTCCAGCAACTGTTGGTACCATGAGTATTTTTCTTTGGCTATGGGGTAGTTTCCTCCTGACGGGCATTAGTGCCTTAACAGCAAAAATTATTTGTCAAGAAAACGTGCTTATAAAACCCTTTCAAAAATCCTTTAAGCGGTTTTACAGATATTTTGTTTACAAGATTTCCCAGATCGGAAGGGGGCATAACTCAACCCAGTAAGACATAACTCAAAAACTTATTTGGACATTTACAGTTTGAACTGCTAACGTGTACCCAAACATCCAAACCTGAGCGGTTTCTTCAAATATTTTTTTCACAATCTTATTCCTGAAGTTGAAAGAAAGAGAATAACCCAAATAGTTAAAATACACTCAAATAAGTCAGATCATCTGTATCTTGATTTGTATTTGTATGTCAAATATATGATATACTGGGGAAATGCTTACGTCAGAATCTGAATAACAAACCCGGGGCCAAAAACAATGGTCTGCTTATTCTAATTCCATTCAAAAATCAAGACCCTAGCATAAGCCGCTGTTAATTTCACAGCTGCCCACAAAACATTGTAGACGGA
This sequence comes from Ctena decussata, assembly GCA_963989385.1. Classification (NCBI taxonomy): domain Eukaryota; kingdom Metazoa; phylum Mollusca; class Bivalvia; order Lucinida; family Lucinidae; genus Ctena; species Ctena decussata. The sequence continues at coordinate 48,376,689 of OZ022504.1, forward strand.
CAGGCAGACAGATGGACAGACGGTCGGGTCCAAACCAATTTGTTTTTTCAAAATAAATCCATTTATTTTTTTCTATTTTCTGCTAATATACGTTTTACCTATATCATTGACTAATTCAGCATGTAAAATCGGAATAAAATAGTACACGTACTAAGTTAGTATACATATTAGTTAGGCGGTGACTAGCGTTAGTCATTGACTAAATTAACTCGTTGACGTGAAATCGGGCCTAAGTTTTAATTCGCATAGGGGTGAGTCTGGTAACTTCAGACAGCTGGTAAATTCGGACAGTGACATTGTTTCCTTTATATGTCAGTTGTTTGGAACTAAAGAAAAATTAATAACTTACCAAACAGTAAAAATCCTGATGAGACGGCTCATCTGGATTTCACTGTTTGCAATGGTATGTCCGAATTTACCCGCCTGTCCGAAGTTACCCGACTCTCCCCTAAAGGTTTTGGAATATGCACCAGCCAACGCATGCCAATTGTAATGATCGTTACCGGTACAGTTCGAACGTGTGTATCTACTTGTTGGTGTCTTAGTTTAAGTTTAAGCCCATGTTAAGTCTATTTATTTCAGAAATGACCGTCGCCAGCCCTTTTCTTTGGAAGGCGATTCGATATAGACTGAACATTGTCTAAAAGGCTGTTAAACTAAACAGAATAACCAACAAACCATTTTTGTAACTGCTCCGGAAACCTATGCTAATTGTGTGTGGCTCAATTCTGAGACTGGTAGATAGCTGAAAAACAGTCAGCTCTCGTTATCTCAAAGTCGAAATTCATTTCAAACTACTGATATCTCAAAGTAAATTTTCTGGTACCAGAAAATTTACTTTGAGAAATCAGTAGTTTGAGATAAAAAAAAAAGAGAGAGAGTTTAAATGTAAAGAAAAATAATATGTCCAAACTTTACTTTTTGGTGTAAGAGGGTATTTTGAGATATCAGTGTTTGAGATACGAGTTGACTGTACATGTCACAGATGCTTATGCCCACTAAAGACAGTGCCAGCGGACAGGAAGAGACTAAAATAAGTAAAATAACAATAATAAAAACGTGCTGTATCAAGAAGTGGAGCTAGAACTGGTATGACCGGCGCCGAGCCAGTGATTTATTCATTCGGTTTGAAATGGAGAATCGGGCTTATCAGTAGATTAAGCACTGGTCTGCTGACTCTAGCAGTTCCGGGTCCGAAGCCTTTTTAAGATGGAAATCTTCCTCAGGAAGAATCGGTAACGGATTTCCATTGCATACAGCCTTTCATTATCACCCTGTAATCGTCCTTATGTGACTGAACTACTGTTGAAAGTGACGTAAAATCGCAAGTCATCCATCTATCCATGCAATAGAGAATACACTGGTCATGACAAAAAGAATTCTTAGTAGAATTAGGTCATAACATACTGCGTCCGAGCTGTCCAGGTTTTATGAGAAAACGAATCAATCTTACGAGACATTAGATCTGACATGTTTATCAAGATACGCAATTACCTTGTGCAATATTAAACAGGAGGCGAGAAATGTGATTAGAACAAGGTGTCCATGACAGACTTCGTGTTAACATTACTCATTTGTCGGACACCAGAATAATGTAGACCTATGGAATTCTGTATATAAATGAGCAGCGACACGAGAAAACCAACAATGTGGTTGTGCGCCCAGCGCAGACTCAGATCAGCCTGGGCATCCATCCAGGCTGATCAGACTCTTCGTTAAGTGCTTAAAGGGTAGCTAAGGGTCTAAGCTACCTCCATGCGGACAGCGAAGACTCTGATCAGACTGGGCGGATGCCCAGGCTGATTTGAGTCTGCGCTGGGCGCATAACCACTTTGTTGGTTTTGTCGTGTCGCGACTCAAATGTTTACTGTGTAATGTCCACTCTGTCACTTTCGCAGTACAGCACGCCTTGTAAAATCGCGCAATTCCATCCCCAGTTAGAAAAATTCAAATTTCCTACCTGTACTAACAACGCCGGGCCGGGTAGCGCAATCGGTAGGGCACCTGACTCGTAAGTCAGAGGTCCTGGGTTCGAATCCCGGTCTGGCCACATACTTTCGTTTCTCCTTCCGCTGATTCAAGAAGGGCAGTTGTCAGTTACTGGCGAAAGTATGTGCACTTAGTACTGGTTAACCGCTTAGGAGGTCTAAGCCTGCCCAGGAATAGTGTGGTTAGGTTAACTGACCGTCCCGACATGACCTTAGTTGTTTACCGTGGACGTTAAGCATCAAATCAACCAACCAACCAACAACCTGTACTAACATTATAGTAATCCCTGAACAGAATTTCCAGTAAACGTGGAACTGCACTGGTCTATGGAATGTTAGTTCTTTTGGAATTATACTTTTGGCACTAGACTGTAGTTACTTTTAAATTACCATTTTTTGGGGGCAGGAAAACGTGTTTCCAAAACACTATTACCTCAACTTAATCCGGCTTTCCGAGATAAAGAGTAAAAGATAACAATAAAAAATGTCCAAAAACAATACAAATGTAATTATAGATGGATGGATGACTTGCGATTTTGGATATCAGTATTTTAGACATATCAGGACGATGGGTGGGTGATAATGACAGGCTGTGTGCAATGGAACCCCGTTTACGATTGAAAAAATTCCCGCCTCAAGGGGGGCTTGAACCCGGGACCGCTAGATCAGCAAGCCAGCGATTAACCCAGAGAGCTAACGGGGCTCCAACAATAATAATATCATATAACAATTGGGCTTTAGCAGAAGCCATTTTCAACCCATCAATACTCAGGGACTCTTCTGGACTCTTCTCTATTGAATGAGTCCATTTGTCACTTAAAGGTTTCTAGTTTAGTTTATTTTTATCATTTTATTCAATTTTAAGTAGAATACCCATTTGTCTTATGCAAATACTGTAGATCCTACGTTGTTTGCCAATATCCCGTTAATGGGACGCTAGGCATGAACAGGTTAATCTAAATCAGGAATTTTTCGATATGCAAAATCAGAGCTGTGGCCTTTAAAATAGTGAAAAATGCGCTCGAAATCAGCATTTTTTGGTGAAGATGTAACTAAACTGAGTATAACTAAAATTTTAGCAGCGAACTTGAATTTCTTTACGACTTTTAGATACACTCGTTTTCAAATCATTTCACTATAGATTTTAAAATTTTCTTTTCTCTTCTTCACAATTACATGCAATAGTTCGGTTTATTTGCAACCAAGTATTTTTGGTGAACCATGTTAGGGCAGATTTTTTTTCAAACATTGTAAGACCTTTAACTCTGGTTAGCATTTTGATAATAGCTGTTCTAACAAAACAATTATATCTCTCAACCTATCTAATATTAAAGAAACTGTAATAAAATCCATCATCATACTCCACCAAGCAGTCATGTGACGTTATGTGCCCACTATTCCAGAAGTCAATGGTGGAGGCAGTCTCGAACTAGTAGGAAAACATTAATACGACTCCTCAGTTTTCAGCGCTTTTCTCGCCAGAACAGTCTTTATTCTGAAGTTATCATAATATACTAGTAGTGTGGAATGCATTAAGCTTATTTGTCCTGATTCTGTGATAGTTCACTAGTAATTTAGACATTCTTCTCGACCGTGGCTCCAATCTCACATTCAAAGAAAAGAAAAAGAAAGAAATCAGCGCGTAATCTGTTTGACGTTTTCGACGTTTTTTTTTTCCTGTCAAAAAGTTTTCACCGTGGCAGTCGGTTCAAAAGCTCGTCACTGTGAGGCTTATGTATGTAAAGTAAAGGTAAAGGTTTCCCATAGCCTAATAGCCGTAGGGGCAGTGGGGGTTAGAGACCCACTGTATCTTGGGCACAGCTGATGAAAGGCGGAGCCCATCCCTCTCCTTTCGCTGCCTTATCCTTCCCTGATTCGAAAAAGGTACCCATTTACTGCTGGGTTAACCAGTCTTTGAATCGACTGCCCGATTAAAATTAAGAAATAACAGTATGCCTTTTTCTAATTTCGTCACCAGATACTGTCAGGGTCACCGACGAGGCTTTAATAGCCGAAACTACGTAGTCTGGCCCATGTTCCTACTTCCGTGTGTATTCTCTGCTCTTGAAGGAACTTTTTTAAGATTTTAATTTGACAGAGAGAGTTTTCCAGTCATCGTATGGCGACAGTGAGCCGCGAACTCACGACCTTACGGTGACTTTCTGCACAATAGCCGAGCCACTCTAACCACTCGACTACCGCGCCTCTACCGCGAAATAATAATACTACCTTAGCATTTAGAGGCCTAGTAGTAATTACATTGGATCATTTTAATACTGCCGTGGAAAGGTGATTCACTTTTTATACATTAAGGTATATTGCATAGAATAACTGACGAAAATAACTTTGATAAAATTATAGTTACTGAGCTATTACAGCATCATGATTTAAGAAAGCCCAGCTTTTTTAAACACTTTGAACGTAAGGCGATTCGTACCTCTACGTTAAATGCTGAAGTCAATTCCCTCAAAATGCTTTATTTCAACTCATTATACCCCGCCACACTTTAGTGGCGGGGTATTATGATATACCTTTCGGTGTCCGTCCGTCCGTCCGTCCGTGCTCACCATTTCCGATCGATAACCTGAGTATTTATTCACGGAATTTTTTCAAATTTTGCATACATATTGTTATCGGTGATGAGTGGTATGGGATTTTTAATGGGCAAAATCCGTCCATTTTTGACAGAGTTACTGCCCTTGTTCATCTTAGAAAAATGGTTTCTGGCCTGTTATTCCTTCACTGTTTACGATATCTGAATGAAACTTCATAGATATGTTGAACATCAAAAGTTAGATATTGTGACTAGGGGCCGTCACTCTGACCTTTTCAGTTTATGAGTTATCCACCCTTGATAGGTCTGAAAAATGGTTTTTGACCTGTAGTTCCTTTACTATAAGGAATATCTGAGTGTAACTTCACAGATATGTTGAACATCAGAGGTTATATATTGTGACTATGGGCCGTCTCTCTGACCTTTCCAGTTCGTGAGATATCAGCCCGTGACAGGTCTGAAAAATGTTTTACCTGTAGTTCCTATTTGAATAAAACTTCACAGATATGTTGAACATCAAAGGTTACATATTGTGACTAAGAACCGTCACTCTTACATTTCCAGTTCATGAGTTATCCGCCATTCACAGGTCTGAAAAATGTTTTTTTACCTGTAGCTCCCTTACTTTAAGGAATATTTGAATGAAACTTCACAGATATGTTGAACATCAAAGGTTACATATTGTGACTAAGATCCGTCACTCTTACATTTCCAGTTCATGAGTTTTCTGCCCTTGATTGATCTGAAAATGGTTTTTGATCTGTCGTTCCTGTACTATATTGAATATCTAAATGAAACTTCACAGATATGTTGAACATCAAAGGTTACATATTGTGACCAAGGACATTCACTCTGACCTTTCCAGTTCATGAATTATTTGTCCTTGATAGATCTGAAAAATGGTTTATGACCTATTGTTCCTTTTCTGTATGGAATATCTAAATGATACTTCGCAGATATGTTTAACATCAAAGGTTACATATTGTGAATTGGGACGGTCACTCTTACCTTCCAGTTCATTAGTTATCTGTCCTTGATAGATCTGAAAAATGGTTTATGACCTATTGTTCCTTTTCTGTATGGAATATCTAAATGATACTTCGCAGATATGTTTAACATCAAAACTTACATATTGTGAATTGGGACGGTCACTCTGACCTTTCCAGTTCATGAGTTATTTACCTTTGATAGCCCCGCTACTACTATAGTACATGGAATATCTGAATGAAACTTCCGATATGTTTAATTAACACCATAGAATAAGAAATGGAGTTTCTTAGCTCAAAGATCAGCACTGCCTGATCTAAATCTACACTGGTCTGAATGCCCCACATTGTTAGAAATCTCACAAGACTGCCATGTATGAGTGGTTTATATTAATATCTATTTGCTGTAAGGACATCATATCTCTGTCCATCCCAGTTCTTTGGCTGTTTAGCTATTATATATGTAAAAAATGTTATGATGTCCAGCGGTGGCTGGATATCATGCAGTGCCTGCGGTGCTTTTATTAAATACTGTTCTGTTAGTATCCATGGGAGCTTTAAAATAAGAACTTTTATTTGAAAAAGGAATCACTTTTCCACTGCAGTATTAAAAAATGATGCAAGCGCATTAGGGTAAAACCGGGTAAATTCGGACAGCGGGTAAATTTGGGCATGCCATTGCAAACAGTGAAAATCCAGATGAGACGGCTCATCAGGATTTTCACTGTTCGCCCAATTAATTTTAATTTAATTCCAAACAACTGACATATAAAGGAAACAATGTCACTGTCCGAATTTACCTGCTGTCCGAATTTACCGGACTCTCCCCGCCCCTCAACTATAAGGTAGTTATATTGCTACTAATGTGTATGTAACTTGCTGACTTTCAATAAATCTTATCTTTTCTTTTCTTTTCACCGTAAACGAGGTTCCATTGCACACGACCTTTCATTATTACCCTTCCATCGTTTTGATAATACTGGGGATGGTCGGGTGTTACGATGGTGCTGTGTATAACTTTCAGTGCCGGGGCGGCCTACTAATTTGGAACAGTGTAGGGCAAGGGCCTATTGTGCTTGCAGTAGGTGCAGGTGGGGATTGTTTGGACATTTTTCTCTCCTCTATCATTTCTCTTCTTTCTCCCTCTCTCTGGGAGACGGTCCGATATAGACTGAAATATTGTATCAAAGGGCCGTTAAACCCAAAACAACCAACCAACCATTTTGATAATACTGAAATACTGTTGTAAAAGATTTAAACTCGCAAGTCATCCATCTATCAATAGTTTTCATCTGTGACCTTCTTCTATACTCTTTTGCAATTTTAATTGAAGGACAGCTGCCAGTTATCAATCTTCCTTTAATTAACCTGCACGCACCTAGGTGACCTTATAAAGGGCCAGTCTGACTTGACGTAAGTTTTCATGACCTTTGACACCGCTTAGTTGACCGGGTCGTCTGTCAATTTGTGATTTATTAAAATGACGTTTTTGCATACCAATAAACCAATATTATTGATCTGTTTTATGGTGGTAATAGCTTGAATATGCAATAAAGATCTGCATTTTTGCAGAAATAGTGATATATACCAGCAGTTGGGAGCAGGCGACAGATATACATGTATGAGCCGCGACACGACAAAACCAACAAAATGGCATGTCCGCCACCAGAAGATTCACATCAGCCGAGTCTGATCAGAGACTTCGCTGTCGGCATCCCTTGGTTTAAACAATGTTTTATTTATCAATTTCAACATAAATCCATCAGTGTACAGTTTTATACGTTTCAGGATTTGGCTGTAAGCATCAGCATAGAGCTTATAAATGCCATATCCTGATGAATCCTCAACAAACTATAGCATTTGTGAATGTTTAGATCATTGGCTAACCTTAGAGTGCACAGCGAAGACTCTGATTAGACTGGGCAGATGCCACAGCTGATTTGAATCTTTGCTAGACGGACTTGCCACTTTGTTGACGTGCCGTGGATATTGACGAAAATTCTACCAAGGTTGTATGTATATGTATCTATATCAGGGCGGAGAAAAGGGGCATTTTTATTGTACGCACAAACATAATTAAAAAATTCCACCCATTAATTTTGAATATCTCAAATGCAGCTACGTCCACCGAAATTTTACAACATATATTTAAGAACTGAAATTTGATTTTTCAGCGTTAATCGCGTGATGAAGCTAGTGGGCGGAGCTAAAATTCCATGAAGCGCAAAGCGCTTCTTGTAGAATTTTAGCGACGACCACTGGCTTCTTCACATGATGAGCGCTGAATTTTAATTCTTATATTTACACTTTATTTTTAAACCCTTCCTGTGCTGTTTTCGTGGTAATTTGATGTAGAATATGCAAAATATGCGACAAAGAAAAGACAGAAACGACGTACTCAGCCATTACGTTAAACAGCCGTCGCCATAACGTGGCGTCAGTCGAACGTTACGTGGACCAATCAAGATGTTTGTTTACCTTAGACGTCGCTTGACGACAACGTCACATGATCAACTGTCTTCATCGGTGTATGAAGCCAGTTGCTCTACACGGTTTACCTATGGGAAGTCAGCGGCAAGTGTAAATACATGTATATTCTTTTACACCTGATTATGTCCATATCCCAAACTTGAAATCGTTCAACCGAATCGGTCAGGAATAAGCACATGCTCCTCGTGCTCTTAGTGCAGTTTACATACAGATCGAAAACTTCGTGTATACAGTTTTCTGATGACATATTGCTCTCACGATATCAAATTGAATTCTAAAGGTTTTAACTCGGTCGGTAGCTTCATTTGGCCTACCGCGCATAAATATCGCTAACAGGTGCAGAGTTTTGGGCCAGTTAAATGCTGAAAATTCAAAACCTGACGTCGCGCGATAATTTTATGCATTAATTACGGTAATTTACAATCTCAGACGACGTGCACGGTTTACAGGAAGCTCAAAAAACCGTCAGAAAAGCAGCTACCTGAAATTAACCACCAGAGGTCATCACGTTAACTTACGTCGACGCCGTCTCCGTAGAAGGTTTTACTTGACAGCATCAACTGCAATGATAATTGCAAATTGACAATATTTACACAATAATAAATCATCTAATAGAATGTTGCATGAGATAACGTCGTCATCGCCTTATGCGTTTCAGAGATGTAACGCTGTGTTACTGACGTCATTTAAGTAGATGATACAAATAAAATGCGTAATTTTTGAATTTGAGAAGTTCCAAGCTTTTTGTCATAAAATATTTAAAGTCTCCATAATCCTATCAGTGGGCGAAACGTCTAAACTCAAATAATCGTAAAAAGCGGTTCAACCGTCACGTTTGGTAAAACAATACGGGTTGATGTGCATATATAGAGTCATACAGCTGGCAAAACGTAGAGAAAACAAGTTTGCGAAAAAATAACAATCACTCCACAAAATACAATTTCCTGTGCTGGTTTCCGGTCTAGCAATGCTATATAAACATAGGGGGATAGTGATTGGGGCTCCACGCTTGTACATTGTATTTTTACCATTTTTATTTTACTTAATGAAATCGAAAATATGTCATTTTAAAATGACCCAAATAAGTTTTCAAACTCTTTTTATGAGAAACTCAGGGATGTTTTATTTGTAAAGCTGGCTAATCATGATCATTTACAATGGCGAAACTATAGTGAGACGCTTGCACTTTAATATAAGCGTTTCGCTTGCCGTCAGATCCTGTACCATTTGATATTGTACTTTTCTTGCGAATTATGTAATTCACATTGAATAAATATTGTTTAAACTAATTTAAAACTGAAATCTGTGTTTGAAAAAGCAAATAAACAAACAAACCCTAGTTGATAACAGAATGATACACATGATAGCCTAACCTTTTATCCACATGCCAGTTCTGGTTTCCCGTCTGGCAATGCTATGTAAACATAGGCGGGATAGTGTTTGGGGCTCTACCCAGTACATTGTATTTTTACCATTTTATTAAATTTGATGAAATCGAAAGTAGGTCATTTGAATTGCCAACTAAAATGACCCAATTAAGATTTCAAACCCTTTTTACGAGAAACTCAAGGATGTTTTAATCGTTTGAAGCTGGCTAATCATGATCATTTACAATGACGAAACTATTGTGAGAAGCTTGCAGCGATACCTCATGATAACTTTTATCTTGCTGATAGAGCAATGGGGCCTTTAAAACTGTCACAAGTGAAAATGTCAGCAGCCAGCAATAAAAATGGCCATCAGAGGAGATGGCAAATCCCCCGACCGAAGGCCCCCTGCGCCTTGGTAAACAGGGTGCACTTCAAAACGCATATAAATAGTATACTGTCATTCTTTTATACTCCTTATTGACATTATCTGCTTAACAGACGCATGATTATCTAACACTTAGACCAAAACAGTATGCCAAATTGCTAAAAAGAGGTAAAATCTCAAATAGCAATCATGTTGACAATGTATTGCATATGATACATCCAACATTTCAAAATGTGTGAATAACTTCTAAAGTACAAGCCCTACAAATCTAATTTTGAGCTCTCTAGTAAGTGAATTTGGACAAAGAATCCAAATCTGTAAATAAAAAATTGGGAGGGTGGGGGGGGGGGGGGGGGGGGGGGTAGGAAAAGTATGAAAGCAAGAGTTGTCATTCTTGTATGAGGCAAACTGTCATGATCTGATCTCCGTATCTGTGAAGTATCATAAAAATATTTCAAAGGGTATTCAAGTTATGGAGCAGACACTAAATCACACCTAAAACCATCAAGGGGAAATAACTCAAAAAGTTAGAAAGCAAGAGTTGTCATTCTAGTTCGCGACATATCAGCATCACCTGTTCTACATAACTATGAAGTATCATGAAAATATTCCAAAGCGTATTCAAGTTATGGAGCGGACACGAAATCACACCTAAAACCATCAAGGGGAAATAACTCAAAAAGTAAGAAAGCAAGAGTTGTCACTCTTATTCGCAACACATCGTCATGACCTGTTCTACATATCTGTGAAGTATCATAAAAATATTTCAAAAGGTATTCAAGTTATGGAGCGGAGACAAATTCACACCTAAAACCATCAAGGGGGAATAACTCAAGAAGTAAAAAAGCAAGAGTTGTCATTCTTGTTCGCGACACATTGCCATGACCTGTTCTACATATCTGTGATGTTTCATTAAAATATTTCAAAGGGTATTAAAGTTATGGAGCGGACACGAAATCACACCTAAAACCATCAAGGGGAAATAACTCAAAAAGTAATAAAGCAAAAGTTGTCATTCTTTTTCGCTAGACATTGTCATTACCTACTCTACATATCTGTGAAGTGTCATGAAAATATTCCGAAGGGTATTCAAGTTACAAAGCGGACACGAATCTGCCAAAAAATCACCAAAGGGGAGATAACTCAAAAATTACAAAAGCAAGAATTACCATTCTTGCACGCGACACATCGCCATTACCTGTTCTACATAACTGTGAAGTATCATGAAATTATTGCAAACGGTATTCAAGATATGGAGCAGACAAGAAAATGTTTACGGACGGACAGACGGACGGACGGAAAGACGGACGGACGGACGCAAGGTTCATCGCTATATCCCCCGAACCTTTCGGTCGGGGGATAAAAAGTGGAAGTTTTTAAATCCCTTCAGTATATTTACACCCCTTGAGGGCCAGTGTAAGGGTCTATCCCCTAAGATACTTTTTCAGACTTTTATATCTTTTGGCAGTTGGTACTGAAATACTACCTAAATCAGAAGCTTTCAGCATACAAATTTGCACGTGCGTATTGAAAAACTTACATCACGCACCTATGTATTTGCGTATTGGCAGCTGCGCCTCTGATATTTATATGCAACTCCGCTGATGTGCATTGAACAGGGTTCATACAGACTGGACAAAACAAAATTCCCTGACGCCAATCCAAATTTCCCTGACATAACCATACCCATCAGAGAAACAAGTTTTATTAGAAAATATAGAAACAGATGCCTAGCAAAAGCCACAATCAAAGATTACAGCCTACCTTAACCAACGTTACCAAGAGGAAGCGTAAGTAACGATGAAGAAAACAAGAAAGGAATAAACGAATCATAAACAGCACAACGAGAGATGGTCACAGTGCAACTGGCACAGAAAAGCAAATTAAATAAATAATTTGATATTGGCCTCCAAACCGTCCCTACAGCCAACCCAAGCTACCCATATTGCAATCTGTATATGAGCCCGTCCAGATAGAAATCGGCCTTATGACATGCGACGTTTAACTGAGATAAATGACGTCAAAGTTCGACGTTACGACATACGATTTTCCCGCTGTTTCACACGGCATGTGACTGAACTTTAATCTGAATGTTTACATAGTGCCAAACTACCGTAGCCGCATATTTGTTGCCAGGAATGCAGAAATATGATCCTTAGAAGCAGTATGCATCAACTTAAATGCAGTTTGCGTTTATAACCGAATTTAATAAGTTAAAAAAATACTTTATTCAAGAACTAAACTGGGAGTTAAAATAGTTCGCATATCTGTCGTGAAAGAGCTTGTGACTGGTTTCGGTTCATGTTCATATATTTTCAACTTTGAGACAAGGAAAAAAAAGCCATCAGAGGAGATGGCAAATCCCCCGACCGAAGACCCCAACGGGCCTTGGTAGAAAGGGTGCACTTCAAAACACACATAAGTAATATATTGTCATTCTTTAAAGTGCTTCTGATTGATATTATCTGTTTAACAGATGCATGATTATCTAACACTCAGACTAAAACAGTATGCTTGACTGCTAAAAAGAGGTAATATCTTAAACAGCCACCATGTACACAAATGTATAGCATATGATACACTCAACTTTCAAAATGTGTGAATAATTTCTAAAGTACAAACCCTACAATCCTAATTTTGAGCTCTCTAGTAAGTGAATTTGGACAAAAAATCCAAATCTGGATTTTTTCTTCTTTTTGTTGGGGGGGGGGGGGGGTCAGAGAGAGTTAGGAGCACTGACTGATAAGATATTACAGCATGATCATCAATATTCTAAAAGGTATAAGGTTATTAAAATTGTGGAGCAGGCCAGGGTTATACAGATATAGAGCAATGACTCAAACAGCAGCTCAAACTACCAAAGGGAAATAACTCACAAAGTATGAATGCAAGAGCTGTCATTCATGTATGAGACAAATCGTCATGACCTGTTCTGCATATCTGTGAAGTATCATGAAAATATTTCAAAAGGTATTCAAGCTATGGAGCGGACACCTCAAATCATCAAAGGGAAATAACTCAAAAAGAAAGCAAGAGTTGTCATTCTTGTTCACGACATCGTGATGACCTGTTCTACATATCTGTGAAGTATCATGAAAATATTTCAAAAGGTATTCAAGCTATGGAAGGGACACGAAATCACACCTAAAATGATCAAGGGGAAATAATTCAAAAAGTAAAAAAGGACGAGCTGTCATTCTTGTTCGCGACACTTCGTCATGACCTGTTCTACATATCTGTGAAGTATCATGAAAATATTCCAAAAGGTACTCAAGTTATAGAGCGAACACGAATCTGCCAAAAAATCACACCTAAAATGATCAAGGGGAAATAACTCAAAAAGTAAGAAAGCAAGAGTTGTCATTCTTGATCGTGACACATCGTCATGACCTGTTCTACATATCTGTGAAGTATCATGAAAATATTCCAAAGGGTATTCAAGTTACAGAGCGGACACGAATCTGCAAAAAAATCGCCAAAGGGGAGATAACTCAAAAAGTACAATATCAAGAGTTACCACTCTTGTACGCGACACATAGTTATGACCTGTTCTATATAACTGTGAAGTATCATGAAAATATTCCAAAGGGTATTCAAGATATATAGCGGACAAGAAAATGTTTACGGACGGACGGACGCCAGGCTCATCGCTATATCCCCCGAACCTTTCGGTCGGGGATAAAAATCGCGGATTATATTTTGTAAAAGAATCTAGAATTAACTAGAAATATCTATAAAAATATAATCGGCTTAGATCAAATAGAAGTGTGTATTGTAATATGTATGAGTCTGGTACATGCAAGATATCGAATGTGCCGATCAGATTGTACGGATGCGCATGTTGATATTCATATTTGTTGTTGATGCTGGGGTTTCGATTGCGGAAATGCTGTTGAATTTGGATGGGGGTCTGTCTGTGTTGCACATAACAATGAGGATTGGTTAGCTGACCGCCCCACATATAACCTTAAAACTGTCGCAGTTCCAACACAACATCAACAGCTAAGCCAGCAACAATTACTTAATTTCGTCTTCGATTTCAATGTCAAGTTATTTTGCTGTTTTAGGCGAAATGTTCTTTGGCAAAAAGCGATTTAGACCGAAATATCTAGATTCATCACGAAACGGTTTATAGGCCAACAGTCAAATGAAACTGAAAGTAGAAAGAGAAAGTAAGCTACTTACATCAAAATCCTGGGTGTATTTATATTGGCCATTGGAATACTTAAAATGCAGGTCAATATAGTAAGGTTATACGGCTAAAGCCGAAAAAAATGGGTTTTACTTTCGTTTTAAATTGTGATTTGGTTTGGTAACTCAAAGTCCGTAGATTTACCTTAATTTTGTTACACACACAGAAGTTACAGATCACTTCTCCTTTCTCATGAGACGCCTAAATGAGCAAGAAATCCGTTTTACTAAACGCTGGCAGATTATGTGGATGTGGAAAAGCGGGAGGGATGGAAGGAGCAGAAAAATGAAAGAAAAAATCCTTTATGTACGCCAGCTGACTCTAGTACTACATGCATCAGTACCCATCAACTTGGTTTATAATAATAAAATCCAATATGCCAACATGCAGCATGCGATTCATTATAAATTATATATATCATAAAAAATCGAAGTGTTTAACACTCAAATATTGTATTTTTACATGTAAGCTAGAGTAAGAAAATATGAACGACGACGGCAAAGGCCATAAACTTATATGTAAATTTGAACGTCTGTTTTGTATGAAATTTGTAATCAAGACTCCGTTACGAGAATTGAAACTGAAGAGAATAGACGAAAACGGACACTCGGCGCCACGAAGCACAACTATAGTAACGTAGTGTATGAGAATTGAAACAGAACAGAACAGACCAAAACTGTTGGAGACAATACCATGCAGTAGTACAGGGTCCGCTTAAAACGTTGCGAACAGCAAAGGCTCAGACCAATCTGAGAAAAGTGCGGTCAGATCAAAGTTTTTGCTATTCGCACATGTCAAGCAACAACAAAGGAAAAGTGGAAAGAATCGTCCAATAAAATAATGTAGACCCAAAATATGCTGAATGATTAGTGTACATTTTGCTTTGAATACAAAAGTTTTTGAAATAAAAACAAATCAAAGTCAAATTACTGGAATTAGATCGAACCAAACTGCGAGGTAGACGAGTCCATTAATAGCATTAACCCTTTTCAGACTTGGAAACCCGTTTGGGGTCATATGCAAACAGTACAGACCCAGCTCAGGCGCCGCAATACGCGGCGCCTGATCAGAGTCAAAACTGGTTGCTTACAGGAATTTCTATGCAAAATACAATAACGTGAAAATATTTACCAGAAACCCCTAAATCTGGAAATGGACTCAACCCAATAATAAGGATGGACAAGTCTATCGCTCCAAAAAGGAGGGTAAATGGACTTATTCTCTCTCGGTATGCTTAAGTCGAGCTAACAAGTCAAATAAACGGACAAATATAAAGCCCCATTAAGCCATTAAGCGGTAAACGCGAAAAACTCTAATGTAAACACGACTTTAATCATATCCGCAAGCCAACGCTACCAAATCCACTTTGTTCCTCACGCATTAAGGGAACAAGGTGGACACAGCACCTTGACTTGCTAAGATGGCCTTTAATGGTTGGGAAACACTTTCGTCCCGAAGAAAAAAGTATAAACTCCAATTATTTTATATGATGCAGAATGATCTATCTCCTGACTACTTATCCTCTTTAGTCCGACCAACAGTTGGAAGCACTTCAACGTATCCGTTACGTAATTCAACAAACTTACATACTATACGTGCTAAGTCACAACTTTACTTCAACTCTTTCTTACCTTCTGTTATTCGTGACTGGAATGAGCTTCCAGAAGAAATACGTTCCTCTCCTAGTCTTAGTGTCTTTAAGCATAAATTAAACAGGGATATAAGGATCCCTACGAAATTTTACTATACTGGGAAACGGCTTGGCCAGATATATCATGCGAGGCTAAGAACTAATTGTAGTTCTCTAAATCTACATCTGTTTTCAAAAATATTAATTGAAAGTCCTCTTTGCCTTTGTGGTTCAGTTGAAGATACATATCACTATTTAATCGTATGTAATCGTTATAGCAATTTAAGGCAAGAATTATTCAATACAGTTTCGATGATCTGCAGACCAACCCTAAATGTACTACTTTTTTAGGAATGACGAACTTTCCACGGAACAAAACAAAGATATTTTTCTGGCTCTTCAAAACTTTGTCCTAAAAACTAAGCGTTTTCAAATAAATTGAGTGTACATCTTACCAGCTTGCGTGTTGTAATGCATTTTCAGTCATAAAATAAACAAGACATCAGCTTGCAACATACATTTTTCTTTTCACTCATCTTGATGACTCATTGATATAGCCGAACTCGTTTATGCGTGGAATTCATATACTTAAAATTGATTAACTTCTGTATAGATTCAAACCTATTTTAATATGTATCATTTTCTCATTTACCTCACCTTGACGACTTGTACATCTCAAACTCAAAATGTTCTGAGAGTGTAGATAACTTTTGAAATTAGTGTAATATTCTCCTATTCCCGTGGAGCCAAGGATGTGTGCGAAATGGAAATGTTTTCTTTTGAAATACGTATTGCATAATAGCAAAACCATAAGATTCTTCATGTTTGTATTAACAACTTTGTCTATTGTAATTTCAAATCACTTTTTATATAAGCATTCCTTTTATTGCAAGATTGGGATACAGATTTGAAAAAAGTCAATTGACTTTCTTCTGAATCCCATTTGTATATAACTATTGTGTTTAGAAATGTGTTTAAATGTCTTTTGTATTTATGGTTATACAAATAAAATGAAGTTGAAACTAATAGAAAAATGAATTTTGACCTGTAAATCCGATTTACCTGCAATACCTGAAAATATAAATGCCCATGACATTTCGCCGATATTGGTTCAAACATTAGACTTTTCGCAGACGATACTAGTCATTTTATTATCGTAGATAATCCTATAACAGCAGCTGAAGGTCTAAATGCAGACCTTGATAAAATTTCGCAGTGGACTGCAACTTGGTTGGTAACGTTTAACCCCGCTAAAACTGAAGCTCTTCTCTTTTCCCGCAAATTAAACAGACGTCAGCATCCTCCTCTTAATATGTTAAATCAAGATATATCTGAAGTAGATTCTCACAAACACCTTGGTTTATATTTCACTAAAGACTGTACTTGGCACAAACATATAAATTATATAACAGAAAAGGCATGGGTAAGGATCAACATAATGAGGAAACTAAAATTTAAGCTTGATAGAAAATCTTTAGAAACAATTTATTTAACATTTATAAGACCCCTTCTTGAATACGGCGATGTAATTTGGGATAACTACTAATTATGAGAAAGAGGAATTGGATAAAATTCAAAATGAGGCAGCCAGAATTGCAACTGGAACCACCAAATTGATATCGATAAATACACTATGTAATGAAATATGTTGGGAAACCCTTGAACGTAGGCGGTATAATCACAAAATAACCTTATTTTACTAAATGATGTTTAATATTACACCTCTTTACCTCTCTTCTTTAGTACCGCAGCCCATAAGTAATCTATCACGGTACAACCTCCGGAATTCAAATGACCTACAAACTATCGATGCTAGAACTAACCAATATTTTAATTCTTTTTTGCCTTCGAGTGTTAGAGCATGGAACAACTTACCTGTAGACGCAAAGCAATGTGAATCTGTCAATTCTTTTAAATGCTTTCTCCAGAGAGGGGAAAACGTCTGTTCCCAAACACTATTATGCAAGTTGCAGAAAAGGCCAAATATTACTAACCCGCTTACGGACAAATTGTAGCTCGTTAAATTTTGATCTCTTTGTAAAAAAATATATCGGATTCACCCCTTTGTCACTGTGGAACGATTGAGAATGCTCAACACTTTTTCTTTCATTGTACTTCTTACCAGGCACAGCGCAACGAACTAATTAATGCAATCTCTCCATATCAATATCCTGCTCTCAATCTATTTTTGTATGGTGATTTGTCCCTGTCCCACGAAACTAACTGTTTAATATTTAAAAACGTTTATAAATACATAATAGCAACAAAACGCTTCTAAGTTTAAGCTTTGTTTGTTATGCAGGCAGACCAAATGTAATGGTTGCAAATTTACATGCTATGATTGCTGCTGAGAAACGCGCCCCAACCCTCTCCCTCTCAACCCTTTACGTTTGAGTAGAATTATCATTATTACTGTTCCTTTTACCTAGTTCCCTCCTCTCTCGAAAACTTGTTACTCTCTTACTCCTGTCTGTCAAACATCTCTCGAACAAACATCCCTATTTTTGCAATTGCACCTAGAACTGTGACCATTTTTTTAAATTTTTCATGATAATATATAGGTTTACAGTTAAAGCTATCATATGTATCCTTCTGTTAATAACTAGGTTTTTTGTTAACTTCTTCTTTCAAACGCTGATTTCAATTATAAATTTGGTTTATAATATCAACATTATTCTACGAGATACAGATATCCGCCATAATTCGTACAAATATTTCATGTTAGGGAGAAGAACTTGATAAGCACATTGCTTCCGTTCTAATCCCATAGCTTGTACTGATATCTTACTTGTTTATGTATGTATACACATATATATATGTTAACATATATGTTAACAGAATAAGCTAAATAAATATGTTTAAACCATGACAATATTTTTGTAAGTACTTTAAACCGCCCAGGGTATTTCCCGTAAATGTTTTAGTGCTGGGACAGATAGGTCTGAGCAAACAGTGCAGACCCAAATCAGACTGCTCCTACAGGAGCAGTCTGATCAGGGCATTCACTGTTTACCATTCCGTCTGCATCTTTCCAACGTGTTACTACATTCTAATAATAAACAGTCTCATATTTAGGGACGGTAATTATTCAAGGTGTCCAATTTTTAGAATTTTAACTGTTCACTAAAATATTCAGACAACTGAACCAGTTCCACAATTTACTTTTTGAAATTTGGTGAATCCTTTTTTTTTTTTTTTTTGCATTTTATTTCTGTAACTGTCTCAAAATGCTGGCAAAGAGCGTATTCACTGAACAGATCGCTTCTGCGGATTAGTCGGATGTAGGTACATAGTATTTCGGCCGCAGGACTGTCCGGGTGTTTAAGGCAAATGCGGCTTTGCGGTATAAAATAGAATAGCTAATCCCACATTTTAATGTTTCAAAGCTTGGCACTTCAGCAATTTATATTTTCTTCATTTAATCTTTGACCAAAACATGAGAAGGCTCTATCGAAATATACGCGCTTTTTCAATCGTTACTCTAATAATTTGCGTTTTTTTCTGTATGTTTTCAAATTTGACTCTCTTCGCGTCTTCTTTGGGAAAGCGGCGATATAGTAAATTGGGGGCCTATAAATATTTGTGGAGCAGATTAACCTCAAAAGACGCAGAACTATGTCATAGACAAAGACAAGGTTTTTGGGCGACCGAGGTTCATGACCAACTCAATATGTCAGATTTCACGTGTTTACATCGGGATCAAAATAAGACTGGAGTATTTTCTTATTTTATGTCGAGGAATTTCAGAGGAGTAAAGTGTGAGGAAAAGACGGTAGAATTTGCAAAACATAACATGACGCAGGTAATATTTAGGCCTATGTGTTTCTACATACTTGACGGGCGTTGCCTCATCACAATTTGAGTCGCGACATGAGTAAACCAACAATGTGGTTGTGCGCCCAGCGCAGACTCAGATCAGCCTGGGCATCCACCCAGTCTGATCAGAGCCTTCGTTGTCCGCATGGAGGTAGCGTAGACCCTTAGCTACCTTTTGACGCTTTGTGAAGAGTCTGATCGGACTGGGCGGATGTCCGGACTGATCTGAGTATGCGCTGGGCGCAAAGCCACTATGTTGAATTTCTCATGTCGCGGCCCATTTATATTATCATTGAATTACTATTTGATTGATTGGTGGATTGATTGATTATTTGATTGTCCTTAAAGATGGTATTGTTCCTTTCACCTTTAGTTGGTAGGTTGGTTGATTTGATGCTTAACGTCCACGGTAAACAACTAAGGTCATGTCGGGGCGGTCAGTTAACCTAACCACACTATTCCTGGGCAGGCTTAGACCTCCTAAGCGGTTAACCAGTACTAAGTGCACATACTTTCGCCAGTAACTGACAACTGCCCTTCTTGAATCAGCGGAAGGAGAAACGAAAGTATGTGGCCAGATCGGGATTCGAACCCAGGACCTCCGACTTACGAGTCAGGTGCCCTACCGATTGCGCTACCCGGTCCGGCTTCACCTTCAGTTGACTGGGCGGAGTTGTGAGAGGACAAAACCGAGCAGTCCATATGAAAATCGGTAGAATGAGTTGTTACGCATAAGTGTATGATTAAAAATGCCTAGTATACGCTATCGGTCACCACAAAAGATGAGACAGTTCATACAGGCACACTATGTCAAAAAAAAAAAAAAAAAAAAAAAACGTCGGAAGAGCGTCGATGCAACGTTATGACGCTTTTTTGGTCTACAGTATATTTGGTTGTTCCGACTTCATAGCGTTGCATCGACTTCATAACGTTGCATCAACGTATTTAGACGATGTATCCATGCTGGGTTGAAAGAAGAAAAAAATTGTGTGATATACGATCATTTCATGCCTGCCTTTTGCACAGGTGAGCTTTGTGCTAGGAGAGTAAGCATAAATTGATCCGCGACACGAGAAAACCAACAATGTGGTCGTGCGCCCAGCGCAGACTCAGATCAGCCTCGGCGTCCACCCTGTCTGAGCAGAGTTTTTGATATGCGCATAAAGGGTAGCTAAGGGTCTAAGCTACCCTATGCGGACAACGAAGACTCTGATCAGACTGGGCGGATGCCCAGGCTGATCTGAGTCTGCGCTGGCCGCACAGCCACTTTGTTGGTTTTTTCGTGTCGCGGCTCAAATCATTACCGCATTATACCTTTTTGCAAAATAAACTCTTCGTAGGCAAGGCCAGAAATAAGCATCATCCCGTCAAGGAAAGGAAATCAGACAAAAGTGCAGTCTATATCGAGCCGTATCTCAGAGAAAGAGACTGATAGGATAGACGAGTGGTTGGTTGGTGCGATGGTGCTGGGTTTAACTTCAGTGCCGGGGAAACTGACCTGGATAATAGTAGGGCAAGGGTCTACTGTGCTTGCAGTAGGTGCGGGTGGGGTGTTCGGACATTCTGTCTCCCGTCTATCATTTCTCTCTTCTTTCTCCATCTCTTTGGAAGACGGTCCGATATAGACTGAAATACTGTCACAAAGGGCCCTTAAACCGAAAACAACCAATCAACCAACAGATAGGATAGATGGGAGTAAAACTGCAATACAACCTAATTCAGAACCTACCGAAGCATAGCAAACTCTTGTCAGATCTTCAGCCGCCCTCAGAGTGAGTTTAACCCATTGCATTCTGGGTATTTTTTGTCGTCTGCTGAAATTGTCGTCTGAATCAAAAATCAAGAATATTTTGACAATGTTGGTCTAACCAACTCTTGTAGAAATGACGTCTAGGCAGCAAACAGTTTGGATCTCAGATCAGGCCCCACGTTTGTGGGGCCTGATCTGGATCCAAACTGTTTGCCCAAATACACCTAAAGGGGTATCCCGAATGGAATGGGTTAATAGAATCTATAATGGAGCTGAGGCCGAGACAAGGAAATCTCCGGCTAGTTTTCAGATTATTTCTTTTCACCCGTTGGACAAGACTATCCCTTTCCAGACCTGTCTGAGATTTTTATATCTCGGCCTGCTAACTCGGCCGAGGCTCAGAAAGCTGTCTCAAACTCTCAATCATGGCTATATACTAGTACAGCCCAATTAATTACACACGTAAATTGAACAAATCAATTTGCTGCCTTTAATGTCAATTGCATACAGAATGAAATCAACAGCCATGATATCAGTCTTTGAAATGTGACCCCATGTCTCTCATATTTCGACAACTTCAAACATCTCCTCAAAAGACACTGGGCCAGTTTGTAACCAAATTTCATACAGGGGTTCCAGGGCTTTCGCCGACAAAAATATGTTCAAACGGTCTAGGTCGCGTGACCAACATGGCTGCAAGGCCCAAATATGGTAAAAAAATCTTTAAAAATCTTTTTTTCCAGAACCAATTGACCGATTGCCTGAAGGCACCGTGTACTCTAACCAATATTGTTCAAAAGATTACCTTGGGTTGACTTGACCTTTTTTACTGCAAAGTCGAATTTGTTTTCTGGTGATTCTATACATAAGACACTGCTAGAACACAAGAGTTTATGGAAACTATAGAAGATTTTGGCCTAAAAAGGGTATATACAGCTATCTAAATGAGCGCATGAAGCTTTCTGAGTACAAGAGGTCAAAGTCATTCCTTGGCCCAGGTCTCTCATATTTCGACAGTTTCAAATAGGTCCACGAAAGCCACAGGGCCTTTTGTAATAAAATTTCATACACAGCCTCCAGGGCTTGCGCCAAGCAAAATTTGTTCAAGCGGTCCAGGTGATATGACCAACATGACCGCTACGCCCATATATGGTAAAATCCTTCAAAATCTCTTTCTCAAGAACCAAAAGACGGATAACCTTGGGACCTGCTATGTAGCATTGGAGACCCGAGTACTACCAAGATTGTTCAAATAATGATCTTGGGTTGACCTTGAAGTTTTTTTACGCAAAGGTCAAGTTTGCTTTGTGGATCTCTTATATGGGAAAATGCTTAAAAATAAAAATTAATGGAACTCATGGAAGAGTCTGGTGCAAAATTTGATAAATACAGTCAATTAAATGAGCACATGACCATTTTGGAGTAATAGAGGTCAGAGTCATTCTTTAACCTTTAACTAATGTATCCCATATTTTGACAGTTTCAAACTATCAGGTTTGTTCAAATGATGACCCTAGTTTGACCTTTGACCTTTTTATTCAGGTGAGCGATTCGGACGCTCATGGCCCTCTTGTTTTTTGTTCTCACTGGTATATAGCTTGGACGAATAGCTTTTTGAAATTTTGTCCTCTGTACGCTCTTTCTTGCACTAGGTTTCATTTTAAGGACACTTTTCACTCGTAATAATCAGACACTTTATAGATAAAGAGGAGACTTTTGCATCTCATATACAGACAGCGTTAGTATGGTCTGGATTGGTTGGTTGTTTTGGTCCTTTGAGACAGTATTTCAGTCGATATCGGGCCGTCTGCTGGAGAGAGGGAGAAAAAATGGATACGGTGGATGAAAGCAAAGATGAGAAAAAATGGAAGCTAATCGAGCGTCTGCTGTAACTACAGCTGGCCCTTGCCATTGCAAATCAAAACGCTCAAATAAACTATTTCCATTATGCTCGAGATCCTTTTGACTGGCTGCAGTCTACAACATTGATTTGCCTGAAATTCATCTATTTTCTTTCTCATTTTTTTTCTTCTTTTTAAATATATATTTATTTTTTTTTTTTTGGGGGGGGGGGGGATAAATTTTATGTTTCTTCTTCTGAATTCCAGGCATCAAATCTCAAAATATTATAGTGGTATGGTCACCTCATTCTGATCTATTAGAGATTTTAGAGATGACAAAGGGCAGCATTAAATGAGCCGCGACACAACAAAACAAAGCGGCATGTGCGCCCAGGGAAGACTCAGATCAGCCTGGGCATTCGCCCAGTCTGATCAGTCTTTGCTGCCAGCATAGAGTTTGCTTAGACCCTTTTAATGCACAGCGAAGACTCTGATCAGACTAGGCGGATGTCCAGGCTAACCTGAGTTATCGCTGAGCGCAAATGGCACTTTGTTGGTTTCTCTCCCCTCCCAACCCCACCCCGCACCCCAACCATACTCCACTCCCACCCGGAAATAAGTTGGATATGGAATTTATTGCAGATTGCTCTCGCCAGTTTTCCGGGCTCTGGGAATACATGGTACCGCCAATTGATAGAAGACATAACAGGTATTTATATTTACGGGTTATTAATATAAATCAAACATAATAATCCGACCATCCCTCCCCAACACACACACGCACTCCCCACATATAATGTGTGTAGTGATGGTACACACATACACCAAACGGCTTGTTGGGGGCATCGGGGTATCTTTGAAAATAAAAAAAATAAAAAAAATAAAAAAATAAAAGATTTTTTTTTATACTTTTTTCCTGTTTCTCTATGCATTTATTTATAAAAAATGTCTTCTCGTGGACCATGCAGGAAGAATTATAGAACCAAAATAGCTGACAACGCCTTAATGTTATGCAGTTGTCTTGCACGTACACATGAAACACAACGCTACAACAATCAAAGTATAAAACACTGATATGTGGAAGAGTCAAGTCTCTATGTGTTCAGTGCAGCTTGTGAAACCGTGAAACTGCATTACAACTGAAGTAATGTCTGGTGGGTTGTTGGTTGTATTGGATTCAGTGGTTTCCAGAAAGGCCAGCATGGAGAAGGGAAACGAAGTTTAAGTTTGTATGAGAATAGAAACAAAAATAGCCATCAGAGGAGATGGCAAATCCCCCGACCGAAGACCCCCATGGGCCTTGGTAAAAAGGGTGCACTTCAAAACACATATTAGTAATATATTGTCGTTCTTTTATGCTTCTGATTGACTTTAACTGTTAACAGATGCTTGATTATCTAACACTCAGACTAAAACAGTATGCTTGACAGCTAAAAAGAGGTAATATCTCAAACAGCCACCATATACACAAATGTATAGCATTTGATACATTCAACTTTCAAAATGTGTGAATAACTTCTAAAGTACAAGCCCTACAAACCTAATTTTGAGCTCTCTAGTAAGTGAATTTGGACAAAGATTCCAAATCTGGATTTTTTTTTTTTTTGGGGGGGGGGGGGGGGGGGGGTGCGGGAGGGGGCGCGGGAATGTGGAGGGGTCAGAGAGAGTTAGGAACACTGATAAGATATCGCAGCATGATAATCAATATTCTAAAAGGTACACAGTTATTCAAATTCTGGAGCTGGCCAGGGTTATACAGATATGGAGCAGAGACTCAAACAGCAGCTCAAACTACCAAAGGGAAATAACTCACAAAGTATAAAAGCAAGAGTTATCATTCATGTATGAGACAAATTGTCATGACCTGTTCTGCATATCTGTGAAGTATCATGAAAATATTTCAAAAGGTATTCAAGCTATGGGGCGGACACCTAAAATCATCAAAGGGAAATAACTCCAAAAGTAAGAAAGCAAGAGTTGTCATTCTTGCTCGCGACACATCATCATGACCTGTTCTACATATCTGTGAAGTATCATGAAAATATTCCAAAAGGTGTTCAAGTTATAGAGCGGACACGAAATCACACCTAAAACCATCAAGGGGAAATAACTCAAAAACTGAGAAAGCAGGAGTTGTCATTTTGTTCACGACACATCTTTATGACCTGTTCTACATATCTGTGAAGTATCATGAAAATATTCCAAAAGGTATTCAAGTTATAGAGTGGACATGAAATCATACCTAAAATGATCAAGGGGAAATAACCTAAAAAGTAAGAAAGCAAGAGTTGTCATTGTTGTTTGCGACACACCGTCGTGACCTGTTCTACATATCTGTGAAGTATCATGAGAATATTCCAAAGGGTATTCAAGTTATAGAGCGGACACGAATCTGCCAAAAAAATCACACCTAAAACTATCAAGGGGAAATAACTCAAACAGTAAGAAAGCAAGAGTTGTCATTCTTGTTCGCGACACATCGTTATGACCTGTTCTACATTTCTGTGAAGTATCATGAAAATATTCCAAACGGTATTCAAGTTACAGAGCGGACACGAATCAGCCAAAAAAATCACCAAAGGGGAGATAATTCAAAAAGTACAATAGCAAGTTACCATTCTTGTTCGCGACACATTGTCATGACCTGTTCTACATAACTGTGAAGTATCATGAAAATATTCCAAAGGGTATTTAAGATATAGAGCGGACAAGAAAATGTTTACAGACGGACGGACGGACGCCAGGCTCATTGCTATATCCCTCTAACCTTTCGGTCGGGGGATAAAAAGGAATGCCGTAGCTCAACCCCTGTATCCCCCATACTACTGAATTCCCGACTTCGGAGATCGGAGGCAACAACACACGTCGCGTGAAATGATGGCGACAGGAAAGAGGACGATTTTTGTCACTTTGTTTCTATTTAAAAAAGAATCGTGAGGTGTAAGCTTTTCTATTTTCACCGTCCCCTTTCCAGTAAATAACATCTCACAAGGCCAGGAAAAATGCATATACCTGGGGAACAGCGCATGAAAAAACTCAAAACTCGTTTACAATCGCCGATTTCTTTGTTCCTGCATTATGAAATCATATCGTGGATGTTTCTGTACATACCATAAGCATTCCTGTCTTATACCCGCAAATGATATTATACAGATCAAACAGGCTTCCACAGAATATTGTCTCAAACACACTTGGGGTCGCATCATATGGATGCAACCGACTTCAGTATATTTTCTGGAGGATGCACCCGACTTAGACGAGCGTTCACCGTATATGATGCAACGGACTTCGTACATGTAATATGCGACAGAAAATGATGCAACGGACTTCTTGGAAATAACAGTTACAACCCAGAGGACAAACAAATCAGGGGGTGGTTGGGTGGCGCAATGATGCAACGGACTTCTTGGAAATAAAAGTTACAACCCAGAGGACAAACAAATCAGGGGGTGATTGGGTGGCGCAATGGTGCTGTGCGTAACCTCCAGTGCCAGGGCGTCCTACAGATTTGGATAATAGTAGGGCAAGGGCCTACTGTGCTTGCAGTAGGTGCCGGTGGGGTTGTTTGGAAATTTTTCTCTCGTCTATCATTTCTCTTTTCTTTCTCCCTCTCTTTGGGAGACGGCCCGATATAGACTGAAATACTGTCTCAAAGGACCGTTAAACCCAAAACAACAACAAACAAATCAAATCAATGCCTTAACTACCAAATCAGCGTTGTTGCAGCATTATGTATCCGGCCTGGTGACCGTTTTTCTTTCTTTCTTTTTTTTCTCACTCTCTAACGAAATTCAGTCCCTAAATGTTTTGGTGTTAAAAAAGTGTTATCCCCCAGATGTAAATTTATCCGGAAAGGCACAATTATGAAAAATCAAACATAGTGGTATTTTTAAAATTTAAGTCTATTTATGATTGAGATTCTGTGGGTCCGTTGTATAGCGGCAATTAAAACTGTGGGAGGTCGCTTTGCTGCTAACTTCTGCTACGCAACGGATCCACAGAACCCAAGCAAGAAGTGACAGTAGCTACCTTTTCGCATTACAATGCTTACATCAGAGTTTTCTGTTAAAAAGTGTGAACCCCAAGATGTAAATTTATCCGGACAGACACAGTTATGAAAAATCTAATACAGCGGTATTTTCGAGGCGCAGCCTCGTATCATTTCGAAATCGTTCCACATTTCACAAGATTCCATTGGTCAAATAACGCTTATGTCAAAATTTAGCCAATAATATCAAAGGTCAAAGAATATTTAATCATCGTTTTTTCTCGTCGTACTGCACTGTGAATACTAGCACTCTGTCTTATATTAATTCAAAATGTTTCTCTTGTTTGTAATTTTACAGTAGAAATGTTATCGAAAACAGACGCAGATATTCAAAACTTTCTTCTTTTTTTTCGTCGTAGATCTACTTTAGATTTCTACTTTCGGTTTAATACACACAAACAAACATTGCAACTATTTTGAAATCAGGTCAATTTCACGATTGACCGCGGTCCATTTTAAAGACCCAAATTGGACAGCTCTATTTCAAGATAGGTCGTTGTCGCTACCCAGTGTCAAAATTACGGTTGTGGGTTAATTAATTAACCTCTAAGCGCTTACAGGGAAGCTAAGGGTCTAAGCTAGCTCCTTGTGGACAGCGAACACTCTGATCAGACTGGGCGGATGCCCAGGCTGATCTGAGTCTGCGCTGGGCGCACAACCACATTGTTGGTTTTGTCCTGGCGCGGCTCATTTATCGGTTGGGCAGACTATAGACAAACAAGTGCCCGCTGTCCTTTCAGTAGGTTCGGAACGTCTCTTTTGTCCCTTTTTGACGTAGGTGTCGTAAACATTGCCTAACCGATTAGATAATCAAGAGCCTGCCACACTTGCAGCAGGTGTGGCATTCCTTTTTCTTTTATCTTTTTATTTATTTAAAATTCATTCCATTGAATCCAGTACTACTAATAACAACCCGCTAGATATGACTTCAGTTGTAATGCAGTTTCTGCAACACAGCGAGGCTTGAATCTTCTACATATCCGTGCTTTATACTTCGTTGTAGCGTTGTGTTTATTTGTGTACGTGAAAGACAATTGCATAACAATAAGGCGATGTCAGCCACTTTAGTTTTATAATTTGACTTACATGGTCCCCGTTAAAATGATTTTTTTTTTTTGCTTTTTTTTAGAAGCTTTTCTTTATTGTGTTAAGATTTTTTTCTTGAAATATCAATATTCTAGTTATACCCTGATATACGAAGTATATAGGGGGTAAATAGTTTTTTGTCTTTTCCGTATATATGTTTGTGTGTGTGTGAACTTTTTTTTTCTCCCAAAGATTTCTCAGGAATTGCTATAGCTAGGATTTTGAAATTTGGTACAAACGTTAGGTATGACTAGTTGTACCGTGTATGAGAGAATCAGCCTCCTTCTGTTTATCATTCCCTTTGCTTGTCCAGTTTTTCTTTCTCTCCAATCAAATTTCTGTCAAAGATTCCATAAAAACCCACTAGACTAGGAGTATTTGAAATTTGGTACAAAGCTTTGGTATGACTAGTTGTACCGTGTAAGAGAGAATCAGCTTGCTCCTGCTTATCATTCCGAGTGTTTGTCCAGTTTCCCTTTTCTCCAATTTCTCTCCAATTAAAGGTAGGTTCCTGTACTTTGGAATGCATCATAATTTTGATGATCTTTCATCCAAGTTGTTGGAAAGCACTTATAAAAAGGAAAAGAATAAGTTTCACTACAAAGTGTAAATCAAAAAATATTAGAAAAGCTGTTTTGCAAGGGATTTCCTGACTCTGCTTCGCACACCAGTTAGCGCTATTTTTAGTTCGCGCCAAAAATAGATAACGCTGCTGACATCATGCTGCATTGCATTTTGGGATAGTTTTAACCAATTCGCCATGCCAGGACCTCTAGAAGAGCTCATGGCAAGAGAAAATTGACCTTTGGAGAATGGCATCAGAAATCGCGCACTTATAGACATAATAAACATAGCTATTTTTAGAACTGGAATTCCAACGAAAGAAAATAAACCAAAAGGCAAAACGACTATTTTCTTCAACATCTGACGATTTTCTCAATTCATAAAAATAAGAAAATTCAATACTACTAAGAAAAAGACGAAATTATTTTGTGAACATAATTGTTATCGCTAGTCCAGGAACCTACCTTTAAATTTCTGTCAAAGATTTCTCAGCAATCACTACAGCTGGGATTTTGAAATTTGATTTGAATGTTGGGCATGACTATTTGTACCGTGTACGAAAAAATCAGCCTACTGCTGATTATCATTCCCATTGTTTGTATATTTTTTCTTTCTTTCCAATTAAATTTCTGTCAAACATTTCTCAGGAGTCATTACAGCTAGGATTTTGAAATTAAGTATAAACGTTGGATATGTCTAGTTGTATCATGTGAGAGAAAATCAGTACCCTCCTTCTTATCATTCCCTTGGTTTGCCCAGTTTTTATTTCTCTCCAATTTGATTTTTTGTCACAGATTTCTCTGCTTCTGTGAAAGTCACAGTCTTCAAATTTTGTATACATCTTGCGAATGGACTATATTGTGAGAAAGAAAACCAAGATGATGAGATTAAGTTTGCCTCCTTTTTCCATTTTCCCTTTTTTACATCTCTCACTCCAATGTAATGAATGGAAAATTCGGGTGAAAGTCTTTTCAGATTGCTATGTTACTAGGTTTACAGAAAGGCTGAAACGGATAAGTTAACATCATCTGGATACTGCTGCTGATTCGGGTCAAGGTCACAGGCAAAAAAGTTTATGTAAATTTGTGTTGAATTTTTTTTTAATTTGTATATTAGTTTGCTTATTGCAAAGTTTTAAAAATAACCTTTATGGTATTTGTAGATCTGTCACTGGGTTTGTAATAGATTGTCCATCTGTGTGCCTTTTATTTGACATTTGCTTTAAAGTTTTGTATGAATTGTATTTTTATTCGGCGATGGCGCTGGCCGGGGATATGCGTGAGAAATTGCTCACATCCTCTTGTCTTTTTATTGATTGTT
This sequence comes from Ctena decussata, assembly GCA_963989385.1. Classification (NCBI taxonomy): domain Eukaryota; kingdom Metazoa; phylum Mollusca; class Bivalvia; order Lucinida; family Lucinidae; genus Ctena; species Ctena decussata. The sequence continues at coordinate 48,406,709 of OZ022504.1, forward strand.
TGAAACCTCTGATGAAGCCGAAAGGCAAAAGCGCTTAGGTAACGTATTGGCTGAGTTCGAGCGACAACTATATTGTCTATAGTTTGAGCATAGTTTCGTGAAAACGCTCACTGGTCGTATTAAATTCATGTGACTGTCGCCATTATTCCACTGCGCATGTCTGGTCCGACCATGCCATCTCTCTGGTTGGACTATGGTCTGCTAGTTCCCGGACACAGATATTAAATTGAAATATCGGAAATCGATATTTTTGTATATACAGCGATGATTGGCTTATTATTTTTAGGGGCGGAAGAATGATTATTGGAACAGCAACCTATAGTCTCGATAGTTAGCGCTCCACATGGGCCATTGACAAATAATGCACTGTTAATGATTAAATGACCATCTCTCCATATTCTCGTTCTTGTCTTAGGCATAGCAACTGGAAGTCAATACTGCTCAAGGCGACTGATCCGAGCTTTCATAGGCGAATGCCAGGAAGACACTTCTAAAACAATAGCTATCAAGACACACGGAAGAGCTCATCGCCAAGGCCGATTTCACAAGGCAATACTAATCATTAGGAATCCGTTTGATGCTATTCTGGCTGAGTTTAACAGGGAGGAGGCAACTAAAAAAACTTCTGTTGACAGATCAGTTTTCGAAAGTGAAGGTGAGTAGCCAGTCCTCTTACTGTAAAACACTTAAAATATCGGCGGTATCAACATTTCGCGGTTAAATGAAAATGGCATATTGGCGCATTTTAGTTTCGCGTTCAAGATATAACATGGCTCCAGATTGAAATGAAATGTTATATAAATTTGTTACAATTTTGTGCGTATGGTAATGTAATAAAAAATCAAATAATCATTGATATTGTCGGACTGATTTTTTAGCGCTAGCGTATTTGTCCTCAACGCCAATATCGCCAAAATCCAACAACCGTCAAATATAAATAAGTGTTTTACAATAACAGGCGCCCAACGTTAAAACAGTTTTCTTTAACCTATGTATGTCTAGTGGACTCTTCTGTCTGTATATATTGGATGAGTTCATTTGTCATTTAAGGGGTGTCAGGTTTAGTTATTTTTAATTTTTTTTATTAAGTTTTCAATATCCATTTTCCCTATGCAAATAGTGTAGACCCTGATCAGACACCGCAGTTTTCAGGGGAAGCAACTCTCCCATTTTGATATTTGCGCCCCTTTCCGATTAGGGGTCAACCCTTTACAGAAAGAATTGCCTGCCGTATGAGAATTTTTTATCTATCTTTAAAACGGCTTCTTCGCCCAGAGAAGCCAACAGGAAGTCCCAAAAGTTGTTTCCCTTTGTACAATTGGCGGGAAAATGTAGATAAACCTATTCGTCCAAATTTTAATCCAAAGTTATGACGCTGAATGTACGTTGATATAACGTTGTTTAAACGTATGAGTTGCTCACTGAAATGCTGAACAGTTACTTTTGGCAGTTTGGCCTTATTGATAGATGAGTTGCATTTTAACGTCTTTATTCAGCGGCCACACGACATTAACATGACGCCTTACTGATGTCGATGCGACGTAATGACGTCGCATTGACGTCACTAAGACGCCATCATGGCGTCATATGCTTTTGGGTACGTATTTCAGTCATTTCAGGATTATAGGAGGGTATTAATCAAACTGGAGTCCCGTTTTCGTTTGCAAATATTTCCGCCTTCAGCGGGTCTCGCACACGGGACCGCTAGATCAACTGGCAACTCTTAACCTACTGAACTGCCTGAGGTCCTTTTGGACCTGGAAGTGTGTAGCTGAACTGTACATTGGCAGTACATAAGCCTTGTGGCTCTCAGCTAAGAATAAGTTTCATTAACACTGGCAAAGTTTCTTTGACTAAGTGGGTTTGGTAAACTAAAATATGCTCACGTGAATGAAAATATGTGTCACAATTTTATTACCAACTTTTTATGGTACAGCTTATTGGAAAACAAATCTTGTCCGTGTGAACAGAAAGTTTGCAATAGAATATGTAAAAAGAAATCTGCTGTTGAGATGAACAGAGAAATAGTTGCTCATAATCAAATTACTTTGACTTAGAACAAAGTATATTTTACAAAGAAAATGTGTCATGGTTGGCTGGTCACACGGGTAAAGTTTATTTAGTTTAAACTGTATTTTATTCAACATATAAATATACACAATCAATTTATACAAGAGAACAAGCTAACTTGTCCAGGTAACTTTGACGAGGAATATTTGTTTGTATGAACACTGCTGCAAAGATTTGATGCAAAAGTTTATTTGGCAAAGAGTCTTTGTTACAGTTTTCTGTGACAAATGAGCCGCGACACGAGAAAACCTACAATGTGGTTGTGCGCCCAGCGCAGACTCAGATCAGCCTGGTCATCCATCCAGTCTGATAAGACGCTTCACTAAGCGCTTAAAAGGTAGCTTAGGGTCTAAGCTACCTTCATGCGGACAGTGAAGACTCTGATCAGACCGGGCGGATGCCCAGGCTGATCTGAGTCTGCGCTGGGCGCACAACCACATTGTTGGGTTTCTTGTGTTGCGGCTCAAATGATTTGCTCCGAGGGAAAAGTCTGCTTAACAAAATTTGGTTAAGTCTTTGTGATAAAACAACTTGGCTCCGATGAATGACGCATACTATTTCTTAACTAGAAACTCAACGTAATTCAATTCGCCCTTTTAAACCTGTACATCTTAAATGTCTCAATTTTCTTCTTCAGTCCAAGTACCGTTTATCTATTAATGCCTAGTAGACCATTCTACCCTTCAAAATTGAATGAGTCCAGTCATCATTTAAGTGGTTGGTTGTTCAGTTTATTTAAGAAATAGATCAGCTCTAGCAGTGAATTGTTAATAATTCACTGTTTGGAGGTCAGTTGTAAAGTTGATCATATCACGAGCGCGGAGCGCGAGTGATATATCTACCTACAACTGACCGACAAACAGTGAATTATTACTCAACAATTCAATGCTAGACCTGAACTATTTCGATTCTAACACTCAAAAATGCTGAAAAAGTTTTCCTTTCATTAAAATTCTCCCAACCTTCCGGCCAGCGCGTTCATGTTCCCGCTAATATTCTTGACTGCGTCTCAAACAAATGTATGTTTTCGTGGCGATTTTAGACAAAAAAGAGACGTTACGCCGTCTAACGTCTCAAAACGTCACAAAATCACGTCAGCGATTTTAGTGACGTCAGCAATTGGACTCACGCGCTCCGAAACAGTGAATTGTTGCAGAATAAAACACGGAAACGTTCCATTGCTTCTATAGGCGCACTGTGTTAGAATTATTTATTTATCATTTTCATTCCATTTTAAGGAAAATATCTATTTGTCTTATGCAAAAATTGAAGACCTTGAACAGACGCCGCGTTTTTCAATGTCCGATCTAGGTCTTCTCTGTTTTGGCAGTGTTCCTTTCATGGTGACACTGGACATACATCAGTCAATTTCTGTTTCAACGTAGTTAACCATGGTCAACAATTTTCCTCCTCCTAAAATTATATATGACACTGCCCTTTTTCTTCTCTGTCTCTTTTTAGTATTCCTTGAATAAAAAATTGAAAAATGTTGTGTTAGGTCCATATAGTGCACTTTTGTTAGCTGCACCTAGATATTTTTTTCAAACTTTTCAGTCTACATTTAATGCGGTCATTTTGCTCAGATTTACATAGTATATAGGGATAATAGAGAAAATGAGCAAAAAGTTACTCAGTTGTCTTCGTTCTTCTTAAAACGAAGGTCTAAAGTAAAAAATGTTGTGTTATCCTAGAATTCTGTACTATCTTATAAATATTTTGATATATTTTGTACGAAAATCAAAGAAATATAAGTGCGGTCATTTTTACAAACTCAATACTACCCTACATCCAAAACTGAATTTTCGGTACCGTGCGTGGCTATATCGAGGTGAGGAGAATTATTAGTGGCGCATATTCTTGTAAGTATCATCACAATGGGTAGCTGATTGGAATAAGCGCTGGCTTACTAAGCTCGCGGTCCCGTTTTCTGCTGAAGTAACAGTACACCAGGGTTCGAGGTAATAAAACTTGAGAATAATCTCAAACTCAAAACAAAGCACACTGACTTGCTGCCTCCGAGCATGTAAAAAAATAAAGCACACTGACTTGCTGCTTCCGAAGCAGCCAATCAGTATGCTTTATTTTGAGTTTGAGAATGTACTCAAGTTTTATAACCTCTGGACCAGTACACCGATACCATTTCACATGGCCTTTCATTATTATCCTCTCATTGCCTGATATGATTGAAATCGCAAGTCATCGCTGAATCCATCCATCACCATCAACGGGACACCAGTGAGTGTAAATGTACATTTGTCCATCGTCGTTATCGCGAGTGCATGTAACTTTGCGTAGCCTCATATTGTTATTATTGTTATTATTGAGTTGCGGTTTAACGTCCCAGTAAATAATATTTCAGTCATGACGAGACGTTGCCTCCGAATGTGTAGGAATTTTACCCGACCTGAGATAAATGACACTCTTCGTGAAATGAAATCCCGTTTTTCGCTCCAAGCGGGAATCGAAACCGGGATCGCCAGGTCTGCAAGCAAGAGCTTAACTCACAGAGATACCGGGGCTCCGACCTCGACACAAAAAAAGATTCACTCGCATTTGTCCTTGCAGCATATCTAAATAGAAAGCATGTGATCCCCACCCTAAAGCAGTAAACATTTAGCATTTTAGCATGTGTTTGTTCTGCGTAAAGCCATAGAGGTTGTGACCAAAAGAAAAGTAGAAATTATGACGAATGAAATCAACATGATGATTTATTTATTTGTCGATTTATTTATTTTGTAGCACGTACATAGTCATTGTCGTGTTTCTGACAAAATATTCATATTTCAGGATGGGCTGACTTCGTTTCGGAAGCTTCTGCGCACTGGCGTACACATACTTTGAGGTGGCTAAGTACCTGGAACGGTCCTCTCCACATATCATATTATGAAAAAATGAAATCCGACTTTTATGAAGAACTATATCGGCTTGTAGATTTCCTGGAAGTGAAAGTGACGTTCAAAGAATTGTGGTGTGCTGGTATAAACAGAGACGGGCAATATCTCAGAAAAAAGCCAGATTGGTTAAAACCATCAGTATTATATTCTTCGGAACTTCAGACATTGGTAAACACAGAACTGGGACAAGTGCAGAATAAAACAAAACTGAAGGTGAATGGTTACTCCCCCACGTTTTCCCGCATTTTTTACAAAGGGGAACATCTTTTGTGATTTTCTGTTTGCTTCTCTGGACAATAAAGCCATTCAGTATTAGAATCTACTCTTAAAGAAAAGAATTTGCTCCAATCTACTCTTAAAGAAAAGAATTTGCTCCTAGAATAGCAATTCTTTCCTTTAAAGCCCCATACACATAAACAAATATGCATACGCAAGTACATTTGCTCATATGCAATTTTGGCTTATGTTTGAATCAGTAGTTTTGCTAAGCGTAAACATGAATGAAAAAGTCCTAAAAAGACCCTGGAGTATTTTTTGGGGCCCGGATAGCGTAGTGGATAGAGCACTCGCTTTCCAAGACTGCGGCCCGGGTTCGATTCCCGGCGGGCGGCGTCATGTGGGAGGGTAGTGGTCGCCCGTCCGAGGTCGGTGGTTTTCTCCGGGTACTTCGGTTTCCTCCAACGCGCCAGCATCCGTGCCATCGAGAGCATTTAAATAAGTTCGCGTGAGCTTTCAATGCAATCGATGTGAAATAAATAAACTTTACATTTTTTATGCCAAAAAAATGAAATTTCTGACTCTAAAGCCCCGTACACAATGGACCGGTGTGTTCACGTGGGTGTTTACGTAAGCAAATTAGCGCATGTGTAAACTTTTACTCATTTGAGTAAATTTTACTTCATTCGCAATTATTTTACTTTTGCACTTGGGGAAGACCAAGTGCAAATCTCGAATCATATATGCAAATTTTACTCATGTGCAAATCTGTTCATGTGTACGCTAAATTGAATTTGCTTAGGTGAGTATTTTCGAAATTAGGTCATATTAACATTGATTTGCTTTTGTATTGACATGGATTTCTTTGTAAGCTTATAGCAACTGACCCGTCCTTGTACCCTATGTTAAAAAACAGTTGGCATTCTTGATTCGAACGTAGTTGAATTCAGTCTTTAAGTTTGTTTACGTAAGTATTTACCCTTTATACTTACTATACGACAATCTGACATTGTGTCAATGTTTCTTTTATTTCAGATTGACTTAAATTCACTTTTGATTACATTTAAAGAATGTTCAAACCATTTATCAGCACTTATACCCTTTTGGCTTCTTTTCATGAGAATAATCACACAATGATACAAATTTTCCATCAAAAAAAAAAAAAAGATACAAGTTTTGCAGGCAGCATTCAAAAAAGTAATTTTATACATGCACGCCAGAAAGTTGGTTAAACATTTTTGCATCCTTAGAGGTAAGTTTCTGTGTCCCGCATTTGGATGGTGGAGCTAGTCTGATGATGTGATGCGTTTAAAAAAACTTATCATGTAACAAATTTATAACACAATATTTGCAAAAAAACACTGCATAATAATAATGATTATATACTATAATATATTTACATAAAAAGCATTTGATATGCCCATATCGTGCGCATAGACTCAAATTTTTGCCAACGGGAAAATGGCGTCGCTGTCTTCAATCTTTTTGTGACTGAATACGATAAATACACCGCTACAATTGAAACAGAGGGCTTCATAAGCCATGCCTCCGTTTGTTGCCTTGACCACAATTCCGAGTGGACAGACAAAGCCAGAAAAACTCGGGAGAGTTACTGGATCCGTCATCTGAACACTCTAAATCCCAGTGGTATAAATTTCTGTCCGCAGCTCAATCTGCCAGCGAATAGCCACGTTCCCATGTTTGAAGCAAAATTTCCTCATGTCTGACTTCAATTCAGTTTTTCCATTTACTTTACCCTACGATATCATTCCTCACTTGATTTCGAATTGCAGGGTATGTTTATCAGTTCCATAAGGGCGAGGTTCACGTTCGCCTTTTTTTGGCGATGGTGCAAGGAAACTTTCAGTGACGGCACATCTCACTAATTTAGATAATAGCAGGGCAGGGCCTGCTGTGGTTGCAGTACGTACGGGAGAGGTTGTTTGGATTTTTTTTTTCTTTCTTTTTTCTTTTTTCCCCAGGTAGTTATGCATCACATGTAGTTCTGCAGTAGGTACGGAAGGGATTGTTCGGATCTTTTTCCGCGTAGCTATGTAGCATATGTAGTTTTGTTAGGAAAATATTGTTTTGGCCTTGATGTGATTTTAATAATTTTAGATAGCCATTCAGTTTTTCCATTTACTTTACGACACGATTTCTAACTGCAGCGGTGTGGTCATCAGTTCCAGCAGGGCCAGATTCTCGCGGCAAATTTTTGGCGATGGTGCTGGGTAACTTTCCGTGCCAGGGCAACCCTCTCATTTAGATAATACTATAGAAAAGGCATGTTGTGGTTGCAATAGGTGTGGGAGGGATTGCTTAAATTTTTCTCATGTAGATATGCAGCACATGTAGTTTTGTTTGGCAAATATTATTTTCGCCGTGACGGGCTTTTTAATGATTTTGACATCCATTCAGTTTTTCTATTCACTTTACTGCACGATTTCCACTTTGCAATCAGTTCCATAAGAATCGGTTGCTCGTTCGCAAATCTTTGGCGTTGGTACCGGGTAACTTTCAGTGCTGTGACATCCAAATTTTTTGGATAATAGTAGAGCAAGGACCTGCTGCGTTGCAGTATGTGCGGGAGTGGTTGTTTGGATCTTTTTCCATGTAGTTTTGCAGCATATGTAGCTTTGTTTGGCAAATATTGTTTTGGCATGATGTGCTTTTTGTGATTATTTGTCCATTTGTATTCTTTACCTGTACAGTAGTTGCATCATCTGTGACATCAATTCAGTTTATCTATTCATTTTACCGCTAGATATATTAGCCTTATTTGATTTTAGCATTGTAGCGGTGTGTTTATCAAAGCTTAATTATGGCAATATTTTCGTTTGCAAACTGTTGGCTCAATGCGCCCTACACTTCCAATTATAGCGGTGTATTTATCGTATTCAGTTACAAAGGATTGAAGACAGCGGCGCCATTTTCTCGTTAACAAACTTATGCGTCTATGCGCCCGATAAGGGCATTTCAAATTTTTTTAAGTAAACATGTTATTATAGTATAATCATTATTGTTATGCAGTCTTTTTTTTTTTTTTTTTTTTGCTAATATTGTGTTAGGCATTGTAAGCCTTTTAGTGATTTATTTCGTCATATGTTTATTTGTCTGTATGCTTTACCTGTTTGCTATAGTATGTATGTGTGAGTGTGTTTGAACTCTGATGAAGGCATAAAGCCGAAAGCGCTTAGTTCTCATTAACAATATATATATATATCATTCCATTCAGTGTCCCTTTCAGGGGTCAGTCATCTAATTTTACAAACACAATTTAGAATAGGACACACTGAAACAGAAACAACAGTCATTGCGTGTTCTATTCAACAAGCACTTTCTGTAAAACCGCATTTGATGTGAATCATGTATTGATTTTAATCATATTCGTAAATATTTACATTCTTGGTGTATTTTACTGAAAAGCCCACTAGTAAACCATTGGAACGTAATGTAGTTTACATTCCAATAATTACATTGAGACACGCGACGTCAATGGCGTAAAAATAAACAATGGCTCTCTACAACCTGATTGGACGTCAGCAACGTCATGACGTCGTGCATGCCGTTCTGCTGTTAGCAGAAGAAACTGCATGTACATGTTTTAATGCTTCAATTTTAGCGCTTATTCAAGATTTTTCATGAACAGAACAGAACAGAACAGAACAAAACTTTATTCAAAATCAATTCTCAGGCCATACGCAGATGGCATAGGAGAAAAGTATAAATAATTTCCACATTAAGACGTCAATAACAGGATACAACATCATACAAACTGCACTATTGTTATCATCATCCCGAGAAAAGGAACCTTAGTTCGAATGTGTAGAAAAAGTAAAGTACCTGTCATTCCTATGGCCAGGTACATTATAGGATGGAGGCTATGGCTCCGGTCAGTCTGCATTCAATACCCAGGCTGACCCGCGCCCAAGCCTCTCGTAAAACAGTTAGGAAGTAAGGTACCCCTTTTCGCGATGTGGTTCACGATGTGGTTCACAACTATCATTTTATTTAAGAACAAAAAATATGCTAAGGCAACAGATAGTTAGAATGTGTGTGTGTGTGTGTGGGGGGGGGGGGGGGGGGGGAGGATAGGAGGGCTGCAAGAATAATGGAGAGAACACATACATCTGAACTACAAGAAACGCTAAAATAAATGGCTTATTATGATAAGCTGTCTTGTTTTATGTTCTCTTCTCATAAGCCACTGTCCATGATCAGATACATTGAAAAAAGGAAAGGATAGCGAATTACATAAACATTACCGTTAATAATGGTGAAAATAAAGGTGAAGAGGACCCCGAAAGTTATTGATAATTAGAAAGATAGATAATACTACGTTTACAACTGGTTTAAATGGTAGAAGGCCAGCTAAATCCGGTTAAAACATAAAGTCAACCAACCTTATCGTTCGCTACAGGTATTTTCATTCATATGGAAATTTGGCCGTGTCACACAAAAAGACGAGTGCATCCGCGGACCGGACAAAACAAGATCAGCCTGCGAACCCATGCGATTACAACAGAACAGCCATACCATATGACAACAATACTCCAGGGTTCACGCATTTACTACACAGACAACAAAGACTTAAGCTGAAATTCGCAGGCAAGTCAGAGATCTCGCAGTCCGAACATGCAGTAGGTACCTTTTGTATGCCACACAATTATTACGGTATGCACGTGATTTACGGACTGAATTTTATATGTCATAGAAGCGAGTCAATGGACTTTAATTTGTGTACGCAAGCAAATTATTGTGTTTTGATTGAGGATTTTAACAAATTCAGATATTCTTTAAGGAAAATAATATCAGTCAACAGCCAGGTAAATAATAATAATAATAATAATAATAATAATAATAATAAAGGTTTAACGATTTTGCATAATGTAAAATTTCTCAGACTGGGACAAAAAACAATAACCGCATCTATCAGAAAAAGGATAAGTCTCCTAAATGCAGCAATACGCCTGTAAGAAGAAAATAGAATGGCAAACGGTACCATGCAGTACAGGCCCTGATGAGACTGCTCCTGGGGGAAAAGTCTGATCTTGGTCTACACTGCCTGTCACAGCTTTCCTGTCTCATAGTAGTATCAGGTAGATTTGGTGTAGGCGGCTTACTGTTTTGTCAGTTACAGTAGAAGTATATTGTTATACCGTACAACAGAGAAATCCTCAAGCGTGGGAGATACAGTTCTTTACAAGACAAATTAAGGTGTGTGCTTGCACATCCAGGTTTTCCTATCACCTTCACAAAGGGAGCAACATTTAAGACTGCCTATTTGCCTTCCTGGACAACGAAACCCTCTAAGAATGGGGTCGGCTCTCGAAGGAAAGAATTTGCTACTCGGGGAGCAAACTCCTTCCCTCAAGGGCCGACTACAAGTGGGTAGGAATAAAGGTGCTGCCTCCCCTGGAATGCAACCCTACACCCTAAGTCATTTAGGAACATAAAACTATCAACATGAAATGACAGCAAATTAACAAATACCCAACGTTACCCACTGTTACTAAACTGAATTGGTATCTACTCAGTGAAGTAGACGTCGCATGGATTCGTCTATCCCTGCGACGTCAAGGTCAACGAGTAGTAGTAACCTGAACATACTGTATAACAAGAAATTGCATAAACATCAAAAACGTAAGTGCCTGACACCCCAGAGACATGCAGGTCTCTGTTATACCGTAGTCACGCGCCAGGCACTTGAAGCAACCAGCTCACATGTCAACAGACTTATAAAATGGCGTCTCACGTCAAAATGGTAAAAAAGCAAATACAAGAACGTACACGAGCCAATGAATTTGACAAATCCGCAAGCTCGTGCATGCATAGCTCAATCAGCACTTCCGTATGACTGCAAAATTGATGAGACTGTGCACGTTAAAGTACTAATACTATGCCTGGTTAGGGCACGTCAACCCTGATCAGATTTTTATAATCTGTTTGGAGAAACCAGTACCTGTCAAATATCCACGGCGCCTTAGAGACCGGGCCTGTCCCCAAGGCGCCGTGGTCAGCTGACAAACATGAACTAAGAGGAAACTGTTCGATCGTCTATAAGTTGTATACTATAGTATGTTTGACTTGAACATTTATGTGTTATGTGTTTTATAATCATTCTCAAGCTGTTTCATTATTTTTTGTACAAAGAGGCTCAGGTTTCTCAGTGTTGTCTTATTATTACTATTCATTAACATTCTGTATTTAATCGTATTGGGATGAAGATAAAAGTATTTTTTAAGTAGTAATTTTCTATCAGATTTAAAGAAATCACACTCGAACAGATAATGGAATTCGTCGCCTAGACTGTTATCATTACATTTTGTACATTTTCTGTCAGCAATGGGTATATTTCTCCAACGGCCGGTTTCAATAATTAATCTATGGTTTGTTGTTCGAAATTTAACTAAAGGTAAGTATATCTTTTTGGGAAGTTCAGTTAAATACTTTTCCAAACCTATTTCTAACTTGAAAATCTTATAATTGTGTCCTTTTGATGAGCTATCAACATTTGCTTGCCAATTTTGTTTGTTTTGATCTAAAAGCGTTCTGTATATATTCTTTTTAATTACCGCCGCGTTTATAATGTTATGTGATAGCCAAACATCGTTTCTTCCTGTCTCTTGCAAGATATATTGTATTTGTTTCAACCATTTATGCTCATAGAAACCAGAGTCGAATTCTGAACGAAGTATTTGGTACATAATATACGAAAGTTTCGTTTGACTACCCGTGACAACTGATAACCAAAAACTGATCATACGCATCTTTATATTTATTTGAATAGGAAAACGACCAAGCTCAGCTTGCAACATATAAAGTGGGGTGCTTTTTTTAAGGCCGATGATATTTCGTAGAAATGCGTTATGGAACCTTTCAATTAAATCTAGGTTTTCGAACCCCCATATTTCTGACCCATAGGTAAGTATAGGAACAATAGTATGGTCGAAGAGCTTCAATTGAAGGTCTATAGGTAAATTTAAATTTCGTATTCTTTTATATAATAAATGTAGAGCTTTACGCGCTTGTTCGATGACATGTTTCCGGGCTTTAAGAAAGCTACGAGACTTGGAAAAGTATACCCCGAGATACTTAAAATGATCAACTATTTCTATAGTGTTTCCGTCTAAAAAGAAGTTATATTTGTTAGTCTTCCTCGCTCCAAAGATTATAATTTTTGTTTTCTTGTAATTAATGTTCAATTTCCATTCATGAAAGACTTGATTGAAACGAATGTAAATATAAGCAATGAACTTAATTTTTCTGATGTTTATCGAAGTGTAAACTACATTGGGTCACTAGCAAAGTTTACATGAACCCCTTCGGGGTTCATTCACTTTGACGTGACCCAATGTAGTTTACACTTCGATAAACCTCAGAAAAATGAAATTCATTCCTTAAATGTATTAAAGATTTTTTTATAATATATCGAACTGGATAATTATGAATTTCTGAAAAGAAGGCGAAATATATTAATAAAAACATAATTGCTTTTTACAGTATTATATTGTCTTATATACAACGTTTTTTTATAACTTATTTTTATCATTTTGTTCTTTCTTTAAACGTTTCATCTCATTTTAATACAGCTGACTCCCCTCGTCTCAAAAACTGATATCTTTTATTAAAGAAGAAAGTTTGGGCACATTTCCTGTTTTTCTTAACATTTCAACACTTAATCTGGGACCAGAAAACATTCTTTGAGGTGAGTGAGTGAGTGAACTCGGGTTTAACGTCCCGCCAACAACGAGGTCATATGGAGACGGGACCTCGGTGCAAAGTCTCATCCGAAAGACCGGAGAAGCGGGGGATCGAGCCTGCGACCCCTGGATTGGTAGTCTGGAGTGTTATCCACTACGCTACAGCCGCTCCTCATTCTTTGAGGAATCAGTAGTTAGAAATGAACTTCGACCTTGAGATATCGAGAGTTGATTTTATTTAAATCATACCATACTCGGGGTTAAGCATATATAAAGTACATATATGAGCCACGACACGACAACACCAACAATGTGGTTGTGCGCCTAGCGCAGACTCAGATCAGCCTGGGCATCCGCCCAGTCTGAGCAGAGTCTTCGCTGTCCTCATGGAGGTAGCTTAGACCCTAAGCTACCCTTTAAGCGCTTTGAAAGTAGTCGGATTAGACTGGATAGATGCCAAGGCTGATCAGAGTCTAGGCTGGGCGTACAACCAGTTTGTTGGTTTTGTCGTGTCGCGGCTCAGTTATAACATAACATAAAACGGAATGTATATTAAACAAAGGTTTCTTTTGATCTGTCTAACTGCACTTGAATCCATTCGCTTGAAGTTGTATCAGACTTACTTAAAAACTTACTCTGCTTCTTTTTAAATTGAACATGGTGCTTCTTGCTGCAGAATTTTGATCGGTACATGAAAAATATTTTCTTAGTGCAGATAAATGCTATAAATATATAAACACCCTGTAAAGCACTTGCTAGTGTTGCTATAAATGAAAATATTGACAAAGGATTTAATGTGTCAATGAATAAAATTATCCATGCGACTCCTGTGACCGTCATCAGTTTGAGATAAATTTTAAAATCATTCCTTTCCCCTGTGTTACGTACACGAGGTGACGAACGAATATGCCAGTATGCAACTGCGAAAAAGAACGTGTCAGCTACGATGATTAATATTGCGGGAGCTACAAACATTAACAGGACAAACATATGATTAGACAGGAAGCAAATGCCCATACCATACCCGGTCACGTTATAGTCATTTGTTACCAAAATTACAATAAGAAACACAGATATCGTAATAAATGGCGCACCATAAATGTAGATCGAATAATAAATAACAGTCCGTTTGTTCATGCTTCGTGAAACAAGCATTTGCGTATGAAATACCTTGAACATGTGGTATGAACATATGTTCATCGAAAAAAATGATGCCAGCCAGAAGTAATGATTGGCAATTCCAAGAAATATACACACGTTAGGATATTCTGTTTGCCACAATCCAAACTGCAGTAATAACTGTGCCCAAAACATGGAAAATACTAGATTCATGTTGTTTATGCCAGGAATGTTCCTCAGAGATTTGAACATTAAATAAGTGAAAAATGTCAAAAACAAACAAGTCGCTGACAGTAATGTACATATCATACTAAACAGTCCATGAGCGTATTGGAATAAATCAAGTTCTGCAGGAAACTTTCTTAAACTCAGAGCTTCCCAGTCTTTTATGCAAAGTATAATTTTCTTCTTATCGACAGATACCTGAAATGTTAAATTGTTTATGCAAAGTGTTTCGAGGTTGTCTTTATCATTTTCTATTTCTGTTAATGCACAAGTTAATAGTTTATCAACATTAATAATTTTAATACCCCCAGCTATACTGGTATAACCTGGTAGAATTCTGTAATGACATGTGCTGTCGTTTGCTGGTGTTGTACAGAGTTCACTTCGAGAATCAGTGGGAAAAGACTCAAGCTGAATGAACCCAGCAGTAGATGAAACATTCACAACAAAATGGCGGAGTGCCAGAAGCGCGTCTTCGAGTTCTGTTCTGTTTTCAGTGTTCCATACGGACAGAGAAACATGTGCTGTGATTTTACTGTCAACACTTATATCCAACCATGTTGTTTTATTATTTACTATACTACTAAGACTTGAGTTTCTTTGAATGGACTCGCTTTGATAATCCGGGCACTGGGATGTTATCGAAGATTTTTTAAAAATAATATTCTTATGACAGTCTCCAACACTAGCAATGTCAATCCTTAACTTAGTAACAAATATGACACTTCCCATAATGTAAAACTGCTTTAATATCTCCTGACGGAGGCACTGTAGGTCTACACTAATCAGAGCAGGGTAAGTTGTTTCCTTGAAACGAAGACCAAACGTCATATCATAATATAAGGAAGAGGTTTCTTCTACTATTATTTTGCATTCATCGCCTTTTAACTCTCTTCCTTTCGCACAAAAGATCGTCGGGATCTTACCCTGCAAGGAAATAAGAACTTCATATATTACATTCTAAGCGGAAAAAAGAAGATTTTTTTGTCAATGTAAATACGCTATTTCCCAGTCCTCTACAAGGATTTATTTCCTCTAGGGAAATAAATCTGTGTATATTGGGTACCTTCCCCATAATATTTCGAGGTCGGCTATTAAAGTACGGCCGGATACCGGCTTTTAGAACTACTTTCCCAAGCTTTATCTTTCTACCGCAGTTGCAGATAAAACACACCGCCTAGCAGGCACATGACGTCAAAGTGACGTGATGACGTTGCATCGACGCCAGTGCGACATCATTTGACGTCATGCACCTGCTGGGCGTTAATGAGGCATTAATTGCCTTTTATGATCTTGAGAAAACTGCATACGCTGAATTACAAAATGTCAAATCTATTAACAATCAGTATTATTAAAACGTCTCCCCGTACATCATCATAGTGCAGATTATATTTTCTGGTCCTTTGGGATCATTGAGTTCACTTGAGTAATTTTGAAAATAGAGTTCCGCTTAAGCCGGTGCTAGGGGGCGTGCCTGGTGTCGCACATTTCATTACTAGTCTTGAACAGACTCAATTAAACCGAGTCTGCTATTTTCTATTCTTTGGTGTGTTCCTTGCTTCCAAGGGATCTTACTTTTCAGAACATATTTATCTTAGAAACATGAGCAAAAGAGTCATCAAAATATACCTTCCAGTGTAGAATTTCGATCTTACATTTTCAATTTAATTACTTTTATTTTCTTGAATTCAGGTTTTCATGCGCCTAAGATAATTTTCTCGTAATTCTGCAATGCACACTATCATATCAATATAATTACAAAATTTCCATTACATAGCTGGACAAATAACGAAAAGTTGTGAAAAAGCAAAAGTAAGTAAAATTCCTAATACCACTTATAAGCTCATATATTGGTATTTTATATTTAAGAAATAGATCAGCTCTAGCAGTGAATTGTTGAGTAATAATTCACTGTTTGGAGGTCAGTTGTAAAGTAGATCATATCACTAGCGCGGAGAGCAAGTGATATTTCTATTTACAACTGACCGACATACAGTGAATAATTACTCAACAATTCAATGCTAGAGCTGAACTATTTCGATTCTAACACTCAGAGACGCTGAAAAAATTCTTTGCATTCGAATTTTCAACCTTCCTGCCAGCGCGGTCATTCTCTCGCTAATATTCTAAATTGTATCTAAGATAAATGTACGTTTTAAAGGCAATGTTAGAAAGAAAAAGAGATGTTACACCGTCTAAAGTCTGAAAACGTCACAAAATTACGTCAGTATTGCCAGTGACGTCAGCAATTAGACTCGCGCGCTCCGAAACAGTTAATTGTTGCAGAATAAAACACGGAAACTTCCCATTTCTTCTATAGGCGCACTGTATTAGAATACCCAATTAAATAGCATATATGCCTGTATTATTTCAAATCAGAATAATAACTCAGTCATTATTATACGGAAAAAAATGATACATGGTAAGGTACGGGACGAAATTACTCCACCAACTTTGACAATGCGCTCCACTCAAAATACACTTTCGATGAGATCAGTATTTCAATATGTGAAAGCCAACACTTACAAGTAGAGATTAGTCAGGTTTGGTGAAAAGCCATTGGTAAGAAGAAAATGGCCCTTATGGAGACCCCCCCCCCCCCTTTCACTAAATAATACAAGACCAGTACATAAATATTTGGATCTCAGCGAAAATATATAAACAATGATATATCACTGCATGTTTTGATTCGTAGTGTGTATCCTGTTTTTATACCATTTTTTTCAAAAAGCGGGTAAACTTTTGATACTTCCTTTTGCGTTCCCAGCTGATAGAACCTTCAAAAATTGCACGTATTTTAAAGAAAATAACCTCGGTCCGCGGTTATAAAACTTGAGTATAATTTCGAACTCAAAATTAAGCACACTGAATAGCTGCTTCCGAGCACATGCTCGGAAGCAGCCAATCAGTGTGCTTTACATTGAGTTCGAGAATGTACTCAAGTTATATAACCTCGGGGCCTGTTCATAGGATTGAAAAGTCTTTCCTGTAAGAGTTGATCCGCAATTAAAAGGAAAGCAAACATGAAAATGGTAGACTTGTTGTGAACAGGAGAACAGCCTAATCGGACTGCTTAGATTAGCATCCTGATTTAATGTCAACGGACAGACCGCCATGTTTTACTATCATTTGTACAAAAAGGAATAAATTTTGTTCGCTTTCCTGGGCGAAAGGACCCTTCCGAAATGCGGTATACTCTTAAAGAATGAATTTGCTCTCTTAAAGGCCCCATTGCTCTATCAATATGAAAAAGTTATCATTAGGTATCGCTGCAAGCTTCTCATTGTAGTTACGTCATTGTAATTGACCGTGATTAGCCAGCTTTCAACAAATAAAACATCCCTGAGTTTCACATAAAAAGAGTTTGAAAACTTATTTGGGTTATTTTAGTTGGCAACAAAAATGACCTATTTTCGATTTCATCAAGTAAAAGAAAATGGTAACAAAACAATGTACAGACATGGAGCCCAAATCACTACCCCCCACCCCCACCCCCTATGTTTATATAGCATTGCTAGACCGGAAACCAGAACAGAAAATTGTATTTTGTGGATTTATTTGTTATTTTCGAAAACGTTTTCTCTACGTTTTACCAGCTATATGACTCAATATATGCACATCAACCCGTATTTTTTTACCAAACGTGAAGGTTGAACCGCTTTTTACGTTTATTTGAGTTTAGACGTTTCGCCCACTGATAGGACTATGAAGACTTCGAATAATATACCTGAAACAAAGGAAAACGGCAGGGTTACTCCAGCGGAATATACATGGTATATCTCCAACCACCTCAAGGTGTGAATGTTTGTATATACTAGGCCTGTATAACGTATTTCTTCGATTACAAGACGGAGGTTTTCCTTTCAAACAATACCATAAATCGAGGTCTGTCTTATAAGACGGATCTAGCTTTTCGGGATTGTTGGAAGAAATCAAGATCCGTCTGCTGATTTTCGGGATTATGCTGGAAGATAAATTCAATCTTATAGTAGAATTTCATGAGAATGATTTAGATATTTGGGATCATTCTAGGAAGGAAAACCCCGTTTTAGCCGAGTAAATACGGTAAGTTTTCTTTTCTCACAACAAGGTTCATGAAGGTTGGCATATAATATACTAAAGGACAAAACATCTGCACGGATGTTAAATTAACATCCGTGCAGAACTTTTGTCCTTAAGTATATGATTTTCTTATTGTTACTTACTGTTTGATATGGTACAGTGTGACCAGTTGGAAAATGGTCATCTCTTAAAGAAAACACTATCCTGTATGGTGATTTAAAATCATACTGCGATGAGCCTGAGCCTGATGCTAAACTGCTGATAGTAGAGTCCATATTGCAAGCAGCACAGAAAACATTCCTGAACGGGTACCAGCCAGGATATGACGTCTTATTCTGACAGAGATTTTCCGTGTTTATATTCCAAGGGAATTTTACAAGTCCAGTTTCATTGCATTTTGAAATCAGCTTTTCTTCAGAATATAAGGTTACATCTCTGTTACATATCAAACAAAACATATTTTTATAAGTAGTAGAGTTAAAAGTGACAGCTTGAAAACTAGAAAAATAACTGTGTTCAGTTTCACACATATCCAAAACCTTCTTATTATGCCTTAACCAATGATTTCTGTGCGTACACACGCTTATGTAACTTGATGGCAGTTGAAAAGTTTGAATTTTACAATCATTTGCATATACTATTTGAGAGAGATCCGTAAAATTGATCAACAGTGATGCTTCCAACGGTTTGGTGCATTTAATACTAAAACGTTCGGCCTCTATTTCACCAACCTCATCATTACATCTGGCACAGTAAATATTTTTATAAACTCTGCCTGTAATATTCGATTTAACTGTAATATTGCCCAAGACATCTCCGATTGTGGAATTTTCACACAGTTCACTGAATAAATCATACGTTCTTCCAGGTTCACATTCCTCGATTACAGGGTCATAACCTGATACTAGTTTACGACAGCAGTGTTTACCACCGTATTTACAAGGAGATGGACAGAAACCGAAAATGTATGCCAAAGGATTATATGTTTCAGAACAAAAGTCACTAAAGCCGCAAAATCTCTCCAGTTCCATAAGAGCACTGTTATTGACTGTATGTATGCTGCTATTTACTTTATCAACGTTTGTATGGTTTTCTGAGCTGACGTCAGCATTATGTCTCGTGACATAAACAATGCTGACGTCAGCATTGTGTATTTCACGAAATATAATGCTGAAGGTTGTAGGCTGTTTAAGGTCAGTTTCTGTTATCTTCACTGAAAAATTCTTAAAATGCTTGAAACTGGACGAGAAGCCATTACATAACTGACAAAATCTGTTTTTGAAAGGATACGTTCGAGTTGCCGTTGGAAGCTCCAGACAGCCTCGTTCCAGTGACGTATCTTTCTTTTCCCATTGTTTGGTCATATTGCAAGAGTCTATTACTTGTTCTGCCGAAGTTGAAACGAGGCTTGGATTACAAATATAACAGAATATGTTCTTATACCCCATGTACGAAAATGACTTGAAATTTTGACAAGCCCAGTCTATTAGAGGGTCATAGTTAAACCAGAGACCAGAAACATTACATTCGGAAATGTAATTTAGTGTCATGAGACAAGGACCAACATGGTGCCGTATGTCTTCTGGTGGGGCGTATGATATACTGCAATTGTTAGCTTGGATGGATTCTAGCATCTCTGATTTTGATGAAAATAAATTAATGTCTAAACGTGTATCACATGTCAGCTCTAGTTTAAATGGAATTGTATTCAGGTCATTGCTGCAAGCTGCACAAAATTTATTCCTGTATACAATAAAAGATTGCTTCGATATTACGGGTTTATACGTCTCGTCAAAGAAATTTGAGTCATTCATCACTCCAGTACTATCACAAAGCTCCTGGGTATTGGCTGAAACAGTAGATAACAAGGGACAATTTGTAACCATGTTGTATCCCCAAGATCTAATTGAGAAAATAACCGGTGAAACACAAGAAACACTTAAGTAAGCATTTTTTGCGTCAGGAGAGCATTCTTGTGACATAGAACAATTCTTATTACAGTTTGTTGTTGTCGAACACTCAGTAGCATATGATATATTTATGTCAAATGGAGGTTTTGGGGGATGACAAAGGCCATTGCTTGATCCACACGTCAGGATGTACTCTGATATGAGATGAGTTAAATTGACTGGTTCTCCTGAGGTTAGCTCGTAAGGTACTTGTGTTTTCTCCATGGAGTTATCCGAGGTGACAAGCATATCGATGGGAAGAATGAAGAGAGCTCCGAGACAGCAGATGGCTGTCAAGCTGTTGCTAGTGCTCATACCTGAAATAGAAGATGCAAAAAAGACACTGAAGCTTTTAATGCAGGGACGATTCTTGTATCCTTTTATATTGGATGAGTTCATTTGTCATGTAAGGGGTGGCTGGTTTAGTTTATTTATTTTTTTATTTTATTGAAAGAGAAGTACCCAGTTCTTCATGCAAACAGTGCAGACCTTGATCAGACGCCGCGTATTGCGGCGTCTGATCTGGGACTGAACTGTTTGCTAGTGCTCCTTTAATAGGACAATAGGCATTAATGGATTACGGTGTTTTGGTACAGAGTCAGTGGTGGCAATTCAGCCAAATGAATGTTTGCCCGCATTCGAAATGGGAGTGAACTCTTACATGTTCACGAGGGAGTGAATACTTTCAATCAAAAGAAGATCCCATTTTGTGATGGCTTTTTTGTCCAGAAGAGCAAATAGGATGGCAAAATAGTTGTTCCCCTCCGAAAAATGGCAGAAAAACGCGGAGATACATCAAAACATCAGCCTTTATGGCAACAGTTGGCGCTCCTAGGATAAATAAGTGCAGCTCCATGTCTATCAGTCATTATTTTATAAAGAAAAAACCTTTTGTGCCGTCCTGTTTGCTTTCATGGCCGACGTCTCCCTTCAAAATAAGGGTCTACTTTGAAAGAAAGACTTTGCTCCAAGGAGAGCACATTTTTTTTTCTTTCAGAGTTAACATCCACTTAGAAGAGGCAAACAGAAAAACGGCAGAGTTGCTACACCTGAAAGTGTACCATTCATTCTAAATGCAATACACACATTTATGCCTAGTGTACCATAAACGGGGCATTGGCAACCACTGTAGAAACAGACCAGACGGCGTAAAACGCGGCCTCTGACCATGGTCTACAATATTTGCAAAAGACAAATTGACATGTCTCTTTAAAATGGAATAAACAGGGTAAAAAGTTATTCAGACGCCCTTTGATGACAAACGGGTTCATATACCGGTTATGTATAAAAATAAAAGAGTTCACCAGGCAGAGAGGACCTCTATAATGCAGGCGTCGATTTTCCCTATAAGGCCGACACGAGAGGGCCAAATTTTCAAAAGTATAACGTGTGCATATTTTCCTTAGCAGATCTTCCACAAATATATAAACCGACCGAAATCTCATCTTTTGTGAATCAGACCCAAAGACATGGGAAGATAATCTAGGCTGACCTGACCAACCCTAAATTCAAGGTTTTCTCACACCTCATTTTATGAGGTCATGAAAATATTTAAATCTGTCATTATTTCCAATAAGACATTCATAAATGCATGCTAATTTCCAATAAGAAATTCATAAATGCATGCTAAATACATGCATATTATAATTTCTTCTTGTTAAGTTTCTTAAAGTCAGATTTCAAAACGTCTGCTGTAATGAGAATGTAAATAGTCAGTGGTGATCATATTGCTCATCTTCTGTTCAACTGACCTTATAACGGTCATAAGTTCTGACCTATCTCTGTCATCAGACCTACTTTTACTTCGTTCTTTACTTTCTCTTTCAAAGAACTGCGCTATATTATCTTGAGTTGAGGGCAATACATTTCCCTTTTTGTGGGTTTCCCTTGGGATGTCTCCTTTTCTAATATCAAGAAAATCATCTAACTCCTGATCCTTCTGCTTTTTACTTGAGGAAAAGGTTAAAGGTCGTGGTGGCAACAAGTTGTGTGTTTTATCGAGGGACAGTATTTTCGATAGAATTTGTTTTTCAGAATTTTGACAGAAGTTTTATTTGAAAATTAGGTACAGTTTTTAAAAGTAAAACTGTTTGTGAACAGCTAAATGGCTTTATATTGAGAATTTCTTCTTTAAAAGGGGAGTTTGAACGATTTTTATTTGTGACACGTAAGCAAACATACACGAGGATATACTTTGGTATTAACGGATTATGCAAGTTATTTGCATTTTCTTGTCAGAGTCAAGCAACACGAAAACTTTACCCTGATCGGACCAGGCTGCTTTCACGTTAGAGACCGCAGACGCCTCTTCTAGTAGCTTGGCATTCTTAAAGGTCAATTCTTTTCTTATAGCTTACGCATTTTTATCCCCTGACCGAAAGGTTCGGGGGATATAGCGATGAGCCTGGCGTCCGTCCGTCCGTCTGTCCGTCCGTCCGTAAACATTTTCTTGTCCGCTCTATATCTTGAATACCCTTTGGAATATTTTCATGATACTTCACAGTTATGCAGAACAGGTCATGACGATGTGTCGCGTAGAAGAATGGTAACTCTTGCTATTGTACTTTTTGAGTTATCTCCCCTTTGGTGATTTTTTGGCAGATTCGTGTCCGCTCTGTAACTTGAATACCCTTAGAAATATTTTCATGATACTTCACAGATATGTAGAACAGGTCATGACGATGTGTCGCGAACAAGAATGACAACTATTGCTTTCTTACTTTTTTAGTTATTTCCCCTTGATCATTTGAGGTGTAATTTCGTGTCCGCTCTATAACTTGAATACCTGGAATATTTGGAATATTTTCATGATACTTCACAGATATGTAGAACAGGTCATGGCGGTGTGTCGCAAAAAAGAATGACAACTCCTGCTTTCTCACTTTTTGAGTTATTTCCCCTCGATCATTTGAGTTGCAATTTCGTCTCCGCTCTATAACTTGAATACCTTTTGGAATATTTTCATTATATTTCACAGATATTTAGAACAAGTCATGACGATGTTGACGATGTGTTGAGAATGACAACTCCTGCTTTCTTACTTTTTGAGTTATAGCCCCTTGATGGTTTTACGTGTGATTTCGTGTCCGCTCTATACATTGTATACCCTTTGGAATATTTTCATGATACTTCACAGATATGTAAAACAGGTCATGATGTTGTGTTGCAAACAAGAATGACACCTCTTGCTTTCTTACGTTTGGAGTTATTTCCCTTTGATGATTTTAGGTGTCTGCTCCATAGCTTCAATACCTTTTGAAATATTTTCATGATACTTCACAGATATGCAGAAGAGATCATGACAATTTGTCTCATACATGAATGATAACTCTTGCTTTCATACTTTGTGAGTTATTTCCCTTTGGTAGCTTGAGCTGCTGTTTGAGTCTCTGCTTCATATCTGTATAAGCCTGGCCTGCTCCAGAATTTGAATAACCTTGTACCTTTTAGAATATCGATGATCATGCTGTGACATCTTATCAGTGTTCCTAACTTTCTCTGACCCCTCCAATTCCCCCCCCCCCCCCCCCCCCCCACCAAACAATTTTTTTTTCCAGATTTGGATCCTTTGTCCAAATTCACTTACTAGAGAGCTCAAAATTAGGTTTTTAGGGCTTTTACTTTAGAAGTTATTTACACATTTTGAAAGTTGAATGTATCATATGCTATACATTTGTGTATATGGTGGCTGTTTGAGATATTACCTCTTTTTAGCAGTCAAGCATACTGTTTTAGTCTGGGTGTTAGATAATCATGCACCTGTTAACAGATAATGTCAATCAGAAGCATAAAAGAATGACAATATATTACTAATATATGTTTTGAAGTGCACCCTTTTTAGCAAGGCCCATGGGTCTTTGGTCGGGGGATTTGCCATCCCCTCTGATGGCTATTTTTCTACATTTCAAAACATCGTTTCCAAGAGTTCGCGAAACAAAGCGGCAAATTATAACCCTGTTCCCATCTTCTCGAATCTGACCCAATCTATGAGCAATATCTATACCTCGGTCTTGCGAGTCTATATTCAGCCTGTCTGATGAGTGACGTAGTTTCCTCTGCAGTCTCATTCTTATGTTTGTCATTTATCCCGTATATGCGTATGTTATTCCTTCGAGAATACTGAGTCACTTACGTGCCTTTCATTGACTTTAGTGGCAAACTTTGCTTCAGCCAGTCCTCCTTCCAACTTTTCAATTCTCTTTTTTAAACCATCATTCTCAACTGTAAGGTTCTCTATGTCTGACTCTTTATCTAACAACTGATCTTTCAGTGCTTTTCTGCTTTCTGAGACTTTATTCCTATCTCCTTTACTCTCTCGTTAACTTTATCAAGCTTTTCCTTAAAGTTTTTACTTAAATCTGCTTTAAGGTTATAACAGCAAAAATATGTATTAATTTTGCTGTTTTTCTTTCTAAACATATTAGTTTTCATCATATATAGGCTGTTTAGTAATATTGGTCCTGATCAAACTATAAAATGATAAGAAAAAGGAAAAAGTATATCCGATCTTTAGACCCTTACCATTTTCCCGCATTTTAGTGGAAACATATATTTTTTAGACCTATATATCTTTTCCGGCATTTTAGTGGGACCTAATGATACATAATTATATATCTTCTTTCTCATTGAATTAGCCTAAATAAATTAACTTCAAATATGTATTTAGTATGAAAATAGATATAATGCTTTGTAGTTGTACCCTGTGTTTGAGAAATAAATTAAAAAAAAAAAAAGATCTAGTGACGGACGAAACCCAGAGAAAACAAAAAAAATCTTCTTGCTATGCCTGATTGGTATTTGAACCTGCAAAACCATAGTTATACTTCAAGTCGAAACGGCCAAAAGGGACCGCTTTACTACAATTAAAACTAACACAAGTTTGTCCGAGTTACACAAACACAAGTTTGTCCGAATCCAGCATTTCCTTTATACATCAGACTTATTAATGGTATATATATGAGTGGGAAGCTGGGTAACGGTTTGGGGCGGGCTGTGAGGGCGCCGGGAAGTACGATACTCAGTAAGCCTTAGAAGAATGGTGTGGATTCAGTTAAAGGATTATATTTGTAGCATGACTTTGATTTGCGGTCAAAGACTCAAAGTTTCATAAATATACTCAAAACTATCCAAGTTCGTGTTATGTAAGTCAATAAAGTGCTAATGGGTATAATAAATCACTATTTCAACGATCAGTTTGAACATACTTTACAATTACTTTCAACCATGACATCAACGTCAACGCATGTTTGACCTTCCAAACACAGACACAAACTCTTGAAAATTCGTTTGTCATGCAAGCTACATCTCATAGCCGTAAATGCAATGCTAAAATCAGTGATCTGGATTACGTTTTAATTATGGGGACAATTCACGCCATAAGCATCGAAATCTTTAATGAATTAAGCACAAAGGAATTAATCGACGAGCGCTGCCTTCATAACACTTGTTATAGGAAAATTTAAAGAAAAGTCACTAGTCGACCGGTCAACTACCTGAAAAATGAAAGTCAGCATAGCTTAACCAGTGGTAAGAAGGTGAAAACATAAAAACGAATCATTATGAAAAGCGCTTCAACCTTCACGTGTGCTGATAAAATATGGGTTGATGTGCATAACAGTCATATAACTGCGAAAAACTTAGGTAGAACATGTTTTTGAAAAACTGACAAATCGCTTCACAAAATATAATCTTCTCGTCGTTCGATGAAATATAAGCAATAGCGGGACTTTAAAGGCCCACTACTTTATCGGTGGTAAAAGGCACGAAACATTTTAAAATATTTTTCGCTGCGAGCTTCTCACATCAGTTTCTGCATGCCAACTTCAAGCAAACAAAACATCATTGAGTTCCAGATAAAAGCAAAAAAGTTCGAAAGATGATTGGGTCATTTTAGTTGGCGACTTTCGATTTCCTTACCTCGGATAAAATGATAAAAATACAAAGTTCAGGCTTGAAGCCCACTTCGTTGTCTTGCTTACATTCGTGAATGCATCAGTTGTCTAGGATAGAATAGAAAATCGTATTTGTGGAGAAATATGTCATTTTTCAAAGACCTTTTCCCTTTCTTTTTGCCAGTAAAATGCATATGAACACATATTTTTTTCACGAAATGTGAAAACTGAACCGCTTTTCTTAAAACCTTTATAAGCTTTTCAGTGAAAACGTTTCAAACACGATTCATTACGAAAAAAGCATTAATCTTCACGTTCGGTGAAAAAAATATGGGTTGATGTAAATATGATATAACTGGCAAAAGGTATGGGGAACATATTTTTAAAATACGCCAGATCGCTCCACAAAATACAATTTGTCTTTTTTGGTACCCCATTGAGCGATGCAAAATAGACAGAAGCGAAATAGTGAATAGTGCCCCTCGCTTGTACATTGTATTTTCACTATTTTATTTTAGTTTATGAAATATAAAGGTCATTTGCGTGCCAACTAACATTTAATCTAAATCAATTTTCAACACATTTTTATGCAAAACTCAAAGGTGATTTGTTTGTTTAAATTTGGATAATTGCGGTCATTTACAATGGCGAAACTATGATGAGAAGCTTGAAGTGATACCTCACGATAATATTTTATAGGCTGATAGAGCAATGGTGCCTTTAATGATTTGTATTCAGAACTGGTATGACTATGGATACTTTAACTATGTGAATTTAAACGGTTTCACGGCTAGTGAGTTCGCCAGTCTACATATGCCGCCAAATGACGTCTTATCACACTGACTCACCAGAAACATAGAACGGGAACTCTGGAGGAAAAGAAAAACACCAGCTTCCGTAAATTATTTACTTAAATCTTCCTTAAGGTCATAACAGCAAAATGTGTATTAATTGTGCTGTTTTTCTTTCTAAACATATAAGTTTTCATCATATATATGCTGTTTAGTAATATTGGTGAATTTTTGTCCTGATCAAACTATAAAATGATGAGGAAAAAGAAAAAGTATTTCCGATCTTTAGACCCTTACTCTTTTCCGGCATTTTAGTGGGACCTAATGATACATAATTATTTATCTTCTTTCTCATTGAATTAGCCTAAATAAATTGACTTCAAATGTGTATTTAGTATGAAAATATATATAACTAGATTTTTTTTCAGAGAAAAACTGATGTCCCCCACCAGCCCATTTCCCATCCCCTCTAAGCCGGGCCGGGTAGCGCAATCGGTAGGCCACCTGACTCGTAAGTCAGAGGTCCTGGGTTCGAATCCCGGTCTGGCCACATACTTTCGTTTCTCCTTCCGCAGATTCAAGAAGGGCAGTTGTCAGTTACTGGCGAAAGTATGTGCACTTAGTACTGGTTAACCGCTTAGGAGGTCTAAGCCTGCCCAGGAATAGTGTGGTTAGGTTAACTGACCGTCCCGACATGACCTTAGTTGTTTACCGTGGACGTTAAGCATTAAATCAACCAACCAACCAACCATCCCCTCTAATGAATAAAAAGCCTGAACAAGTAAAATATCTAGGCAAGTTTGGAGAAAATCCATCCACTGGTTCTTAAGATGTCCTACATAGATGACTATGAACTTGAAAATGAGGTCAAGGTCACCAAAATCGAATCAGCTCTTAAACTTGTCCCAATGATGTATGCATGCACGTTTGGTGAAAATCCATCCATTGGTTCAGGAGATATAGTGGTTACAAGAAATTGTTATCTAAGTCCTCCAGCGACCTTGAAAATGAGGTCAAGGTCACCAAAACCTAATCAGCTATTAAACTTGTCCCAATAATGTATCCATGCCAGTTTGGTAAAATTTCATCCATTGGTTCAGGAGATATAGTGGGTACAAGAAATTGTCATCTTAGTCTTCCAATGACCTTGAAAATAAGGTCAAGGTCACCAAAATCTGATCAGCTCTTTAACTTGTTCCAATGATGTATGCATGCAAGTTTGGTGAAATTCCATTCATTGGTTCAAGAGATATCACTGGTACAAGAAATTTTCATCTAAGTCCTCCAGTGACCTTGAAAATGAGGCCAATGTCACCAAAACCTAATCACCTCTTATACTTGTTCCAATGATGTATCCATGCCAGTTTGGTGAAATTTCACCCATTGGTTAAGGAGATATAGTGGGTACAAGAAATTGTCATCTATGTCCTCCAGTGACCTAGAAAATGAGGTCAAGGTCACCAAAATCTATTAAGCTCTTAAACTTGTCCCAATAATGTATCCATGCAAGTTTGGTGAAATTCCATTTATTGGTTCAAGAGATATCGCGCAAGCAAGAAATTTGTCACAGGGACGCCGACGCCCGGGATCCGCACTGAAAACAATATGCCTCCCCCCCCCCCCACCCACCTTGGGGGGGGGGGGGGGGGCATAATTAAGACAAGAACATAATACATATAATTCTTCAATAGCTTTACTGGTTGGTCTACCGATACCAATTTCGTTAACATTGATCAATTTGTAAACTAACTGATTTTTTACGATTAACCACCTACCTTGAAGACTATGAATTTCACCATATGAACCGACGAGTACTGGCTTTTAAACTCGTTTTCGTATAACAATGGCGGGAAAAATACTTTTTTATGCCCCCAACTTCGGAGAAGTCGAGGGGGCATATTGGTTTGGGCCTGTCCACTCGTGTGTCCGTCTGTCCGTAACGCTTTTTGGCAGCTGGGAAACTCCAGAACCGCCTATGCAAGGATCTTGAAATTTTATATGTGGCATGTACATGAAAAATAAGCGAACCCGTATTTTTTCTTTTTTTCTGCGGGTCAGGTATTTCCAGAGTTATGCCCTTTTTTAACTTAGTCTATGGAACCTTGTGACCAAAATATCTCAAGAATCCCTGATGCTAGGATCATGATTTTTGCAGGGTGGCATTGCCTAAGGTGTAGATGACCTGATTAACTTTTGAGAAAAAATCGTGGATTTTTGACTGAGTTTTGCCCCTTTTTCGACATAAAGCGTTGTAAGCCTATGGAACCTTGTGACCAAAATATCTCAAGAACCCCTGAACCTTAGAACATGATTTTTGTAGGATGACATTGCCTGAGGTGTAGATGATCTGATTAACTTTTGAATAAAAATTTGTGAATTTTTGATCAAGTTATGCCCCTTTTTTGACTTAGTGGAATGTAAGCCTATGGAACCTTGTGACCAAAATATTTCATGAACCCCTGATGCTAGGTTCATGATTTCATGATTTTTTGCAGGATGACATCGCCTAAGGTGTAGATGACCTGATTAACGTTTTAGAAACTAGAAAATGTGTTTATGAAACACTATGCCCCCAACCATATGCTTGTCTCTAGAGAAGGTTCATCCAATAATGCTTGTACCTTTGTACCATAGGCTTACAATGCACTAAGTCGAAAAAGGGGCATCACTCAGTCAAAAATTTACGAATTGTTTTCGAAAGTTAATCAGGTCATCTAAACCTTGGGCAATATCAACCTGCAAAAATCATGATCCTAGCATCAGGGGTTCTCCAGATATTTTGTTCACAAGCTTCCATAGGCAAATAATGCACTAAGTTGAAAAAGGGGCATAACTCAATCCAAAATTTACAAATTATTTTCAAAAGTTAATCAGGTCATCTACACCACAGGCAGTATCTTCCTGCATAAAATCATGCTCCTAGCATCCGGTGTTCTTGAGATATTTTGTTCACAAGGTTCCATAGGCTTACAATGCACTAAGTCGAAAAAGGGGCATAACTCAATCAAAAATTCATGATTTCTTTTCAAAAGTTAATCAGGTCATCTACACCACAGGCAGTATCTTCCTGCAAAAAATCATGCTCCTAACATCCGGTGTTCTTGAGATATTTTGTTCACAAGGTTCCATAGGCTTACAATGCACTAAGTCGAAAAAGGGGCATAACTTTGTCAAAAATTCAAGAATTTGTTTCAAAAGTTAATCAGGTCATCTACACCTTGGGCATTCTCATCCTGCAAAACCTCATGATCCTAGCATCAGGGGTTCTTGAGATATTTTGTTCACAAGGTTCCACAGGCTAAGTCCAAAAAGGGGCATAAATCTGGAAATACATGACCGGCGGAAAAATAAAAAAATACGGGTCTGCTTATTTTCCATACTGATCATGTGTATAAAGTTTCAAGTTCCTAGCTCTTATTGTTCTCCACTATATGTAAGGGTACCTTTGTTCCATAGGCCTCAATGCACTAAATCGAAAAAGGGGAATAACTTGATCAAAACTTCACGAATTTTTTTCAAAAGTTAATCAGGTCATCTACACCACAGGCAGTATCTTCCTGCAAAAAATCATGCTCCTAGCTTCAGGGGTTCTTGAGATATTTTGTTCACAAGGTTCCATAGGCTTACAATGCACTAAGTCGAAAAAGAGGCATAACTCGGTCAAAAATTCAAGAATTTGTTTCAAAAGTTAATCAGGTCATCTACACCTTGGGCATTCTCATCTTGCAAAGCCTCATGATCCTAGCATCAGGGGTTCTTGAGATATTTTGTTCACAAGGTTCCACAGGCTAAGTCGAAATAGGGGCATAACTGGAAATACATTGCCGGCGGAAAAATAAAAAAATACGGGTCTGCTTATTTTCCATACTGATCATGTGTATAAAGTTTCAAGTTCCTAGCTCTTATTGTTCTCCACTATATGTAAGGGTACCTTTGTACCATAGGCCTCAATGCACTAAGTCAAAAAAGGGGAATAACTCGATCAAAAATTCACGAATTTTTTTCAAAAGTTAATCAGGTCATCTACACCACAGGCAGTATCTTCCTGCAAAAAATCATGCTCCTAGCTTCAGGGGTTCTTGAGATATTTCGTTCACAAGGTTCCATAGGCTTACAATGCACTAAGTCGAAAAAGGGGCATAACTCGGTCAAAAATTCACGAATTTGTTTCAAAAGTTAATCAGGTCATCTACACCTTGGGCATTCTCATCTTGCAAAGCCTCATGATCCTAGCATCAGGGGTTCTTGAGATATTTTGTTCACAAGGTTCCACAGGCTAAGTCGAAAAAGGGGCATAACTCTGGAAATACATTGCCGGCGGAAAAATAAAAAAATACGGGTCTGCTTATTTTCCATACTGATCATGTGTATAAAGTTTCAAGTTCCTAGCTCTTATTGTTCTCCACTATATGTAAGGGTACCTTTGTACCATAGGCCTCAATGCACTAAGTCAAAAAAGGGGAATAACTCGATCAAAAATTCACGAATTTTTTTCAAAAGTTAATCAGGTCATCTACACCACAGGCAGTATCTTCCTGCAAAAAATCATGCTCCTAGCTTCAGGGGTTCTTGAGATATTTCGTTCACAAGGTTCCATAGGCTTACAATGCACTAAGTCGAAAAAGGGGCATAACTCGGTCAAAAATTCACGAATTTGTTTCAAAAGTTAATCAGGTCATCTACACCTTGGGCATTCTCATCTTGCAAAGCCTCATGATCCTAGCATCAGGGGTTCTTGAGATATTTTGTTCACAAGGTTCCACAGGCTAAGTCGAAAAAGGGGCATAACTCTGGAAATACATTGCCGGCGGAAAAATAAAAAAATACGGGTCTGCTTATTTTCCATACTGATCATGTGTATAAAGTTTCAAGTTCCTAGCTCTTATTGTTCTCCACTATATGTAAGGGTACCTTTGTACCATAGGCCTCAATGCACTAAGTCAAAAAAGGGGAATAACTCGATCAAAAATTCACGAATTTTTTTCAAAAGTTAATCAGGTCATCTACACCACAGGCAGTATCTTCCTGCAAAAAATCATGCTCCTAGCTTCAGGGGTTCTTGAGATATTTCGTTCACAAGGTTCCATAGGCTTACAATGCACTAAGTCGAAAAAGGGGCATAACTCGGTCAAAAATTCACGAATTTGTTTCAAAAGTTAATCAGGTCATCTACACCTTGGGCATTCTCATCTTGCAAAGCCTCATGATCCTAGCATCAGGGGTTCTTGAGATATTTTGTTCACAAGGTTCCACAGGCTAAGTCGAAAAAGGGGCATAACTCTGGAAATACATTGCCGGCGGAAAAATAAAAAAATACGGGTCTGCTTATTTTTCATGTGCATGCCACATATAAAATTTCAAGATTCTAGCATTAGCGGTTCTTGAGTTTCCCAGCTGCCAGAAAGCGTTACGGACGGACGGACAGACGGACGGACAGACGGACGGACAGGCCCAAACCAATATGCCCCCTCAACTTCTCCGAAGTTGGGGGCATAAAAAGTATGTGAATATTTAACTAAGTTTTGCCCCTTTTTCAACTTAGTGCATTGTAAGCCTATGGAACCTTGTGACCAAAATATCTCAAGAACCCCTGATGCTAGGATCATAATTTTTTGCATGATGACACTGTCTAAGGTGTAGATGACCCGATTAACTTTCTAGAAAAATATATGAATTTTTGACCGAGTTATGCCTCTTTTTCGACTTAGTGCATTGTACGCCTTTGGAAACTTGTAACCAAAATATCTCAAGAACCCCTGATGCTAGGTTCATGATTTTTTGCAGGATAACATTGCCTAACGTGTAGATGACCTGATTACTTTTTGAGAAAATTTGTGATTTTTTTACTGAGTTTAATTCCCCTTTTTCGACTTAGTGCATTGTAAGCCTCTGGAACCTTGTGAACAAAATATCAAGAACCCATGATGCTAGAATCATTATGTTTTGCAGGAAGACATTGCCCGAGGTGTAGATGATTTGATTAAGTTTTGAAAAGCATTAGTGAATTCTTTAGTGAGTTACGCCCTTTTTCGGACAAAGGCATTTTGTATAGGAACAAGCTTGTGAACAAAATATCTGAAGAGCCACATAAACTAGGATCCTTATGTTTGGCATGCAGGTTTGGACCAAGGTGTAGATGACCTGATCAACTTTTGAGTCTTAATACCATAAATTTTTGATAGAATTTTCCCCCTAATGGACATAGGCATTTTGAATATGAAGAAGCTATATGAATTACTTTATGAACAAAAATTCTGAAGAACCACTAGGCTATGTTCCTTATATTTGGCATACAGTTACAGGCTAAGATGTAGATGAACCGATTAAAACCCCTTTCTGACTTAAAGATATGGGGATAAATCTTCTTTAGAGGCAAGCATACAGTTGGGGGCATAGTGTTTCATAAACACATTTTCTAGTTATCTATGCACCAAAAGCGGGGTCTACTTCCAAAACTCAATGAAACGTATCATTTTCTTTTCGGCAATTTGAAGTCGCCAGGATGGACATTAAGAATGTGGCAGGAGGGTGGGTAAGTTATATTTCAGGTAGATATTGTTTTCCCTTAAAATTTTGATCGGTTTACACATTATATAATTTCACTGCGCAAAATAAACCTACCTGATATACGCAACGAATTATTAAGATAGTGGAGAGGGATTATTCAAATGTTGATATATATCCCTCCAAAATGCACATGTATACAAATACAGAAATTTTATTCACCCTATTCCAGATGCACTTCTGTGGTTTCTGGTATACATATAACATCCACCGCTTCATCAACCATTCTTCTTGGCTGATTTAGATAAAATATATACTTTTAATCTTACTGATATACTGTGTTCAACACCTTATTGGATTCAGTTACATGTTCTCCTAAAGGGACGGAACAAATATATTACTACCATCATGATAAGGACGATCCTGCTTAGCTAGACCATTATGAATGCAAGTTAAACCTCTGCTACCGATGCTGTTGCTCGTCAATGTTATGTCTTCGTATGTCTTATATACTGTGTTCAACACCTTCTTGGTTACAGGACATGTTCCTGTTAAAGGAAGGCAAAGGGAATGCATAAGCAAACAGAAGATTGCCATCTCATCTATTGCAAAAGCTTGTTGATGAATCATCCAAAAAAAAGTTTTCTTATTCTGAAACGTCGCACATAGATCAATCATCGGATGACCCCAATGGCAAAATATTTTTCCACAACAGTTTTGTTCAGGGACCTTCCCTTGCGTTTGATACATCATCATAGTGCAGATTAAATATTTTATGGTCCTTTGGGATCATTAGGCTCATTCTGGCTTCATTCAGAACTTATTTTAGCTTTACTGCAGCTGCTGTTGTGCCGTGTGACGGCTGTAAAAAGTATTCATGTACATCATCACAGTGAAAATTATACATACTTAACACAGAAAGAAGCTCGACATTTTTTATTTGGCTTCATTTCTTGGGTTTGAAGAAATTAAACAAATGATATATGTCAGTATATTGCTGTTGAATATGTGCATCAAGTGCACTTATTTTCCACTTAAGTGAACTTGTAAAATCCAGTGTACGCTAAATTTACATGTTTTTGCATATTTGAACGTGCGTAATTGTGCATTAGTAACTTTGCTACCAGACTGCTACGTAGAGACTCTATACTGATAGCAAAAGTAAATTTCTGCATAAACTTTTTCTTCTGCTTTACTATCATAATGTTACCATTTTCTGAAAATTAGACGAATACTTAAAATGCGATTCTGTGCAATGACGACACCGTTGCCAGATACGTAGGCGGTCCGATTGCAGTCTTTTGATAACCTTTAATCTCAGAAACAGTTTTCTGACAGCCAGAGACACTGACTCGTTGCATGAAAACAACCGAACACAGATCACAGACCCTCACTTGCAGAACGTTTATTTAAGATACGTCAGCATCAGACGTCAACGGCACAGTTGAAATGGATATTATGTTTAAAATACTTTAATTAGTCTATTGAGAGCTCGCAGATTTACCACAGGCCGCTCCTCCTTATTTGTTTGGCAGAGGGGTGGGGCGGAGGCAGAAATGGTGTACTGTAAAACCTTCCGTTGCATTCCTCTTCTGTAATTTCTCTAATGCATTTTCTATGGCATCGTACAGTATATTTCTTTTTCTATTGAAACCATTTGACAGACTTAAACGACTGTTCTACGTCTCGAAGATGTGGTTTTTGAATAAATGCCAATCCGTAATCTTTTCGAATCGATTCCAAAGCCCATTTATCTGAAGCTATAGTTTCCCATTCTGAGAAAAAAAGTGTGATAAACGACCTCCCACAGATATCTCTGCACACCAGGCCACTGTATTTACATTTTTATTTAGCAGTATGATTGCTATGCTCATATGTCCTATTGAGTAGGAGTAGAACCAAGCACAATTTGATCTGTTAGCCTGTCTCCGGGGAACTTGATGCTGCTCACATGGTTGTCTCGGAATACGAAAGTTGTCCTGTCCTTTTGGTTTTGAATTGCTAGCATTTTAAGAAATCTGTATATGCGCTTGTCAACCTGTTTTCTAAATACTGTCTGAAACATTTGGCTGTTTTATTCTCAAATTAGACTCGATCTTTTTGTACCTGATCGATTTCGATTCCTGACTTTCTAACAATCTTCTTTGACAACCGCACCTTCACGAAAATCATCTTACAAACTTTTCTTTGTTGCTTCCGACAAAGTATTGTTTGTCCCATTGCTATTTTCATCAAACTGAACTGCATTTTCCTCAGAATCTGACAACTTTGCGACTGGCAATAACTGGCAAAATATCATTTTGCTTACACTTACCGTGAGACAATATTATCATCAGAACTCGAGTCTGAATACACAGAAGCACCGTGACGACGCCTTTGTGGCGTAGGCAATATACGATTCAACAACGAGTCTACAGTTCATTAGCAGTTAAATCACTGAGCTTCTTGTTCCAACCTTTTACAAGATTGTCACGTCAAGAACGCCTTTCGCTGTCTTCTTCTTTGCGTGGTATGACTTTCAACCGAACATGTTTTTCCAAAGATGGATGTATATTCCATTTCCCGACAAAACGTACCCGTGAATCAAGCTGTGTTCTGGCGCCGGTAAATTAGACGCAGCACAAAATGAGCGCCATACATAGAGACAAGCCATTTCTCGTTCATACCGACTCGAAATGAGATGACAATGTTCTAGAGAGCTCAGAAACACGTCCGACTATAACTCGTTAAAAAATGAAAGTGACACATTTCCATGTGTTCTGCAAGTAGACCCCTCACAGCGGTGTGTAAAGAACAAGAGGGCCCATGAGGCCCTGAATCGCTCACCTGAGTATGGAGGCCGTGTAGGTCATGTGACCTAGACTGCTTGAATAATTTTTCGTTCCCTCAGCCCCTAGAAGCTGTGTATAAAATTTGGTTACAATTAGCCCAGTAGCTTTTGAGAATATGTCTGAAATTGTCAAAATATGAGACATGGGTCAGAGGTCGAAGAATGATTTTGACCTCTTGTACCCGCGGGTGCCGCAAATCTTCCAAGTACTAATCAAAACGACTGTATATACCAATTTTTAGGCCAAAATCTTCTAAACTTGCCATAACATCTTATGTTCTAGCATTTTCCCATATTTGACTTTGCCTTAAAAAGGTCAGTCACCCCAAGGTCATCATTTGAACAATCTTGATAGTATTTAAGTAGTTGATGCTAAATACCAAAGTTCATGGCCATCGATCATTTGGTTTTGGAGAAGAGGATTTGTAAAGGTTTTTGTCATATATGGGCATGGCGGCCATGTTGTTCATGTGACCCAGACCGTTTGAACTAATTTTCGTTCCTTCAGACCCTTGAGGCTCTACATGAAATTTAGTTACAATTGGCCCAGTGGCTTTTTAGGAGATGTGAGAAATTGTCAAATATGAGAACAGGGTCAAAGGTCAAAGAGTGACCTTGACCACTTGTATTTTCATGTACTTATTAAGATGACAGTATATACCAATTTTCAGGTCAAAATCTTCAACAGTTTCCAAGAAATCTTATGTTCTAGCATTTTCCCATATAAAAGCTACAGAAAGCAAATTTGACCTTACCGTAAAAAGGTCAAGGTCACACCAAGGTCATAATTTGAACGGTCTTGGTAGTACTAGCGTACTCAATGCTACATACATGTACCAAGTTTCAAAGCAATCGGCCTATTGGTTCTGGAGAAGATTTTTAACGTTTTTACCATATATGAGCGTGGCGGCCATGTTGGTTATGTGACCAGGACCGTTTGAACAACTTTTCGTTCCCCTGCCCCCTAGAGGCTCTACATGAAATTTGGTTACTATCGGCCCAGCAGTTTCAGAGAAGAAGTCGTTTGAAAATGTTGACGGACTGACTGACGACCCTTGCCGATTGTACTGCAAATTGTTGAAAATTATGCAAAAATGATTGTATTTTATCAACAGTGCCAAGGTATTATGCAGATATGCAGACATCTGTAGAAAAATCAAGACTGCGTTACCTGTATACTTATTTTTCCTCTGAGTATATCTTACTGTTGTATATTGAGACAAAATGACATGGAACAGCTTTAAGGAGGCCGACTCTAATTTCGATTGCGCAACGTTCTGCGCATTGCCGTCATTCGGCGCTCTGACGACATTCTCTTCTTACAAAGTGAG
Source organism: Ctena decussata (assembly GCA_963989385.1). Lineage (NCBI taxonomy): Eukaryota > Metazoa > Mollusca > Bivalvia > Lucinida > Lucinidae > Ctena > Ctena decussata. The sequence goes on from OZ022504.1 coordinate 48,444,294, forward strand.
CACGACAGGTCGGCCTGATATTTTCAACGCGATACTTTCTTTCGTTTCTTACCGTTTCTTACCGTCGACAATAGAACAGAATAAATTTTACAACTAATTTATGCCCACACACTGTACTTGCAACTGCGTTTTGCAATTACGTCACCGGTTATCATTTCCGGTAGCTGTCATCAATGAAGTCAGAAGTGAAAGTAGAAAAAACAACAATGGAAAGAGAATGTCCTGAAGAAAAAAAGTGTCGATCACAACAGGACAAGGATTGAAAAGTCATTCAAGGTAGACGCGGCAAAGGAGAATGTGTTTTATTCAGATCAGCATGACTTTTACCAGTCCTGTTATTTGCCAGAGCTCTGCTGGCAGCACCTTCTCAGCTTCTTACTCTTGTTTTGGTAGGCATGTTCATTTGAAAATATCAAGAGCTCTTTCTTTTCCGGCAGACTGAAGACATTAGACTTTTGCTTATATGTTGTAGACCACTCCCCAAGTCCCACCAGAATTTTTTTTCCGATCACCCCACCCCAGATAGGTAAAAAGTTTATGACCCCCCCCCCCCCCCAACCCACGTCCCCCATCCAAGCTACCCTCCACACTCACCATATAACTTATTTTATGTATGACTGAAACTGAGACGCTCTTTAAAAATGAAGACTTATGGAAAAATTCTGACATTCCCTCCCCCCACCCCAATATGCATATTAAAATACATGACCCCCCCCCCCCCCCCCATTCCAAGGCTTATTTATTTTACGACTCCCCCAGTACATCAACAAAATTCCTTTCGCTTATATGTTGTAGACACTCACACAGTCCCGCCAGATTTCCCCCCTCCCCCAAGATAGGTGACAAAAAAGTTTAAAAATGAAGACTGGAAGACTGATGGAAGAATTCTGACATCCCCCCCCCATATGCCTATAAAAATATATGACCACAACCCCTGCTCCAAGGCTTATTTATTTCTGACTCCCCCAGTACATCAACAAAATCCCCCCCCCCCCACCTGTTAATAAATGACTGGCCCCTAACATGAAATGTGTTTTCTGTGTGAACTCCCAGTTCATCTTCTCTAGCCTAGCCAAGGGTACTAAGTCCACTTTGTTCCTAATAAACCACTGGCTGACAGCCTATTCATAAATCAAATTTCCAAATAGGCCATTTCATTGGATGCGAGCAACTTCCATTGCATCCAATCAAATTATCAGTAACAAAACATTTTCCGCATTGCAGGCGCTCTTGTCAATAGAAAATAAGTTTGCTTTGAACAGTTACCAACAAGAGTAGATGGTCAAGATTTAACTAATTGGACAATTATGCAATGTTGTAGGACAATTGTCTTTTGCAATGGATCATCTGATTGGTCTAAAAATAACACGCACCAAGGGGAGCAACTCACTGCAGCCAAAAAGCGGCGCTGCAGGAAATCCGACTTGCAACTTGGCCATCGGCCATGGGTATGTTAGGAACAAAGTGGACTTAAATTTAAACTCCACAGGGCCCATGTTAGCTCAGAGGATTTTTGCATGCCAAAGGAACTAAGGAAGAAAGTAGACTTAGTACCCTTGGCTTGCAAAATTGCTCTGAGCTAAGATGCGCCCTGTAGAGTTTCAGGATATCTCATTGTGAGATGCACGATTGTTCCTCATTTCTCTGAGTGGCCATAGAGAAGCTTCACTGCTGAAAGTGGGCAACAAGAGGAGTGAAGGCCTTTGATGTCAACACAAATTGTCATTTCCCATGTTGTCATTATTTGTAAACAAATGTGCAAGATTCATGAAAAGCCATAAAACACAAGGAACTTCTGGAAAATCCCTGTTAAACATGTATAGAATATGTAAAAATACATACAGTACAGGTTAATAAATTGTTGCTGTGATCTGGTCATAGCCAGAGTTGCCTGTTTCTTTCTATCTCATCTCATCTCTCATCCTCAATCTCAATCTCAGTTTCATGAAATCAAATCTCAACTACATCAAATCGATCCATCCATCTATCTATATATCTGTTGGTTTTTTATGATGCCAGGCACCAAAGGCACCTGGAGGCAATGCCGGTGGAACCAGATTGATTTTAGTAGCTCACAGTTAGCCACGAATGAGGCTCAAATAAAGTTCTGACTTGGGCTATGATTAAGGTGCCTTGCCGCTAGTGAAATTCTGTGGAGAAAGTGTTATAATTATGCTGATAGCAGGACCGTTGTGGAATTATGAGTACAGGCTGATAGGTGGGGATGGAGATGATTTTTATGCGTAGAATAGTGGTATATGTTCTTAACCTTATTATGGTTTAGTTAGTGTCCAAATATTTTAGTCCTCATGCATGATTAAGGTTGCCTGATACAGACGAAATTTTACCCCAGGACTGTTGTGGAATTTTGAGTACAGGCTGATAGGTGGGGATGGAGATGATTTTTATGAGTAGAAAAGTGATATATGTTCTGAACCTTATTATGGTTTATCTAGCGTCTAAATATTTTAGTCCTCGTGTATGATTAAGGTTGCCTGATACAGATGAAATGTTACCCTAGTGTCTGTAGAAGAAGAATTGCAACAGGACCATAGTGGAATCCTGATTAGAAGCTAATATTTAAAGAGAAAGATTCTCTAATGGTCTGGGATTGTGGTATATGTTCTAAACCTTACTATGGTATATTTGGTGATCATGTGTTTTGATCCTTATGTTGAATTAAGGTTGTATGGTATAGGTTAGATTTTGCCCTCTAGTGTGTCTATATGAGAAAGGATAGTGTGGCATGATCAAAGCAGAATTCTAATTGTGAGCTATTGGTTTGAGGGAATAATTTGTTTTGCTTATGGTAATGAGGCATGGATGTTGAATCTTCATACAATATGTAGTTAGTGTTCAAGTATATTGGGTCTAGTGTGCGATTAAGATAGTCGGAGACATATTAAATTTTTCCCTATTGCCAAGATTTGGTTGGTTTGTTGGTTTTGGTTTAATGGCTCTTTGAGACAGTATTTCAGTCTATATCAAGCCGTCTTCCCAGAGAGAGGGAGAAAGGAAAAGAGAGAAGAAAGGCAAGAGAAAAAATGTCCAAACAACCCCAACCCACACCTACCGCAAGCACTGTAGGTTCTCCAAATTAGGAGGACGGCCCGTCACTGAAGGATACCCAGCACCATCGCCCTACCGCAACCACCCCAATTGCCAAGAGAGAGATAATATAAAGCACAAACATAAGAAAATTATAATTATAGTCTGATAGATGCAGCTGGTGATTTTTATTGGGTCAAGGACCTTAATGCAAGTGATAAACCATACAAAGATTTCGTTGGTGTCTAAATATTTTGGAAGAAGCAGGATAGTTATTTGAGAGTGTTAGTATTCCTTTACACACCACAGATGTGGTAACAGAATGCTTAGTAGGGTAAGATATGGATTTAGGTGTATATGATGTCCTAGTGTTGATGATAAATATGGTAGATAGAGCTAAATGTAGTGGGAGCAATTTTTGGGGTGTTAGGATAAATTGTAGAAAGATGGTAATTAGGGCTCAAGTTAGGGAGAATTTTGGGGGGTTTAATAGTTGAGGGATTTAACGTCTCACCAACACAGAGGTCATATGAAGACGGGACCTCGGTTTAAAGTCTCATCCAAAAGACCGGAGAAGTGGGGGATCGATCTTGCAACCCCTGGTTTGGTAGTCCGGAGTGTTATCCACTACACTACAGCCGCTCCTGTAGTTTATTGAAGGAATTCAAATACAGTTTTTTGTATGATGCTGGCAATTTGTTTCTCTGGGGGGAAAAGAATTGTTCTCAGGTCTAAACAGTAGACTTTGAATAGCTCAAACCCCTGATGGCTGTCCAGCACTAGTTCTTGGGTCCCTCGAGTAAAGTTTATATAGAAACTAGTCCAGCTCCGGACTGAAATTATTTAAGAATTTTCTGTTTTCGCAGAACATAATATGTAGTAAGATCACCTAACCATCAAAGAATTATATAGCACAGAACTTACTTTAATGTTGGAGATCTTGACGAATAAATTGTGTCCATGTAATTCTTACTTTTTATACCCCGCCACACGTTAGTGGCAGGGTATTTTGTTTTCACGTTGGCTGTCTGTCTGTCTGTCCATCCATAGTGCATCCGTCTGTCCGTCCGTCCATCCATCCGCATGTCGTTTCTGTTCGATCACTTAAGTATTTATGAACAGATTTTTTTCTTCAAATTTTGCATATGCATTTATACCAAGGTTGTCTCACTTGGGATTGTTAATGGGCTAACTTCGATCATTTCTGACAGAGTTATGGCATTTGTCAATGTACAAAAAACAAAGTTTTTTTGCCTCTACTTCCATTACTGTGTGGAATATTATGGTGAAACTTCACAAAAATGATCAAAGCAACAACAGCTTTGTGTTACCATAGAAATTTTGTCATCAGGGGATACCTGCCCCTGCCCCTGGGGTTCTATACATGTGTAACATCATGAAAAACTCAAGATAAAATCAGAATTTGATTTTTTTTTTCTGAAAGTTACAGCAAATGATTACAGGAACAAATGCATTCTGTGACACTCAAAATTTACCCCATCTGAGTTATCTGCCCCTGACCCCGGGCTTTATACCTGCATAAAATGATGATAAAATCTGTATAAAATCATAATTTAGATAGATTTTTCTGAAACTTTAAGCTTATGATAGGAGAAATGAAAGCTTCTTGTGATGATCAAAATTTGACCCTAAGGGTCTGCCCATGCGGTGTGGCCACATACATTTATAGAATCACTAAAATGTATGTGGTCAGAGTGAACAGGGATTTTCAGAAGCTTACATCAAGTGATCAGAGAAATTTAAATGTCTTCTTATGACAAAAATTTTGTTCCATGGGGTTGGCTGCTCCAGCCATAATAAAAACAATCAGCAAAAAGTCAAGGAGTGAAATAGGTTTGCAGTAGTGGGGCATCACACAGTCATTTGCAATGCTTTTCTTTAGATATACCCCACTTACTTATATGAAAGCTGACCCCCCTAGCGATAACTAGAGCATGGTTGATGTTGAAACATGTTAAAACATGTTTTCTACAACTTGGATCATGTTAGCTGATCATGTTAAAAGAACATGTTTGATCATCAAATTCAGTAAATTAGCCTTCTGCACTTAAAAGACAATGATAAATTCTGCAATTCATTGTAAAAGTTGGAAGTACAATACAAAGATGCCAGTTATTACTTTGTTTTTCAAAATTATGCTTAATGAAAATCAAACGTATTCAAACATGATTTAATCTGATGGCTTTATGGTTGAGTTTTTAACACTAACTGCTGCATCAGAAGGTTCTTATTCATGTTCAAACATGTCTGACAATGTTCTGTTAATCCTTTACCCCATGGCATTTTAGATTACAAGGTTGTAACAAAAAAGAGGAATATCTAGAAGACTCAACAAGCATTGTTGGATAATTTGGAAAACACTGTGGGAAAACAACCATTTGCTTGTTATGTCAGAGCAAATGCTCCTACCCTCACAATATGTGAATAGATGCATGGCCAAACATGTTCAAACATGATATATTTGTGCATGTAACGTGTTTGAACATCATGTGACACTTGATGATGTCATAACCAGATGGATGATGGGAAAAAACATGGTTGCCAGACATGGAGGGAATTGGAAGGCTGTGGTAAAAAATTAATTGTGAAGCAATTTCTACATGGCAAACATGATAGGAAGTTAGTTGACATAGTGAGAACACCTGAAGCCACAATTTCTAAGGTTTTAAAGTAAAACTTTTGCTGGGGTTGTGCTGAAATGGAGCAATAATGGTGACTGTCATGCACTTTTCCAAAGGCAACAAATATCTGTAGGCGGTATGTTTGGGTTAACTGATGTTAGTATGTCCTGCAATAGAAAAAGGATACATTAGAAATTAGTACGTTCGGGTTTTTTTTTTTTTTTTTTCAAGCAAATGTAAGACAATCTTTTGAAATGGGTGGGGTAAAAGGGTGGCATGTCACCATAATGAAAAGGTAGCATGGTTATTTTGCACAGAGGTTGAGCAATTGGCATTCATTATGATATATAACTATGAATGTTATTTATTCTTAATTGTCATTAATATTTCAGTGGAATTTCATAGAAATATCACTGGAATTTCAGGAAATTTCAGTGAAATGTTGGAGAATTTTTTCCTTGAAATTTCTTTGACATTGATGCATGTAACATGTTTGAACATGTTAAATGCCAGGCACATTGGTACATGTAACATGTTTGAACATGTTATATGCAGGTTGGTGCATTTAATCTGTTTGAACATATTACATGCCACACTCTAACATGTTTAGACATGATTATGCATGTCCGAATGATGTTGAACACATTTTCAAGAACATGTTTCAACATGTTTAATTATTGTATTTATATGATTGTCAAGCACGACAGAACACAGTTAATATCTGATCATATTTGACCATGGTGCCATTTAGCGCACTTGTTTAAGCATTTCCTAACATGCTCATAACACTGTCAAAACATGCTCAAACATGTCCAAATAACATGTTTAAACATGTTTTAAACATTTTTGAACATGTTTAAATCATGAAACTTTCGCTATAGCCTGTTTTTATTTCATGTTTTTGTAGATCATAAATAGTTCATCACCTCTAATAGTAAAACTATCATATCAGCACAGAAGTTACTTTAATGTTGGAGATGTTGACAAAAATAGTGTTTTGCATGTACATGTAATGCTAACTTTTGAAACGATCCTCGATTCCTTATATGAATGATGACCCCTATTTTTATTTCTTGTTTTCACAGATCATATGTAGATACACCGCATAACTTAGTGACACCATCAAATCCGGCACACAATTTATTTCAATGTTTGCGATCTTGATATAAATGTTTTTCATGTTATACTTACTTTTGAAATGACACCACTTTTTATATGACTGCTGATTATCTGTTTGTAATTTATATTTTTGCAAATCATATATAGATACATAGCCTATGATAGTGCCACTATCATATCTAGCAAAAATAAAAAAATTAAAGTGTTTGCAATCTCGAACAAAAAATGATGTTTTGCTTCTAATTCCTACTTTTGAACGACCCCCACTTTCTTATATGAACGGTAACCTCCTGTTTATATTTCATTTTTTTGCAGATCTTATGTAGATACATGACATATCTCAGTGACACCAAATTTCTGGAACAGAAGTTATTTCGGTGTTCGCAAATGTGTCAAATGTAAGCGATTTTGCATTACACTCAATGCTAAAAATGCATAAACAACGTTATTACTTTTGGATCGACCCCCATTAGTCACCAGTGCCGGAGACATAATATTTTTATTACTTTTATCTGAAGTTAAATCATTGATTGATACATTGTTAAATATAAAGAAATTCTGTGGCACAGGTTTTTCAGGAAAAAAATGTGATGCTAACTTTTGAAACGACCCTCGTTTCCATATATGAATGATGACCCCTATTTTTACTTTCTGTTTTCATAGATCATGTGTAGATACACCTCCTATTTAAGTGACACCATCAAATCTAGCACAGAACTTATTCTTATATTTGTGATCTTGACAAAAAATGGTGTTTTGCATGTAATGCTTACTTTTGAAATGACCCTCATTTCTTTATATGAACAATGAGCCCTATTTTTATTTCCTGTTTTCGGAGATCATACAACGATACACTGCCTGCCTTAATGAAACAGTCAAATCTTGCACAGAAGTTACTTTATATTTCGTGATATTGACCAAAAATGGCGTTTTGCATTTGAAACTTACTTTTGAAACGACCCCAATTTTCTTATATGAACGCTGATGCCCTGTTTTCAGTTCATATTTTTGAAGATCCTTTATAGATACAGCGCCTTTGTTAGTGACACTATCATATCTAGCGAAAATGTTTTAAATGCTTGCAATCTTGATAAAATAATGGTGTTTTGCCCCTAATTCCTACTTTTGAAACGACCCTCATTATCTTATATGACCGATGACCCCCTGTTTTTATTTCATGTTTCCACAGAGTTTATGTAAATACGTTACATATCTTAGTGACACCAAAATCTCTAGCACAGAAGTTATTTCAATTTTCACATTTGTGTCAGATTTTAGCAATTTCCCATTACACTCAATGCAAAAAAGTGTAAAAATGGTGTTACTTTTGGATCGACCCCCATTCGTCACCAGTTCCGGTGACATGGTGCTTTTATTACTTTTATCTAAAGTTAAGTCCGTGATTGATACACTGTTATAAATTAAGGAAATTCTCTAGCACAGGTATCTCAGAAAAAAATTAGAGTCGGCCTCCTTAAGGAGTGTTTTTTAAATTACTTTTGTCTTCCAGGTTCAGTACCGAAAACGAGACTAGGAAGGAGGCCTGCAAAGTTAAATCAGCGTTTTGAATGCATTTGCAGGCTTTTAGTGAAATCTTTCCCATGCAGTAAGACACGTAGCTTATAAAGCTGCGTTTTAAACACACTTTCAAGAACATGCATGCTTTTGTTACTACATGCTTACCCAATCTTTCTCGGCGGATAATTTGAAAACGATGAGAACCAAATATAAACATGGGGAAATTTGATGAGCTAAAAAGAAGAAAATGCATGCTGAACTTTCAGAAACTAGGTATCAGTGGATTTTAATGCATGTTTTTATACGTCTTAAGTACACTAGATAGTATTGCTCATGTAACATTGTCTTTTTAGCGTGAAATGGTAGCACAATTATAGCGCTTTATCACTTTTTTGTAAAACCAGACCTGTGGCCCTCTTTTGCTTGTAAAATAAAACGAACCGATGCAGATTAATATGTGCAGGGAAGAGAACCGATATGCAAACAGTTTAGAATTAACCCATAATAATATATCAAGCAACACACCCGCATGCTTCCCCGCAGAGAGACGATTACACCCCGGAAGCGGCAGTTACACATTGTAATGTATTAGCCAGAAATCTTATGTGAGAGTTTCTGGTAATAGGTAACCTCTCCTTTAGGTCTTTACTTAAATTAGGTTTGACATTATTTATATTGTATGTATGTTGTAGCATGCTTGGTCTTTAGAATAGATTAAACTGTAAAACTAGCAAGACGTATTTTACTTGAGTACCAACAATAGACGCAAACAAGAACATTACATAATTTGGCGACGAGGATGAGATAAAACATCGGAAAGCAATACCATACTGGGCTCGTGCCAACGGATTAACTGAAGTATTCAACAAAAGTCTGAAAAGGCAATTCAAGCAGCTTGCCTTATGAAGAACAACTGGAAAATTGAAATATACAAGTTTCTACTTGACTATCGCACGACAACTCAGTGTAATACGGACATACCTCCGATTGAGTTACTCTTTAACTAGAAGGTGAGAAGTAAGCTCCCCTCGTTTGATAAGGGGACTGTACCAGAAAAACTACATGAAACAGACTCAAAACGTAAGGCGATTATGAAGAAAAATGCAGACAAACGTGCCAGGAAGTATTACAAACGCTTTCGTCGTGGTCAGAAAGTTCTGGTTCTACGCAGAAATCTTGGGAAGTCCGATTCAAAATGGGAAAATGACTGGTTTAGCGTAGTAGGACAATATGGACCTCGTGTTAAACTCAGATCACAATCAAACCAGTTATTTTACAGTCATACCAGTCATGTAAGAGACCTCAATGAAACAAATTAAAATTAGCAATAAACATCATGCTGAAACAGGACTTCGAGATAAGCAGGGACATTGGAATGAATGTGTGTGAGAAAGTGTTACAAATTTGACAGTTTCACTTTGTTTCAATACCACATCAGCAGAGTTAATTAACAGTCTGCCACGGTTCCGTTCACATTTTTATCATGGCCTTCATTTTTTCTTTTTATCTTTTTGTGCATTATTTGAATTACCGTCCGACACCAGCGTCTTACTGAGTAGGCGGGGCTTCAGATTCCCATTCACTTTACACCGAGGCCTATCCATAGCGTGCCGTAACTACAGTGCGGTATATATATATATACTGCACAGTTTATATAGTTCATTCAGTCTGGGACATTACTGAAGCTGTCCAATACTATTTATTATCTAGACAACTGTTGTTGCATTGCTAAAATAAGGAAAATTAGTTGGGTTAACCGAGTTTTATTTACATTATTGTGTCAGTGCTAAAACACAGTGACTGAGAGTTCATCATTTAATACAAATTTGCAAACAAAGTAGACTGTAATGTGCCAGACCATTATATTTGATGTTCAAAATTTCCTGCAAATTTTGGCTGAGGTAATTAGCTTATCAGCCAAGTAAAGAAGTGGGCTATAAAAGCATGAATATGCCAGACTTGATTATAGGAGCTAATTTAAACAATTTCACCTGCAGCAACAAACATTCTGGAAGAGACAGTCACGGAAGAAATATCTTGTTTCTGATTAGACCATGATACAAAACATTTAGAAAATAGACTGTACTTCTACTTGATATAACTATCTCAGGGGGCTCTGCCCCCTCGACTGTTGTACTATATACGCAGAGTTAATTAACAGTCTGCCATGGTTTAGTTTACATTTTATTAGTGCTTCATGTTTTATCATTTTCAATTAAATATGTTATATGAAGTTGCGTAGGAGAAAACTTGTGAACTGGATATTACTGTACTCGTATTTACTTTATGCCCCAGTCACACACACATATACGGATTCTGCGGATGCTACGGATGGCCCGTCCGTATCTATTCGTATCTATCCATTTAATCCGTAATGGATCCGTATCGCATCCGCAGAGTCCGTTACTGTCCGTATCATATCCGCAAGATCCGCGTCGAAATTTTGAAAAGGTTCAAAATTCGGGCGCGGATTTGTAAACCGTAAATGTCCGTAATTGAACGCATTTATCTGCATCTATCAGTATCTAATTCGTGTCTCATCCGTATCTATTCCGTGTCTTATCCGTAACTGAACCCATCATTCCGCAGTTCCAAGTTGAAGACTAATACGGTTTCATGCGGATCTTTACCTTTAGGTACGGAAGTTATGGGTCATGTCAGGGTCATTGATGAGGCTCTAGTAATCGTAACCTAGAAGGTTGGCCCATGCTCCTTCTCTCGAATCTGTTTAGTGTTCTGTGCTCATGAAGGATTGTTTTTATTTAAATCTGTATACCTGGATCCAACCTATAAATTGGGTAAAGGTAAAGGTTTCCTATAGCCTAATGGCGGTAGGGGCGGTGGCTTGGGGGAGGAGGAGAAAGGTGGTATGTTGTTAGGGTCAATGTATCTTGGGCATAGCATATGAAAGGCGAAGTTCGTCTCTCTCCTTTCGTTGCCTTATCCTTCCCTGATTTGAAAAAAGATACCCATATACTGCTTGGTTGACATAGATATTCAGTCGGCAGTTGATAAAGTAGATACTATTCTAATCATTCAAGAGCACTACACGAGAATTCGGCTTTTCTAACCGCATCAGTGACCCTAATATGATTTGGTTACGAAAATCAGAGAAAGCATAATGTAATTTCTTAATTTTGATAAGGCAGTAAATTCAAAGACTGATTAGTACCATAAAAGGTCTAAAAGATAAAAAAGCAATAATCTAGACTATAAATTTAAACCAATAAAAAAATCTGATTTCTCAGAATATTTTCTTGACCTCAAAGGAAAAAAAATATATATAATCTCCACTATAGATGACGTACGGGGAGGCGTTTTACGGTCGCCGCACGAACACGACACCAGTGGCACTGAAGTGAAATAAAAATCTAAAAGAGTTTATTCAAGAGCACAGAACACATTCCGAAGAAGGAACCTGGGCCATCTTCGAAGTTTCGGCTACCCAGGCCTGACCAGTAGATATTTATTGCTTCATTTCACCATTAAACTTTGTCCTATATTATTATTAATTGCAATTAATAAAAGAATTACTTTGTCCTATATTGGACAACTAATTCGAATTGATAAGAGTCAAATAAGTTTATGAAATGATGACCCTACTTTTGCCATTGGCAAGTTCATGAAAAGATGACCCCACTGTTACAAATAAGAAACATAACATCGCACCATAACTGCACAATACGTCACTGCCATTGCACCGACCCGGCCTTTCAGAGATATAGCCTCTGTCTCTTAGCCCCCTCCCCGCCCCATACTGGTGGTGCTGCCGTACAGCCGCCTCTCCAAAACATCTTGTAGGTATCTGTCAGTATTGGAACGCAACCTTTTTGTATTGAAACGTTATTGTAGAAAACAGTCCGTTACAGTACGCCGAACGAGACCCGTAACTTCCGTAACTAAAGGTACATGTAACGATCCGCATGAAACCGTATCGGTCCTCAACTTGGAATGGGACTGCGGAATGATAGACTCAATAACGGATAAGATACGGAATAGATACGTATGCGACACGGATAAGATACGGACGGATGCGGATATCACCATTACGGTTTACTCATCCGCGCCCGAATTTTGAAACTTTTCAAAACTTTGACGCGGATCCTGCGGACTCTGCGGATATGATACGGACTCTGTGGATCTGATACGGATCCGTTACGGATAAAACGGATAGACACGGACGGGCCATCCGTAGTATCCGCACAATCCATATGTGTGTGTGTGTGACTGGAGCATACAAGGAAAGTAAAAAGTATGCAAAGACCAGGAACTGAAACAATCAAAATCCAAATCCAGCCCTCAAACCATAGTTCACACAGATGTGGACGTCGCAGTTAATCTTTTCTATTCTTCTATCCGCTAGGCATGCGCAACAGTCCGCATCTGAAGGTATTTATCCGCATCTAAAGGTTACAGAAGGTAATGGAAGGTTAGTAGTTCGTACCTATCCGTATCCACCCGCATTTATTGGTAACTACATCCGTAAATTCCTTAAATAAAAATAGGCCACGCCCACAAATTCTGCGGATAAAGTGAGGATTTTATCCGCAACTATCCGCACTATCCGTAATGTGTGTGTGTGACTGGGGCATTAGTTATACATCTCTAAAGCTACAGCTATTTCGCATAAGTTAAAATTATAAGTTTCAGTTCTAAAGTTTTAAATCAATTTTTATTATAAGGAAGAAATGAATGTAATGTATTAGCCAGAAAGATTACGTGAGAGTTTCTTGCAATAGCTAACCTCTCCTGTAAGTCTTAACTTTAATTAGGTTTGACATGATTTATACTGTATTGTATGTTGTAGCATGCTTGGTCTTTAGAATAGATTAAACTGTAAACTAGCAGGACGTATTTTACTTGAGTTCCAACAATAGATGAGCTGCGACACGACAAAACCAACAAAGTGGTTGTGCGACCAGCGCAGACTCAGATCAGCCTGAGCATCCGCCCAGTCTTATCATGTTCTTCGCAGTCCGCATGGAGGTAGCTGAGAGCCTTGGCTATCCTTCAATCCGCTAGCGAAGAGTCTAATCAGCCTTGAAGGATACCCAGGCTGATCTGAGTCTGCGCTGGGCGCACAACCACTTTGTTGGTTTTCTCCTGTCGCGGCTCAGATGCAAACAAGAACGTTACACATAGAAACACGGGTAATCAACATGAAACAATAACAACATCATTACGGCCGTCTGAGAATGACCAGTTATAAAAAAAACGGTAGGCTCAGTTTAATATTCGATTTTTCTTTTCAGAGGCATCGTTGATCTGCGCCAAAATCGGTTTAATGATCTATTTTCAATGCTGCGTTCTATTTATGAATGATAGTGGTCAAAGTACCCAAATCATAAGTCCGAACTCGTAGGTCAGTTAAACATAGACAATTCCGGAATTAGCTAGTATGTGAATTAACCACAGCAGACCCTAGGGCCAAGGTTTATGTGTGCGTTATTATTGTCCCCATTTCCTCTTTTGCTTTATCTAGCTGCCGATGTTTTTAAAAATGCCGCTTTGTTTTAAGCCCCAGTCACACACACACATTACGGATAGGGCGGATAGTTGCGGATAAAATCCTCAGTTTATCCGCAGAATTTGTGAGCGTGGCCTAATTTTGTTTAATGAATTTACGGATATAGTTACCAATAGATGCGTATGGATACGGATAGGTACGAACTACTTACCCTCCGTTACCTTCTGTAACCTTTAGATGCGGATAAATACTTTCAGATGCGGACTGTTGCGCATGCCTAGCGGATAGAAGAATAGAAAAGATTAACTGCGACGTCCACATCTGTGTCTACTCCTTGTATGCTCCAGTCACACACACACATACGGATTGTGTGGATACTACGGATGGCCCGTCCGTATCTATCCGTTTTATCCGCAATGGATCCGTATCAGATCCGCAGAGTCCGTAACTGTCCGTATCATATCCGCAGAGTCCGCAGGATCCGCGTCGAAATTTTGAAAAGTTTCAAAATTCGGGCGCGGATGAGTAAACCGTAATGGTGCGTTACTAAACGCATATATCCTCATCTATCCGTATCTAATCCGTGTCGCATACGTATCTATTCCGTATCTTATCCGTTATTGAACCTATCATTCCGCAGTCCCACTCGATGTTGAGGACCGATACGGTTTCAAGCGGAACGTTACCTTTAGTTACGGAAGTTACGGGTCTCGTTCGGCGTACTGTAACGGACTGTTTTCTACAGTAACGTTTCAATACAAAAAGGTTGCGTTCCAATACTGACAGATACCTACAGGATGGTTTGGAGAATCGGCTGTACGGCAACAACACCAGTAGGGGGGCAAAGAGACAGAGACTGTATCTCAAGGACTACTACAACAGAGAGGCCGGGTCGGTGCAATGGCAGTGACGTATGGTGCAGCTATGGTGCGATGTTATGTTTCTTATTTGTAACAGCCTAGTGGGGCCATCTTTTCATGAACTTGCCAATAGCAAAAGTAGGGCCATCATTTCATAAACTTTTTTGACTTTAATCAATTTGAATTACTTGTCCGATACAGGACAAAGTAATTCTTTTATTAATTACAATTAGTTGTCCAATATAGGACAAAGATTAATGGTGAAATGAAGCAATAAATATCTACTGGTCAGGCTTGAGTAGCCGAAACTTCGAAGCTGGCCCATGTTCCTTCTTTCGATTGTGTTCTGTGTTCTTATGTGAACTCTTTTAGATTTCTATTTTACTTCAGTGCCACTGGTTTCGTGCCGTGCGGCGACCGTAAAACGTCTCCCCTACGTCATCTATAGTGCAGATTATATATAATTTTTTCCTTTGAGGTCAAGAAAATATTCTGAGAAATCAGAAATTTTCGTTTGGTTTAGATTTATAGTCTAGATTATTGATTTTTTTCCTTTTAGATCTTTTATGATACTAATCAGTCTTTGAATTTACTGCCTTATCAAAATTAAGAAAGGACCTCTGACGGTTGTAATGTTAATTTGCCTATAAAATAAGTCAAAATCAAATTTTTGATATACCCAAGAATTTCTCTTGAAATTCGTTGCTCTCAACTTCCCCTAAATGGCTATGAATTTAATTTCTGATTTTTTAGCACATAGACTTTAATTTTTGGTGGAAAAAGCTAAATTTTATAATTAAACGTAATGGAAACAGGAAAAGTTTTTTAAAGATACTCCCCCCGTGCCTCAGCTAGCCACTTTGCATGTATGTGTGTACTATCATAATACACATTATATGTGAGTGGCTTGCTGAGGCACGGGGGGGGGGGGGGGGGGCGGGAAGATAGTCTGCAGCTGAAAAACTGAAAAAGTGGGTGGGGTACTTACACCCTTTAAATCTAAAAATAGGCCAAATCCCTTATTATTGAAAATAATGTTGCATGATATCAGTAACAGTAGTGTGTACGTCAGTTTTAGCATAGTTATCAATTAAAATTTAGGTATATTAGAAAACCGAAAAAATGGACTTATTTTCAGAGACTGAAAAATTCACCTACCCCTCTTGATAAAATCGGTTTAAGTTAGTCTAGAGGCATGATAATTTTTCAAAATTACTGTTAAAATGTCTTTATAGTACACACATCTACATATTAATGCCAAATATTTCAACTTTTGCTGCCCGAGGAAGGTGCAATAATTTGTCGAAAAATAGGCAAATATGCATTGATACTGTCAGAGGTCCTTACATTATGCTTTCTCTGGTTTTCGTAACCAAGTCATGTCGAGGTCACTGATGCGGTTTGAGTAGCCGAATTCTCGAAGTATGGTCCATGTATCTTCCTTCGAATGTGTGCAGTGTTCTTGAAGGATTAGAATAGTATCTACTTTTATCAACTGCCGACTGAATATCTATGTCAACCAAGCAGTAAATGGGTACCTTTTTTCAAATCAGGGAAGGACAAGGCAGCGAAAGGAGAGAGATGGGCTTCGCCGTTCATATGCTATGCCCAAGATACATTGACCCTAACCACCTACACCCACCCCTCCTCCCCCAAGCCACCGCCCCTACGGTCATTAGGCTATAGGAAACCTTTACCTTTACCCAATTTTTAGTTTGAATCCAGGTATACAAATTTAAATAAAAATCTAATCCTTCATGAGCACAGAATACTAAACACATTCGAAAGAAGGAGCATGTGCCATACTTCGAGGTTACAATTTTTAGAGCCTCATCAATCACCCTGACATGACCCATTACTTCCGTAACTAAAGGTAAAGCTCCGTATGAAACCGTATCAGTCCTCAACTTGAGACTGCGGAATGATGGGTTCAGTTACGGATAAGATACGGAATAGATACGGATGAGAAACGGATTGGATACGGAAAGATGCAGATAAATGCGTTCAGTTACGGACTTTTACGGTTTACTCATCCGCGCCCGAATTTTGAATCTTTTCAAAATTTCGACGCGGCTCCTGCGGACCCTGCGGATATGATACGAACAGTAACGGACTCTGCGGATGCGATACGGATCCATTACGGATTAAATGGATAGATACGAATAGATTCAGACGGGCCATCCGTAGTATCCGCAGAATCCGTATATGTGTGTGTGACTGGGGCATTAGTTAGAATTTCCTTGTGGCCTTCTGCTTAGAAGCTGCTCTTTTATCGCTTGACTAGTTTTCTCTATTATGTTTGTCCATAACTACTACCTTTCTTTCTATTCTGTACTATACAATGTCGCTGAAACCCGAGCGGGACTTGAGCCTGCTCCTTTAAGTGAGCTGAAGTCGAAAGAGCGATCTAATTGGCCACAAAACCTTAACCAGTAATACACTATTGAGTTCTTCCTGTAAAAAACAGTTGGTAAAATTGAATAGTTTTATTCAGTTTTTATGTTTTCACATCAGAGTAAAGTTTGCTATGGGGACTTCATTTTGACTTCATTAAACCAAACACTTATTAAATATGCATTGAAACAAAAATTATAGACTGGCTTTGCAGAAAAAGAATTATTATTTTCCCGGGATGAAATGGAATCAAACCGACCGCACGTTCTTCAAATTGACCACAATGTGAAAACTTTTCTAATATAATATAATTATGAATAGTGAATTTGTTTTCAATTGCACATTTTTAAACCTGCATCAGTTCATGCTATTGTTACAAACAAATTAGTGTCACAGGTCTGGTTTTACAGCAAATAAAAAAAAGCAAAGCATTATTGTGCTACTATTTCACAATAAAAAGACAATGTAACATGAGCAATATTATCTGATGTACTTTAGAAGTACGAAAATATGCTTTCAATTCGTTTATACCTAGCTTCTGAAAATTAAGCAAGCATTTTTAGGCAGGCTGTAAGCCCGTCTAAAACTATGGTTGACAAAGGTTTGGGGAGAGCTTTACATATCTCTGTTTTTGAAATCTTACGCTACAAGTTCTACATTTTGATACAGAGAAAATAGTTCTGACATTTCTGTATAGTTTCGAAAATCCAGTAGATTGAACAAGGCAGAAAGATGCAGCATAATCAATGTTGACTTATTCAAAGTGAAGAGAGCTTCAGCTTGCGTCTGAAATCAACATTTATCCCAGCGATCAAGGCGTATAAATACATAACGTAAATGATTCGCCGATCGGTGAATACAAGTTGGCTTCTTTAAAAAGATTCCAAAGGAAATATCTGCTTTGCAATGTAATGCATAGGTGAAGCCGACTGATTATGCCAGAGCACGTGCACTGACTTATCATATAGGTCACGCAATCACAGAAGGTGATTCTAATGAGTTACAACAGTATACGTTACCATTCGACAAGTATTGCTTTCACTAAACGCTTGACCTACACTTTCCAACCTTTAATAGTTGATGCTTATCAAAAGAACCATTACATGTACAACCACAAAAATCTAGACTACAACGTTTTTATATCTCAAAAGTCGACACAAAAGTCTCCAGCGGTGTGCTTCAAGCACATGTGCAGGTGCGGGTGTTGGGCGACCAACGTATGCTGATAATGGTATTTAATCCTCGACGGGTTGTCTACATTCAGCAGACTGTAGTCATTAGACATGTAAGATCAAACTCTACTCTGATTTTAAATGTCACTGTAATGCATTAAAGTAGATTAACTACAGTCAGTCGGAATAACTCAGGCTCTTCTCCAAATTGGTGAGGACACGGAGAGACTCGGTTCAGGAGGTGAGAGTTATGAATTTGTTCTCTTGTTCCTCCGTGGGGTCATCGTTATAAGAACTGGACGAATATCAACGCAGTGAACGCGCTCTTCTACAGTAAGGCTACTGCATTACAGTCCTCTATCGATATGTACACGCCATAAGCCAAATATTGTTTACTCCCCCCCCCCCCCCCCCCAAAGAGGATTTTTGTAGACCATGGTTTTCTAAAAGCGCAATCTCGTAGAAGTATTTTGCAGGATGTAAGGCCCCTGGCGAGTGAGGCGTTTAGCTGTAACAGCCTGTTGTAAACGTTACCCATTGAAAAAAGTAAGTTTGACATAAAAATATTGAAAATCTGAAAAAAATAGGTGTCATTATCCTATGTTTAAAATTATGATACATTCAAATAGCACAATCCAGTAGCTATAAGATACATGGTGTAATATACGTGACATTTCTAAGGCCTAGTTTGGAAGGAATAACTTACAAAAAGAAAGTATTTGGGATGGAAATAGCCATTTTAATGAAGTGTTAAGAGATATTTAAGATAATCTTTATTTCTGTGCTTTTGTTTTTCTTGCTCTTTCAAGTTTGCCTACATTCATCTCTTAATGAATCGATTCACTAAAGGACATATACAGATACATTAAATTGGAACAAACATTAAAAAACAACAGAAAATAAAGAGGACAGAATGTATAAAGGCTGGTCATTTCTGTTCAGTTATTTATGCGAAAATCTTAGTTTTTCTCCTCCAGACTATATTCGCATACACTGTAGTTATACTTTTCAGCATAATACCGAGAAAAAAAAGAAAAGGAAGACTGAACAAGTAACGTATACAACTATTCATAAAGGGTTTATAAATTCTTCATTTTCAATATCCTTAACCAGTAATACAGTATTTATGAACTGTAAATAATCAACGGATAGAAGAAGTGCATACCAAAATATGCCAATAAGGGGCTAAGCGAAATAAATTACTGCATTTGATCTCTTTGACTTTGTATAACCATATTGTTTATCAATAAATATGATAATAACCTGCTTATTTATGAAATTTTACTGCTGATCAAACCGTTCTTATCCAAATATTTAAATACAGCATTTAGCAATATCCAAACAACAATTTAAGTAGCATGCATATTGAAAATCGTTTGACTGAAATTTGTCCTTCCTAACACGTTTAGTCGTTGATAGTAACAAGTGAAAAATAAAAAATGGGGTTTGCAGAATTAACTGATCAGTTAAAAACATGTATTGGTAACAACAGAATGAAAACAGAACTCCAGAACAGGCTGATGACAGAATGTTGTATGAGATATAATATGTGGCACTTTCTGCAATCCTTAAATTTTCATATTGCTGATATAAGGTAAAGGTAAGTTTTCCCGTAGCCTAATAGCCGTAGGGGCAGTGGAGGTTAGAGACCCACTGTATCTTGGGCACAGCTGATGAAAGGGGGAGCCCATCTCTCTCCTTTTGCTGCCTTAGAGAGGCGCCGTAGTCGAATGGTTAGAGTGGCTCGGTTTTTTGTGCAGAAAGTAACCGGAATGTCGTGAGTTCGCGGCTCAACGTCGCCATCCGGCGACTGGAAAACTGTCTCTGTCAACCCAGCAGTAAATGGGTACCTTTTTCGAATTAGGGACTGATAAGGCAGCGAAAGGAATTGCTAATATGTTGCAATATATTCGATGGGAGCTGCATTAACAGGTCACATAGATTACAATTTATCATGTAAGTTATGATTACGGGACCCACACATATTTGCTAGCCTGTGCAAGCAGTTACTGTGTAAAGAAGCTGTTTACTGAGGATTCGACTGACAGCATAGCAATATTGGTGTTAATCCTTGTCGACTGAGTTTATACTGCTTTTGATTGCCTCAGCTGGCAGTCGCAGTTGCATATTGTTTGTAGGGTAATCAGCACAGGTAGCGAAATGGGTTTTATCCCCGTTATGACTCTAAACCTAAATATTGATCAGTTACATTATATCAACTTATACTTACTTCATTTGATGCATAGAATTTAATGAAAAATGAATAATTTTTATGATGGCATTGTTAAATGAGACTGAATGGTAGGCAAGGTCGAAATGCTTCAGCTGTAACGATCAATATGCGTTTTTTGAGTTCTTATGTAAATTAAAGAGCTAAAATTGCAATCTGAATACCAGTGCTAAGTTAATACCACATAAATGAATGTTTCGTGCCACCCACGGACTGACATTTTGAAAACAGGTTAGACACAAATCTCATCCCCGGACATACTATAATTATGTAACGTAGTATAACTGTTTGGTTTCCTGTCAAGTACACGTTATAGACAAATCTCATCCCCGGACATAGTACAATTAGGTAACATAGTATAACTGTTAGATTTCCTTTCAGAATTCTTTAAACATAAGATACATTCTGTCCCTATTTGATATTAGCACTGCTAACTGCTACCTAATTTATCTAAGCTGGGCATGATTCGAAGGAGAGTGATGCAGCATGTTTAAACTTCAATCCACCAATTTAGCGATTGAGTCTAATTCTGATTGTTTATCCGTAATTTTGTTGTGGTTATATATCTATAATACTAAATAAACGAAGTAACGCATAAACTGCAAAATTGGTGGCATTTTCAAGCGTAATTTCTATACTGGTTCTTTCGCATATTGCTATCATTGATAATTTCGGTTAGCGCGTGTTTTAGTTTCACGTAGATTTAAAGAATTTGGGAATTAAATTCGTCTTTCATTTTAAATTCTCCCAAGTATTTTTCTAGAAACTTTGACTATTGGTCGATTTTTTTTGTCAACAATGGGTGCGTTCGAGTGAAATTATCGTGTACTCGAATACACGTTTTAAATTAATCCGGTCGTTTCGGTTCTGCGTCGTTATATCGGCGCGCTGCTTAGCGCAAAAATCCGACCCATGAACGTACGTCATTCCCCATAAATAACGATTTATTTTTGTATTTTTGCTCATATGTCTAAACGGATGAAGAACTAAATGGTCATAGTCCCGACGGCCCTGGCTCGAAACGACCCATTTTCTTCCAGAACGATAGTCAATACGAGTAGCCAATCGAACTCGCCCATTGAAGAATAAAGCTCAACGCACATGGTCTTTCGAAAAGTTGGACGGACACACGGCGCCAATTGTGTGCGGCTATGATTACGTACTGCTGAGCCACTTGAGGAACGTCGTTAGGAGAATTCAAACTGAACTGAACTTTCGAAAAGACAAAAATTAAAAATGTCTTAGGTTAACACACATGTGCCAGGTAAGAAAGGGCATTTTTCCAGCGAAGCAGACAAATCAATTTCAATGATTCAACGAAGCTAAATAAGCCTTTAGTCTTCAGAGGGCTTGAATATTTTCCCCCAAAACGTTCCAGGACCCAATTTTTCCAGAAAAAAAATACCCAGGACAGGTCACATAACCAATATGGCAAACATTTATTATGGTAAAAAATTTCAAAAATCTTCTCCCCCAGAACCACGCCGGGCCGCGTAGCGCAATCGGTAGGGCACCTGACTCATAAGTCAGAGGTCCTGGGTTCGAAACCCGGTCTGGCCACATACTTTCGTTTCTCCTTCCGCTGATTCAAGAAGGGCAGTTGTCAGTTACTGGCGAAAGTTTGCGCACTTAGTACTTGTTAACCGCTTAGGAGGTCTAAGCCTGCCCAGGAATAGTGTGGTTAGGTTAACTGACCGTCCCGACATGACCTTAGCTGTTTACCGTGGACGTTAAGCATCAAATAAACCAATTCTCCCCCAGAACCACAAATCCTATGATCTTGAAACTTAGCATGTCGCATCAAGGACTCAAAAGCTCAACAAAATTTATATAAATGATGACCCTGGAATGACCTTGATCTGTTTTACGGCAAGGTCAACTTTTGAGTCACTTAGGTTTTTCTATAGGAAAAAGTGAAAAAAGTTGTTTTTTTTTTTTTTTTTTTGTTTTTTTTTTAGAAACAATGCAGTCTGGTACCTGAAAGTTTGTAGATGCAGACAACTAATTAGGTAAATGAAGCTTTAGTGAGTATTCATGGTAAAGGTCATATCTTCACCTGGGCCTAAGGCCATTTACATTGAAAAATTAAAACTCGCTTTTTTATATAAACTTGACCATCATGAAATATTTCCGCGCTTGCGCGGGCTCTTTTCTAGTGTTACGTATTTTTCGTAACTGCTGACGACTTTTGTCAGACTTAACTTCGTTTTACATATATTAAAATATTATAATAGACTTATTTATGACAGAAACTGTTCTCTGCACTTCAGTTCTTACAATTTGCTCCTTATTACATGTAAATAGATCCCGAAGGAAAACACTTCAAATACAATGTTAGCTATGTTACATCGATTTGTCAACATATCCATGGCAATATCAGTTACCAGAAAGAGTAATTTATGTACCAGCAGACAAAATCCAACCTTATCTACTACGAATACAACGGTGTATGTAACAATGCGTACTTTCTAGTATAACCTGTATATGTATATTTGGGTAGTGCAATTGACGTTGACGTTATACTCGAACACCCCAACGTACAGAGGGCTAACATGTGTCATTTTGTTTCTTATATAATGTGGTTTCAGAAAATTATAGGGTACAAAACCGGGGAGGAGGGGGTCTATAGCCAGCTCAAGGTCTAATATGTAGTTGCCCGCTGGGTCGCGCTGGTTTCAAAGAGCACTTCTAGGCAAAAGAGGCTTAGGTATTTCAATCATGAAAAAAAATATATCTCAAATTTTGATATGTTGTAATGAAATCTGAAGTAAGAATATTGATGATATAATATTAAAACTTTACCGTGTAAATATTTCTCAAAGTAGATTTTTTAAACTATACCCTCTGTTCAGATAACGTCGATTGTTTAGCGTCAGACTAAACTGGGCGCTAAGAGCGGTTTTCCGACATATGTTTAAATGCCGTAAAAACAATTCCGAGTAACTCTAGAGAATCTATGAAAATGAAAACCGAAACAATCGTAAAAATAATTCATTCGGTTTTCCAGACGGGACAGTTCTAACAGCTCTGTGGTCTTTTTTCCCGGTTTTGTCTTTTCGGACTTACACTTATAAGAAAATCCTTCGTGATTTAGAAAATGCTGAACTTCATTATCCTTGTCTTTTTTACACAAAAACTGAAAATTTTGGTTTTGTCCAACACACCTTAAATGCGTTACGCTATATGCAGTAAAACGCCCAGTCTAATGGCATTCCATGATTAATTTGAATTAAATTTAGAAAACCGTGAACATGCAACCAAGGAAAATTAAATTTTCGCACTAAACGCTAGCAAAGTATAGCTGTACTGCCGTTTCCCTTTTAAGCGGCTACTGTCAGATCCAGGCACAGCCTAAATTTTCCATTACCAAAACAAGAGTGAGACTCCGAAATCAGTCAATATATCAAATGTCAACTAGTTATCCTGTATTTCTGTATTTCTTCCTAATGCTTACCTTGCGGTATGTGGAGTTCTATATAAAATGAGTGAATGCACATGGCTTGCACCCTTGCTACCATTAAGAATAACAAACTTCATCTTCAACACTACAGATATTAAAAGGGGATACTTTAACACTGTCGCCGAAATAACATTGCTGGTGAAATCTGCAATGGAACGCCATCTATAGTCGAGAGGAATTAAGCCTCCAATGTGGTTCAAACCTTGATCATGCTACGGTCGAGAAGGTAAGGCAACATTCATTGAACAAGTAACAGGGATGAATGAAATGCCAGCACCATTTCGTTAACCCATTCAATTCAAAAATGAAAACAATCATAAAGCTCCCCTACTCCACAAAGGCAGCACATTTTAGAGCTTTTTTTCCTTTGCCCAACAATCGTGATTTCTTGTATCCAATAAAATAATCTAAATAATTGACAAAACACTATTGTTTTCAAAAAGGACTTTAAAGTTCATCCCGAGGAGCTGATAGGATAGTGTGCCTCTGTCATCATCCATCATCTGTCTGTGCATCAACTGAGTCAAAACTTCTCTAAGCTATTCGAATTAAATGGCCCGCCTCTCAGTACTTTCAGTATTTTGATTTTCTTTTTAGCTGACTAAATTGTCCCATGTTATTTAAAAGTAATTAGAATAAAAAAAAAATGAAAAAACGCTTAAAACTGTTCCACGTCATTCGGTCTCAATACACAACTGTAAAATATATATAGCATGACATTCTCCGGTTTTTGGAATATCTTTTCTAGCGAGTAAAAGTCTTACCAGAACCTTGTCTGTAAAAGTGACAGGAACGGGGGCAGGGATGTAAGCTGTCTGGACATCGGTCCCGCGACATACGTCCTTGTCACTAGTCCTAGCTTATATACGCTGTTTTGTCTTATCAAAAGTTGTTTCCAACATCTGGTAAACGATCCCATACATGTATATATGTTTTGTTATCATTATTATATGTAGTTGTCGTTGTCATTGTTTATTCGCCATTTGTATTACTTATATACGGCTACCTAATGAATTGCTTCGTCACATTGGGAGCTAATAACTCTTAATGACGGAAAGATGTCGGAATGTATGTTTTTTTTATGTTTTGATTGCAAAAGCTTGTCGGACAGGGAAGATTTCTGGGCTCATAGATATTTGCTCATTGTAGTTGCAAACCATTTACCTTTTCCTTGGTGTTTCGCTTTCGCTGGCCAAGGGAATATGTATTGTGGGTATTGCAACTAGAAACTATTTTACAAACCTTCATAGGCACTTAGTTTGCCAGTTTTAACTATTGCACAACGGAAACGCATCTGCTCATGATATACTTACCTGTTTTCGTAGTCCACTTACCTGCTTACTATGGATCGAATCCCGCCGAGGCAATGATTCTTCCCTATCCTCTGGTTTTTGCAGAATGAACATTTATTTCATTATTTACTCACCTCGAGACTTGAAATCACCGAAATCCTGCTGAAAGGGCTTAAAAAATAGAAATCACCCATCTGATCTAACTTGACACTTAACTATGCTTGTAGATCACTTTTACATACAAATACATATATACTAGTTTTCTTTCTTTTCTTTTTTTTAAATAAAAAAAAAAACAAAAAAAAAACATACCTTGAAATTCCAGGTTATACCCATATAACGTTACGTTGCACTGTATAATCAGATAATATATATTATTTAAGGCCACCTTAACCTCGTAATAATGTGGATTGCACGGGGACTACATGCCGTAGTCGTATACGTATAAGAGTTTAATAGCATTTAACACCCATAATAAGTATTCCGTAACTGTGTCAATTTCGCAAAACAAAAAAATAATTACTTTTTCTTCTATCGATCCTGTTACCCTCTTGGTGAGAACAAATTCCATTTATTATGAAACGTGGTATCATTTCTCTATTTGTAGCATTAACTATTACCTGCTCATTTTCAAGACATTTGCAAGTGAACTTCACCCCCCCCCCCCCCCCCCCCCCCCCTCCGCAACTGTACCGAACCAATCCTTTATTTGTGACATCATTATCATGTGTACAATATTACCACTATATACCTTGGTGTTTAACAACCCACCGGTACAAGGCGTTGGATCGGCATTGAATCGTCTTTGATTCAACGTCACGACGTTGAATCAACGTTGATTTAAGGTTGATTAAGCACTGTGTGGCTGAGGGGATACTATATGAATTATTCTGTGATCATGTGATTATTTAGATTACTCTGTGAGTTATAATGTGATTATGACTGTATGTGACTGTTATGTCTAGACCATGCCCATGTACATGTATATTGTTTTATAACCTCATATGTCTGTAAAGACCTGAGTGTAAATAAAGAATATGTTCTGTTCTGTTCTGTAAACCGCGAAAATTCATGACAGGATGTATTCAAATTGCCTCCTGGAAAACAATCAAATTGTTTTTCCATATACCTTACCTCCGCGGATGTCAATTTCAAACTTTACCACCCGTGAGTATGGCAAGGGTCTTCTGTGCTTGCAGTAGGTGCGAGGAGTTGCTAGCATATTTTGCCCTCGCCTAACATCTCTTTTCTTTCTTCATCTCTCGGGGAGACGGCTAGATATAGACTGAAATACTGTATCAACGACCCGCTAAACCCAAAACAAACAACCAAGCATCGTGGAGGTTCCGGCATGGTGGATGGATAAACACTATCCTAAAACGGCTTCAAAGCCTTCTAAGTATTTGGCGCGAAAACAAAAATAGTGCTTACCTCTGTGCAAATTGTTGAGGAATCGCTCGCAAAACTTTCCACATATGGCCTCAAACAACTATGCGTATGCAAGTGTACATCTTCCGGGTCATCTTTGTAAAATCGGTAGAAATTAAAGACGTAAACTCTCTCTCTCTCTGCTCTTTATTCTAAAATAAATTGTAAAACCGCGGATTCACTCTCTCTCTCCCTCTATTATATACGATTTCTGGTTTATTTCGATAATACCCTCGGGTTTAACAGTTTAATTTAATATCAAAATAAGATAGAGAGAGAGAGAGAGATATGAGGTGGAAATACAACAGTCAAGAGTGGACAGGGATTGACTTTGCCAATGGAATGGGACTGTGCGAAAGTCTCATGTGGTGCCCCAAAGACATTGTACGTTATGAATTAGACTACAAATCTCATCATTTCAAAAACGCAAACGAAAATTCTCTCCCTCTCTCTGTTTGATGTTTAAACGCGTTTATTTATTGGTTCTTTCATATTTTGTTATCTTTTTATTAACTTACTCATTAGCCACGACTACAACAATCCATTGAAAATCATAATTTTAAAACATCACTTTCAGATTTGAATAATCCTGCTTATCAACCGTTACATATCTAATTATGTTCCACTTACCGCAGAAAAAGATTGCCGGATAATCCGTGTGTAAAGACAATTATGCAACTATAAGTGTATAATCGAAATGCAGTCTTGAGAGCTTGTTCCGAATTAACGTACCAGCAATAATTTTAGTATGGAATTTGTTTAGTCAGTCTGGATATTGTTAATTTAGACAAGCTGTTACCTACATAGACCTGATATGTTATAATTTACTTTGTAAAACAAGCAAAAATCTGAGTAGGAATATTTATTATGTACATTGAAATGTCATTGCAAATAGGTGCCATTTAAACGCCATGGGGAAGTCAGTTATAATAATTGCATTAATTATTATACCCCCGACATACGAAGTATGTCGAGGGGTATATAGTTTTCGTCTTTTCGTCCGTTTGCCTGTCTGTCCGTCCGTCTGTGAGTGCGTCCGTCCGTCCTTTAACATTTTCGTAAAAGTTTGCGTTAAGTTTTTAATTTTTCTTATGTTTCCATTATCCTTTGATGGAGCCTGTTGGTATGTGACTAGGTATACTTATAGGTTCATGCAGGATAGTTGACATCATCTGGATGCTGCTGCTGCCCTAAGGTCAAGGTCACAGACTTAAAGTTTTGCATTAAAGTTTTGCGTTAAGCTATATTCTTCTTTTATATTTCCAATATCCTTTGATGGAACCTTTTGATATTTGACTAGGGTCACTTTAAGGTTCAAACTGGGTAGCTTACATCATCTTGATGCTGCTGCTTACCAAAGTTCAAGGTCACCGACTTGTATATTTGTGATAAAGTTTTACGTTAAGTTTATATTCTTTGCTTATATTTCCAACTTCCTATGATGAAACCGTTTGATATATGGCATTATTTAAATCAGCTGGATGATGCTGCTGACCTATGGTCTAGGTCAAAGACTTAAACATTTGTGTTAAAGTTTTGCGGTTAGTTTATATTCTCCTTTGTAGCTCGCCTGAACGAAAGTTCAGGAAGAGCTATTGTTGTCACCCCGGCGTCGGCGTCAGCTTCCGCGTCTGCGTCCGCGTCGGCGTCCGGGTTGGATGTTTTGGTTAAAGTTTTTTAAAGACCTATATCTCCTTAACCCATGGATGGATTCTTTTGATACTTGCACTGTAGGTAGATATTGGTCCAAACTTTAACAGGGTACCACCCCCGACCCACTCCATGACCTTGATGTCAAGGTCATGGACTTAGAAAATTGGGAGTATTTTTGGACTGGATGTTTTGGTTAAAGTTTTATAAAGCCCAATAACTCCTTAACCCATGTATGGATTCCTTTGATACTTGCACTGTAGTTAGATATTGGTCCAAACTTTTCCAAGGTGCTACCCCCAACCCCCTCAGTGACCTTGATGTCAAGGTCATGGAGTTAGAAAATTGTCTTTTTATTGATTGGCTGTTTTGGTTAAAGTCTTTTAAAGACACATATCTCCTGAACCCAGTGATGAATTCTTTTTATATTTGCAATTTAGTTAGATATTAGTCCAAAGTTTTGCTGAGTACTACCCCAACCCCGCTCAGTGACCTTGATGTCAAGGTCACGGACTTTGGAAATTTGTTCTTTATTAAAGTTTTCTAATTGCATACTGATTTATAATGCTTGGCAGAGATTTAGTTTATACTTGAACTGATGTTAGACACTTTTTTTGAGTTTTTACAAAACACTATATACTTACCCCACTGGATGACCTTGAAGTCAAGGTCATCGACTTAGAATTTTGTCTTAAAGATTTTGGTTAAAGTTTTATATTTATGAAGACATAGTTTCACAGTGCCACGATGGACTCAGTTGATACTAATACTTGGACTGATGTTAGATAATGGTTCAAGGTTTTGTAACATCCTAGCCCCCCCCCCCCCCCCCCCCCCCCACCCCTACCGCTTAGTTCTTTGACCTAAGCTCATGGACTTTGAAATTTCATGTGGATTTTTTTATTTTAATTGTATTTTAAGACTTATTTCTTAGATAGCTTTTGTTTATAAATGTGTTGTCATTATGGACATGCTTGCTTGAAGTTTTATGCATAGAAGTCCACACCTCCAAAGGGACTGTGTGATAGGCAATCACCTATTCAGGCGAACTATGCTGTCAGGCGACAGCTCTTGTTTATGATGGAACCTTTTGATATTTGACTAGTTTTACTTTTAGATTTATAGCTGCTTACCAAAGATCAAGGTCAGATACTTGTATATTTGTGTTAAAGTCTTGCGTTAAGTTTACATCCTTTGTTTATATTTCAAACATCCTTTGATGCAACCTTCTGATATATGACTAAGTTTACTTTTATGTGTTTATGCAGATTAGTTAACATCGTCTGTATGCTGGTGCTGCTGTTGAATAAGGTCATGAAAACAGTCAAATGTTTACATTAAAGTTTTTTTGTTGAGTTGTTACTCTTGGCTGATATTTGTAATATACTTTGATGGAACCATTTGACAGGTGACTAAGTTTACATCTAGGCTCATACCATGTATAAGATTGGTTTCATTAGGCGGTGGTTTCATTAGGCGGAGGCGCTGGTCGGGGTATACGTGAGCCCCTGCTCACTTGCTCTAGTTAAGGGAATCCTTCCACGCGAGGTAGTTCTACTAGATTCTTGGAGGATTAAAATATTGTGATCCTTCAAGGGGCAAGTTCTATCATTCTCTCCTAAAAAAAAGCTCCCATTTAAAAAAGCTTCGTTGTCCAGGGAAGCAATCACGAAGGTCACAAGCCTTGTGTCGTTTCGTAAAATATATGGGCAATTGAAGGTGTATCCACTCACCTTAAGAATGAATAAAAGGCGTATTCAGTTAATGGTTCATCAACAATGTATACTTATAGACAAGCAACGCCAATTTTTAGATATTCTCAGATGTCATACACAACTTTGGATCAATCGACGTTGATGCAACATCATGACGACCTTTACACGTGGCGCACATCATTTATTTGTTTGATGTAACGGTACTTATTCGGTTATTAGACGGGAGTTTACCCTTCCGAAATTGCCGAAAATATCAAAAGTCAGTCTTGTGTCATTCAGCTATAAAATGTGTTTTTCTCTTTCAAAACCGTCCCAAAGATTACAAAACGGATCTAGATCTTTGAGATTGTTTCGACAGGGGACACCCCCGTCTTATTAAAGAAGAAATTTGTAAATTCACTTAATTTAGCTGTATAAACTTCTTTGTCTGACACACCATATATTAAGGGTATCTACAATTTTCAACTATACTGCTAGTTCTTTTCTCATCTAGATCTATGCTATCTCACACAGGACCGGCAAAAAATAACGAGAACAGCACGTGTAGTCAATGCATTGGTCGTATAAGAAGTTACATATCTGAGGCGTTCTCGGTTAAGCTGAGCCGTTAGCTATTATTTTTGTCTCTCTTCTTTTCTTTTCTTACATTTTCTTACGTTGCACTTTTTTCCTCTAATAAGTTGTTTTAAGTACAAGTAGTAAGGCCAACAAGCGTTGTGTTTTATCATATTAACGCTGATTTAAAATATGATATCATGGTATAACAAGGCTGCGTTCGTATATGTCGCAATATTACTGTTGCAGAGTACCGAGTGCGACATGGCTAAAACAGTTTATCCACTGGTCAAAATAAAATTCCACTGTCAAAATCAGATGTTTCCCTCATATATCTCCGTTTAAACAGTATCAGAAGGATGCGGTTGGCTTAGAAATTTGACTGAGAACTTGTGTCGCAAATTTTGGGTAAAGTACGTCACGGTGGTAAATCCATGAGAAAAGTATTAAAGGATATGGCACAGCATCATATAGGCAGGTGATGCTTACTATCCCGCGGGCACCTGATCACACATCTGTTTTGGGGTCCATGTCTGTGTATCTAAAATATTCCGGAATTGTCTATGTTTAACTGACCTACGAGTTCGGACTTGTGATTTGGGTACTTTGACCATTATCATCTAATTAAATGATAATACGCAGAAATATGTGTTACTCAACATTTTATATCACTTTTATATATTTGTTTGACACTGTGTCTTCTATTCTGCTTCAAAATACATAACCCCTGCGTTTTTCTGTAAGAATGTAACCTTACGTCATGCACTTTTCTTCAAACTCAGAAAACAATTGCTTGGAAACTCGGGTCTAACATGCTGCCGAGTGACTGCTACAACATAAGCGCTTACATTCTGTGCACTGAAACTTTAAATGAGACAAAAACGTCAAGTAACGTGAACTGTAACCGCCGTCACAACGTAAGTAAGCCCATGTTTTGAAAACATTGACATCATTTGATTCAGGAATGCTTTACAGAAAAACCCCTCTTTTAAAAGAAGCAAAGCAACACCTTTTAAATGGATACAAGCAAAATAATCACGTCAATAGGTCAACAAATGTTCAATTCTGCTCGTGTCCGAGAAATCGCTTGCGACATCGCCTTCGACGTATCTGAATAACTTCATAAAATATGTTCATTTCTAATTATTAGGGTATGAGCCTAAGAATGATTGTTTTCCTTGATCTAAAATATTTCCACCCTTTGAAGCAGATACATTGAGCATCATCACCCAGCTCGTTGTTTTTCCGAATTTTGGCATGGTTATATCATAGCTCTAGATAAGAGGGGGTATTAAGGATAATTCAGAGATAATTTTTCTTATTTCTCCATGAAAACATCTGTTGTGACCCCTCATTAGAACCTCTGATGAGGGGTCACAATATGTGTTTATGGAAAAATATGGAAAATTATCCTTAAATTATCCCTGTTACTCCTTCTTATCTGGAGCTCTGGATATATAATTATGTGGCCATTTTTGTTCGCTAATGGCTCCGCTTAGCTGAGAATATGAGATGAAACCAGAAGAGCGCTCAACAGCGAGAACGCGTAGTTAATAAACATATATTAGATAATTAACATAAACTAGATGATAAACATAGATTTAATCCGGTAATAAGCCAAAATGTTAATCAGAACAGGGACATTTTAAAAGCTATGCACATTCCTCTACATCCCAATTGCTGAAAAAGGAAAAAGGCTATTTCTTAAAGCTGATATACTTAATATGCAAAGTAAATGGCAGACGATAAACAGGAATTCATATAGTCAAGTCTCACACCCCGCCCCAAAAACCAAAATTGATAAAATTCTATGAATTACACGAGCGGTAAACCGAATAAACAGTTCTCTCCCAAACAGGCGGCCATTTAGACACCCTAACTGAAAACAGCAGCAATACATATTTTACCTTTGTTAGCTCGCCTGGACGAAGTCCAGGAAGAGCTATTGCACTACCA
Organism: Ctena decussata; assembly: GCA_963989385.1. Taxonomy (NCBI): domain Eukaryota; kingdom Metazoa; phylum Mollusca; class Bivalvia; order Lucinida; family Lucinidae; genus Ctena; species Ctena decussata. Next base: position 48,476,800 of record OZ022504.1, read on the forward strand.
CCGGTGTCGGCGTCGGCGTCAGCGTCGGCGTCCAAATATCGCCAAAGTTTTTAAAGAGCTCAATTTCTCATGAACTAATAGATGGAATTTATCCAAATTTGCATGAATACATCTCTAAGACAAGTTTAAGAGCTGATTAGATTTGAGTGACCTTGACCTCATTTTCAAGGTCACTAGAGGACTTAGATGGAAATTTTTGTACCCATGATATCTCCTGAACCAATGGATGGAATTTCACCAAACTTGCATGGATACATCATTGGGATAAGTTTAAGAGCTGGATAGATTTTGGTGACCTTGTCCTTATTTTCAAGGTCACTGGGGGACTTAGATGACAATTTATTGTACCCATAATATCTCCTGAACCAGTAGATGGAATTTCACCAAATTGCATGGATACATTATTGGGACAAGTTAAATAGCTGATTAGATTTTGGTGACCTTGACCTCATTTTCAAGCTCACTGGAGGACTTAGATAAAAATTCTTGTACCTTCACTTTCTCATGAACCAATGAATGGAATCTCACCAAACCTGCATGGATACATCATTGGGATAAATTTAAGAGCTGAGTAGATTTTGGTAACCTTGACCTCAATTTTCAGGTTACTGGAGGACTTAGATGACAATTTATTGTACCAATGATATCTCCTGAAGCAATAGATAGAATTTCACCAAACTTGCATGGCTACATCATTGGGATATGTTTAAGAGCTGAATAGATTTTGGTGATCTTGACCTCATTTTCAAGGTTACTGGAGGACACAGATAACATTTTCTTGTACCCTTGATATTTCCTGAGCCAGTTGATGGAATTTCACTAAACTTGCATGGGTACATCATTGGGGTATGTGTAAGATCGATTTTATTTTAATGACTTTGACCTCATTTTCAAGGACACTGTTGGACTTATTTGACAGTTATCTAATAATAGATAATATCACATGAACAGTGAATGATATTGCACCAGACTTGCATGGATACATCATTGGGACTAGCTTTAGAGATTTTTGTGACCTTGACCTCATTTTCAAGGTCACAGGAGGACTTGGATATGTGAAATTGCAGCTGTCAAGTCTTGGCTGCCTTTTGTCTTCCGAATACAAAGGTTAACTTAGTCTCGCCCATTTGAATTAGGCTTTATCACGTGGAGTATTGGTTTTCTCCTTCTATAACTCCAATTCCAGGCGAGCTATGCTGTCCGCTGACAGCTCTTGTTTCATATTAAATTATAAAACAAAACAGAAAGCAGAATGACAGGCAGCTATTCAGGTGACCATGTTGCTAGTGACAATGGACAGGCACACGTAGCAACATGTAGCACTGACGAACCACAGCAGAATTGCCGCCTCGGAACGGTCGGTAAGATTACTGGTGTGTGTGTGTGGGGGGGGGGGGGGCGGGGGGGGGGGGGATAATACTGGATCCAAACCTCGCCCTTAACTTCTACAATGGTTCAACACAATCAAAACAATTACCATTCCACAACAGACCAAATCAGCATCAATCTGGCAAATAAGAAGAAAATACGGAAAACACTTAATATTATTTTATTTTACTTTTATTACAAAACATAAACGGAAGCAAAATGAGCAGCTATACTGGTAGCCATGTGACATGGCTAGCAGACCGCAAACAAATAGACAAAAGAACAACACTGAAGAACAACAAAAGAAGTATGCACTATTTACCAGTTATCGGTGGTCTTACACTTCACTTGTTGGTTGGTTGGTTGATTTGATGCTTAACGTCCACGGTAAACAGCTAAGGTCATGTCGGGACGGTCAGTTAACCTAACCACACTATTCCTGGGCAGGCTTAGACATCCTAAGCGGTTAACCAGTACTAAGTGCACATTCTTTCGCCAGTAACTGACAACTACCCTTCTTGAATCAGTGGAAGGAGAAACGAAAGGATCACTTCACTTGTAATCTGACTGTCGAATGATAGCAAAGTATGAAAATGAAAGCGTCACAAAAATTAGTTGGATGCTGTCTTTAAATTTATCAACTAAATTATAGCCATCGATGACTATTAAAACACAAACAACAGAGAAGACGTTATGTTCTGGGGCACTTCTGACTCCGGATGACTGATGTACCAGTTATCGGTGCAATAGTAAATACAGACTAATTATCCATGCTAAAACTTTATGGTTGCACCGTTTATTGCCATATTATGACGTAACATGGCCTCTAGTTAAGGGGAACTGGGTATGCAGCAGACGAATTTAAGCATCACAATGCTAAGTTTATGTTTGTTTGTAGATACATGAAAATGTATGCTTGGATTTGTTTAGAATGGCATATATTTATGTTCTTGGTCTGAAACATCAATCACCATTTACGTACCTTACTTTCAACACGTTTTAGTTTGAAATAGAGCAGGAGTTTCTATCTTTTATTGTGGAAGAAAACCAAACTGCACTCAAGAAATTTGAATTATTTCTGATTGCACCGCGATTGTGATGATAGAAACCATTTGTTACAATTAGTTTTAATCTTTATGGTAGAACAGCACACCTAGCTTATCAGATGAAATGAGCCGCGAAACGAGAAAACCAACAATGTGGTTGTGCGCCCAGCGCAGACTCAGATCAGCCTGGGCATCCGCCCAGTCTGATCAGAGTCTTCGCTGTCCGCATGGATGTAACTTAGACCCTTGGCTACCCTTTAAGCGCTTAGCGAAGAGTCTGGTCAGACTAGGAAGATGCCCAGGCTGATCTGAGTCTGCGCTAGACGCACAACCACATTGTTGGTTTTCTCGTATCGCGGCTCAAATATGTATATTTGTCTCGCCCACTGAATGACTCTCTGGCAGTATGGTTTTAACCATTATAAAGTTTAGTACTAGATGCAAGCCAATAAGTAGCTTTGCTGTTCAATATATATTTGGCGAAAAAAGTTAGGGATATTTTTATTCTTGAGTGAAATGTATAACAGGTATTAATGCAGCCTATTATATTATGGTTTAATAATAAAGTTTATTCAATAACAATAAATTTTGTAGAACTGAAATCAGCTCACTCTCTTGTACAGAAAAAAAAAAAAAACATGCACAATACAACAGTAGGGTTGAGTGCAAAAATGTCACAAATACACAATGCTCAATTTTCACTGGTGAGCTTTGCTCATCACCTGAATTTGAGCGCTTATCCTTTCAAAAGTGAACAAATTTCTGGTTTACAAATCTATTGCTTTACTATTGACAACATCTGTTCTACTAGCGTTAAAATGCCACAACGTCGCCATCTGCCAAACGACGCGCGCTTACGCGCTATTGGAATGCTCGAAGCTGGCATGAGGCAAGTCGAAGTTGCTAGACGTTTGTGTTTCACAGAGAGTGATCAGCCGCCTACGAACTCGGTTGGCACAAACCAACAGCACGTTAGATCGACGTCGAAGTGGGCGCCCGAGGTCTACGTCGCAAGCCCAGGATCGGTTCCTGCGTACGTCAGCCTTGAGATCACGATCAGTAAGTGGCGAACAACTGCGCGAACGTCTCTCAAGAACTGGAACAAGAGTGCCTGTTCAAACCGTGCGGAATCGACTTCACAGCGCTGGACTTAGAGCTCGGCGACCTTACGTTGGGGTGCCATTTTCTCAGAGACATAGACAAGCCAGGCTAGCATGGACAAGGCAGCATCGTCGATGGACAAACCAACAATGGGCGACTGTACTCTTTACCGACGAGTCACGGTTTCTGCTGGATATGTTTGACAGACGACGTCGCGTTTGGCGTCGCAGAGGTGAGAGGTACACGAACTGCGCCATGGTTGAACATGACCGGTATGGAGGAGGAAGTCTTATGGTATGTGGCGGCATATCTGTTCGTTCCCGTACAGAGCTGCTTGTGCTTAACGGAACTCTGACAGGCCAACGCTACATCAATGAAGTGCTACAGCCGGTTGTTCTGCCTTTTGTTCAACAACACCACGTAGTGCTGCAGGATGACAACGCAAGACCTCATCGGGCGAGGATAGTACAGCAGTTCCTGCAGCAGAACAATGTGGATCATCTCGATTGGCCTGCTCGATCCCCTGACTTGTCGCCAATCGAGCATGTTTGGGACATTCTCGGCCAGCGTGTACGACAGAGAGTTACACGACCAAGAACGCTCCGAGGTTTGGGCGCAGCCTTGCAGGAAGAGTGGGAGAGGATACTCCAGCTACAGATTGCCAGACTCATCAGGAGTATGCGTCGTCGTTGTGTGGCCTGCATAGATGCAACAGGTGGACATACGCGATATTGACAGATTTGTGAGGTTTTATTGGTGACCCTAGTGGTCTTCCATACAACTTTTCTCATTCACATCTAGTGCTACAGACTCCAACGGATGGATTTTTGTCTGTAAATGAAATGATGTAATCAAATATATCAATTTCAGATTTCAGATATGTCTTAGTTTCCTTTTATTTCACCGTATATACAAATATCCCTAACTTCTTTCGCCACGTATATATTAAATTAATAAATATACTGGACAAAAAAGTTAGGGATCAAATATATGACTAAAGCTTAAATCATGAAAAATAAATCACCCAAAAATATTTTTTTCTGTTCAATACAGCTGTCAAATCGGCACAGAACTGCATGAAAAATATTGGAATCGGATCACGTGACACACCTGTAGAAACAAATAAACAGATATACCCCTCAAACTGAAGTGAAAATTGGCAGCACCACAAAATTGAATGCCCGTGATTCTTGGCGTAATCCATGCAAACCTATTGCCAGTCCTCATCAATATCTCGGGGGTCTGAATAACTGCATGAAAGCTAGTCGGTGTTCTTTTGGTAAAGCGCTATAGAGGCTCATTTGGGGACTCGTTTGCCATTTTTCATAAAAGGTCTGAATTAGCCCTCCAGGACGTTCCTGAAGCCTCTGGTAATTAGAATTTCTGTTTTGTAACATCTGTCAAGCATGTTCATTCAGATTTAAAACTTGCGATTAACAAGACTTGTCCATACGGACGATAGTCTCTGTCCCAAGCTACTGGTTCGTGACAATAACGCTGCGAGGGCGCGCATTGTTTGTGCATTAACTGATTTAATCGGTCAATTTCAGCGAAAACGGTTGGAAACTGGCTTTACACAGCTAATTTCCGCACTTGCATGCTGGTAATGAGGCCAGGATTGATGCGATTCCATAGAAATGCGATATGATAGTCCTCAAAAAATGACACAAATTGGCAGCTGGGTCATTGGACCCATGTTCTTTTCACAGATGAGTCCAGGTTTGAATGCAGATACCCACGATGATGGGAGAAGGGAGTGACGCCTGCCAGGTACACGTCGTGTACACTATGAATTAAATCGTGTTGCGGAATATGACATGTCTCGAGGAGGGTGGGTGATGGTATGGTGCGGTATCTGGATTGGAAGCCGTGTGGTCTTGCGCATGCCAGACAGAGGCGCTCTGATTGGTGTTCGAGCTAGGAATGACACGTTTTATCCAATTACGAGACCGTATGCTGAAGTTTTTTGCGATGACATCTTCGAATTACAGGGCAAATGTGGTGGACCAGTACCTAGTGACAGAAACAAACGCCCGCATTGACATGTCAAGTTGATCTAAAATCCAGATCAGCTTCAAATCCGACTGAGCATTCTTTGGACATGTTACACCGCCAATCCTGATCACGAGATGCTTTCTGAAACTCAGGGAGAGCTCATTCAGGCTTTTTGTGAAAAACGGCAAGCAACTCCCTAAATAGGGCCTTTCGAAATTTACCAGAAGCATACCGAGTGGCTGTCATGCAGTTATTCAAGCCCTTGGTGGTCACACTGAGAACTGAAAATGATTTTGCATTGATAAAGACAAAAATAATGGACATTCAGTGTTGTGTTAATACCATTTTTCACTTTGATTTTAGGGGTATGCTTGTTTGTTCATTTCTGCTGGTGAGTTATGTGATCAGATTTCAATATGTGCCATGCAATCTTGTGCAGCATTGGTAGATGTATTCAACAGAAGAAAATGATTTTTTGAAAATTACTTTTTTTCGATATAAAAATTTCAGTTTAATGTTTGATCCTTAACTTTTTTTGTCCAGTATAGTAAGTATTTGATCTAAGGATTTGGTCTCTTTAAGAAAGACCCAGCCAAATATAGGACGCCGATAACTGATAACCACCGGTAACTGGGTGATTGACCATACCGTCTGGAATGGTCAGTTATAATTACTCGGGAGCTGGCTCTCTGGCAGTATAGTTTTAGCAATATTTAGAAAACTGATTGTACGAGTAATTGATATAACCTTCGAGGGGGGATTTAGAAAACTGATTGTACGAGTAATTAATATAACCTTCGAGGGGGGCGGAACCCCCGAGAAGGTTATATCAATTACAAGTACAATCAGTTTTCTAAATGTTTTGTATCATGGCTAATCAGAAACCAGAATTTCGTCTGTTCCTGTCAGTTTCCAAAATTGTATTGCCTCATCTGATACAGCTTGAATTATATTAGTTCCCATTATCAAGAATTACATATTTATGCTTTTTGCAGCCCATTTCCTAATGTTGCTGATAAGCTAACTGCCTGTACCAAAAATACCGCAAAATTTGAATTTCAAATTTCAAACTGTCATTTGACAGTTTTTGAATCAGAAAAGTGGGGTTTGGAGTAACTACACTATGTTTTAAATTTGTAAAGCAAAATGGAATCATTAAATGATGATAAGGAAAATTTAATTCTGAGTCAGATAGCTGATATTTGGAGGTCAAAATTTAAAGGAAAATATTTGCTCCTCCAGAAGAATTTGCTCCACAAGGAATTTTCTTCTCTAGAAGAACATTCTTTCCCGCAGCATTCAGGGAAGCAAATTGGAAGTTAAACAGTTCCCAACATTAAGAAAATAGCAGAGAAACAAAGAAGTGTACCCATACACCTTAAATGACTACAATGCTCTAAGCTGTGTAAGAAAAAAAGAATCTTACTTTCTACCTGTGCAGACCCAAAATCTGCTAGTTTAAACACTTTAGTCAACAATTACAGATAAATTTAAATCTGATATGCATGATCTTTCAGTTAAGTGCTCTTCATAATTTTATGATGCATTGACTAATGTTTATACTGTAAATAAAACTTTTTAATGAACTAAATTTCTTTTTCCCTAGCTATTCAACAACAGGTGTCTGAAAAATTCAATCAATTCGAACAGTGTCTTTTGTCTTTAGTAGACTGCACTTTATGACCTGTGCGGCATACGATAGTAAGAGCACGGTTTTTAATTAATCTCAGTGTAACTGAATGGGAATCTGAAGCTCCGCCTACTTGATAAGATGCTGGTGTCTGTTGGTAATTCAAATATTGCACACCAAACATCAAAGGAAAAAATACAGGCCATGATACAAACCATTATAAAGTTTAGTACTAGATGCAAGCCAATAAGTAGCTCTGTTGTTCAATATATTTCATATTAATAAACAGTTAGTATTAGATCTAAGGAGTTGGTCTCTTTTAGCTAGACCCAGCCAAATATATGACATGGTGTCAGAAGTGACTTTGTGTCAAAAGTGACTCTATGTCAGTAAATCAGAACATTATAAACTAGGATATTATTGCAGCAGTGTATACTTGGATATTTTTGCAGTATTGAACTAACATTTTAATGTTAATATGTACCAAATAAAGAAGTAAATATTAAACAAAAATGGATAAATTACATCAGTCTGCGGAGATGGACTTTTCGACCTCGGGCAATATTGCGGAAAGATGGAAATCCTGGAAACAAACTGTGCAACTTTACCTAGATGTGGCTATGTCAGAAAAGACAGAAAAAGAAAAGTGTAAAGCCTTCCTATATGTTATAGGAAAAGAAGGTCGGGAAATTTTTATACACTTATTTTTGCAGAGGAGCAAAAGGACAAATTAGAACTTCTGCTAGAAAAATTTGAATCATATTGCATTCCAAAGAAAAACGTCACAATGGAAAGACACAAATTCAATACAAGAACGCAAGGAAGCACAGAATTAATTGATCATATATTTAAAGTATAAAGCACGTGACCACGAGTTTGGAGATATCAAAGATGACTTAATCCGGGATAGAATCGTTTGTGGTACAAGTTCAGAAAAAGTCAAAGAAAGATTGTTGAGAGAAGACAAGTTAACGTTGGATAAGGCGATTTCGATATGTAGGACCGATGAGGAGTCAAAAAGGCAAATCCAGAAAATGCATGAAGAGCAGGGAAATATTATTCATGCTGTGAAAAACAAAGGCAAATCAAAAGGAGCTTCAGGAGGTGCAAGTCCCAAGGAATTTTCGGATAAGAAATTTCAGTGTGGAAAATGTGGAACTTTACACGAAAAAATAAAGTGTCCAGCTTATGGGAAATTATGTCATAAGTGTAAAATGCCTCACCATTTCGCAAAGTTCTGTAAATCAAAATTTAAGATAAGTGCGCATAATTTGGATGAAAATTCTTCAGAAAGTGATTCATAAATTTCTATGTTGAATCTATCAGTGAGAAGAAAACGGAAATAAGTGATAATGAGTGTTTTGTCACAATGGATGCAAATGGAAATCAAATGAAATTTAAAACTGATACAGGAGCACATTGTAATATTATCACTAAGAAAGTGTTCGAAAAAGTTAAGGCACCTACTACAGTGTTGAAAAAGTCAACATCGCATCTAACCAGCTATACGGGGGATCGTCTTACAGTTTTGGGGAAAACGACGCTAAACTGCATGGGACACGATCTACAGTTTTACGTTACAGATTCACGTCAAACGTCGTTGCTGGGGATTTAAAGTGTCACAGGATCTGGGACTAATCGAAGTGGTATTAGCTGTTAATACAAATGATCTGGATAGACTTAAACGAGAACATCCAAAAGTATTCTCAAGTTTGGGCTGTCTAGAGAAGCCATACAAAATAATGATTGATCCTACGGTCACGCCAGTTGTCAATCCGCCCAGGAAAATACCTGTAGCGTTACGTAAAAGGGTGAAAAAAGCTCTTATTGACATGGAAAATGATGGTGTGATTCGCAAAGTGGATGAACCGACGGACTTGGTGAACTCTATGGTCATAGTTGAAAACCCCAACAAAAAGCTCAGAATTTGTCTAGATCCGAGAAATCTGAACACTGCTATCAAACGGGAACATTTTCAGTTACCTACGATAGTAGAAATTACGAGCAGAATATCAGGCGCGAAAATGTTTTCAAATTTAGACGGAAATAACTCATATATATTGGCAATTGAAATTAGATCCTGAAAGTCAGTCACTTACAACTTTCAATACCCTTATGGAAGGTACTGTTACTTGAGAACTCCCTTTGGAATAAAAAGTGCCCAAGAAGTGTTTCAAAAAAAAAAGAGGATCTCACAGCTGTTTGAGGACATTGAAGGTGTTGAAACTGATATAGATGACATTTTAATAGTGGGTAGATCAAAAGAAGAACATGATCAGCGTTTGAAAATGGCGTTAAAACGTTGTGAAGACATTGGTTTAACTTTGAACAAAGACAAATGTGTCATAGGTGCAAGTTCAGTGGCCTTTATTGGAAATATACTTACCGCAGATGGAAGCATTCATATCAGGCACTTTCACAACTCTCCCAGATCGTGTAACGTAAGGCTTTGTCCCTGACGTATCTTCCTGTACTCCTTGCGGTACGTTCGTTTGTTCGGGAGAGAGTTATGAAAGTGCCTGTACGGTTCAAAGACTATGTCACCTAAGACATAGAAAGCCGGGAAACATGTATGTAATGCTATTTAGAATAGTTACGTTTAGTTGCTTTATTGCACATTAGCTTGTTTAAAATGTGTTCTTAACATGTCTTCACATTTGGATTACTTTCAAGAAATTATTTTTCAAATAATTACAGTGAAAATACTAGTGTTACAGAATTATGCCTAAATAATTTTGAGCAGTATAGAAACTTACTGTTTACAGGAATTTCAAGGTTTTTCTTGATTCATAAAATTCCAGTCTTATTACAATTGTTTCATGTAATTAGAACAAAGATTATGCTATATCTTGATAATGCATGCTTGAGAAAGTTTTATGTCAGAACGTTTACCACAATCTTAAGAAGGGGGTTGTGATGATAGAAACCAGTTGTACCATTTATAGTAGAACAGCACACCTAGCTTATCAGATTGTCTCACCCACTGAATGACTCTCTGGCAGTATGGTTTTAACCATTATAAAGTTTAGTACTAGATGCAAGCCAATAAGAGCTTTGCTGTTCAATATATTTTAAATTAATAAATAGTTAGTACTAGATCTAAGGAGTTGGCCTCTTTAAGAAAGACCCAGCCAAATATAGGACCCCGATAACTGATAACCACCGATAACTGGGTGATTGACCATACCGTCTGGAATGGTCAGTAATAATTACTGGGGAGCTTAAACTAGTTTTACTGGATCCAAACCTTACCTACATTCGGTTACAAATCGGTTCGTACCATGCATAATGGTTATAAATAGTTTCTTTTTCTTTTGCTGCATCTAAAGAAGAGAAGGGGTTAGACTGATTACACTGGGTACAGGGAAAATATAGAAAGGGACAACTTTCAAAAACGGTAATATGCATCTTCTACAGCGTATCAACGTAAAGGAACAAATCGGCGTAAAGCATAATTTATGGTTTCCGATAACGTTCTCTAATGTGCATCTCAAAGTATGTTGATACAGTGCTCACGTTGCTAACAACTGGAATTGGAAAAGGTCACCTTTTGTAGAGACTATATAATTTGTCTTGAATCTTTGTGCATAAGCTTACTAATTGATAGTTCCGAAAACCACGCCTACTCTATACAGGTATACACCCTTCCATTAACTGTAAGGAAAAATCACGGATTTATGCAAGACATTGAAGCACGTGCGATTTTGTTTTTGAGACTATGTCACGTGCTAAGTTTCGTTGCATCGGTCAGATATACTCTATTTAATGACTTTGAGTGGCAATCTGGATGTGGCTCGGAACTGTGTATTGGTACAAACCATACATGATGATTGTAGATTACTATGCGCCCTGTTTTCATTGTTCCCAGTTAGAGCAGCCTACACATTTGAGCAACGACACGAGAAAAAAAACAATGTGATTGTGCGCCCAGCGCAGACTCAGATTAGCCTGGGTATCCGCCCAGTTTGACTAGACTCTTCGTTAAGTGCTCAAAGGGTAGCTAAGGGTCTAAGCTACCTCCATGCGGACAGCGAAGGCTCTGATCAGACTGGGCGGATGCCCTGCCTGATCTGAGTCTGCGCTGGGCGCACAACCACATTATTGGCATTCTCGTGTCGCGGCTCATTTTTTTCTCGTACCTATAACTAAAAAATGGAACTCAGAATAATCCAGCATGATTAACCGCCCTCTATATTGATCAACGTATTGTCTTTAGTTGTGGAGCGTAAATAAGTAAAGCAGAGCGATAACGGACTATAACATATTTTTCTTCACTGCAGCTGGTGTTTGTGCCATGTGGCGACCGTAAAACGTCTCCCCGTACATCATCATAGTGCAGATTATATTTTCTGGTATTTTGGGATCATTGAGTTCATTTGAGTAATTATACGCCCGTTTGAAAAACGGGACGTATATTGTTATGGCGCTGGCGTCCGTCCGTCCGTCTGTCCGTCCGTCCGTCCGTCTGGCGTAAACTTTTCGTTTCCGGATAACTCCTCCTACAGTTTACATCCGATCGAGCTGAAACTTGGTATATAGTAAGACTATGAGGTGGACCAGTGCATATCGTTTCGAGATTACGCTCCAATGATTTTAGCGGAGTTACAGCCCTTAACTTAGAACTTTTCGGGGTTGTCGATTCCGGATGACTTCTCCTACAGTTTTCATCCAAATAAGCTGAAACTTTGTAAATAGTAAGACTCCAACATGTCGTAGCGCATATTGTTTTGAGATTACGCTCCGATGATTTTTAAGAGTGTAACAGCGCTTTGAAAAAAAACTCGACTATGGCAGTTTGCATTGCAATTCTTTAGCATTCCATAACTTGGTTACCCTTTGGAATATCATGATGAAACTTTATACCAATGTATACGAGGTAAAGACCTCGCGTCTCATACAAGAATAATTACTCCCCTTTACTTAAATTTTGAGTTACCTCCCTTTGATTATTTTGTCAGACTATATCTGTACACCTCATATTTGCCTCCCCTTACTTATTTTTGGAGTAACCTCCCTTTGAATATTTTCTAAGGCTATTCTTATGCAAGCGATAAGTATGCAACCATATGGAATATCTTGATGAAAATTTATAGCAGTGTGTATAAGATGGAGGCTGTGTGTCTTACATGTATATAAGAATAATTATCTTCCCTTCCTTATTTATGGAGTTACATCCCTTTGATTAATTTCTACGGCTATTCTTGGGCAAGTCATTACTAGGTAACCGTATGGAATATCTTGACGAAACTTTATAGCAATGTGTATTAGGTTGGGACAGTATGTCTAATAAAATAATAATTGCTTCCCCTTCCTAATTTTTTAGTTACATCCTTTTGATTACATTTTTAAGGCTTTACTTTTGAGAACCTTAATGTTTGGAATGTCTTGATAAACTTAATAGCTATGTAGACAAGGATGAAACGGTGCAAACATTCAGAAACGGGCGTATATTGCCCCGCTTGCGGAGCTCTTGTTTTGAAAATAGAGTTACGCTTAAGCCGGTGTTGGGGGGGGGGGGCGTGGCTGGTGTCGCATATTTCATTAAACTCAATGAAACCGAGTCTGCTATTTTCTATTCTTTGGTATGTTCCTTGCCTAAAGGATCTTACTTTTCAGAGCATATTTTTTCTTCACTACAGCTGGTGTTTGTGCTGTGTGGCGGCCGTAAAACGTCTCCCCGTACATCATCATAGTGCAAATTATATTTTCTGGTCCTTTTTGATCACTGAGTTCATTTGAGTAATTTGGAAAATAGAGTTCCGCTTAAGCCGGTACTGGGGGGGGGGGCGTGGCTGGTGTCGCGCACTTCATTACTAGTCATGAAAAGACTCAATTAAACCGAGTCTGCTATTTGCTATTCTTTGGTGTGTTCCTTGCTTCCAAAAGATCTTACTTTTAAGAACATATTCATCCTCACTGCAGCTAGTGTTTGTGCCGTGTGGTGGCCGTAAAACGTCTCCCCGATCATCATCATAGTGCAGATTATATTTTCTGATCCTTTTTTTTCACAAGGAATAAAGGAATTAGTACGGCAGCTGTTATAATGGACTATTATATAATAGGATGATGGCATCCAACAATCAAGAATATAAGAAAGATCAGATCATCAGTCAGCTCATGAATACAGGGAAGTGCGCAGTTCACTCAGGTTTTGCCATGGTATGAATCAAATCAGGGTTTATATAATTAGAACTTATGTTATTTTTAAAAAATGTAGGTAAATACTAAGGTTATACGGCTTCAGCCGAAACAAACCCTGTCATCCCTCTTATACATTTATTCATGGACCGATTTCGATATTACTTCATACAAATATGTCTAAACACATTACTCGTCTAGTGAGGCATATTGCGGGGCATTCATTTCCTGTAGTCATGGTAGTGGTTGTCTAGTTTTATGATAAATTTCCCTTAATCCAACTATTTCTAATGCTCCATAACACAAACAACAGTTCAGATCCAGCTCAGACACCGCAAAATTTGAGAACTGATCAAGGTCTACACTATTTGTATTAAATACAGAATTTTCTGAATATGTTATTGAAACTAAATCTGTCACATTTTCATCGGAAACAGATCTACCCAGACTGTGAGGAGTCGAGTCTCCTGGGCAGACGGGTAGGAAACAAAACCGATTAGTTCTATACCACATGTATTGGTTGTCCATGAAATAATAGCACAAATGAAAAAAATGTGATTTCATTTTGCAATAATAAGAAAACTTTCAATGCATTCAATTACACCTTTCTTCTACGTTTCTGCAAAATTTCAAGCCATTTCTAATGACAAGAACTATTTTGACAGCAGAAATAATGTTACCATGTAACGACTTACGGAGCGCTTGGTCGTTACGTTCTTTTGAACGTCATTCCTTTTCAAAGCAGGAACCAACGTGGATGATACACTTCCGATGACGGTGCACCCATTTGCTCTAGATTTTTGGAACAAGGATTTTTTTCAAGATTTAATGACAGACCGCACAACCAGACACAGTTCCTGTAAATTCCAGAATCGTCTGCCTCTGAGATCTGAGAGCTGAGGAAAAATACATAATCGAAAGGAGAGTGCCTGATTCTTTTTAAAACCAAGAAAGTCAATAGCCAAACAGCCGTCTTCTTTGCGATATGCTGAAGCATTGACATTGTGAAATATCAAATTCTCAGTTTTTACAGACGGGCGTTTCTTGCGGATAGCTTTGATTAAATCTCTCCTTATAATTTCAAAATTAAAAATGTGTCTTACAATCGCTTTGCAAAATGATACACACTCCGCGCACGACAGGATTATTGATTGTGGTTTGTACAGATACTTGTTATTTTATTATAATGTATTCATATGAAATATTTAATGCTTTAATTTTCTGAATAAATTACTAAAACAATTTTATATTTGTAGAACTACTTATCTTTTGTTGGCAGGGACGGCGCGAGACAAGATAATATCCTGGTGGTCCAACCAAAAGATAAACATGGACACTTTTTTGGCAGATTTTGATATACGTTCCTTCTTCGGAGGTGGTGATGAAGAATCCCTCCACACCATGCTTTCAAATTTTGTTTCTGGTTCGCAAAGATGTAAAAAAAAAGCCTTATCCATAGTGATAATTCTTGGAAAAAAATTGTTCATTTTACGTTCATTCCGCCGAATGAATTCAGTTGATCCTACTACTAGACTAAGTGCTTCAGCGTGTACTTATTTTTGCTCATTCCCATATCCCCTTTTAGAATTACATAAACGAGGGATTTTCTTACACCAAATGATGCTCCTAGTTCTCTTACAGTTTTCCTCCTATTCTAGTTAACAGCATTTTCTTTTGAAAAAAAGGTCTTCCAGGTCCTTTCTTGTCAGCCACAGCTGTTCCGCTATTCGGAAAACGCTGGTGCCATCTGTACACAAGGTTCTTCGATAGTCTAATCAAACAGTTTAGAATCCAAATTATGAGCGTCTGCAGATGTCATTTCTTATCTTCTGTCTTGCAAAGAGCGATTATTTCTTTGAAAGCAAATGGGGAAAATGATCTTTAGTATGACATCACTTTAACGTCCAAAGTGACGACTGTAAATTTTAGTGACGTTTGGCGCAAAATGAATTAAATACAGATGATAACAACTCGGCTCATACAACCACGAAAAGTGCGTTTTTCAAAGTGCTCCGTAATCAGCTACCTGCGTTGCTATAGCGGCTGTAGCATTGGTTACATGGTAAATAATTTTTTTTTCGTGTTAAACTTTGCAGGTTAAAGTAAGAAATACGGAAGATGTTTTGTGTGTAATATTATACCAAACGGAAGAAAGAAAATAGAAAAGCGTCATGACTGACTTCTTAAGTATCTTTCATGGGTGAATAATGTGGATAAGAAATCCTGTCGAGAGGGTCCCTGATCGGTATCATGAGGCTTGCCGAGTGATGCTGAACAGTGATTGCGAGTTACGGACTTTTCTATTCACACCATACACCCATAAGAGATATTTTTCTTGCATACTTATGATTTACCTTGTTTATTGTCAAAGCAAAACTTGCTATAGAGCACATCTTAAAAAAACAGATGTTACCAACAGCTGGTGTTTGTGCCATGTGGCGACCGTAAAACGTCTCCCCGTACATCATCATAGTGCAGATTATATTTTCTGGTCCTTTGGGATCATTGAGTTCATTTGAGTAATTATACGCCCGTTTGAAAAACTGGACGTATATTGTTATGGCACTGGCGTCCGTCCGTCCGTCCGTCCATCTGTCCGTCCGTCCGACTTAACGACGTAGATACATGACTCAGATACAACCAATGCATTGAATCCACATGTCAAAGCAAAACCTGCTATAGAGTACAACTTAAAAAAAGCCAATGTTATCAACAATCACCGTTCGGTTCTTTACTTAAACATCTTGTGTACATACACTCATTTTTTCAGTTTTCATGACGTCTTCGTCTGTAAATACCTACGTCATTTAACGACGTAGATACATGACTTCCGATAAAACCAATGCATTGAATACACCTGATTTTTATCCAGTCCTGGCTGAGATGACATGGATGAGTTAAAATTTGTCGGTACAGGTGAAACGCGCGGATATCCTTATACGGTGTGCAATGATATAAGTAACATTCATGGGTTGGAGGTGTGGATAGAAATATCCGTCACGAGGGTCACTCTTCGCCATTACAGATGATAGATACTGCTGCGATATACACTTTTTCTTGCACACCTTATTTTGTTTTAACTTCAGAACTTGATAAAATGCGTAATTCTAGTGCTTGAGAGGTTTCTATTCGATTTTGAAAGAAGGTGCCGCTTTCCACGACCGCCATTCGGCTCTTTATGTCAACGACTGGCGTGCATAACTGATGTCATTTTTGCCGTCATCATGACATCATCATCTAACAAGAGGGCCAGAAGGCCCTGAATCGCTCACCTGAGCAAAAATGACAACCGTCAAACTAGGGTCATCATTTGAACAAACCTGATAGTTTGAAACTCAAAATATGAGATACATTGGTTAAAGCTCAAAGAATGATCTTAACCTCCGTTACTCAAAAACCTTCATGTACTCATTTAGTTGTCAGACTGCATTTATTAAATTTTGCACCAAAGTCTTCTATAGTTTTCATACACTCTTATGTTTAAGCATTTTCCCACATAAAAACACCAGAAAGCAAAGTTGACCTTGCGGTAAAAAAATCAGGGTCAACCAATGGTCATCATCTAATAAATATTGGTAAAACTCCAGTACTCAAGGCTAAATACCAAGTTTCAATGCAATCGGTTATTTGGTTCTGGAAAGAGGACTTTTAAAGGATTTTTACTATATATGGGTGTGGCCGCCATGTTGATCATGTGACCAGGACCGCTTGAACAAATTTTCCTTCGCTCAAACCCTACCATACCAAATTTTAAGCGTCACAGCCAAGTGATTCTGAAGAAAAAGATTTTGAATATTTTCTTCTGGATTTCTATGGTTAAAACCCAGTACCCCCTGGGGTGGAGCCATTTTGGACCCTGGGGCTACCATTTGAATAAACGTGGTAAATGACCAATAGGCAATGCAACATACCAAATTTTAAGCATCTGAACCTAGCAGTTCAAGAGAAGAAGATTTTTAAGTATATTTTGTTTTCGAACCCTAAATCCTGCCTCAGGACCCTTTTCGACCCTAGGTACACCATTTGAACAAAATTTGGAAAGGCTCACCATGTAATGCTTCATACTATCTTTCAAGTATCTGAGCCTAGTGGTTCTGAAGAAGAAGATTTTGAATATATTCCTATGTATTTCTACGGTTCAAACCCAGGACTCCCTGCCCTAATTCTATTTTGATCCATGTGACCTGCATTTGAACAAACTTAGTAAAGGAACACTAGGCAATGCTACTTACCTAATTTCTAGTATCTGAGCCATATGGTTCCGAAGAAGAAGGTTTTTGAATATTTTTCTATGTGTTTCTGTGGTTTAAACCACTGACCCCCTTCAGGAGGACCATTATTGACTATGAAACAACTATTTGAATAAACATTGTAGAGGTCCATCAGACAATGCTTCATACCAAATTTCAAGAATCTGAGCCGTGTGGTTCTGAAACAGAAGCTTTTTTAAAATTATCATATATGTATTTCTATGGTTCAAAACACCCTTCGGCAGGACCATTATGGACCCTAGAGCCGACATTTGAACAAACGTTGTAGAACTTTTCCGGACCATCCCATTTAAGACCCATGACCCCCTTTTGAACAAACTTGGTAAAGAACTACTAGGCAATGCTACATACCCAATTTCAAGCATCTGAGCCTTGCGGTTCTGAAGAAGAAGACTGCCCAATTAAAATTAAGTAATTACAGTATGCTTTTTTTCTGGTTTCGTCACCAGATATTTTCAGGGTCACTGACGAGGCTTTATTAGCCGAAACTACGTAGTCTGGTCCATGCTCCTATTTCTGTATGTATTCTCTGCTCTTGAAGGAACTTCTTTAGATTTTAATTTTCATGTATGTGTATGGTTCAAACCTGGGACTCCATGCCGTGGGGCCATTTTCGACCTGGTGCCACCATTTGGACAAACTTTATAAAAGACTAATAGGCAATGTAACATACCAAATTTCAAGCATCTGAGCCAAGTTGTTCTAAAGAATAGGACTTTTAAATATTTTTCAATATATTTCTTTGTTTCAAACCTGGGAATCCCTGCCATAGGGTCATGTTTGACCCTGGCGCCACCTTGGAACAAACTTGGTAAAGGACTACTAGGCAGTGCTACATACAAATTTCAAGCATCTGAGCCTTTAGAATATTTTTCTATTTATTCTATGATTCAAGCCCCGGACTCCCTGCCCCTGTGCCATTTCGAACTCTTGGCAACAATTTGAACAGAATTGGGAAAGGTCCACCAGACAATGCTTCAACAAATTTCATGCATTTGAGTCTTAGGGTTCTGAAGAACAAGATAAGTGAGTATTCCTTTATGCATTTCTTTGGATCAAACCTAGAACTCCTTGCCCTTGAATAGCTTTATATGTTTTGAATATTTTGATTACTTGAATATTTTCCTATTAATTTTATGGTCCAAACCCCGGTCTCCCTGCCCCTGGACCATGTCGAACTCTGGGCCACCATTTGAACAAACTCGGTAAAGGACCACTAGGCAATGCTCCATACCAAATTTCAAGCATCTGAGCCAAGCAGTTCTGGATAAGAAGATTTTTAAGTATATTTTATTTTCGAGCCCTAGACCCCCGCTGCAGTGCCATTTTGGACCCCACTATTTGAACAAACTTGGTAATATCTAATATACCAAATATCAAAGCCCTAGGCCTAGCGGTCTCAGAGAAGATATCGTTAAAGCAAATTGTTGACGACGTACGATGCACGACGCACAACGGACAACGCACTACGGACACTGATTGATCACAATAGCTCACCCTGAGCCTTTGGCTTAGGTGAGTTAAAAAGCCAACCTTACTTGACGACAGAAGCACGTAACCGCCTATACAACCAATGCATTGATTACTCGTGCTTTTATCCGGCCCTGGATAAAATAACATAGATGAGAAAAGATTTGTAGGTACAACTGTATGGTGTGCAAGAAATAATTTTATGGACAGCCCTCGTTCATCACATACTGTTACATATTGTCAGACTAGAACATTTTCAAACTGAATGATGATGAATGGATGATTTGTGATTTTACGTCCTTTTCAACAGTATTTCAGTTGTATCAGGACGATGGGCGGATGATAATGTAAGGTTGTTTACAATGGAACCCCGGTTATGGTAGGAAAGATTCTCGCCTCAAGCGGGATTCGAATCCGGTCCGCTAGATCAGTAGGCCAGCGCTTAACTGAGCTACCGAGGATCCTTCCAAACTGAAAGAAAGCTGTTGATCGAAATTGTTTTAATAGATTGCAAGGACTAAGTGAGATGGCGTCGAAAACTTTTGTGACAAAATTGATATAACGAGACAGTATGTCGGTAACATCATTGACAATTAAACGTATTCTTATAGACACTCCTAAAGAAGACAACTTATTTCTTAAAGTAAAGACTCGTTACTAGCTACATTGTTGTACATTGTTGTAATATGAAACCGTAGTGGAAATAATGTCAATATGAAATCTATTTTCCACTTTATGCAAACAAAGATTTGAAATAAAATCATTATCGTCGGTAAAGGTCGACTTGAATTTGATCGTAGACAAATACGGCATAAGAGGTATACTTTATACCTTATAGAATTCGTTGTCGGCAAAAGCAATATTTCACTGTTGTGCAGATTGTACATAGAAAATGAGAATTTAGAGCATTCAAAAGCTTGAGCATTGTATGTTCGACTATTGACACTCTGAACCAACTAAACACTGATTCTGCCATAAATGAAACTATAGTATTACCTTTAAATTACGTATAAAATTCTGATCTAAAGGAGGAATAAAATGTTACTCAGAAATACGTTTTTATAGAATATGTGCGTAATTATGTACGATTTGATTCGTACAATCAGTACAAAGCTATTGTAGGTATAACGTCATTGAAAAAGCTAGTTTCACAAGTTTGGATGTTTTTGATGATTTATAAGTTAATTACAAGTTTGGCTTGGGGCACATTCGAAATGCGCCTTGCAGACTAGCCTACAAATATAAGCCGGTTGGTCATGGTGTTCGAACTTTACTTGGATTTTGAAAAGACTACCATGGATGTTCATGCGCACAAGCTGGGCACGGTATGTTAAATCATGCCTTATCTTTTGACATATGGTAAAAGTGCTTTTGCTTTTTAATGCACAAGGAGACCGCATAGACAGCATCATGAAAAGGTTTATTTTACATTATCATATATTTACTAGAAAATACGTTCTATTTACGAGGGATGATCCAGAAATTCCACACACAGTCCATAAAATCCAACTGCAATAAGTCATTTCTTTCAAATCTTAACCAATGCTTCTCTATAAATGGCTGAATAATTTATCACAATATCAGGAAATTCAATGAATATTGGATTTGGCATCTACGATTGAATGCACCAGGGGCCTAGTTCACAAAAATTAACCGTACGATGAATCGTGCGATAATCTTACGTTTGGTCGTACGAGAATCGCACGATTCTCGCACGATCGTTTCATAAAAACATCGTACGACAGATAGTACGATTCTCGTAGGATTTTAGTTATACGATGGATCGCAGACGTGATGTGTATTAGCTTTGACAGATGTGTATTGGGTTTTATAAACACAAACAGTAGCGATTTGTACTACAACCCGATCATGTCAAAGAAAAAGGTCAAAAGGACCTCAAATGAGTTTAAAGCCCTTCTCACTGAAGTAAGGAAGATGGATGGATGGATGGCTTGTGATTTTACGTCCGTTTCAACAGTATTTCAGTCGTATCAGGACGGTGGAAGGGTGATAATGAAAGGTTATTTGCAAGGGAACCCTGTTTACAACTGAAATGATTTCCGCCTCCGGAAACGACCCCAGGACCGCTTGATCAGCCGGCCAGCGCTTAAACCATTGAGCTACCGGTGGATTCTAAGTAAACATGGACGACACCTAACCAAAGACACGAAGGATCGCACCTGGGAAGTTTTCAATCCAAGGTTCAAAGTTCGGTTTAAACTTTATTTCATTTGCATAATAATGTACAAAAACGAAGATATTAAATGCATGTATAAGTGCATTATACAAATAGGATTCAGAAGAAAGTCCGATGACTTTTATAAATCTGTATCCTAGTTTGCAATAACCGATAAAAACGAACAGCATGTGATTTGTGTTCAAAGTTTTTTATCCTTAGTTGCAGATCTTCGAAACCAAGATATGAAAACAAATATATAAATTCATTTTACAAAAGTGGGGATTGGAGATCCAAAACCTAGGACTGAAACTCTGAAACAAGGCTGAAACTCAGGGTTTTGAAATTCATTGTGCATTGGCTTGCCATGTCCTTCCTCGATTTTCGAAATACAGTTTTGAGATAGAAGTTCCGAGGAATTAAACTCGGGTCTTGTTATTTTGCCAAATGCTGTTTGTGATTGTATCAGCTCTTTCAGACTTGCACTGCAGAATCTTGTTGTGGTCAGCGCAATAATTCGTTTGTATAGCAAGACAAATTTCACATTCTCAATTTTAGGTGTTAAGTTTTCAATCCTTTGTTTTAACTTAAAAACTAACTTTTGAAAATTGAAATTTTCTATAATCGTTTTTACAAATCCGGGTATTGAAGTCAGATTTGAAGCCTATAACTGAACTGAAACTTAGGTTTGAAGCTCAACTTAGGGTAAAATTCTTAAACCTAGTTTAAAGATTTATTGTTCATTTGGCGTGCCATACCGTTGAACACAAACATGCAGTCTCCTCAGATCAGAGATCACGTAATTAGGGGTTCAAACAGTCCTCAGATCTTCCATTTTCTTGTACGATAATTTCTCTCTATTTGAACAAATGCTGCCGCCATGATTTTGAGAATAGTCTCTGATTTATCCCGCAAGAATCGCACGATAATCGTACGATAATCGTACAGGAAAAACTTCACTCAAAATCACCCTTAGATGATTTATCATAAATTTAGAATTTTGCTAACTGGCTGATTTGCTCAAAACTTGGTATGTGCTTTTCAGAAAGACAGTAGATAAATGTAATCTATTCAAAAGTTAAGTATGAGTATGCTGAGCGGTGAAAGAGGAGAAAAAGTGAAATTTACGACTGCCCTTTAGGTATCGTAGATTTGATCGTAAATTGAGTTCTACGAGGACAATAGTGAAACAGAGATTTTTTTCATGAAAGCGATTTTTGGTCGTAAGATTCTCGTACGATCATCTTACGACGAATTTTAATCGTACGATTCGTTGTGAAACAGGCCCCAGGGGTTGTCTGTGCGGCGCACTCCAGAGTTTTTGCAGGAAAATACAAAATGTTCCATTTCAAATAATCAGATATATTTTTTATCCTTAAAATTTCGGTATAAAATGGCAGTCAAGAACTCAAGTAGCATTTCCCACTTTCAAACGATGTGAACAAACAAAGCAGACCACCTACCTCTGACATGAAAGAAGAATATGACGTTTTTTGAACGTCTGCACGCAAGCAGTTTGTATAAAGGTCGACATAAAAAGACATAAAACCAATGGAAACAAATCATATTTTACACGAAGCATCATGAGACATACTCGTTTGAAAATACTGTGTAAAAGAGTGCTGAAAATAAATGTCGAGCCATATTTTCGGACCTCAGGATGGCAATGGTGCACTTATTCGATGAAATAATAGATTTTACACCTCAAAACTGAGCCCAAGAAATGTTTACGCGATATCAGAAGTTTGTGCTTTATAAAACCTGATGGAAAACTTGTGATTGTCTTATTGCTCTATTCCTCGCATTATATAAATGCTGAAACTGTGATTTTAGTGTTATGATTTCTTTGGTGGATCTAATCAGCTTCGCATTTCGAGCCTTATCATATACGAGACGTCAACGTGACGTTGTGGCGTGCGCCGCGTAAACTAGGGTAACTGAACAAAATGCATTGTTATATATGAACCGTTTGAGATATCTGATTCAAAATTTACATGTGTGTTTACCAATGGTGTGGCAATGGTCATGTAATATTTCATCAATGGGCCTTTTCAGATTCCTTAGTTATTCAAGGTGTCAACGAACTTCTGGATCATCCCTCATACATATGTGATACAGGAAAGACTTTCATGCACGTATCAGGACTGCATATCTCGAAGGCCGTCTCACTCCAAAAAAAGCCAAAACGCATACACTCCCGAGGGAGAAAACCCTATATCATCCGTAATACACCCCTCGTGACCCATATCATCCCTAGGGCATATCAAGACTGCCAATTTCGAAGGCCGTACCACTCTAAAATAGCCGAAACCCGTGTCACACCCTAGGAAGAAAAACCCATATATCCGTATCACGCCCCACGTGACCCATATCATCGCTAGGGCGATAATATATGATAGATAGATTATGATATGGTAATTTCCATATCACATCCCGTATCAACCTCGACTCCCCTATCAGCCCTCGACTCCCATATCAGCCTTTCAGCCCTCGGCTGATACGCGAGTCGAGGGTTCGGCCCAAGGATTGATATGGGAGTTGAGGGCTGATATGGGAGTCGAGGGTAGATACGGGGTATCATATGAAAATGTCATATATAGATAATATGTGATATGAGATAATAATCTCTATTTATCGAGAAACTAGAAAATGAAGATAATTATTTCATTCTGCTGCTATTTGAATTTGCGCATGCCCAGAGCATGTAAGCATGTGCAGTGCTGAAAAACATGTGTTGTGCAGTAAGGTCACGGTGTAGTGCCGTAATTTTGTAATATGAAAAATGCATGCATTGTGTAAAATTCCGCATTTGATATTTCATTTATTACAGGTAATGAAAAAAATTTAATACGCATTTAAAGCAAGATTTGCATACAATGCAGTCGGTCCCCATGTTAACACATACGGTTCTATCCCGTATTTTTTACGGTATAGAGCTTGGCAGCCATTTGCAAACTCCTTTGCTGAAAATCTACGAGATTTCAACATCATACGGCAGATGTTGCACAGCTGTTCCATGCTCATGCGCATCTGAAAAAAAAACATTGCAATAGACACCAACATAAACAGGAAAATTCTAGACTGAGTGGATAGTCTAATGCTCAGAAAAAAAAACAGTTGTGCTCTTCTTACTGCAAGTCCAGCACATAAATTGAAAATGGATGCTGCATGTCTTCTTTGATGTCTATACAAAGTCCCTAAGATTTTAAATAACTTTAATACATGTAAATGAATCACATGCTCTACATATACTCGCCGTGCCCTAATAATCCGATTTAAATGGCGACTTTGTCTTTACATGTGATGAGACTGGCGTGTATTCTGCGCAGCGCTATAAGGGGTGACAATAAATAGGATGCCTTGAAGGGTAAATCATGTCCCCAATTAAATAAACATTCCTGGGAAATCAATTTGTAGACCTGGGCCAATAGTTTCCATTAACCGAAATGTTTGCGCATCGTTATAGCGGCCTAAAATCCTGAAGAAATATGTCTTATTGTCAATGACTATTTGTGTAATGTAATTAATGGTAAGGTCGATGACCACTGTAATGATCAGCCTGATTTTCAAATTGGGGTTTATAGATTCTATGTGAAGTTATGTGAACATTATTTTATTCCAGAATTTTAAGAACAACACATATATACATACAACAAATAGATCAGGAAATAGATCAGGATCTGATAGTTAGCTTTTGGCTTATATATATCATCTCCTGGAGTTGCGTCTATATTCCCAACTGCGTCAGGCAACTGCTGCCACTAAGTTTTTAAAAACGGAATTTGATAAAACTAAGAACCGCAAAACGGAATTTGATAAAATCTAGCCAGAATTATGCTTGAATGAAAGTCTTTCAGATTAGGCAAACAGACGATCCAAGATGGTCGCCGCTCACCAATACTTAAAATAGCAAAAACATGGAAATAGCAATATATCCAGAACGCTTCTATGGATTTGTGCCAGCCGTGTTGTTTTTGTTTGCACGGGTTATCTAAATAGTTTATGGACTAGAAGCATTCTGTACTGAGTGTCATAACATACTCTTTTATTTTCAGGATGAAAGGTTGCTTCTCCTTGTTAGTTTTATCAAATTCCGTTTTTGCGGTTGTTGAAATATTGCCATAAAGTTGAGCAAATTTGGATTTGTAAACAGAATGGTGGTCACAATGACATTATTTAATTATAGACACAGTTCTTTTCATAATTTTGAAAATCGATTTTTCACTGAGTCATGTGTTTCTTTCATACAGTGAGGGAGTGAGTGAGATAAAACGACAGAGACGGAGTGAGTGAGGAAAGAGGGACTAAGCAAACGAGCAAATGAGTATATGAGGGAGAAAGGAAGCAAGCATTTAAGGGAGTAAGTGAGAGCCAGAGAAAACAAGCGTACGAGCAAGTGATCAACTGAGTGACTGAACGAATAACGGAGGGAGATAGCAAACGAGCGAGTAAGTGGGTGAGTAAATTAGTGACAAGGAGGAAGGTAGAAAGAGTGTGTTAAAGTGAGTGAGTGGGTAAAATACCAAGCAAACAAAGAAGTGAGCATGAAAGTGAAGAAAGAACAATCGATCAAGTGAGCGGTGGAGTGAGTTAATGAGTGAGTGAGAAAGCAAGCCAGTGAGGATACAAGAGGCAAGCCAGCAAGTGAGTGAGTTTGGGATCGAAGAGGCAAGCAAGCGACCGTGTGAATAAGTGAAAAAGGAAGAGAAGAAGGCTAAAGGCACGCAAGCTACGAGAAAGAGGGTGGGAGGAAGCAATCAAACGCGGGAGTGAGTCAATGAGGGAGGTAGGGCGGATGGTTACAAACAAGTGAGTGAGGGAAAAGGAGAAAGCAAGCATGTTAGAGAGTGGGTGATTGAATGCAAGGGGGGAAGGCAAGCGATCGAGCGAGTTGGGGAGGTAGGGCAACGCGAGCGATTCATGGAAGGAGAAACGGAAGAAGGAAGCCAATGAACGAGAGAGTGAGTCGGGGAAGGAGAAAGAAAGTGAGCTACTGAGTAAAAGAGGGAGCAAGCGAGCATGCAAGGAAGCGAGTGACTGAGGGAGAAAGCAAGCGAGTGACTGTGTAAGTGCGTGAGGGAGGAAGCAATACTGTGAGAGGGTGCGGATTACGGGGAAAACAAGCGAGTGACTGAGTGTGTGAGTGAAGGGAAGAAAATGAGTGAGGAGGTTAAGGCGAAAGTAAACAAACTAGCAATTGAATGGGTAAAGGAGAAAGCAAGCAAGCAAGCGAGTGAATAAGGGAGGAAGAACACGTAAAAGAAATGAGATTGTGGGTGAGGGAGGGAGTAAAAAGGAAAAAAAAGCAAGCGAATGAGTAAGTGAGTGAATGATCAAGCAAGTGATTGAGTGGATGAGAAAGCAAGCGAGGGAGGAAGCGAGCAAGCAACAGGGAGATTGAGGGTGGAAGGAACCAAGCAAGTCAGTTGTGAATGGCAAAGGCAGGATGGAAAAAAGCGAGCGATTGAGTGAGGGTTGAAAGAAACAAACAGAAGGGTGAGGGAGGGAGGGAGCACGCGCGTGATTGAAATAAGGAGGAAGCAAGTTAACGAGCGAGTTGGTACGTAAAGAAGGAAGAGAAGAAGGACGTAAGCAGGCAAGGGAGGGAAGGAGGAAGGGAACGAAGAAAGAGAGTCAGGGGGTTGCGGATTTGATCTTGCGATCTTGTGAGGCTTACCCAAGCGCCTCTTACCACTTGACAACGGTACCTCTCCCTACTTTGGAATACGATCGGGGACAGAATAAAATAGACGATTTCGTTTGCAATGATGTTTTGTCTTATACCCCAATTCCACTGGATGATGCTTCGACTGCGCTCATGGCGTTTCTTCAAAACATTCGAAATCGCCGCAGAAGCGTCGGCATTTGCCAAACCTTGAGACTTGTGCGCTTCCAGAAGCTGCAAGTACACTTATAATACGATCTTGCGGTTCAAGTAAAATATAGGGGACACATGATAATTTCACGGTACGAACAGAGATGTCAAGACGGAGGGGCGGGGCCACAAGAGGGAGGGGCGTGGCCAACACTCAAAGAATGGACGACAATAAGACATGACTTACCAGAGGGAGGGTGTTCGAGGTCACATATTATGATTTACGGTGAGGCAGCAAAAGGAAGGGGGCGGGACAAAGAATCAACACACGCACAACAAATAACATACAGAGGACAAAACTCTATTTCATACAGTTTATCATGCTCTCATGCCCTATGGGCCTGTACGTACAGGCCATTGTCACGCCCATCTCACAGCCCTAAACGTTTATAGGCAGCCTGTCAACCGTTCGATCTCTGTGGTCTCGATTAATGACCCACGCCACACCCATTTGTCAGGAATAAAAATTGATCAGCGTATTAGGGAATGCGCTCAGATGATGCAGCTTCCAGCACTCAACGTATCATGTTAACACTCACAATCCATTGCCTCTCTTGAACTGCCGTCGCCATGTCAACCTGTCTACTTCTGTTTTCTGAATTATTGGTCCAAGTCCTGGAGTAGGCTGATGAACTGCATAGGGCGTCTACTCCGTGATTTGGAGCTTTACTCCCGACCACATAGGTCCACAGGTTGACAGGTCGACGGAAGTTGAAGAGTAGCAATGCATTATGGATGTTAACATTCTTTGCTACCACCCACAATCCATTGCCTCTCTTGAACTGCCGTCGTCCAGTCAACCTGTCGACCTCTGTTCTCTGGATTATTGGTCCATTGTTGAACTGCATATGGAGCCTACTCCGTGATTTGGAGTTTACTCCAGAAGATAAAGGTCAACAGGTTGACAGGTCGACGGAAGTTGAAGAGGAGCAAGGCATGGTGGGTGTTAACATTCTATGCTACCACCCACAACCCATTGCCTCTCTTGAACTGCCGTCGCCCTGTCAACCTGTCGACCTCTGTTTTCTGGATTATTGGCCCAAGCTTTGAATTAGGTTGTTGAACTGCATATGGACCCCACTCTGTGATTTGGAGCTTTACTCCAGAAGACATAGGTCGACGGAAGTTAAAGCGTAGCAATGCACTGTGGGTGTTAACATTCTTTGCTACCCTTCAACTTCCGCAGCACTGTCAACCGGGCAATCTGTAAGGCATGGATTAATAACCCAAGCCATGACCATTTGAAAGACCTAAAGGTTGATGGTCGGCTTTGATGTTGGGATGGGGTTTGGGATCTGATTCAGTCAGTTCTTGAAGTGTAGTTACTCTTTGAATTTATATGTACGCCTAACACGTTACAGCTTCCGGGCCTCAACATAATATGCTCACACCCACAATCCCATGCTACTCTTCAACTTTCGCCTCCATGTCGACGTCTGTGGTCAGTCGAATTATGGAGTCTGGATTAATAATCCATTTCATGTACTGTGTTGCATATGCAGTTGCAGTTCCGCGCTTAGGTTTGATAGGTGGCTTTGATGTGTGTGCATGTTGGTGGATTGGATTTCGGTTCAAGTAAAATATAGGGGACACATGGTAATTTCACAGTACGAACTGAGACGTCAAGAGGGAGGGGCGGGGCCACGACACAAGGTGGATAATATAATATTTCCAGTGGCTATGATCTAGCTAACATTCATGAACCAGTGACTTTATACAGCTCGGCTTGTTCTTCTTGCTGTTCAGGCTAAACCGGAGCTTCTGCTCGGCATTCTTGAGGGCGCGGGCCTTGCTCAGTTACATGTAAGATAGCAGGAGTAGGAGTTGGGATACCGTCTCCTGGGATCCAGGCTGGATGAAAGTAGTCTCCTGATGAGGCATGGGTCGATTTTGGCTTCTGCTTTTGACGGGGTGGCATCTTGAATGGAACGTTAGAATCGAGTTGTAAAAAGTTTTGGGCGCGAGCCCTAGAAACGCGACGTTGTCATACCCGGACCTGTATAAGAGCAGAGGAAACGCAGTTTAAGCACCAAGAGCACATGAGTACCGTGGTGGCTGCACTGTTCATAAATTTTATTGTCGCAGCGGAAGTGCCAAGAGCGCCATGAGACCGTTATAGAACGCAAAGAGCATAGCAGAAACTTGCTGGGTTGCGGATGAGTCTCCACGGCGCTGTCAGCGAGATTCCACTGCACTGGTGCTACGTTGCTCGCGATGATGCCTCAATACTGCTGCTTTCATGAATTTCATGCTGCGCTGATACTACGCTTTCGTTGCGCTTTGTGTCCACGGCGATTCCGCTACGTAAATTTTGAGCAAGGTCAAAACAAGCGTCGTGACGTTGTGATCATGCCGTTTTAGATACGCTGTCACTAGGACCTAGAAGCTTCTACCACGCTGCTGCAGCTTCTGCTACGATATATGGCGTTATATCCCACATGTTAAAGCGCAGCAGAAGATAGCTGTTTCTAGAAATAACGAAAGTCCCCATCCCATCCCCCTATACTATCTTTAATGAACTAAAGCTGGAAGTTGGAGTGACAGCATAGTTCAGCACCATTCAGAATGTGACAAAGAATCAAGCGATTAGGTTACCTCAACCGAATTTTTTGGCTGCGAAATCCCTTTTTGCGTCATACATTATGTACAACAGTAGAAATATTTACCGTGATGACTCTAAATATTGGACAATATCTAAATGCTGGGGGGGGGGGGGGGGGGGGGGAAACCATGATGACCCAGCTACAATCGGGGTCGGCAGTGTTTGCCATCCCATCCGCATTGTCATTGTTATACAAATTTTAAGATAGCATGAATTATTGGTTACAATTTTCCAATACTTAGGGTTGTTACAGTAGCTATATTATAATGTTTTCGATAACGAATTGGAAAACCTCTTATCGCGCATTTGTCTTGTAGGATCTTTGCTGTTAGTATTCTGTTTAGTACTGTAGCTTTGAACTCAGACGTCGGAGAGTAATTTAAATACTTGTATTTGCACAAATATCTTTGTTCAACTGAATAAAGATTTAAAGCAAGGAAAAAGACATCGAAATAAATATTCAGAGTACCAAGAAAACATTTCAATGGGCTCCTTTTTGCCAAATTTAGAGCTCTATGGTTTGATGAATACACTGTATTTTTGATTACTGAATTTACGAAACTTGTAAGGAAGTATTTAGTTTTCTGAAAAGTTCTATAACACTAGAAAAGAGCCCGCGCAAGCGCGGAAATATTTCATGATGGTCAAGTTTAAATAAAAAAAGCGAGTTTTAATTTTTCAATGTAAATGGCCTTAGGCTCAGGTGAAGATATGACCTTTACCATGAATACTCACTAAAGCTTCATTTACCTAACCAATTGTCTGCATCTACAAACTTTCAGGTAGCAGACTGCATTGTTTCTAAAAAAATCAACTTTTTTCACTTTTTCCTATAGAAAAACCTAAGTGACTCAAAAGTTGACCTTGCCGTAAAACAGATCAAAGTCATCCCAGGGTCATCATTTATATAAATTTTGTTGAGCTTTTGAGTCCTTGATGCGACATGCTAAGTTTCAAGATCATAGGATTTGTGGTTCTGGGGGAGAATTGGTTGATTTGATGCTTAACGTCCACGGTAAACAGCTAAGGTCATGTCGGGACGGTCAGTTAACCTAACCACACTATTCCTGGGCAGGCTTAGATCTCCTAAGCGGTTAACCAGTACTAAGTGCACATACTTTTCGCCAGTAACTGACAACTGCCCTTCTTGAATCAGCGGAAGGAGAAACGAAAGTATGTGGCCAGACCGGGTTTCGAACCCAGGACCTCTGACTTATGAGTCAGGTGCCCTACCGATTGCGCTACGCGGCCCGGCGTGGTTCAGGGGGAGAAGATTTTTGAAATTTTTTACCATAATAAATGTTTGCCATCTTGGTTATGTGACCTGTCCTTGGTATTTTTTTTCTGGAAAAATTGGGTCCTGGAACGTTTTGGGGGAAAATATTCAAGCCCTCTGAAGACTAAAGGCTTATTTAGCTTCGTTGAATCATTGAAATTGATTTGTCTGCTTCGCTGAAAAAAATGCCCTTTCTTACCTGGCGCATGTGTGTTAACCTTAGACATTTTTAATTTTTGTCTTTTCGAAAGTTCAGTTCAGTTCGAATTCTCCTACCGACGTTCCCCAAGTGGCTCAGCGGTACGTAACCATAGCCGCACACACTTGGCGCCGTGCGTCCATCCAACTTTTCGAAAGACCATGTGCGTTGAGCTTTATTCTTCAATGGGCGAGTTCGATTGGCTACTCGTATTGACTATCGTTCTGGAAGAAAATGGGTCGTTTCGAGCCAGGGCCGTCGGGACTATGACCATTTAGTTCTTCATCCGTTTAGACATATGAGCAAAAATACAAAAATAAATCGTTATTTATGGGGAATGACGTACGTTCATGGGTCGGATTTTTGCATTAGAACCTGCAAAATTTGGACTTGCTAAGCAGCGCGCCGATATAACGACGCAGAACCGAAACGACCGGATTAATTTAAAACGTTTATTCGAGTACACGATAATTTCATTCGAACGCACCCATTGTTGACAAAAAAAATCGACCAATAGTCGAAGTTTCTAGAAAAATACTTGGGAGAATTTAAAATGAAAGAGGAATTTAATTCCCAAATTCTTTAAATCTACATGAAACTAAAACACACGCTAACCGAAATTATCAATGATAGCAATATGCGACAGAACCAGTATAGAAATTACGCTTGAAAATGCCACCAATTTTGCAGTTTATGCGTTACTTCGTTTATTTAGTATTATAAATTTTTAAGTTTACAAAAGGAGAAGGTATAACATAGATGTTGTGTGACTGGCTAAATTCTTATATTTATCCAATTATGACACAAACAGCATGTTCTAGATTTTGATCCAGTCACGGCTAGTTTCTTGCGTTAGAGCTCACCTGAGCCATAGGCTCAGGGTGAGCTATTGTGATCGCCCAGTGTCCGTCGTGTGTCATCCGTCGTCCGTCGTGCGTCGTCAACAATTTGCTTTAAATGATATCTTCTCTGAAACTGCCCGACCTAGGACTTTGATATTTAGTATGAAGCATTGTCTAGTGGACCTCTAACATGTTTGTTCAAATGGTAGCCCCATGGCCCAAAATGGCCCTGGGACAGGGGTCTTGGGTTCAAAACCAAAATATTCTTAAAAATCTCTTACACCCGAACTGCTTGGCTCAGATGCTTGATATTTGGTATGTAGCATTGCCTAGTAGTCCTCTTTCAAGTTTATTCAAATAGTGGCCCTAGAGTCCAAAATGGCTCCGGGCAGGGAAAACCAGATTTGAACCATAGATATATCATAGAAAAATATTCAAAAATCTTCTTCTTCAGACCTGCAAGGCTCAGATGCTTGAAATTTGCTAGGTAGCATTGCCTAATTGTCCTTTACTTTTTTTTGTTCAAATGACGGCCTCAGAGTTTGAAATCGCCCCGGATCGGGGAATCCGTGGTTTGAAAAATAGAAATGCAAAAAAAATATTCAAAACCTACTTCTTCAGAACCGCAAGCCTCAGATGCTTGAAATTTGTTATGTGGCATTGCCTAATAGGCTTTTACTTTTTTTTGTTCAAATGGTGTCCCCAGGGTCCCAAATGGCCCGCGGCCGGGGTTCCTAGGTTTGAATCATAGAAATACATAGAAAAATATTCAAAAATCTTCTTCTTCAGAACTCCAAGGCTGAGATGCTTGAACTTTGCTATATGTAGCTTTGCCTGATAGACATTTACCAAGTTTGTTCAAATGATGGCCCCATGGTCCAAAATGGCCCCGCCCCAGGGGGTCCTAGGTTTGAACCATAGAAATGCAAAGAAAAATATTCAAACATTTTCTTCTTCAGAACCGCAAGGCGCAGATGCTTGAAATTTGTTATGTTGTATTGCCTAAATTGCCTAGTAGTCATTTACCAAGTTTGTTTAAATGATGACCCCAGGGTCTAAAATGGCCCCGATTCTGGGGGTCCTTGGGTTGAACCATAGGAATACATAGAAAAATATTCAAAAATCTTCTTCTTCAGAACCACTTGGCTCAGATGCTTGAAATTTGGTATGTAGCATTGCCTAATGGTCATTTACCAAGTTTGTTCAAATAATGAACCCAGGGTCTAAAATGGCCCCACCGCAGGGGGTCCTGGTTTTGAACCATAGAAATACACAGAAAAATATTCAAAACTCTTCTTCTTCAGAACCACTCGGCTCAGTTGCTTGAACTTTGGTATGTAGCAGTGTCTTGTAGTCCTTCATCAAGTTTGTTCAAATGATGGGTGCATGGTTCGAAATGGCCCTGCGGCAGGGAGTCCTGAGTTTGAACCATAGAAATACATAGGAGAAAATTCAGAAATCTCCTTCTTCAGAATCACTTGGTTCAGATGCTTGAAATTTGGTATGATGCATTGCCTGGTGGACTCCTACAAAGTTTGAATAAACGGTGGCCCTTGGATCCAAAATGGCCCTAGGGCGGGATGTCTTGGATTCGAAATAAAAATATATTTAAAAATCTTCTTCTCCAGAACCTCCTAGTGCAGATGCTTGAAATTTGGTATGATGAATTGCCTTGTTCAAATGGTGGTCCCAGGGTCAAAAATGGCCCCTCCCCAGAGAGTCCTGTGTTTGAACCATAGAAATACATAGAAAAATATTCAAAACATTTCTTCTTCAGAACCACTTGCCTCAGATGCTTGAAATTTAGCGTGTAGCGTTGCCTAGTGGTCCTTTACCAAGACTATTCAAATGATGGCCCCAGGGTCCTAAATGGCTCCGCCCCAGGGGGTCCAGGGTTTGAACCATAGTAATACATGGAAAAATATTCAAAAATATTCTTCTTCAAAACCATATGAAAATGGTTGCAAACTATCAGGTTTGTTCAAATGATCTCCCTAGTTTTACCTTTAACCTTTTGGTCCGGTGAGCGATTCCGGGCCTCTTGGCCCTCTTCTTTCTCTTACTGCAAGACGATTGGTTGGATGTCAGGTTCAAAACTACCACTGACCGGCACCTTTAATAAATGGCTTAAAGGGGTTGGTGCCGGAAGCTTTGTTTTTAATGAGGCAACCTTAGTTCAGATAGTGGCTCTATTTAGATCTAGCTGTCATCGGCGGCAGTATAAATCATGTTCGATTTAGTGATATCGCGAACATCACTTTAATTTTTTCTGGTTGTAATGACCGTTTTGTACGTTTCTGGGTCCTAACTTGGTCACACCTCGTGCAAATTTCCAAGTGTTACTTCCAGTTTTTGCAAAAAAAAATATCTACAAGTTCCCAACCTACTGAAACAATTCAACTAAATTATGTACATAGCAAAAATTAAAAAAAAGTATTCAAGCAATAGATTTCATGCAGGTGTAAAACTACCTTCATATATTGCATATTTAGCTAAGTTTACCAACTGGCTAAGTCACATGTCAGTTCATTTTCATTTCTTACGCAAATGTTGAAACAAACAAGGCTTCAAAAATTAGAAAGAAGTTTTCTGTTTTCACAGATATACAAACCTTGAAAACACCAGCATTTAAATGCACGAAAAAAACTACTTTATGTTAACTTAAATCAGAAAATTATCAAGTCTTTACAAACATGCAGTGCAAAAATTACTTCTGGGCTCCATATCATGCCCGTAAAAGTGCTAAATTCTTATCTTTAAGGTCCAACTTAGTTACAATGGAATGTCCGTAAGATGTTATAACTACTGAAAGAAAAATCTTTCTTCAACAATTGAGGCTGTAACATAATGTAGATAAGAATTGACACTGGTTTGCATCGTATGACACAAAAATCTATCTATATTGTATCGCCCTCTGGCTGGCAAAAACACAGCCTTAATGTTTTCTGTTCGGTTTTCTTGTTCTTGTTCTTTTTTTTTTCTTCTTTATTTAGTTTTAATGTGATGTCGTTCTCTGTCGCACGACAAACGGAGAAATAAAATATATGAATGCACGCGTCTCCGAGCTAAAAAAAACAAACCCTCCCCCCCCCTCCGCCCCTCAACACCCCCGCCCCCTCCCCCCCCCCGCCCTCCCACCAACAAGTGTTTAAACCTATCAAAAATATCTGATTTCTTAGAATATATCCTCTGACCTCAAAGAACAAAAATAAAATATAATCTGCACTCTGGCTGGATGATTAATGGGAGATGTTTTACGGACGGCCGCCGCATGGCATAATACTAGCTGCAGTGAAGTCAAATCAAAATCTTAAAGGGTTCCTACAGAAGCAGAGAACGCATTCTAAAGAATGAACATAGGCTATACTTCGAAGTTTCGGCTACTCAAGCCTCATCCATCAGTGACCCTGTCAATATCTGGTGACGAACCCCAGAAACAAAGCATACTATAAAATAAAAACATAGGCAATTATTAGGAAGTAATACAGTCAAATCCATCACAATTATCAAGAATTAATACAGTCAAAACCCACACACCTCTCTTGAAACCAACGGGAAAGAACCCCACACACAAACAGACAAAAGATTACGAAATATATGCACATTAAACCGAATGAACAGCTCCCCAAAACCGATGGCCATTCGGCTACCCTAACTGAAAGCAGCAGCAGTATCTATTCTTACCTAGTTTTTTTTAAGTTACAATAAGAAAACAAAACAAAATGCGGAATGGGCAGCTATTCAGATGATCATATTGGTATAGACCATAGACAAGCGGACATAAAACATGTAACACCGGGGAACCATGACAGAGTCACCGCCTCACAACGTTGAGTAATAGATTTCTAGGGGCTGTACTCCGTTTTAATGGATCCAAACCTCGCCTTTTGCCTCCGCAATGGTTCAGCCCAACTAAAACGATTACAATGCACAGAACAGACCAACGAAGACATAAATTAGGACAAGAAAAACAAGCTATACGAAAAACATTAAAAATCTTTTTTATTTTTTTTCATATTTTTATTACAAACATAACAGAAAGCAAAGTGGGCAGTTTTTTAGTAGCCACAGTGCTAGCTGATCACAGACAAATAGACACAAGACCGTGATGAACCAAAACAGAACTACCGCCTAGAAACGGTCCGTTATAAATTACTTGAGGGATTTAACAAGTTTTACTAGATCTAAACCCTCGCCGTCTGCCTCTGCAGTGGTTTATTTCAGCTGTTTGGTCCGCATAAAGGTTTCCTAACCCAACAATAATTCATCACATTTCCTAATCTTTTAATCAAGTTGGAAATAAATATAGAAAGGGCCATATTGTGGGGATCAGCGAAATCATGTTTTATTCCATAGAAATTTATAAGAGTTGACGCAAGCTTTGTTCTGCGATTAACCTGTGACAACAATGGTCCGATGAATAGCTTCCATCTATCAACAGTCTTAATAGTTTAAACAGGCTTTACTCTAGCATAGCAGACTCACTGAAAGACAAACACTCAGTATGCAGATGCTGAAGAAATATTGCTATTCAGAAATGGAAAGTTGAACTGGATTATTCTCTCTTGTCATTTATCGCAGAAGCTTTTCATTGACAATATAGAGATAAAATCTAAGTATGAGGCAGATGAAGTGATACTGTAAAATCAAGATGTTTTGAAACATTTTATTCCCGTTTAACAGTGTAAACGTTAGGTTAATGAAGTCAACACGGCAATAGAAAAGAAATCGGGTGCCATCACAAGCCAAATAGTTCTCTGTATTTACATAGTTGATGAAATGTATAACTCTGTTCCTTTCTCTGCCTTATAACTTTTCCCAAGTAAATAATTGTGTTTGCACCCGAAAAACGTTTCGATTAGAAACTAATGTTTTCAATTTCTGCCACATGTCTCCTGGGGTTCAATGTAAGCATATTATGAACGGCAAATACTAATTTTCTTACATATGCTCTAATATATAAATATGCATATTGAGCATAAACACAGATATTAAATCTGTTGGAACCACGAGCAAACCCGCATTGCCCCCCAGAGCAGAAGCCATGGATATTCTTTCTTATTTTGTATATTTTACTCTCAGTTATTTCCAGTATGGAAGTTCATGCACACGTAAGTACGACTGTTTTTATAACGAATATGGATTTGTTAACATTTTTAAGATCCTGGTTTTATGTTATAACGTCAGAAAGGGAATGTCTAGATATTATTCCTTTGGAGCAAGAAGAGTTGAATGTGACGTTACCCGTTCTATTTCTTACGGGGTTTGCATTTTTCAGCTTATTCGTTTTTCTAGCGTTTCTAGTCATTTGGCTTACTTCAATGCCCGTAATAGAATTTTAATTACTAAACATTTCCAACAGGGCTATCGGTATCATAAACTATAAAAGCTCTCTTTGACCGCCAGCCAGTATTAAGGCCCTCCCAGGGGTTTTGGGGAGCTGGGGAGAATGGCCATTTATTTTCAGGGAGCTGGGGAGTAATAGCAATTATTTTCAGGGAGCTAGGGAGCAAGCTCTTAATTTTTGTGGAGCTGGGGAGCAGTCAGAATGTGATTTTCTAAATTGTTTTTGGCTTCTGGGGGCGCAGCTCCCCAGCACCCCCCCCCCCCCGCATTTATAGGTATAAACAATATCATTTGAGCCTTTCTATTTAAGCCAAAATGACTTCTGACGGGCATTCAGACTTGCAGTTGCTGGCATTTCGGGTTCAATTCTGGCTAGAAGCGGAAATGTCTTCCAAACAATTTTAGGGAGCAGGCTTGAATATTCTAGGGAGGTAGGGAGCAAATGAGCAAAATATTTTTAGGGAGCACAAGAAAATATTTTAAGGGAGCTGGGGAGCTTTGGGCATAATTTTCAGGGAACAAGGGAGCACTGACCGCCCACCCCCAGGAGGACCTAAGTCATGTGGTTTAGTGATACAGAGTTAATTTCGGAAAAAAAGATACGTCACGCTCATTCGGAACATACCAGGAGAGTTCGTACTGCAATGATTCGTTCTAAACTTTTTATACCTTAGCTTACGTCATAAAATACATACAATTTCGCCTGCTTTTTTGCCTCGATTCAATTATTTTTATCCAAGGCCGACAGCAGGTAAATGTATACAATCGCCCGGTAACGTATTGTTTTGCCTGAAACTATGTTATCAACAAAGAACAAGGTACTGATCAGACTGCGCAAAAATGCAGTCTGATAGGTACCTTTTTATTGGTCGCATATTGCATAAAGCAGCATTCTCCTATGACGTGACATGCCTACAGTGTTGAAGCTCTGTATGCCAGGCTAGTAAAAATCAGGTACCAAGCAGGCGTATAGCTAAGCAACTGACAAGACAATCTAACACACATGAACGTTTTGGCATAACTATCAATGCTTTGACTAGCATGCATTTGAAGCTAATATTGATCTTGTATTCTCACAATTCTGCATATTTTTTTCTTCTTTTTTTGAAAATGTATTACGTACTTGTAGTAAACAGTAGCTAAGCTTGATCAAAATTTATCATATACTTGTAGTAAACAATAGATCTAGTTGAGTTTTTTTTTTTTTTTTTTTTTCAGATTTTATTTCATTTTCATGGGTTCCGTGCTTTGTTGTTCCCAAATGGTGTAACGCAAGTTATTATCTCAAACAATAGCAGCATGCATTTTCTTCTCTGAATGTCAACATTTTGTTCTAGTCACTGCCACTGATGCTGCTAAAACCAAAAATATACTTCAGTAAATTTTTTCTTCTTCCTTTGATGCCAGGTTCAGGTGTGCCAAGATTCCATAGACAGGGGTTGGATACAGTCTTTCCGAAAATTTTGATTCAAACTAAATGTGACTCAGCAGTTGTAAAGAAAAGACTGGAAATAGGTCCATAGAGTAATTTTCCTTGAGACATACTCGACGGCCAAACCGTTGGAAAAATGTTGTTGTTGTAAGAACAAGATTGCTTGGGATAATGACTCAGTATGACCCGATCAAGATGTTTGACCTATAATAACAATAGGTCAAAGTGGCCTATATTTCATGCTCCAGTGATTTTGTCTTATATCTCGAAGACTATTTGATGTACGAACATGATTGCTTTGAATAATGAATCGGTATGACCCACAGTTTGATCTCAAACTAACAGTAGGTCACATTGCCCTTTATTTCTTGGTCAAGTGAGTTTGCCATATATCTTGAAGGCAATTTCTGAAGCACACTTATGATTGCTTCAGATAATAACTCAGTACGAAAAATATTTGATTTGAATCTAAGAGTAGGTAACAGTGACCTCTTTTCATTGTCCGGTGATTTACCTAAAATCTTGAATACTGTTTGAAAATTGTATATGATAGCTAGGGATAATGACTTAGTATGGCCCAGAAGTTGACCTCAAATTAACAGTATGGCACACTGACCTATATTTCATGGTCCAGCAATTTTTGCCTTATGTCTTGAAGACTCTTTGCTGCACGAGCATCATAGCTTGGGATAATGACTCGGTATGTCCCAAAGTTTGACTTCAAACAAACAATAGTCCACACTGACCTATATTTTATGGCCAAGGGGTTTGTCTTTTGTTCTTGAAGGCTATTAGACGTTTGAATATGATAGCATGCGATAATAATTCAATATGACTTGATGTTTGGCCTCAAACTAACAGTAGGTCGCAATGTCATATATTTCATAGTCCAGTTATTTTGCATCATATTTCTAACACTTTAATATCGATTCTGCATGGGTTTTTTTTTTCTTTTTTTGAAAATGTATAACGTACTTGTAGTAAACAGCAGCTAAGCTTGATCAAAATCTATCACATACTTGTAGCAAACAATAGATCTAGTTATGTTTTTTCTCAAATTTTATTTCATTTTGAAATACTAGTAATTTTTAGCATCATCTTTCAGTATTTGAATTTATAACACTCTCTTATGTTGCCTTTTTACTTCACCTATACAAATGTACAGAGAAATATTTACACTCGTCGACGATTTCCTTAGATGAACTTTTATTTGGCTGACGATGTTCATACATCCATGAACAGCACTCATTCATGCAATGTATCGTAAGCGACGTCGCGGATAATTCAAATAGTTGCTTGGCCGACGTTACGTTTGATAAACGTCATGTCATAAATAAGATAAGTTAAGATAAGATATTTATTAGCCAATTATGGACCATTTTCATTGTATAGAATTAACTATAAATTGCATGAACATACATATGACAGTAACAAATATTTTGTTAATTTTGTATAAAACATGTAAGCACACAATAACAAATTATAGACTTAACCAATACACGTTACCACTCACACATTATAATCACAGGACATCTGCACAATAACGCTCAGTCCAGTATGAAAATAACGTCATTGAAACATACGTCGATGCTTATTTTAAAATGCAGCACAGCTGTCCATGATAAGCAGTTCATCAAAAGTACCCCTTTCATGAAATCCATTAGACAAGTTCAAAAACTGCAACATATACTTTGCTCGGCAAGGTTCGCAAAATACAAATTGTTGAACTCGTCCAATATGAAATCACAAAATGTTGAGCCAATAAAAGGTTCCCACCATAGACAGATGGTATGCGACAAATGAGAATATATAGATGTCCAATAAACCAAACATTCCATAACACAGTAACTATCGTACATTGCGCAAGCTAAAACATTTATAGACAAAATCAGCTAGTTTTTGTATAATATCAGTATCTTCGCATGTCATCAGCCAGATTAGTTTTGCAGAATCATCGAGAGTGTTGAAAGATGGAACTAAATATATTATGTATTTGATAAACATATATCTTTCGGAATCGTAGAAGGGACAACTGCATAGGAAGTGTTTCTCACCCTAAACTTGATTTAAACTGCAACATTTACAAATTCTTTCTGAAAATGGTTTCTTTATATATCTTCCAGATTCACTTTCGAGCTTGTGAGAACTAATTCTCAGCGAAGTCAAACATTTTCGCATGCTTGCATCAGTAACTGTATTTAAATAGTGTTCTCTTTGAAAGGAAGACTTAAATAAATACAGTGTTCTCAATTTACCCTGATTTTGCACAGCCTCCTTATGAAAATTTAAGAACCAACTATTTTTATATCTATTCTTCAGATTATTTTTAACTTGATCAAGATTGTAGTCTTCCAAATTTACTTCACTTAAAATAAGTTTTACACCACTATACCAAGACTTAAATCCTTTATTGTGTAAATCTATACTAGTTTGTAGTGTTTGACCAAGTAATGTATCCGAATTCGTTTGCAACAGGCGAGAATAATACTTGGTAATATTTTCACAAATGTCATTATATAAAGGAAAGCGTCCTAATTCACCGACAGACGCAAAGTTAGATGCTTTAGCATGTACCCCTAGTATGTATTTACAATATTTCAGATGTAATTTCTCGGCATGTAGATCTTTGTAAAGATTTTCGAGTGTTTGGTCGGAGGTGCGAAATTTTTTAGCGTTTGAGGCCCAAATTTCACATCCATAAGTAAGAATAGGTTTTATGGTGTGATCAAATATATGCAGAGCTACATTGACGTTTGGATAATCTGTACCAAATATACTTTTAAGTTTGAAAACTCCTTTTAGCGCCTTTTTACACAGTTCTGATGAAGCTGACGAGAATGTTCCAGACGCACAGAATGTTACACCTAAATATTTATACTCTTTGACACAATCTAATTTGCTACCTTTATATGTAAAACTAGTATTATATATTTTTCCCGCTTTATTGAAAATCAGAACTTTTGATTTGTACAAATTAACCTCACGACACCATTCATCACAGTACTGTTCCAGTTTTGTAATACACCTCTGTGAACCTGCTTCTGTTCTTGATAACAAAATAACATCATCAGCATATAACAAACAATTCAAATGGTACGTACCAACATCAACGCCACAACAGTCATTGTCAAACACGTCGGGTAAATCATTTATAAATATCTTGAATAACTCAGGACTTAGGGTACCCCCTTGTCGGACTCCAATAGTTGAAGCAAACGGTTGAGTAAACCCTGCTTTCATTTTGACATTTAGAAAATTGTTAACATACATATCTTTGATAACACTAAAGAAGTTTCCAGAAATGCCAGTTTTCCGCAGCTTGTATAACAAAATAGGATGGATAACTCTATCGAAAGCCTTACGAAAATCAATGAAGCAAGCATACAATTTAGCATTTCTGTCTTTCGTATATTTTTCTATTAGCGTTCTTAATACAAACATATGATCGGACGTACGCGCTTTCTTATGAATCCTATCTGTACAGGATTAATAACCGTATGACGTTCCAGAAATTCGTCCAATCTTCTTGTTCGTATGGTATTGAATAATTTTGCTGTACATGAAATTATTGAAATACCCCTATAATTATTAGGATTATCTGAAGATCCCCCTTTATGAATAGGAGTGATGTGCGCGTTTTTCTAACAACTAGGATACGTGCCTGTAGAAAGTATGTTATTAAACAGGTTAAGGAGACATGGTTGCAGTACACTAAAACTGCATTTCAGCATTTCGTTTGATATTGCGTCGAAACCAACGGCTTTATTGTTTTTCAATGAAAATACGGCATCGTATGATTCTTTCGTTGTTATTTTGAAGTCAATTTCGCAAAATTCATTGATATTGTCTTGTGCCAAAAGATTGGAGATCTCCTGAACCCTAGCAATAACATCTCATTTACACCATTTAAATTTGAAAAATGATCCACCCATTCACCAGCCGTAATATGCGTTTCTGAATTAGACGATTCATCACTTTTCAAACCCTTTAAAAGTTTCCAGTATGCCTTTGGGTCATTTTCATGTAAATGTTCTAGTTTGCCAATAAGGTCAGTTTTATATGATTTTCGTTTACGCTTGCAAGCTTTAACGTATATTTTTCTAAATTTATAAAAGGAGCCGCGAATATGTGGATCGTTTGGAAATTGGGCATACAAATAGCCTTTTTGATCGAGCATTCTGCGCATTTTGTATAACTCTGAACCAAACCATTTTTTAGACATTTGACGTTTTGACTTTGTTTTTGATTTCTTTTTAAACGAGATGTCAGCCGCAGTGACTATAGCATCATTGAGTTTGCTGACCATGTGGTCAACAGACGAGCTATGCGCTAAATTTTCAAAGTCTTCAATCTTCTGCTTCACTATATTTGAACAGAGAGCATCTTTGAAATTTTCTGCAGAGATGCTTGACCATTTATA
Organism: Ctena decussata; assembly: GCA_963989385.1. Classification (NCBI taxonomy): domain Eukaryota; kingdom Metazoa; phylum Mollusca; class Bivalvia; order Lucinida; family Lucinidae; genus Ctena; species Ctena decussata. Next base: position 48,519,987 of record OZ022504.1, read on the forward strand.
CTGAGGCGAAAACGAAATAAGATTGTCAACAATATGCTCCGAGGAGTAATTTGCAATAATTTTGCAGCTAAGTTTAGAATGGTCAGATGATCTAGGAATATTAAGGGCCACATTAAAGTATAATATTTGCGATAACAAATTTTCAGAAACAAGCATATAGTCTACAACACTATTACCATTATATTTATATGACGTAAACATGCCTTGTGAGTCGCCAAATGATCGTCCATTAAGAATGCGCAATTGACTTTCAAGGCATAAATCTAAGAGTTCTCTCCCCCTCGCATCAATTACATGGTCTTGACTCACACGTCAGTTTATGTCTACATCCTCTAAATAACGAGTAGAAACCGGAACATGTACATCATTATCATTGACAATAAAATCAGGTATCTTACTGCCTGTTCTTGCATTAAAGTCGCCACAGAGTAATATATTGCCATCAGAGCTATATCGAGACACATCTGAACCTACTGACGCAATAATATCAACATCAGAACTATTGTTGTAAGTAGAATTGCGTGGTGAATAATAAATAAAACACACAAAGATATTCTTAGTAAGACCAAAAAAAGTCTTTATCAAGTTTTATCCACTGGTACTCAGACGAAGTCGATGGCAAAAAATTTACACCAGGTTTAATGTTTCGCTTAATCAGAATTGCAATACCACCGTATACGGGTCCCTTATCGACAGTTTTTCTTTGAACAACATGCGTACTATAGCCATCAAAACTTACGTGTTCCATTTTGCATTTGATTTCTGACAAGTGACGGTTGTTGAACGTCATTACCAAAACCGTTGGTTAATAACTATTCTTCGTCATTTCCTTGGCGTTAAATTTGTCAGAACTTCATGAATAAGTAACAAAACTGATGTGAAAACATAGCATAAATATCAACGATAAATTTCATTTTTCGGAAGTTCATGGAAGTATGAACGCAATGGGTTCGTGCTTTGTTGTTCCCAAATGGTGTAAAGCAAGTTATTATTTCAAACAATAGCAGCATGCATTTTCTTCTCTGAGTGTCAAAATTTTGTTCTAGTCAGTGCCACTGATGCTGCTAAAACCAAAATTATACTTCAGTAAATATATTTTTTTCTCCTTTTAATGCCAGGTTCAGGTGTGCCAGGATTCCATAGACAGGGCTTGGATACAGTCTTTCCGAAAATTTTGATTCAAACTAAATGTGACTCAGCAGTTGTAAAGAAAAGACTGGAAATAGGTCCATATAGTAATTTTCCTTGAGACATGCCCAACGGTCAAAACGTTGCTGTTGTGTGTGTGTCTCTCTCTGTGTTTAAATGTTTCCTCGATTTGTATTTCAAAATTAATTCTACACTTGTTTTACCCCACATCTGTAGATAATGCTACCATTCAAAAAGTTAAGAAATCAAACACGTTACTATATAAAAGTTACCAACAGGTAGTGCACTAGCAATTGGGCTCACTTGAATTACAACTCATGAAAATTTCACTGCCTTAGCTGGGTAAGCATTCCTTTAAAACGGAAATTTTATTCGAAATCACTTTAATGCTATGAATTGATTTCCAAATTCAATGTCAGACTGACATTGCAGCCGCAAGGCCTATCGGAAACAGAATTTATTTGTGACTTTGTCCGTAAATTGAAAAAAAAAGTTAAAAGTAGGACTCAGTCTGATTTTTCTGATTATTACAGAAAGAAAAAAGTTTTTAGCGAATTGGCTATAACATAAATGTTATGCTACAATCTGAATGTTTAGTGGTTAACCCAGGTATGCTTCATAGCTTTGTTTCCCTCTGTATTTCCACATCGCCGGGTCTGGCACCAGACTCGATGATGGATCCAACATAAAACTGTTAAATTCAGTTAGTCGAAGCTGGAGCTTGCCTTGTCAGTTGCTATTCCGGGTTCAAATGGTGGTTTGCTGTTTATCCAGTGTTTGACACCCAAAGGATCTCTAAGTGTCGCAATACACGGGTTTCCGTAGTGTCCTCATCTTTTATTAATCGTAAGTGTATCCGTAATTGTTTTTCGTTCCTATGATAATTCACTGGTTGGTTTGGACACCTTCTAGTGGATCAAACAACGTACTAAATGTTTCATACCACTGCAGAAGCCATGGGCTAGCGTTTGGATCAATAAAACTAGTTTAAGCCCCCTCCCCCAACCCCCTGCTCCGCGCTCCAGTAATATATTACTGATTGCTCACAGGTAATATTTCTGTTGTGGTTTCTAAATGTTGTGTGTTCTTATTGCCGCTTGTCTGTGGTTTTCAAACAATATGGTCACGTATGTAGCTGCCAACTTTGCTTTCTGTTTTATTTTGCTATTGTAAAAATTAGCGTAAAAGGTAAAACTAGATGTTACTGTTGTTTTCAACTGTGATAGCTAAATGAGTACATGTCAGGGAAAGAGTTGATCATTCGCTTGACCGTGCTTGTTCTTCGTGAACTGTTGTCAATTAAAGTGTATATTTCTTTCCCTTTTGTTTTTGAGGACGGAATACTGGATCGTATTGTATTCTTTCCTTATCATCGCCAATCTTTTTACTCTTCAGTGGAACCCTAGGGGACACTGATAAAGATCAATCATTTCGGCTTACACTAAAATTAAAGAATATTGTTCGATAGACTCTAGTGTAATTATGTTTCACTCCTCAACCTCTGGTATAATATTTTGCGCACATGTATTCAGTTTATGCACAGATACCTAGGCAAACCAAGCAAAAATCGTGTTCAATTTTAGCAACCTAATTTCCAAATTGCAACAAACATGACTAAACATGTATTGTAACATTAGAACACACATTTACGTTTTATTTATTGCAAAAAAAACATACATTTATATAAATATTCATATGTGTAGATGTCTACGGATTGGATTTAGACAAGGCCTATATGAATCCTCTCTCATACGTGTAATTTTTTACAAATTAAATGGAATGAGTTATTTTCACTAAAGTAAAGTTGATGTATTTGTTCATGTTTCCCGCATCCAGACGCAATATGTAATGCTAATGGTGTAAGTGAGAGTACAATGTTAGTATCTTTATTAGCAAACTTTTTTTATAATATATGCATGATAATGAGCGCTACTAAAGGTAAATTTTTTCTGCCAAACTTATGATTTGTGACGGTCACTGAAGAAGGAGAATTTAAGAAAATATATAAAAACGCGGGAAGCGCGGTGTCCCGCCAAAAATGAAAATTGGATACGCCAAGCAATCATATCTAATTAGGGTAAAGTTATATTATGAATAATTTTAAGGCATTTCTTTAAAACTTCGGACTGTGATTGGCTGAAAAGAACCCACGTGCACGAGTTAGAGTTTAATGCTGTGGTATTCATAAAATTCAAAACATACTTGAAGAAACGTCTTTAATTGCCATGTGGGATTGAATCAATTTATTACTACAAAATGCTTGTGAATATTCAAGTTTGGAATGCACTGATATATCGTCTCTGGCTCCGTAGCAAAGATGTTTTCGCTGAAGATATTTTGCACAAGTCTTAATTATTTTGCATACAACTAACTAATTTTAGTGTTTTTGATTATTTCTATAATAAAATACGAGGGAGTATGCTTTTAAGTAGCATTCCGTGTAATGCTCAGGCAGCTGTGGTGAAAACCGTGGAAAGTGACATCTCTCAGATTTGACTCATTTTCCATGTACGGTTGCCTTTTGATGAAAAAGTAACTCAAGCAAAATATTTCCGGTTTCTGTCGAACCGTTGCCATGGTAACCAAGGTAAAACATTTTTCACAAAAATCCCAATTAAAATTAAGAAATAACAGTATGCTGTTTTTCTGGTTTCGTACCAGATATTGTCAGGGTCATTGACGAGGCTTTATTAGCCGAAACTACGTAGTCTGGCCCATGTTCCTATTTCTGTATGTATTCTCTGCTCTTGAAGGAACTTTTTAAGATTTTGATTTTATTGCTTGAACAAGAAATATCTTTTAAAAAAAGATATTAGACGAAGTGAAAGAAGACATGTCTGAAACAAATAATATTTTTTTTATTTCCTATTTGGAATTTCAGAATTTCCCCATATATGTCTTCTACATCTCCCTAATTGTAATTTTCAGATCTCCCTACCAAAATACAAGAATTCCCTTCTTTGTTTAATCATTCTCCCTATTGGGGAAAAAAGTAGAGGAAAATCTCCCTATTTGTCTTCTCAGCTGTATCACATGTCTGATTTCTCAAAATCACAGAAATCTGAATAAGCATTGTTTCTGATGACTGACCTTTTGCGGAAAGTTACCCTTTCGCTATTGTATTGCTTTGACAGATGTAAAAATGCAGTAAAAATGCTAAAATCATTTTAAAGATATCTTGACAAAAATATCGAACCAACCATGTTTGATTCAGTCTAACGAATCAAATACAAGGACACAGGTTAAAATTTAAATACATGTATTATCTTGATGCATCAGATATTTACAGAGTACAAGTAATTCTTTTGAATATGAAGTGTTCTGGACTAGACAATTCCTTTAAATGGTGAAGAAGTCTGGACAAGACCATTGTTAAAAAATGTGAAGAAGTTAGAATTTATTTCATTTTTCAATCTAACTTGGGGGCCATCCTGTCTGTGTGGTTATAAGGCCGCTTTAGCTCTTTAAATAATCCTGACTGGTCATGAAAGCCCATATAAAAAGTTATTCTATATACCATATTCAATAACCAGTTACACTTTGCAAATGGTTTGTCAAGCGGCAGACATACATGAAATATAAGCCATAGCTGAAACATGTAGAGTTACACTGACATACTGAGGATCACATTCATTGGTGTAGTACTTACAGTGGGCGGGATAGTTAGACCCCAAAGAATATGCAGTCCTTTCTGAGGGCTATCTACTGGAATTATTTATGACTATTTAAATGCGATTGTTAAGCACTATCATGCATTATACTTGTGCAGTTCTTATATGTTGAGAAATTATGAAGCTTTCAAAATTTTTGAATATAATAAATATCACGGCCAATTATTCAGTAAACATCGCTCAAATACACAGACATCTAATTTTATAGATTGTGATAAAATTGATTTCATATGTACATTTATAAGGTTAAGGTATAGACAATCTTTAGAGTAAGTCATATATTTTGTATAAACAGACACTGGCTTGAAAATATGCCAAAAAGTAGATTTTTATCAAAGAATTACATGATATTATTATTGAATAGCAGTGTCCTTATGTTGGGGTTATCCACTATGGCGAGAACCCAAACTGGTCCGTAAATTATTGACATTCTTCGGTACATTCCGAAATGCTTCCCATGATACGGTACTGTATTTTACCCGGTTCAGTACAGCCGGGTGCGTAAATTTACCGGAACGGACCGGAATGGACTGAATTACCGGAACGGACACCGGAACGGACCAGTTTTCCCCTACCTTCAGTAGATATTTGTAATATTTTTTATCAAATAACTCTTATTTAATATTAATACATATTCTGTATGCCATCTAGCGCAAATCAATTAGAGATACTAGTCAAAATACTCTTTGAGTATTTTGCGCCATGTGTAGGCATCCTAATACCCCACGCATAAGCGTTTCATCTTAAAATCATATAATCTTATACAAAAATCTGGTTATCTTTCTTCCAAGACTTGGAGCGAATGAAAAACACAAAAATTCCCGAATTTTTATTCCATAGTATCATGACAAACATTTCAGCCATAGAAAATATGTAGAGCTATATGTATCAAGTCGGTGAATGAAATCAGGGGTTGCAAGTTAAGATAATACATGTTAGTCATAGGTAGGGCCTTGAATTAATCTGCGCTTGTAGATTGTATCAAAATATCTCAAACATCGGCTGGAAATATGAATAATAAGGGTCCGTTCCGGTCCGATCCGGTAATAAGGTCCGTTCCGGTAAATTTACGCACCGAGTACAGCCTTTTTTACTGCGAAAGACTTTTCGCACCATAGAATCATTTTTTTCTCAAGCCATCCGCATTTGCGTTTCTCGCGTTCTGCTTAACTCTATCAATCATTACAGCGTTAAAGTGAAAAACATATTTAAAACTAAATGCAAAGTGCAAATAATAACATTTTTAATGTAACTAAATCTTCTGACAGGTGAATAACAATTCCATGACATATGCTCTCTTCCATACAAAGATCAAGTAAAGTTTTGGCGCCAACGATGATTTTATTAGACTTCGTCTAAAAATGGCTTTTTTTGGTCATATTTAAGCAACTGTCTACTCCTTAACGTCCCATACTTAAAATAATGCTTTGTCTCATGTAAATATTTGATGTATGGAGTGAAAATTATAATTAAAATAAAGGTCAGCCATCAATCTCTTTGAGTGTACTAAGTGTTTGGATTGTGGTGGGGTTAGCACTTTTTCAAAAATCACAAAAAGTGAAGTTTTTAAACGAAATTATCTTCCGTCAGCAATACAACACAGCAAAACGGCAGCTGTACGCATAATGTCAGTTGTCAGCACAAATTAGGACCATATTCAGATATCTGTGTTTTGGGTTAATGTTCAAAGATAAATCCCCCTGAATTTTACTATCATAACAAATAAATGAAAAACTTCCTTATTTTATTAACCTTAGGTGATTCATAGGTAATTTATATGATGAATGTGTAAAAATGCATATAAACATTTATTACTGCATGTTTCAGAATAACTACTCTTTGGGAACTTCAGAGATAAATGAAAAGGATCTGAAATGGGGTCTAATTACCCCACCCACTTTCTTACACTGGAATATAATTGAAAAGCCTTCTTCATAAAAATGATATGTTTTAATTTCTGATGAAATTTTATGCATAAAACACTTTAACGTGGATGTGGGTTTAAGCATTAGTACACAGTTTGTACAGTGCAAATTCCGTTACCATGGTAACCATGGAATACACATGCATTATACCTCTTAAGCATGATACAATGATCCTTTAACCTATCAATTTTGATACAAACTAGATGTCAATTTTCATCATTTAGTAGTCTGACTTCAGACACTTTACAACCAATAATTTACTTAAATAGGATCTTATAAAAATCGAAGCTGTATTGCCTCAGAGAACTAAGTTTAATTCAAAAAGATTATGGATATCAGTTTAAGAGGCATTGACAGTTTTATCTGTGCAAACTAAAGCAGATAAAATAACGCATTTATTCATTTCCTAAAGTACAAATAAGCAAAAACATATCTGGAGAATATGTTTACCTGTGTTTATCAATGTTTAAGACATGTATAAGTGCAACGGGGTCTAAATACCCCACCCACTTACTCAAATACTTTAAAATTTGAAATATGAATATTTAGATTAACATACAAAGTACTGTCATTAATTATGAGTCACTTCTTTACCATATGACATTTGCTTTTGTTTAACACACCCGAACATTTTATATGCATAGACAAATTTTGGTTAAGCATTTTGCTTGTTGTCCGGCCATAACCATTCATAAAACATCTTCTTGTGGGAAATTCTCTGTCTGGCCAAATTAAGTCGTTACAACGTAAACGGTATATTTTGTAGTAGACCACTAAAGAAACATGTTTGTGCCGTTTGCAAAAACGGGACATATTATGCTATGGCGCTGCCGTCCGTCCTTGACTTTTCGTTTCTGGATAACTCCTTTTACAGTTTAATCCGATTTAGCTGAAACTTTGTATATAGTAAGACTATGTAAAGGAGCAGCGTATATTGGTTCGAGGTTATGCTACAATGGTTTACAGCAGAGTTACAGCTCTTTACTTGGATTTTTAGCATGTTCCTTTCCGGATAACTTCTCTTAAAGTTTTTAACCAATATCAAGTTTAAATTTTGTAAATAATCAAGCTATGATAGTAGCGCATGTTGTTTGGAGGTTACACACCGATGATTTTTAGCAGAGTTACACCCTTTTGAAAAAAACGGACTATGGCAGTTTATAAGGTTATTGTTGTGCATTCCATTACTAGGCTACTCTTCGGAATAGAATAATGAAGCTTGGGTATAGACAGTGTGTCTCACACAAGAATTGTTGCTCCCCTTTACTTACTTTCGGAGTTACACCTCTTCGATTATTTTTAGACTATTTTCATACTCCCCATAACTAAGAAACCCTTAGGTAGTTATAATGAAACTTGCCAGCAATGTATGTGAGATTAAGACAATGTCACATGTAACATAGGTTGCTTTGCCTTACTTATTCTTGGAATACGTGCCTGTGACTAAATTCTAAGGCTGTTCTCTTGCAAGCCATAACAAGGTAACTGTATGGAATGTCTTGAAAGTTTATAGAAACGTGCATTAGGTTAAATTGGTGTGTCACATATATATTAATGCTTTCCCTTCCTAATTTTTGGGGTTATATCCCTTTGCCTGGTTTTAAGGCTTTTCTCGTGGGCACCATAAATACGTAAGCTTTTGCTACGTCTTGTGAAACTTGAGTGAAATAATAGGTTAAGAGGGCATGTCAAGTTTAAGAACATTTGCTCCTCATTCCTTATTTTTGGAGTAACATCATTTTGATCAACTGTGAAAATAGCATCGCCGTGCGGAAGTCTTCCTAGTAGAATCCAGCGGCCTGTATGGAGCTCCAACTTGAGTTCAACAGTAATATGCTACCGGAAAGACTCAAGCAAGCCTTGCTTGCTCAGCTTGGTACACCATCTAGATTTCAGGGATCAATGTAGGTAGGGATAGGCCAAATCATCAGGAACCTTTGAGTTTGGTTATTTATTTATTTATTTATCTATTTATTTATTTATATTGTGTTTGGTGCAGATCCTGTCGGCGTCTGCGTAGCTTCTTGCCTGCATTATATCTCCTGAAGGGATAAGTGGGTTTTGAACAAACCTGCATAGATATATTACTGGGTAAGGGGGAAATCTGATTAGATTTGGTGACCTTGACCCTTTTGTAAGGTCACAGGGGGTCAAAGAATGTTGAAAATGGCATGTCTGCACTTCTCCTGAATGGCTGGATGGATTTAAACAAAATTTGCATAATTATATCACTGGGAAATGCAAAAGAACGGATTAGGTTTTAGTGACCTTGATTTCATTTTCAAGGTCACAAGAGGTATAAGAGTGTTGAAAATGCCTTGTCTGCCCTTTGTCTTCTGAATGTATCAACGGATTTAAACCAAACTTTCACAGATATTTCACTGAGAGATGCAAAAGAACTGATTATATTTTAGTGACCATGACCCTATTTTCAAGGTCACAGGAAGTCAAAGAATGTTAAAAGTGGTTGTTTGCCCATATCATGAATGGGTGGGTGGAGGTGGATTTTAACCTAACTCGCACCATATATCACTGGGAGATGGAAAAGAACTGATTAAATTTTGGTGACCTAAACCTCATTTTCATTTTCAAGGTCACAAGAGGTCAAAGGATGTTGAAAAATGGCTCGTCTGCAACATACCTCCAGAAGGGATTTATGTATTATGACCAAATATAGACAAGTGTATAAACCTGAGATGGATTATTTTTTTTTAATTTTGGTGACCCTGGCCCTGTTTTTCAAGGTTACAGGAGGTCTTAACATGTCAATATTTAGAAAAAATGATACTGCTGGGAAAGCACAGGTGGGTACATCTGTTTTTATCAAAAACATTTCTAGTATCTGATGCAGTGATCAAGTCAGTGACTTGCTGGAAGGAAATAAGACGTTCTCACCTACGCTAGATCCCAACCGTAGAGGTGAGTTAGAAGAAGTCAACGGTCAATGCGGAAGAAATCTTAAGTCTACGGCCATAACTTCATGAACAAAGCGAACCATTTAGTTACGATGGATTCGGCTGTGGTCAACATAAACAGGCTGGAGAGGGAAAGGCTCCGTGAGGCTGAATTTTACCCAAGATACACCATGGGCTGACGTAACTTTGAACTCGTCCTATAGTACGTACAGTTGCAAATGAACACCAGCCGTACGGACTAAAGTAATATCACGTGACCGTGCTAAAGTTACCATGCATCGAGCCGTGGAAACTGAAGCTTTAGCTGGTTTAAAGCTTTTCATCGAAGTGTGTAATGGCCGGCAACCAGAATTGAATCTGCCTGGTCAGTTCTTTATAAGGGGTGGGAACAACTACCATATAAGCTGACGTTCCAAGTAAAGTTCTCCATGATGGTAATGACAAACAGTGCCAATGACATCCAGAGAGAGATCAAGGTAAAAGGACAGAAGCTTGGAATGGTAAAACGCTTCTAATGCCTTGGAGCAATGTCCAAGATGATCGCTGGGATCAAAAGTGAAACTTATTTGCTCCCTTGTCATATCCATATTTTTGTATGTTTTGAGTCATGGACCTTGACAGCAGAGTTAGTGAAAAAAATGCGGGTCTTTGGGATAAGAAGCTGCCGAAGGTTACTGAACATCACATATAAGGACCATTCTTAAAATGATCCAAGCATCCATTTAAGAATATGATGAACTCCTGACTATTGTCAAGAAACGGAAACTGAGGTGACATTGCCACATCTGAATGTCTTCTGGCTTAGCAAAGACAATTCTACAGGGCACAATGAAAGAAAATAGGAGAAGAGGTATACTGAGAAAGAGATGGGAAGACAATATTTAGGAGTGTTCAGAGATGGACTTTGCTAGCACAACTAGGCAGGACTAGGTGGAAGGGAATTGTTGTCATGTCATTTAAGGTGCCCCCAACGGCCAACCCTGCCCCCACCCATTACCCGCGCAACCATGCCACCACTTCATATACGTACTATATGTAAAATTTATATGTAAAGTATGGCAAGAAACAGCTTCACAGCTTCAGAGAAGATATCATTTGAATATGTTGATGATAGTCGGACGGATCAACAACGGATGACTTCCTTTCTTATAAGCTCACCTATGAACCTTCTAGTCATTAAAATTGTTCTTTGGGACCAACAAGCAAATACCCTCGAAACTTGGTGAACAACACTTTAAGTTTAACTATAAACCCCTTCTGTTCAGGAACAAACAGACTGTTTCAGTGTTGTCCGGCAGATTTAACCTGATCTTCATCAAACTTGAAAGTAAGCAGGACACCATAAAACCTCAGACAGATCCGTCCAGACCAGATTTTTCATTTTGTAGTTAGTTGACCATGAGTGCAAATATGTATTTGTGAATAAGGCATAGCCTGATAAGCTTTAAGATACAAGTCCTTAACACGGACAAACTATGTAATTTAATTTTGGTGGTGCTCCTTGGGTGATTTAGTTTCTAATTTCCATTGTTCAGCCGTTTTCTTATAGTCTTTGGCTATTTACATTGTGGCAAACTGCTGGGAAAGAGCTGACACTTTGTTTTTTGTTTTTTTTGTGGTTGGAGGGGGGGGGAGGGAGGACAGAGCTGGGACTTAATTATTTTTGTTCCTTTCCAGCCTTGTTGTTAACTGAAGATGAGATATTTTATGATAGTGGCTTAAAAGCATTAAAAAGCTTAAAAGCATTGCCGTTTCATTTCGTAAAAATACTGCCATTTTTTTCTATCGATAGGGACATATCTCAAAGGATATCTCATTCATCTTTGATTTGATTGTCGCCATTCGTTTAGATGAACAAAACATGCATCAAGTCTACAACAACTTACATTACTCCAACACAGAGTTATTTGCCTTGATAACAAAAAACGACCATATTTGACTTTGTCAAAAGCTTCAGCTGTTCAGCAAAATGAAACTAAACTTTTTGGGTGTGTGTTTTCTCAAAATCACAGAAATCTGAATAAGCATTGTTTCTGATGACTGACCTTTTGCGGAAACTTACCCTTTCGCTATTGTATTGCTTTGACAGATGTAAAAATGCAGTAAAAATGCTAAAATCATTTTAAAGATATCTTGACAAAAATATCGAACCAACCATGTTTGATTCAGTCTAACGAATCAAACACAAGGACACAGGTTAAAATTTAAATACATGTATTATCTTGATGCATCGGATATTTACAGAGTACAAGTAATTCTTTTGAATATGAAGTGTTCTGGACCAGACAATTCCTTTAAATGGTGAAGAAGTCTGGACAAGACCATTGTTCAAAAATGTGAAGAAGTTAGAATTTATTTCATTTTTCAATCTAACTTGGGGGCCATCCTGTCTGTTTGGTTATAAGGCCGCTTTAGCTCTTTAAACAATCCTGACTGGTCATGAAAGCCCATATAAAAAGTTATTCTATATACCATATTCAATAACCAGTTACACTTTGCCAATGGTTTGTCAAGCGGCAGACATACATGAAATATAAGCCATAGCTGAAACATGTAGAGTTACACTGACTAACTGAGGATCACATTCATTGGTGAAGTACTTACAGTGAGCGGGATAGTTAGACCCCAAAGAATATGCAGTCCTTTCTGAGGGCTATCTACTGGAATTATTTATGACTATTTAAATGCGATTGTTAAGCACTATCATGCATTATACTTTTGCAGTTCTTATATGTTGAGAAATTATGAAGCTTTCAAAATTTTTGAATATAATAAATATCACGGCCAATTATTCAGTAAACATCGCTCAAATACACAGACATCTAATTTTATAGATTGTGATAAAATTGATTTCATATGTACATTTATAAGGTTAAGGTATAGACAATCTTTAGAGTAAGTCATATATTTTGTATAAGTAGACACTGGCTTGAAAATATGCCAAAAAGTAGATTTTTATCAAAGAATTACATGATTTTTGTTCAAAATTTGTTATCTCGGTTACCATGGCAACGGTTTTAAAACACGCTGCACATACTATGTTTCAGTTACATTTTTAATTAAAATAAATTCTTACACATTTTACCAACCATATCTTAGCCATGCTAGTTTTGACTGACCATCTGAGTTTCACATTGATTTTACAGTGCTTTATAAGTGGGTGGGGGTACTTAGACCCCTTACAATATGCATTGTATTCATTTCTGAATGTAACCAGATTTCCTGGGTCTTTCATAAGTACTCATTAATGTTTATATGCACTTTTTCACACTATTAATGCAAGCTTCTAGTGCATTCTGCAAGGTTTGCGTAATTTGAAGGTTTTCCAGCTTTGTAAAAGTGGTGAAATTCAAAGCCAATTATTTCAAACAATATCTAGATTGTGATGAAATTGATTTCATACGTAGAACAGCTGTTGTTCTGAGTTGTGTTAATGTTAGATAATGAATGCATAAAAAATGCAAAAATCTGTTTTGGAAGATTTATCAAATCTTGACCTTAACTGTTTGTTGTAGTATTAACGTAAACTGAAAATGTCTAAACGCATTGGTGTGCAGTTAAATATTTTATCGTTATATCAGACATTTATAAGGTTAAGATATAAACAAACTTTAGAGTCATATATTTAAGTGAACATTGGCTTGAAAATATGCTAAAAAGTAGATTTTTTACCAAAGAATTACCTGATTTTTGTTCAAATATTTGTTATCTCGGTTACCATGGCAACGGTTTTAAAAGACACGATACTTATTTTGTATCGGTTACATTTTTAATTAAAATCAACATCTTAGTCATGCTAGTCTTGACGAAGTACCTGAGTTTCACATTGATTTTACAATGCTTTATAAGTGGGTGGGGTACTTAGATCCCTTAGAATATGCATTGCATTCGTTTCTGAAGGTAACCATATTTCCTGGTTCTTTCATCAGTATTCATGAATGTTAATGTGCACATTTACACACTAATAATGCAAGCTATCAGTGCATTCTACAAGATTCGTGAAATCAGGAAGTTTTTCCTTTTTGTAAAAGTGGTGATATTCAAAGCCAATTATTTTAAAAGATACCCCCAAAACACAGAATCTGAATCTACATTTTGTTTGAGGGGACAACTGACTTTACTCGGGTAACATCCGCTTTGCTATATGGTGTTGCTGACAGAAGATAAATGTATTCAAAAATGCTAAAAAATCTCATTTTTGAGGATTTGGCGAAAAACGCTGACCCTACCCTGTTTCTTTCAGTGATAAGATCAACCAACATGTGAAAAAGCATAAGATTTAATTTGAATATTTGCGGGATACCTCAAATATTTATTGTGTATAAACTGTTTATTTGAACACGAAATATGTATGAGTAGATATTGGCTTAAATTTGTGCTAAAAACATAAATTAGTTTATAAAACTGTGTGATTTTCGCTCAAAATGTGTTATACTGGTTACCATGGCAACGGTTTGATAGAAACTGGAAATATTTTGCATGAGTTATTTTTTTATCAATACTCAACTATACATAAAGTGTCAGCGATATCTGAGACATGTCACTTTCCACCATCTGCCCGATTCTTACACGGAACGGTTTAAGTATCTAAAATAAAAAAAAAATGTTATTTTGTTTGTGTATTAAATCTTTTAATTGGTGGTATGAATATTCCATGAAGCAAAACATATGCAGCACTTTACTAGACTAGCAAAGTTCGGATTCAAATTACGCGCAATCGGCTATGACTAAGACCAACGATGACAACTGTTTCCAATGGTGTACGACAGATTAAGTATTGACAAGAGTGTATTGACTGGTTATATTAAATAAAATTGTGCGCTTTAGGAAATGATTTGTGGTAAATACAAAAATCTCAATTGATCCATAAAAAATTAATGTTTCTGTCTGAAATATGGCAGGTTTCTTATTTCTGTTGTTCTGTGCAGTTCAGAATACAAAAAAGAGGAGCATCCTGTTTAAACAAGTGTTTTTGTAGGGAAAGATCAAAGGGTAATTTTGTTCCCAAAAATCTTAACAATAAACACAATTTTGAAAATGTAGTTAGGTCCTATGATGTTGTAATGCATTAAGGCGGGCGTCCAGATAGTTATTTGTTCCAACTATTTCTGAAATTATAAGGAAGACCTGATGGAAACAGAAGTTTATTCTCAAATGATCAACAATGTATGAGGTGAATGTATACTGGTAGCATGCATTAAATATAAGGTAGGCAGGTATGGATGTATCACACATTCAGTTTAAATACTACATTACTGTCCCATGTGACCAAGAAAAGTGTGTAAGTGAAATTGTTCAACCTTGAAAATGTAGACGCGACTGGTGTTATTGCCAAAAATTTGGACACAGACTACTTCTTTTTTTAGGTCTTCAGCCTGCTGATATGTAATAGAGGTGAAAAACAAAATTGCTGGGATGGCCTTCTTAATGCATTAAAATACCTTCAGACTTAAATAAAGTTTCAGTGATGTTAGTTAGCTCATAGATTTTTTTTTGCATAGAATTGTCCTTTGGTCATTTTTATATAAATAGTTTAACATCAACAACTCCTGCATATTGGGATTCCATACTGTAAGAAAATGACAAATTATTTGTCAAACAAATATTATGTAAATTCCATAAAATCAAAACTGAAGTTAAGGGTGCATCTCCCTAATTACATCTTTTACTTTCAAAAAGTAGTGTATCATGTATATAGTGATAGAAAAAAGTGGTTGCATTTTGTAGAAAGAAAGTCTTTAGCAACATTTACACATGCATTGTCTTTAGTACCTGTCTGCAGCAGTGTATTTTGTAATCATGTTGGGATTAAACACTTACAAAGGTGATAGGATTTTTGTCCCAACTGAGGAAATGACCATTGTGGAAATTACCAGTTCTTACGATTGTTGAAAACTAGTCTCTCAGTAAACTGGATTTAGCTTGACCGGTAGGGCTCAACAGTTAAATAACCGTTTAAGAAGATACATGTAAATAGTTTTTATTATATACGTATCAATGATACACCCTTTGAACTGTCTGTATTCTAGTCATCTGATACAGACAGCCGCATTAAACTGACGTTTTTTGAATCCGTATCACTATCAATGAAACGAGGCTATGTCTGAGTTCCAGCCTCAGGCGCGTCATTTGCTAACGTGCATCCTAGACACGAGAACCAGAGAAACGGGACTAGTAACGTAAAGTCAACAAACTCGTCAAAATGAGCGCCTCGATATCTCAGTCGGTAGTGTTTGTATTACGACTGGCTATATACCTCTGCCGCGCAAGTTCGAATCCGGGTCGATGCATTATCGCTGGCAAGTATGCATGGTTGGCTGTTCCCTAAGGTATATAATAAACAATTTATTATAATAGTAACTTGATCTGGCGTACTGCATCACGTCTCGTGGATGAGCTCATACCATCGGATCACCATCGACGCAAGTTTCTCATGTGATCCGAAGGTATGAGCTCATCCACTGGACGTGATACAGTACCCCAGATCAAATTACTATTATAATAATGTGTATGTGTCATATGCAGACAAGCAATTTACTTGGTTCCTCCAGATGAAAAATAGGGAAAGGGAAGGTTCAGATGCTGTTTCCAGAAATGGCAGGAGCCAAGCGGAGTTTTGGTGGGAAAATATGCGAAAAAGAAACCAGAAGTTGCGGGAAAAATTTGGTGTGAATGTAAATGGCGGGAAATTTGGGCGGAAGAATAGTGGAAAACGGAGAAATGGTGTAATACCTTAGGCGGGAAAATAAAACAAGAGGACCATTGGTCCTGTAGCTCGCCTGAGTCCATGTGCATGGAGGCAATGTTGGTCATGTGACGTGGACGTTTGAACAAATTTTCATTTCCTCAACCCCTGAGGCTCTATAAGAAATGTGGTTTCAAAATTGGCCCAGTGGCTTTTCAGGAGATTGTTTGATATTGTCAAAATGAGAGAGTTCTGAATCAAAAGTCAAATAATGACTTTGACCTCTTGTACTCATAAACCTTCATGTACTCATTAAGACGACTGTAGATACCAATACCAATTTTTAGGCCTAAATCTTCGAAACGATTCATGAAATCTTATGTTCTTGCATTTTCCCATATTTGTCATTGTCGTAAAATGGTCAAGGTCAATCCAAGGTCATAATTTGAACAATCTTGTCCGTACTCGAGTACCCAATGATACATACCAAGTTGCGAGGCCATCGGTCAATCGGTTCTGGAGAAAGGATTTTTAAAGTGTTCACCATATATGTGCATGGTGGCCATGTGAGTAATATGACCTGCACTGTTTGAACACATTTTCATTCCCTCAGCCCCCGGAGGCTATATATGAAATTTGGTTACAATTGGCCCAGTGGTTTTTGAGGAGATTGTTTGAAATTGTCAAAATATGAGTGTTCTGGGTCAAAGGTCAAATAATGACCTTGACCTGTTGTACTCATAAATCTTCACATACTCATTAAGATGACTGTAGATACCAATATTTAAGCCTAAATTGTCAAAACTTTCCGTGAGATCTTATGTTTTAGCATTTTCCCATATTTGATCTTGCTGTAAAAAGATCAAGGTCAACCCAAGGTCAAAATTTTAACAATCTTGATAGTACTCGAGTACCCAATGATACATACCAAATTTGAAGGCCATCGGTCGATCGGTTCTAGAGAAGAAGATTTTTAAAGGTTTTTCCATATATGGGCATGGTGGCCATGTTGGTCATGTGACCTGGACCGTTTGAACAAAATTTCGTTCCACCTTTTTTGGAGGCCACATATGAAATTTGGTTACAATTGGCCCAGTGGTTTTTAAGGAGATTGTTTGATATTGCCAAAATATGAGAGTTCTGGGTCAAAGGTCTAAGAATGACCCTGGCCTCTTGTACTCTCAAATCTTTATGTTTTTATTAAGATGACTGTAGATACCAATTTTTAGGCATAAATCTTCAAAAACTTTCCATGAAAACTTATGTTCTAGCATTTTCCCATAGACCTTGCCATAAAAAAGGTCAAGGTCAACCCAAGGTCATAACTTGAACAATCTTGATAGTACTCGAGTACCCAATGCTACATACCAGGTTTCAAAGCCATCTGTCAATTGGCTCTGGAGAAGAAGATTTTTAAAGGTTTTTACCATATATGAGCGTGGCGGCCATGTTGGTCATGTGACCTGGACTGCGTGAATAAATTTTCATTCCCTCAACTCATGGAGGCTCTATATGAAATTTGGTTTCAACTGGCTTTTGAAGAGATTGTTTGGAATTGTCCAAATATTAGAGTTCTGGGTCAAAGGTCACAGAATGACCTTGACCTTTTGTACTCATAAATCTTCATGTACTCATTAAGATGATGTAGATACCAATATTTAGCCCAAAATTTCTAATAGTATCCAAGATATCTTATGTTCTAGCATTTTGCCACAGAAAAGCACAAGGAAGCAAATTTGACCTTACCGTTAAAAAGGTCAAGGTCAACTTAAGGTTATTATTTGAACAACTTGCGTACCCGATACTACATACCAAGTTTCAAGGCCATCGGCCTATTGGTTCTGGAGAAAGAAGACTTTTTAAGGTTTTAACCATATATGGGCGTGGCGGCCATGTTGGTCATGTGACCAGGACCGTTTGAACAACTTTGTGTTCCTAAGACCCCAGGAGGCTACATATGAAATTTGATTACAATCGGCCTAGCGGTTTCAGAGGAGAAGTCGTTTGAAATTGTGGACGGACGGACGACGACGCATGACGGAGCCTGCCTATACTATAAGCTCCCCCGGAGCCTCTGGCTCAGGTGAGCATAAAAGGTTTAGGGTCGGTGGAACACAGGCATTTTTTGTAAGGCCTAAAGGACAATATTATGATGTGTGCTTCCGCTTTATTACCTTAGAATTACGTTTGACTAATAGAACCATGTAAAATAGCCCACTTAACAAAGCAGTCACCGGGCAATATAGCTCAACTTGTAATAACGGTCATGAAAAACAGAGGGCACATTAAACAACTCTCACCAGAGTATCTTACGTAGCAACAGCTGTTACAAGATACGTAAGATTTATGCATGATTGAATTTATATTGTGAAATATTCGGTTCGAGTTCATATGGTAAAGGACACACGAGCTTGCGAGTGCGTCTCCGCCATATGAACGAGTGCCAAATATGTCACAATATAAATTCAATAACCTTTTTATTATGTACCTTTTCTATTAATCTGCTAGTTTCATTTGTACTTTCTACATAAAAAAATAAAATAAAATATCGGTAAATCAATCCAAAAATTGCGGTACAATTGAAATTACATAATGTCATTTGGTGTCTTCATACATCCTAAAACCACATCCAGTGGCGCGAAAGTGAGACTGACGTTTCGGTTTCCGAACTGACGTCAGTAAACAAAAGCTGACGTTAACAAGAAATGAGTGTCATTTTCCAGGTTTTACTCTCTGCATCTCTTACGAAATTCTCCACTATTATCCGCAGAATTTGTTTCGAAAAAGTGACAGATATAAGGTAATTCATATTTATTTATCTTTTATGCAATTTATACAGCGAACCCGACACTTGTTTCATCAGTTTACTTGTTTTTCAATTGCAGCCGACGACAAAATGTCTACCAAAGTTTTCTCCTCTCAAAACAAAAGTAGTTCTGGTGAACGTGCCTCCTTAACTCCGTGCAATATGCATCTTACTCCGTGAAATATGCAAATATATTGCACGGTTACTCCAATGTAAAGTGAATGGGGATCTTTTTAGGTACATAATAAAGCCTTTTATTAACGCTGTCATCAGCTGACATCTTAGCTTTTATCTTTTCTTTCTTTGCTTTGTTTGTCGTTTATATTATAGCAACCAACCAACGAGTTGTTTGCCGCCGCAAACAACGAGCGTTGGTTGCTTTTCGGTAAAATGTGCATTTCTGTTCTATTCTGCCCCATACTACTAAAGCTGCGATTTTTTGTGTCATGTAAGTTTCTGTCGGAGTTGGGGGGGGGGGGGGGGGGGGGTTGGCGAATATGGGACGCTGGCATTTGTGTTCGACATAAAAAAAATCTTGACCGAAAGTGAGATTTATATTTTATTTTTTTTTTCTCTCCTTTTGAATAAACTTTGTTTACTATTTTCCTGTTTTTTTTTTCTTTATACAAATTTATCTTTATCTACGTAAATTATTTCAACCAATCCACAATGCCACTAGACTCACATGCCCGTAAAAAAATCCGGAAAGTAAATTCATGTTAGCTTCCCCGGGGCAAAACGTGAATGTCTTCTACAAAACTCCTATAACGGCGGAAACCGATAGATCTTAATTAAGAATGCTTTAAAAGCATTAAAAAACCTTTTCAATCCCGCCACTTGACGCAAAAATCAATCTCATTGAAATTAACCGCCGTGTTAGTGCAAATTTATCAAACAAAAAGCTTTTGTTTGTTTGAAAGGCAATCATTTTCATGTAGAATAATACCCCGACACTATTCATCAGCCATCCAATAGTTGATGATTGTCGAAATGTCGGTGTATTGTTTTACATTAACACTATTTGACATTGTATAAATACTGAAACAGCTGAGTTAAAGATTGTTTTGAAATCTGTGTCATGATACGTCTTCACGACATACTGATCTGTTCTGACGTCATGTAGGGTCAAAGCAGGTACCTTCGGACGGTGCGGTATTCTCGGACACTTTTGGTAGCTGGTAAGGATGTATAAAATAAGACAGACGGGCAATATCTATTCAAGGTTTGTTTTGTCATTCCGTCTTAAAATAAAAAAATATGGGCCCCACCGTTTGATACTCTTTGTGGGGACTGGGTTTTCCTGTTTTCATCAAAATAGGATGGTGAAAAGTATATGAATATAAAATAGGTGCTACCTTTAATGCAATCAACCAACATTATGACTCAAACACTGAACGCTTTTCAGTTAACATGCTTAAATCCCATCTGAAAGGGCCATCTCAACACCATGGTAGCGTTGTTTCGGTGCCTTTACCACTTTAGTAATTTATCTGCTGCTGTAATGTTAGCTTTTGGGCCCAGTAAAACCGGTTTAAACCCCCCAGTAATTATTACTAACCGTCCCAAGGCGGTACTTTCTTTGCGGTTACATTTGTTTTATGATGGCTGCTGTTTAATTTATTGTGTTCTCATTTTAACCCTTCTATAATAAAAATAGAAAATAGGTAAAAATAGTTGTTAAATGTTTTTCGTATAATTTGCTGAGTCTGCTGTAACCCTTCTGTTAGTCTTAATTATTTTTTAATAAAGATAGCTGAGATGCCACCTATTTGGGAAAGAGCTGCTGACTCGGCTTATCACTTGTAATTTATTATTTATTGTTTGTTGGGATGTCTTTGTCAATCTTTCCCTTTGATGTTGGGGATAGGGTTTGGGATCTGATTCAGCCAGTTCCTGAAGTGTAGTTACTCTTTAAATTTGTAATTCCATTGGCAACTTGTCCTGTCACGGTGCTGTTTCATGGCACGCACTGTTTTATACATGCCTTAGAGAATACACACGTACTGACTGTATTCTACTTGATGTGTAGCCTAATGTAAACTGTGTACTATTGACGGTCTGCTATGTTCTTTTTTCTTTGTCCTGTTTACTGTTTTCTGCCTACTGCATGATAGTTTTTTTTTTCGACATCGGTAGAGCATGCGCACACACATCTAGCTTTTGCAAGTCTTTTTTTCTTTTGTGCAAAATCAAGGTCGCAGTTGATAGTACTCAGTGAAAGGTAGAGAGGACGCAGTAGCCATTAAACAAGGCACAGTGCACAATGGTTGGTTGGTTGGTTGGTTTGTATTTAACGGGTTTTAAGAAATTTATCAGTCAAAATCGAGCCGTCTCTCAGAGATATGATAAGCAAAAAAAAAAAAAAAAAAAAAAACAACTCTAATCTTCACCTCCTGCACACACAGTAGGTCCTTGATCTTCTAGGTCTATTTTCCAAATTGGTAGGACGCCCCGGCACTGAATGTTTCCCAGCACCATCGCCCAGCCATGACCAATCCCACCCCACCCCTCCCCAGTACACAATAGACAATCAACATGACATGGAATAATGTATACATGCAGTATATGTGATTGTTTTTGGATACGGTAGGTAGAACGTATAAAGAAGATTCTTTTTCTACCTCTTCTCCTTTTCAGGCCAGATTATTTTCTTTGTTTTACCGTCAGTTTTTTTCCCTGCCAAATCAAGGGCACATTATCGTTATTGGTATAGAATTTATTATCACCATGCCATTTTGATCACAAAAAAACAAAATCAGACCCCACAAGGAGTTTCAAATGACGGCGCCCTTTTTATTCTGAGACTGAATGACAAAATATACTACAAGAAACAAGCCTGGAATTGATATTGGCCGTCTGTCTTATTTTTACATCCTCGCTAGCCACCCAAATTAAGCGCTGCTGGATGCCTGAAAATAATTGCAAGTATCCCATTCTTCCTGAAAAAAAATGTTTGAACTACCTAAAGGCAAAGGAAAGGTGTAACACGTGTCACTACCGTACATGGGGCCAAAAATTTCATAGAAAATATTAGTGTTACGATGTCTTAATCTCTTTAACATGGCGTCAGAACAGATACATATATAAACGTCATCATGACATGTCGTGACTTGGATTTCTTAACATTTTTTACCACAGCTGTTATGTCAACCAGTGTTAATGCCAAAATACACCGAGATTTCGACAATCATTAACTGTTGGATGACAGATGAATCATTTCGGGGTTTATTCTATATGAAACATATTGCCTTTCAAGGTATGTGCTTTTTGTTTTGATAAAGGGGGGGGGGGTATCAATAAGGTGGGTTTTCTGCATCCTACCAAAGTTTTATTTTTTTAACTGATGGTATACTCCAATGTGTCTAGTTTATTGGACCATATGTGACGTTGGTTGGAAAGCCCTACTTACTGAGCTATGGGTCCACAGAAGTGGGTGGGGTAATCCAACATGATTTTAGCCTGTCTTGTAAAAACGTTCTCATTTGGTAGAAGAGTACAGCAGACAGACAGGATTTGATAAAATGATTAACAGAACATCTAAACTATATTTCCATATCATTTTCTTTGGTTTAATTTGACAATATGTTGTCAAAAAAGACTTCCCTTGACTTTCAGCATTTTTCAATATTTTTGACCTCAATTTTCAAATTTCTTGGCCTTATTGTTAAATAAACAGACATATTATCATCAAACTCATGTCAAGGAAGCACCTTGACAAGGACATTCAGATGATGTGACCAGAATTTCACAATGGCATAGTTTTCATGGTCGACTGAACATATAAACTTGCTTGGAAGATGGTTTTCTTTCTGTTTTGACCTAGAATTATGAACCTTTGGTCAAATTACTATTTTAACTGCTATATTATGGCCCACGCTCCCGCCATTAAAGGTGAAGGAATATATATTGGCTTCAGTGCGGATCTCATAGGCATCTGCATTTGTGTATGTGTCACATATTAAGTCCTTCTGTGACCTTGGAAACAAGGTCAAGGTCATCAAAATCTGACATTGACCTTGTTTCCAAGGTCAACGTATGTGACACAGACACAGATGCAGACGCCAAGGAGATCCGATCTGAAGCCAATATGTATTCTCTCACCATTATTGGCGGGGGTATAGGGCATAATATAGCAGTAAAAATAGTAAGTTGGCCAAAGGTCAATTCTAGGTCAAAATTAAATGAAAAAAACATCTTCAAAGCAAGTTAATGTGTTCAGTCGACCATGAAAATTAGGTCATTGTGAAATTCTGGTCACATCAGCCAAATGTCCTTGTCAGGGTGCTTCCTTGACATGAGTTTGATGATAACTGGTCTGTTTATTTAACAATAAGGCCAAGAAATATTGAAAATTGATGACAAAAATATCAAAAATTGCTAAATGTCAAAGGAAGTCTTTTTTGACAACAGATGTTCAAATTAAACCAAATAAAATGATATGGAAATATAGTTTGGATGTTTTGTTAATCATTTTATCAAATCCTGTCTGTCTGCTGTACTCTTCTACCAAATGAGAATGTTTTTACAAGACAGGCTAAAACCATGTTGGAGTACCCCACCCACTTCTGTGGACCCATAGCTCAGTAAGTAGGGCTTTCCGACCAAAGTCACATATGGTCCAATAAACTAGACACATTGGAGTATACCATCAGTTAAAAAAATAAAACTTTGGTAGGATGCAGAAAACCCACCTTATTGATACCCCCCCCCCCCCCCTTTGCACTTACACGGTGAGTAATTTTGGGTAGAGTGGCGGGATTGACAATGTTTACTGTTTTTTTAAAGCATTTATTAGCATCTGTTGGGTTCAAATCTCAATTATTTGCCATTACCTGAGTTGTTTTCTTTTAGAAGACATTCACGTGTTGCCCTGAGGAAGTTCAGGAATTCGTTTTTTAGCTCACCTGAGCATGAAGTGCTCAAGGTGAGGTATTGTGATCGGTCTTTGTCCGTCGTCCGTCGTCCGTTGTCCGGCGTCAACTTTTGCTTTAAACAACTTCTTCTCCAAAACTGCTGGACGGATTTCAAAATAATTTCACAGAAATGTTTCTTGGGGGACTCTCTACCAAAATTGCTCAAATGGTTCCGCTCAGCTGAACAATATGGCCGCCAGAGCTAAAAATAGAAAAACCTTTAAACGACTTCTCCTCCAAAACTGCTTTGCAGATTTTGAAATAATTTCACAGAAATGTTTCTTAGGATACGCTCTACCAAAATTGCTTAAACGGTTCCACTCCGCTGAACAATATGGCCGCCAGAGCTAAAAATAGAAAAACCTTTAAACGACTTCTTCTCCAAAACTGCTGGGCCGATTTTGAAATAATTTCACAGAAATGTTCCTTGGGAGACCCTCTACCAAAATGGCTCAAACGGTTCCGCTCCGCTGAACATTATGGCCACCAGAGCTAAAAATAGAAAAAACATTTAAACTACTTCTCTTCCAAAACTGCTGGGCCGATTTTAAAATAATTTAATAGAAATGTTCCTTAGGAGACCCTCTACCAAATTTGCTCAAACAGTTCTGCTCCGCTGAACAATATGGCCACCAGAGCTAAAAATAGAAAAAAGCTTTAAACATCATCGTCTCTGAAGCCAATGGCTCGATTTCAAAAAATTTGCTCAGAAATGTTTTACTCATGGCCGTGAACAAAAATTGCTAAAACGGTTCCACTCTGCTGAACAAAATGGCCGCCAGAGCTAAAAATTGAAATAAATCTTAGAATGACACAGAGGGCACAGTTATGATCCAATCATCATGAAACTTTGTCAGAATGTTTATCTAAATATAATCTAGACCATCTTTGAAACTGGGTCATGTGGGGTCAAAAGCTAGGTCACTGAGTCAAATCTTAGAAAAACCTTGTGCACACTCTAGAGGGCACATTTATGATCCAATCTTCATGAAACTTTGTCAGAATCTTTATTTATATAAAATCTAGGCCAAATTTGAATCTGAGTCTAGTTGGGTCAGAAACTAGGTCACTAGGTCAAATCTTAGAAAAACCTTGTGTACACTCTAGAGGGCACAGTTATGATCCAGTCTACGTGAAACATTGTCAGAATGTTTATTTTCATAAAATCTATACCAGATTTGAAACTGGGCCATGTCAGGTCAAAAACTAGGTCACAAGGTCAGTTCGTAGAAAAACAGTGTGAACGCTTTAGAGGACACAGTTTTGTTCTAATCTTCATGAGAATTTGTCAGAATGTATGTCTCCAACAAATCTGGACCAAGGGTGCAACTTGGTCATGTTGGGTCAAAAAGTAGGTCACTAGGTTAAACCTTAGAAAAACATTGTGTACACTCTAGAAGGCACAGTTTTGATAACTTTGTCAGAATGATCATATCCAAGAAATCCAGACCAGGTTTGAAACTGGGTCATGTGGGGTCAAAATCTAGGTCATTAGGTTAAATCTTATAAAAACCTTAGGTACTCAATAAAGGGTTCATTTTCCATTTAATCTTTGTGAAACTCTGTCTGTCGGTCATATGGATGCCTCTGAGGTTAAGTTCACAGGATACTCAGGTGAGCGATCCAGGGCCATCATGGCCCTTTTGTTTACTTTATTATATATGTCACGAGCATGCGAGTCATTTTTTTCTTTTAATTTTATGTTACGAGCATGCGAGTCTATCAGCATTGTGGTTTGGTTGAAATAATTAATGTAGCAAAATGGTCAATTTCTATAGTGAAAACAGGAAAATAGTAAAAGAAGTTTATTCAAAAGGACAATCCAAAAAAATAATAATAAAATAAATAAATGCTTGACCAATAAAGTTTACTTTCGGTAAAGATACTTTTAAAAGACAAATGCGAGCGTCTCATTTTCTCCCAAGAAACAACTCGGAACGGAAACTCCGGGGCACAAAAGATTCGAAACCTTAGTGAGATGGGACAGGATAGAATAGAACAGAAATAAAGCAACCAACACAGAAGGTTTGCCGCCTCGGCGGCAAACAACTCGTTGACTGGTTGCGAATACCAATAATGATATTGTGCCCTTGATTTGTCACGGAACAAAATTGGCGCAAAAGGAAAGCAGATCATTTGGCCTGAAAAGTAGAAAAATAATAATAAATCTTCTTTATGTATTCTACCTACTACTACGTATCAAAGAGCATGCACATATGCTGTATACTCTGTGCAATTAAAGTTAATAGAAATGTCCAGTAAACAACCACATCCCAGCAGCCAACGCACGACACCAAGAGGAAGAGAAATAGGACAAGCACACACATATAAAAACAAATGCAGAAAAACAAGCTCCCTGTTCAACAACCGAGGTGACCAGAATGCTAAAAGAAACATAAAAACGAGAACAAAGAACAAAAGAGGATTTTCAAACCTAAAGCGCCTCATAGTTGAAACTACAAAGCAATATATAATTAAGAACAACAGCGGAACTGCCCCCTTAGACTATAGGGGGATTTAAAAATATGTTTTACTGTCGACAAATCCATCCTTGGTCCCGAGAACAAATCACACCTAACACAAACAAAAAACATTGCCATGTCTATCGTCTATTATGTATTCTGGGGTGGTCATGGTTGAGCGATGGTGCTGGGGCATTGATCATGCATCCTTCTAAGTTGAATAATAGTAGAGCAAGGGCCTACTCTGCAAGCAGTAAGTGCGGGTGCTTGTATGAATCTCTTTTGTTTGGCCTATCATATATGAGGCACGTCATATGACTTCCAAAAATGTGGCATTGGTGAAAAGCAAAGACTCTGATTAGACTGCACATAAGTGCAGTCTGATCAGAGCCTCTACTTGTCAAACCAGCCATCTATGGAAGTGAACCAAATCATAAAGCCAAAGTGAGGTCTCTGATTACCCTGTGTGGAACAGAAGGATGATCTGAATATCACATGACAAATTCGCCACATTGTTGGAAGTCAAATGACGTGGCTGAATTATCTTTTCCTTGTCCCTCTCTCTGGATAGACTGAAAAACTGTAAAGAAGAACACTTAAACCCAAACCGACCAACCAGCTATGGTGTACTGTGTCCTGTTTAATGGTTACTGCGTTCTGTCTACTGTTCACTGAGTACTGTCAACTGCGACATTGATTAAATGCACAAGTGATCAAAAACACGTGCAAAAGCTAGATGTGTATGCGCATCATCTCGAAGTGGCAAAAAAACTATTTTGCAGTAGGCAAAACACAGTAAACAGGACAAAGAAAACAGTACAATGTGTCACAGTAGACCGTAAACATTACACAGTTAACAGTATAGCAAACAGTATACAGTCAGTATATGTGCATGCTCTTAGGCATGAATAAAACTTCTGTCGTAGGAGACAGTGCAAGGAAACAGTACGAACATGACAAATTGTATATGGAATTTCCTATATCACTGCAACAGATAAATTACTGAAGCGGCTATGACACCGAAATTTAAACGACGCCAGCAGGGTATTGACTTTAATGGCCTTTTCAGAAGCTATATTTAAGCATGTTAGGTAAGTTAACTGCAAAGTGCCCAGTGTTGGAGTCATGATGATGGTTGGTTGCAATATAGGTAGCGCCTATTTCATATTTTTTTTTAAATAATTTTTTCAGTTCCCATGTGGAGTTTACTGCAGGAAGTTCTAACGATTTTGTCGGTTCCCGATCATTGTTTTTTCATTTACTTTGAACTCTTGTATATTATGCAGAATAACCTCGCCGTCATCTGCTTGGAAAGAGCTGTCTTCTTGGCTTTTGGTTGTTTTGATTTACTTTGTGTGTCGTCTGTATTCTTTTCCTTCCTTATTTGGTGTTTACGGAGGGATATGGAAACCAACTGTGTCCGTTCCTTAACACTGCCGTCTCACCAGCTTTTAATTTTCTGTTATTTTTTTTTCTAACAAGTACATAACGTTTGTAGTTTGTATATACATATAGACAGCTGACAGAAATCGTGCAGTTTGCGATTCAAAGGCTGGTCGCTCAAGGCGGTGGTTGATTCACTAGAATCTGGACTGGTTGGCGATGAGGTGTATACTTTATTGGCTATGTGTTAATAAGGATTTATTTGTTTAAAATAGATATATGTATGGTGGTTTCTTCTAACTGTTTGCAACCGTATGTTTTTGTGCATGTCATAACCCTTTTTTCTGTTTCTAGATAACGTGTTGTTGACGTACATTGAAACGCCTGTAACAACATCTTCAATACACATTGCCACTATTAAGGTGGATGGAATTAACAGGACAAGTTTAACGCAAAACGATTTGTTTTTGGACCAGACATCGAATTACTTTGAACTGAACTTTCAAGGTAAGTCAGATGATAAAAAAGCCCATATTTTCACAATGATGCTAACTTATTGTACTTTGCATTAATTCTATATTAATGCAGGTTATAGTCGGTAGTCCATTACTGACCCTTCAAATGTGGTTCCTCGATTGTGTTGCTTTTATGTCCGCTCATGTGTGTTTCTGTTTTGCTTTGTGATTTAAAAAAGTAAAAATGGTAAAAGTAGTAGTTAATTTTGTTCTCAATTAGTGCAGCTGAATGCCAGTGAATGGCCTCCTCTTTTAAACTGAGCTGTTCATTCGGTCTTTCCAGACTTTTTGTCAATTGTGTATATACTTCTCTTCTCTTCGGTTTGAGGGCGGGATATGAGATGTGATTGTATTAATCCCTATTCTTTTATACTTTTTCATGAATTATAGAGATTTCTCGGTGAAATCGAAACTGATGATCTCACTGTTTCAAACAGCGAAATTATCACTTTTGATTTCACTGTTTCTGAAATAGGATTTATGTAAAATAGCCTCAAGTTTTTTGTTGATTAATTATCCGGCTTAACAAAAATTACGTCACACATGTTTGCACGTCATTACGACGTTAAAGACGTCACTTAAAGCGCCCACGTAACATTGATACTGCACGCGACGTCAGGCCGCTTTAGTCTCCTGTAGGCATTCTTTCTTGGCAATTGTTTTTAGATCTAATTGTCAAAATGATATTTGAAGGTATTTTTCAGTTGCAAACTTGTTTACAACCAATATCATACCCAATAAAAACGCTGAAAGCATCAAATTTGACGCAAACGGCTAGAAATAAAGTTGTGTTTCTGTCATAATGGCTAGCGCCCTTGAACAAACAGAATTATTGCAATTTTCAAGCATAAAAGAAATAGAAAATTTGGCTTTTTCAGTGTAAGATGAATCTGATTTCACTCATGAACACCAAAAGTGGAATTTTCACACGTGGCTTCGCCACTCCTGAAAATACTGTTTTTGGTTTTCATTCAGTGACATAAAAATCGATCTTACACTGAAAAATTCAAATATCCTCTATATCATTGCTTGTGTTTTACTTGTTACATGCTTCATGACGTAGATCACCTGCCAAAAGACGTTGGTTGTTGCCAACATAACAGCATGGAGAAATGTGCTGAAATTTTGCATTGATAGTCAAAATAGTTATCAATAGCAAACAAGTAAATGTTTGATACAATGTCATACTTTTACTGTTGGCTTAAATGTGTAATGGCAATGGATAATTGGTGGGGTGGCGAGACTGAAAAAACTATGTATTGTGTAGCCGAAATAAAATATCCACTATACAACGGTATTTCCTTTTTGCAAGACTCAAAATCAACTTTACAAATCTTGCACTATAACAAACACTTTGTTGTTTGTTATTGCTTACTACATCGCTTGTCTTTGGCATGATTGTCATTAATTTTCCCTCGTGCTGTTTAAAGGTCAAATCATCTACATTACAGTGGGAACGCGTATCTATGGCGGAGTGATATCTTTAAACATATAGGAACGAAAAAAACATTCTAAATTTCTGAGATTCAGATTCAATCGACGAACGTGTCGCAGTTTCAGTGCTGCTTTGTCGGCGAATCAAACTACACACAGCCGAAAACAATATTTGATAATATTCCTTAGATCTTTATTTATTTCTTTATGCCTTTGAGAGCAGAACTAAACACTGAGATATTCGGCAACCGAACGTTTTACGTGATCACGTAAAGACCTCTCTTGTCCGTTAACTTCAATAGCATTTTTTAAAATAAATCGACTTTCTTCCGTCGGCGGACATATGCCATGAAAAACATGGTGTCTGCCCTTTCTCCATGTAAAAATTAGAGTAATTCGGTGTGTGGGACAATTTCCTTTGCAAAATAATGTTGAGGCACCCTATGCATTTTCTCGACGAAAAATGGCGGATAATGTACCTGGTAGGTAGCGATGGAAAATAGACAGTTTTGTCAGTAATAAATTCAACTCCTACGCAGATTTTCTTGAATACTGATATCCGACACACGTAGAGGAACGATACTTTTAATTCAATATACAACAAATTATATTTTCTCGTCTTTATTCAGAAAGATTGGACAAAGAAAACTGATCAGTAGCCTTCACCATAAAGAATGTAAACAAATTGATTTTTGACAGTTGATGTTTGACGCAAGCACTAAACTACGTCAACTGTTTCGACTTTCGCACTTACCTGCTTAAAAGTTTTTACACCGATAAGTTGTGGCCAGAATCATGCCGGCTGCTAGAAAAAGCAATTTTGCCATCCAATTAATACTGGATATTACAATGCCACTCCTTAAGCCCCTCCCCCTCTTCCCCCCCCCCCCCTTCCCACACACACACACAACCTTTAACCTTGTTTTTTCATGGAAATAAAAATAAGCAAAAGATAATAGATGTTTAACCATAACAAATATTTGCAAAGCTGCAATGACTAAATCCTTGATTAAAAAGTGCAGTGTAGACCTGGGTAAGACGACTTCCAAATAAGCAGTCTAATCAGGGTTAGTATATTGATTTTCCCAGCAATTTCGACACACTGTCAGATGTTAAAGGTGTTAGGACAATTGCAGCAATGGAGATCGCTTTAAGCTTAGAAAATGGCTTGGCCATACACACGTATACACTCCCTAAGAATTTCAGCCAAAATTGAGAAGCAGCATATCTACTGTAAAATGAGGCTTAGGGTTTTAAACTTTGATGTTGGGGATAGGGTTTGGGATCTGATTCAGTCTGTTCCTGAAGTGTAGTTACTCTTTAAATTTGCAATATATATCTTTTATAACATATGTTTTGGCCCTCTGTAGAATTGCCTTTATGAGGAGTTCTAATGAGGGGTATACAACATACATATTATGAAATGCCACGTTTGTCAAATACTAGCTCATCAGGTGGGGGTGTCAGCTCTGCAATTCCCTTGGTTCATAAATCATAGTGCCACAGTGTGTTTATATACTCACTGATCTTATGAAGGATTTGCTTTGTGGCTAAAATTCTCATGGAAATCTATCAGTAGGGGCAAATCTCAAGCAAAAATTATATAATTTATTAATGAATGATGCCTTAACTTTTCATTGGGAATGGAGAATTTCTCACAAATTAATAGTTAAATGAGATGTGTTCTCTAATATGATTCTAAGTCAAACTAACAAAAAAAATGAAAAGCACAGCTGTCCAGCAAACCAGAAAACTTGATTAGACTTTGTAATCCATTCTCTAAGTTATAATGGTAAGATATAACCATGATTAAACAAGAAAAATAATGAGCTAATATTTGGTGAACCAAAATGAAGTTATTCTATATCATTTATGTACATTTCTATGTTGTGGTGTCTCATCACAGTTGCTTTTGATCAAAAATGAAATAAAAAATTCCACAAATTTCAAAGGAACAAATCTCTACTATATAGGTATTGTAAATGTATAAAGCTCTGATTATATTATCATATTTACTTGAGTCTGACCTTGCTCTTCAGTGTTTTCCCTTTAAGTATAAACAAATATATGTCCAAAATAAATTATAACATATGTACATAATAAGAAAAAATTCTGGAGACATTTCCACAAGTGATGGTTTTATGATATAATTATACAAAGACTCATCTGGGGCATGATAGCTATTCTGGGAATTCTGTCTTATTCAGCCTTGATAAAGACATTTGTTGTGATCCATTAACAGAACCATCTATGATCTTGCTGAAGTGCTTCTAATGAGAGGGCACAACAGGTGTTAATATGAAGCCCATTGATAATGGTGCAACATTTATGGTGGAACTGTGTTAATTTTTCATTCTAAAATAGTCTGCAAAACTGACATGTAGAAGGACAAACAGTATTATGCAACATTCCACATGAAGTGCAGGGTCCAGCAGTTAGCAGGGTATGGCCCATTCATTTTTTGTGCATGGACACTTATAATGATATAAAAATCCTAACATAATAAAGTCCTTAATATTTGACCCATAAAAACCTCTGTGAAAATGCTTTTAAAAATGTAATTTGTGTGTGTGTGTGTGTGTGTGTGTGTGTGTGTGTGTGTGTGTTGAGGGGGGGGGAGATAGACATGAAGGGGCTACCTATCATTCATCTGTGCTAAACTGCATCCCTTTACAGTCATGACTCATTTAATGTATGTCATCAAGATTTTCTCTCTAGTTCTCTAGTAACTTAATAACTGATTGATAATTACAAGTTTCCAGTTTCTTCGCTTTGATTTAAATTAATCAGGAAATATAATGACATTTTTTTATTTTTCAGTTTATGGTATCATTTCTATTGATATTGTGGCAAGTTAAGGCTTGAGGTTTACTTTCACCTGTTTGGTGTATTGCGGTCACATGGCTTTCTTAATTCGTCTCCGCTTTCGAGTCAGTTTTTTTGTACATTTCGGGTCATTGTTGTTCACTGACCGCCGAGTCCCAAGTAGAATAACTTTAGTTTCAACCCTCTCTTCGTTAGTTTGCAATTCATTTCGATTATTTTGGCCAGAATTAACGTTTTTAAACTCGTAATTGTTTCGATCTTGTCAATTTGTAGCGTGGTCCTTCTGCGCACGTCTCGCTTGAGATGCCGTGACCACTTCCGGGTCCCAAACGACCCACAACGACCAGGCTCACGATACTATATATGGGGTCATCTCCAGCGTTCCTGTGGTTGTGTCTCCGAAAACGTCTGGACAGCCGCATCCACGCCATTTCAAATATTTAGAAATCTCTATATTGAAGATATCTGTCATCCTCCTCTGAGTTTTAGATCTACTTACTTTTGGTGAGAAATTTATAAAATTATTAGAAATAAAATAAAACCCTGAGAAGTTGTATAAAATGCATTAATTCTGCACTTTAACAAATTCTGCAGAATTTGCCCCCCCCCCCCCCCCCCCCCCCAACTTTCCCCACCCACTCCTGTAGCCACACTGTTTCCCCTTTCCCCTTGTGTTACCTTGTGTTTATATTGGAGTGTACATCATCATAGCTCAGCCAGTACCCAAGAGTTAAGATAACATGATGTTCAAATAAAATTGTGTTGAAGAAGCTCGGCCTTGGTTCTTATTTTAACACAATCGGATCTGTTCAACCACTACCCATTGGGTTCCGACCTGAGGGATAGACCGTCGGGTTGGCACACTGGTGGCAGCGCGTAGGATCGAAATTCATTCCAGTTCCTTTTCAAATTTTTTCCATCCGATTGTATTTTCCTGTGGTTATCCATGTTACCAGTGGATTGTTGACATTTTCCAAAAGTATAGAGTTTTGTGAGTACCAATTTCTTTTTGTCAGTTGCCTCTGGTTAATAATAAAAAAATAATTAAATGAATTTATTAATTAATAATTTGATAAATAAATGTAAAGATGTTTCAAAATTCTAAATAACTTTGGAGCCTCTGCTACCAAGAGACATCAGTTGTTTACAGTGAAGTAAGGGAAATAAAACCAGTTATTTCTATATGCACTTCCCAGATAGTTTATCTCCCTTGAATGGCTGATTTTCTTCAGGACCAAATATAAGCCAAAATTTTGGGGTGAAATAGACAATATATAGAACAGAATTGAGCCTGGTACAAAATGGTCTCACATCCCCAGTAAGAGGTCCTATAGCTCACATTTCCAATGAGATTTGTCATATACGTCTCACATTTCCAGTGAGATTTGGGTCTAACGTTTCCAGTGAGACTGCCTAGATTTTCACGTTTCCAGTGAAAACCTCCAGTTTCTTTGTGTTACTCAATTCTGTTTGATTATTGTTATTTGTCTAAATTCTTGACATAAGAAAATGATATGCTGTGATGATTTAGTAATTCCATCCAATGAATTTGAAGAAGAATTTTATTTCGAGGAACAAATTGTTCTGTATGTAATTCTTTTGCTGACTGCCTACAGCAGGCGTTTGTAATTTCGTAGTTCATCACAAAACAGTCTCATAGTGTCTCACCAGCAAGTCTGTCTCATATGTCCCAGTCTCAATTAACTATAAAAGTAAATGTTTCACTAAACTATTGAATTTGGTTTCACTAAACCACTTTATAAAACTAAACTTTGTACAGTCTCAACAGACTATTCAATCTATCTTCCGTCTCACTAAACTTGTACTGTAAATCAAATACAGTTTCGTCTCAATGAACTATTTATGTAACCAGAGGTTAAGTGACACCTCCAACTTCTCTCTCAGAAATACCCTTTTGACCCTTTTGTTACCTTTAATCTCACCAAAATGACAGACCAAGAGCCTCAGGAACCAGAACCTCAGAGCTCTATTTCCGTTCAAACCCCCAGGCCATTTTCGGGGACACAACCCCGCCTGTTCTGTTCCCTTGCCGAATTAGGGACCCCAAGTGGGGAGGTTGTTTTTATTTTTAGGCGTCAAAACCAAGATGATACAGCTGAAGGCCAGGAAGTCCTACCTCTTGGCGGGAAATCACCCAGGTTGTCATCTGCCAAAGAAGCCCTTGGGTCTAGGAAGTCTCCATGGAGTCACAGAATGGGCATTCTAAAGGAAATGCTTGCTTCTGCTGGGACCTTAAAAGAAAACATCTTAACGGAGATGGCCACTTTGACGGGAGGATCTAGACGTGAGGCTACTCGCTATGTAGGGGTAGGTGATGGAGAAAACCAGCCTATCCGAGGTGAAAGGTCAAGTTCACCAATCATGAGACGAGTGGTTGGTCATGCTGGAGCTGAGATGCCACCGCCTTTACCCGGAGAAGCAGAGGGGAGCTGTGGGCTGGCGCGGAACCCGGCATCGGGGGATGGAGTATCTCCTGAGTTCTCGATTCAACAAGGCTTACCGAATCAGGGTGAGGACCGACAGAATTATGCATCTGTTCAGAAGATAAGCCCTCTGGACACTAGGATGCAGTCGACTGAAAGTAGGCAGCCTAGCAAGGGAGTAGGGACAGGCAACCAACCACTTTCGTACAGGACGTCTGGGACCAACCCAGAGAGGGATGTGACATTTTACCATAGAATTTCCCATAAGAAGCCAGCAAATTATGATGGGACCAGTAGCTTTCTAGACTATTTAGTCCAGTTTGATATGACCAGCACATTAAATCGATGGGACAAAACCGTGAAAGCCATGGAATTGGCTACTAGCTTAATGGGGGCAGCACAGAGTATTTTAAGCGATTTAAAGCCTGAACAAAGAAGCAATTATGACCAACTAGTAAAAGCTCTAACTGCACGATTTGAACCCACAAACCAAACTGAGCTTTACAGGGCCCAAATTAAAGGAAAGTTAAGAAAGAAATCTGAAACTGTGCAAGAGCTTGCACAGGACATTAATCGACTTGTACGTAGAGCCTACCCACAAGCAAGCAGTGATTTAAGAGATCAAATAGCTAAGGATTGTTTTATTGACTCACTTAATGAGCATGAGTTAGAATGGTTTGTTTACCAAGGCAAGCCCAAGAGTGTAAATGAGGCTTCGCAACTAGCTTTAGAGTTTGAAGCCTTTCAGGCCGGTAGAAAACGTTCAATCACAGTTCGCCAGTGTTCTAAGGGGGATAATCCTGCCACAGACCCATTAATCCAAATAAGCAACAGGCTAGAGAAAATGGAAAAGGAATTAGCTAGTATGAAAAGCAGAGACATTGTTTGTTACAGTTGTAGGAAACCAGGCCATTTTCAGCGGAGATGCCCAAATAACAAGGCACCTGAAAACCACCCATTTAACCGCTACCATAACGCAAGGCAGAGAGACAGGAACGCTTATGACCCTAGTGCAAATCAACAGCTACAACCGACAGGGAAACTTTCATTAACTGATGCTGCAGGTCAAGCATCAGTTGATTTTTCTGAATCTATCGACCCTGAAAACGCCCAGACATTAAATGATGGTTTATATTTGCAAATTAACATTGAAAATATGCTTTTAAATGCTTTGATTGACACTGGCAGCACCATTACCATCATTCACACACACAAATTCAAACTTCTGTCAGATAAAATGCAAGCTGTGGTACAGCCCGTAAAATATTTCTTGAAAATGGCAGATGGTGGTCCTATTCCCTGCAAAGGCGTTGTCAAAATTCCACTGAACATAGGAAATCAAGTTTATCAGCAAGATGTAATAATTGCAGATATTGATGCACCGTTTGTTTTGGGCTATGATTTTCTTTACCAAAATAATTGCCAGCTGGACATAAGGCAAGGCCTTCTCAGTTTTGAAAATCAGACCTTATAATGTACCTTGGAAAGTCAAATGCCTACTATTTTCAAAATTGCATTGCAGGAAACCATTGAGATCCCAGCTAGCAGCAAAATGGTGACCTGTGGCATGTTTTCAGGCGATCTGTCCCATTTTTCTACAGCCATGATAGAAGAATATGACCACCACCTCTCTGAAAAGGGAATTCTCCTTGCAAGTGCAGTCATTGACACCAATATTAACAAAATTTACCTACGTTTAATAAACCTAAACAGTTTCCCGACCAAGCTGTATAAAAGCGAGACTGCAGCCATTTGTGACCCAGTGACCGTCCTGTCTGAGCCCGTCTCCAATGAGCCCGAAGCCAGGCCTGGATCCAAAGAGAAGATTCGTAACATAACACCACAAAACCCTGACAATACACCAATTCCTGAGCATATGCAAGAAATGAATGAAAACTGTATAAGTGACCTTTAACCCAATGAGTCCAGAGCTGTCAAACAACTTTAATGAAACATACCTCTGTCTTTTCTAGATCAAAATCTGACCTAGGAAACACAGGTATTATACAGCACCGCATTAATACTGGTTTGGCCCCACCTATACGATTACCCCCGCACCGGGTCCCAATGGCCATAAAAGATGCGGTAGATGCTGAGGCGCAGCGACTTATAGATAACAACTTAGTGTAAAAAAACAAAAGTGCTTGGGCATTTCCACTAGTACCCATAAAGAAGAAAGATAACAGTATTAGAATATGTGTTGATTACAGAAAACTAAATGAGGTTACTCTCACAGATTCGTACCCGTTGCCTAGGGTCCAAGACTGCTTAGATGCTTTGCAAGATGCTAAATGGTTTTCTACCGTTGACTGCACATCTGGATATTTCCAAGTTCAAATTCATCCAGATGATATGGACAAGACTGCGTTTGTATGTCAGAAAGGTTTATTTGCATTCCATGTGTTGCCGATGGGTTTAATAAACTCGCCTGCCACCTACCAGAGACTGATGGAACATATTATGGCCGGTTTACAGTATGAAACCTGTCTTATTTATTTAGACGATTGTATCGTTTACTCAAAGACGTTTGAGGAGCATATTCAAAGATTAGATGGAGTGCTTATTCGTATTGGTGAAGCCAACCTGAAGTTCTCCCCGAAAAAATGTCATTTACTAAAGAAGGAAGTAAAAGGACGAGGTGCAATAAGGGCCGATTTTGGCCCCATGTCAGAAATGAATTTTGTTGTCATAAAAAATTAGTTAGGTAACTCTAATTTAAAGAAGTATAATTTTTATTCCTGTACTGATGCTCATTTCTGAGAAAAATCTGTCATTCGTAATGTGTGGTAGCAAGCAGGAAATTTGGGTAAAAATAGGGAGTAGGGAAGAATTCATTTGCGTTTCTTCCCTCTGGGCTACGCATCGAGTATTTATGACGTTAAACTATGACAATATAAATTAGCGTTTATGCTCGTGCATATTTGACAATGATGACGTCAGACTACTGAGTACTAAAGGGCAATAACACAGCCTTTTACAACTAAAATACACACAGAAATAGTCAAAGTAACACCATTGTAAATCAAATATAAAAACTTTTGTAGCATATAAAAGATAAATGTTTAAATTATTATAGGATGTATGACTGTAATAATTACCGAAAAAAGTAATAATATAAGCGTGGTATATTTGTTGTTGCCATGGCAACAACTTCTAATAACACATTTTTAAAGCATTTAATTAACTTTTTTTGCAGTATTTCATGCTGGATTTTCTTGATTTGATTTGTAACATCTATTATTGGAAGTATTCAAAGAATATATAATTTACATAATATCTAAAGCGCGTTATGGTTGCCGTTGCCATGGTAACAACCTCAAAACTTTCACATTTCTAAAACATTTTTAACGTATTTTGCAGTATTTCTGCATTCTATTCTTTATTTGACTTGTTTAAACTGTTATATGATGTTTACCTGTGATAGTCACAGATATGTTTTAATATATTAACGTGTTATGATTGACGTTGTCATGGCAACAACTTTCCCTTTGATGTTGGGGATTCGGTTTGGGATCTGATTCAGTCAGTTCCTTAAGTGTAGTTACACTTTAAATTTTCAATCTTACTCATTTTTTTAGATTATTATTTTTTTAGCTGGGCCGCTTAGCGCAATCGGTAGGGCACCTGACTCATAAGTCAGAGGTCCTGGGTTCGAAACCCGGTCTGGCCACATACTTTCGTTTCTCCTTCCGCTGATTCAAGAAGGGCAGTTGTCAGTTACTGGCGAAGTATGTGCACTTAGTACTGGTTAACAGCTTAGGAGGTCTAAGCCTGCGCAAGAATAGTGTGGTTAGTTTAACTGACCGTCCCGACATGACCATAATTGTTTAAGACGCCAAGGGAAAAACAATATGTTTCCCTACCCTGAAGCAGGGATTCATAATAAGTAAAAAGTATAAATGCAAGAGTTATAGTTGTTATGCTCTGCATGTCATGTAATGTTGACTGATATTCATATTTAGTTTTTGTCAAAAAATATAAATGCAAGAGTTACAGTACTCTGCACGTCGTCTATTTATATGTTGACTGATATTTGTATGAAGTTTCATGAATATAGCTTAAACGGTTTTCAAGTTATAGAGCTTAGACAATTGAGACACGATTTTGTGAATGACAAAGTTCCAAGGGAAATAACTCAAATAGTATAAATGCTGTGCTCTGCAGGTTGTCTAGTGTTGACTGACATTTGTATGAAGTTTCTTGAATATAGCTTGTCCGGTTTTCAAGTAATAAAGCGATTGAGACACGATTTTGTGACTGACAAAGGTCCAAGGGAAATAACTCAAGAAGTATAAATGCAAGAGTTATGGTTCTTGCACTATGCAATTCTTCTAATGTTGATTGATATTTGTATGAAGTTTCGTGAATATAGCTTGAATGGTTTTTAAGTTATAGAGCAGACACGACTGAGACACGATTTTGTGACTGACAAAGTTCTAAGGGAAATAATTCAAATGGTATAAATGCTAAAGTTATGGTTCTTGCATTTTGCATGTCGTCTGATGTTGATTGATATTTGTATGAACTTTCATGAATATAGCTTGAATGGTTTTAAAGTTATAGACGGACTCGAATGAGACGCAATTTTGTGATGGACAAAGTTCCAAGGGAAATAACTCAAAAAGTATAAACGCCAGAGTGCATTCTGCACGTCGTCTGATGTTGATTGATATTTGTATGAACTTTCATGAATATAGCTTGAATGGTTTTAAAGTTATAGACGGACTCGACTGAGACGCAATTTTGTGATGGACAAAGTTCCAAGGGAAATAACTCAAAAAGTAGGACAAAGTTCCAAGGGAAATAACTCAAAAAGTATAAATGCCAGAGTTACCATTTGTGCACTCTGCACATCGCCTCATGTTGATTGATATTTGTATGAAGTTTCGTGAATAAAGCTTGAGCAGTTTTCAAGTTATAGAGCGGACACAATTGAAACACAATTTTGTGATGGACTAAGTTCCAAGGGATATAACTCAAAAAGTATAAATGCCAGAGTTACCATTCTTGCACTCTGCACGTCGTCTCATGTT
Organism: Ctena decussata; assembly: GCA_963989385.1. NCBI lineage: Eukaryota > Metazoa > Mollusca > Bivalvia > Lucinida > Lucinidae > Ctena > Ctena decussata. The sequence goes on from OZ022504.1 coordinate 48,560,148, forward strand.
GATTAATATTTATATGAAGTTTCGCGAATATAGCTTGAACGGTTTTCAAGTTATAGAACGGACACGATTGAAACACAATTTTGTGATGGACTAAATTCCAAGGGAAATAACTCAAAAAGTATAATTGCAGAGTTACCATTCTTGCACTCTGCACGTCGTCTCATGTTGATTGATATTTATATGAAGTTTCGCGAATATAGCTTGAGCAATTTTCAAGTTATAGAACGGACACGATTTGTGACAGACGGACGGACGGACAGATGGACAGACGCCCGGGGAAAAACAATATGTCTCCCGACCCTTAAGGGGGGAGACATAAAAAAAACGGAAATAAAAAAATAATATATTGATGATTTATCACAAATTTTTTAAAGGACTACGTGCATTAAGGCCCAAAAATGGCCCCCAACCAAAATGACTCATATTGGTATGAATAATAGCTGTGTTATTCCCCTAAATGAAACTGATAAGGAAATTGGTGACAGACATTATATATTGGGACAAAATGGGGTCAAAGGTTATGACCCTTATGCCATTCTCTGTACAAGGAAAATTACATTGCCGTGTGCATATATATATTTGTAGCATGTAATTGTATTTTTCTGTTTGAATGAGTCTTAAATTAAACATCCGGCATACAAACTATTATGGGATATATAAATTTTGTCTTTTAGGCCATTTGTTAGTATATGTTTTCATCCGTCTGTGTGTCTGTAAATTTTTCCTTCAAAGTTTTGCATTATATTTTGTTGTTGCTCTTATCTCGTATACAGCATACCGGCTTCTTTTTATATTTGGTTCATGACATCTCTGTAGGAGTTGTTTTGACCAGCGATATAATAGTCCCGGGGTTGGGCCTCTGGGTTGGACCAGTGATCAATAATTAGGGCTTAGGCATTCGTTGTAAATAATTGCTTTTAATAGTGTAGGCGTACAAGAATAGAAGCTCTTGATCAACATTTAGAGCAAAATTGAAATTGTTTAGTTGACATCATTTTCACGCCTGCCGTAAGGTCAAGGTCACAGACATCAAAACTTATATTGGATTTGCATTAAAGTTTCCTGTTAATAATTGTTTTGATTAGGCAGAGGCAGTGGCCGGGGTATACGTAATCCCCTGCTCACTTGTTCTCTGATTCACCTTCAGTCTTTGAATGCTTCCCTTGCTCTTGAAGGAACTCATTTATGATTATTATTAGAGATTTGATTACTATCATAGATAAAGTGTCAGATGATAATAAAAAGGTTTGCTGTCCATTTCAGCCTGTATTTGTGCTGAAATGTGTCAATCAATTTTGTGGGCCTAAATGGCAACATTTCAAACTATTTGCTGGCTGACTTCAAAATCAGTCAATTTCTGCTTGGCATCTGTCAGTATGCATCATAACAAATCATTTTCATTGAATTTACATGCAGAATCTTAGGTTTAGATAGCTTCTTACTTTATTTGGAACAGTTTGCTCAGAGGCTAGAGTATTTTCTTTTACTAAAATGCTGCTTTTGGATAGCTGCTGAACTGTTGAAGGTCCAATTTTAGGGTAATTCAATCAATGCAACATTTTTATGATATTTACCGTAATTTGTTGAAATATGGTAACATCTTAGGGTAATTCAGTTTGTGAAGGTTTACTTAAAATCACATTTCAATCCTAGTTCTTATGCCTTTGAAAGTACACTTACAGCCAGGTATACATTTCACCATGTTTATTACAGGCACACTATAGGTAAATGGCTGTCTGCAGAATTCAGTCTTTTTAAGAATTAAATATGAGCACAATCATTAACCAACGGAATCTTTCAATATGATGTGAATTGTAGCAATATACATCATATGTTAAAAGGATATGTTGGTTAAAGGTTGTGCTCTATTCTAATTTGTAAACTGAATGACTAAAATTGAGCAAAAATGACAAATTCCATGGTTTTAGCCTGTTTCAGCAGCCATTTTTCCATACTTAATGCACAGCAAGATTCAAATTGAATCTGAAATGAAACACTAGAAGTATTGGTCTAATGATATCATGCAATGAAATACTTTTATCTCGACTTTCATATTTTGGCCTCAGATGGGGGCCAAAAAATGGCCTTAACGCACGTAGTCCTTTTTGGGCCATGTAGTGTCAGCCGGAGGTGTGGCCACATGTGAAGACAAGGTTAAAGCGATAAAAGAATGGCCAACATCCACCTGTGTAAAAGAAGTACGCAGCTTTGTCGGTCTAGCTTCGTATTACCGTAGATATGTTAAATCCTTTAAAAGTATATGTGCCCCTCTACACAAACTGACAGAAAAGGGTGTATCTTTTAAATGGACCCCAGAGTGCCAGACAGCATTTGATACATTAACAGAAGCCTCATCTTCCGCCTCCGTTTTAGGTTATCCTAATACCACTGATCAGTTCTACCTTGACTGCGATGCGAGTGCTGTCGGAACAGGGTCCGTCCTTTCCCAGTTTCAGAACGGACAAGAAAGAGTCATAGCATACTTTAGCAAAAGTCTAACCAAAACCCAGCGCCAATACTGTGTAACAAGACGTGAGCTTTTGGCTATTGTAGAGGCTGTAAAGCATTTTCACCATTATTTGTATGGTGTATCCTTTATTGTAAGAACAGACCGTGGAGCCCTGTCCTGGTTAATGAAGTTCAAAAACCCCATCGGCCAATTAGCAAGATGGCTAGAAGTTTTTAAGTACATACAGATTTGTCATCCAATTTCGTGCCGGAAATCGGCATCAGAACGCTGAATGGCTTTCTAGACGTCCATGCTCCTCTTGTATTCAGTGTGAGAGACGAGAACAAGAAGAAAGAGATGAACAGATGAAAGAGGCAGATCTAGTCAATGCCGACTGACTAGAGCTGAAATAGCAGATGGAAGTGGCTACATGGACCAGAAAATGAAAGTAGATGAAAGGGAGACAACTCCTGACAGACCAGTAGAAGAGACTGATTGTGAAGGATATGCCAGTTGTCCCTCAGCTGAAAGTAAGCGTGTGGAGGAGTCCTCAATGGGGACACCTCTCTCGTACATTACGAGAAGGCCTACCAAGCAGGAGACATATGAAGTACCCAGATGTTTACCAACTAAGCCTCCTACGTCGACAGTAGTTAAGAATAAAGATTCAGCAGCTGAGAATGCCAATTCTTTTAAGTGTGTTAAAGAATGTGTTACTAATGGTTATGTGAGAGATGCCCATTGTTCAGAAGGAAATAGTCAGACTAATTGTGAAATCGACCCTGAAATGGAAAAATGGAGGAAAGCCCAGGTCCTGGATCCTGTGTTATCAGTCCTGTACAACTGGTTGAAATTAAATAAACGTCCAGACTGGGAATATATTTCAGATTTGGACAGTGAGACGAAAACGTACCTATCGCAGCGGTCCAATTTGTTTCTGCATAAGGATGTTATATGCAGAAAATAGTTGGACACTAAAACCGACACTTGTTTTTCCCAGATTTAAGTTCCAAGTGGCATGCGTGACGAAATACTGACAGAATTGCATGACCATGTAACTGGTGGTCATTTAGGTACTGCATTGAGGTACCGGTATGCGTCTGCTTTCATTAACAGAACATCAAATTTCATAATGATCTGGTCCGTTGGAAAACTATGACTGCATATCTTATCAAACGAGCATTATTTTGGGACTGTTACTGTTCAAAATTTCCCGCCTTTTTTCCGGCGAAAAAAAGGAATATTTCTTTGTGCGTAGACGACCGTTCAGAAAATGAATAACTCAAATGTGATAAGTCTGCGTTCCAACTATTACTTGGCATTTGACCTACATCATTTGGCATGTCACAAATTGGCCCAAATAAATCCTTTCGGACAATCATTTGTTTAATTTATCGAAGAAAGACGGCAAATACAACATTTCTTCACTTAGAGGACTTTCTTTTGCAAGAAAAGTGGCCACTTGAAATATCGGGGACATCACAAAAACTAATCAACAACATCTCACGAAATGACGTTATGAAATGTTTGGTCTAAGTGATTGCAAATTCGACCGCAGAAATTTTTGGAATCTGCCTTTTTCAAATCATGTAGTAAAATAATGTTTTGTTAATACATTAAGTGCATTTAGTAGCATTTAGTAGCCGCCCATTCAGTTTTCTGTTGTTGTTGTTTTTTTGTCTTGTTTCGTAATTTGGTGTTTTGTAATTTTATTTCATTCAAATACACATATAAGTACAAGTTACTTACAAGTCATATAGTTAATCTCCTTCAAATCTGTATAATATAAGGCGGCTTCTAGTTTTAACAAAATCACGATTTATAAACGACATTATATATTTCCTATCATAAAATAGATAAAAATTGATGTGCCGCTGTTTCAAAAAATAGATGTAGCGGCTGTTTTAAATAGGGTGGCTGAATGACCAACTGTTTGAGAATGTTCATTCGGTTTACCGTGCGTGTCTTTCGTGACATTTCCCCAATCTAAGTATGTGCTTCTTTCCCTTTTGGTTTTGAGGGCGAGATTAGAGATATTATACAATAATTGACCTTTGTTGAGGTGAATATGCAGTTTTATTGACCATAAAACAACATATCGACCGACGCGAGGTGGTCAATACGTTTTATAAATTTGCATATTCAGCGAAGGAAAGATCAATAATAATTTTATTATATGATAAGTCTAAACACAGTTCACTCTAATTATTATAGCGGTACTACATGGTCTTATCTTCCAACCTTACGCCATTAACACTGATGCACATGCAGCGTAACGTCACGAAAAAAATAAGTAACGTCAGCATAAAATAACATTTACCAACGAACCATTGAATATCGCAAAATATTGACTAGCACGTGACGTCAAATTAGCCAGTGAAATCGTGTGTTACGTTGTGGCATATAATAATATTATTTCCTGATCGTTGCCTGTCTTTTTACTTAGAAAAGAACAAAATTAACAAATATATTCCGAACACTCCACCGTACGAAATGGAGTATCTTTTAGCGCGATTTTGCGATGCAAAGATGTGTTTATGCAATAACTTTCGTGTGCGTCAGCATGCGCGTTCCTAGAAAATATTTCCCCTTTTTTGTGTTTAGCTCAGTTGCTAGGTAACCACAAGTGCTAGAGTGCATATCGGGCAATGACCTGTATGTCACGGTTGATTGAACAAAGTAAATTGCTATTCACCTGTTGTGTTTAACTCAGTTTCTAAGTAACCACAAGGGCTGAAGTCTTCAAACTTTCTCGATAGGTAGATCTGGGGAAGATCTACTGAAAATAGCGATGCATATTAGGCCATGGCCTATCTTTCAAGGTTGATTGAACATAGAGAAGAATATTGCCCTGTTGCGTATGGCTCAGTATCCGAGCCAAAAGGGTTAGAGTCTTCAAACTTGCTCCATAGCAACATCCGGGAATATGTACTGAAAACAGCGATGCATATCGGTTCATGACATATTTCACATTTGATTGAAAATAGAAAATTACATCTGTTGTGTGTAATTCAGTTTCTTTGTAGCCACAAGGGGAGACTCTTCATATTGCTCCATGAAATCATCTGAGAAAGATCCACTGTAAGCAGCGATGCATATCAGGCCGTGACATATATAACACTGTTAGTTTAACATGAGACGTGCTTACGCGCCATATACTCACCTAGTCACCTGTTGCCAGAGCTCAGTTTTTAAGTAACCACAAATACTTCTACCTTTGTTCAGAGATATATATTTTGGGAAGATCTACAGAAAGCAGCAATGCGTATAAGGTCATGACCTGTATTTCACGGTTGATTGATAATAGAAAAACTATTCAACCATTGCGTTAAGCTCAGCTTCTATGTAACCATGAGGGTCAGAGTCTTCAAAATTGCTCCACAGCTTCCTTTTGAGAAGATCTGAACGATACGATGCATATTTGGTAATGACGGTTGTTTGAACGTAAAAAAAAATATTCAACTGTTGCGTTTAGCTCCGTTTCTTAGTAATTTTTTACTTGCTCCATTAATTATTCCAGGGAAGATCTACTAAGAGCAGCCTGTTGAGTATAGCTCAGTTTGTAAGTAACCACAAGGGCTAGTCTTCAATTTTGCTCAATAGATACGCCTGGGGAAGATCTACAGAAAGCAACGATGCGTACTGGGCCATGACTTTTATTCCATGATTGATTGAACATAGTAATAAAATATTCTCCTATTGCGTTTAGCTCAGTTTCTATAGAACCGAAAGGGCTAGAGTCTTCAAGCTTGCCCCATATAAATGTCTGGCAAAGATATACTTAAAGCAGCTATGCATATTGGAATATGACCTATGTTTCACGGTTGATTGCACATAGAACAAAGATTCACCTGTTACGTTTAGCTCAGTTTCGAAGTAGCCACGAGGGCTACAGCCTTCAAACTTGCTCTATAGAAACATCTAGGGGAGATCTACTGAAAGAAGCGATGCATGTCGGGCCTTATCTTAACTTTCAAGGTTGATTCATCATGACTTCATATTTAACAACGCGTCATCCCACCGGGCCATTTGTATCTAGAAGGTTATGCTTGACTATTAAATAACATATTGTACTAGATACAGACGGAGATTTTAAATAAATTTGTATGGAAAAGCACGGAAACAAAATTCGTTAAAACATATAAAAGGTTTATATTTTGTTAAAAAGGTTGATATCTTTTAAAAAGGGATAGGAAACTATCAACATTTACATCTTAAAACAGTTGTTTTAAACCATTAACTTGGAAATATTTATTTCTGGCAAGTGAAAAAAATTATGCAGTCAATAAGTTTATACTTGAATGTAATGAGTTGATAACAAACTATGCAAAAAGGTTGCTCTTCTCGATTTAGTAAATAGGAATGAGTAATTCTAGTATGTCCTACAGGCAGTCGAGTTACTACTTCCTCTCTCCTTAAACTTCGGAATACTGATGGGCTATTTCCAGTAATAGGTTAAATAGAGTGAAATTTGTTAAAAACAGTGGAGTCCAACGACGGTTGCCATTTAGACTAAATGTACTCGTTGATTAGAAGTTTAAAGTTGTTAAAATTAATTTCAAACACGAACATGTTTACTTTAAGAGATTCAATTGCTTTGCTTTTCTGTCAGCGGATTCATAGCCAGCTATGTAAACATGACTGGCCTGGGAGCCAACAAAATAATATGTCCTTAGTTTTTGATATTTCATGATGTTTTTCTGAAGGTTTCTGAACTTGAGAATTCCTTGAAAAGATATGATTTATAGCTTTCAAGACAGACAGGGAATCAGAAAAAAATATGAATTTGTCATGAAGGAAAGTGTTGTCAATAAAACCGAAAGCAAAATCGATTGCTTTTGCTTCTGCAGTGAAAACAGAACACCATTAGGAATACGTAAGGAATGTCAGTGGTTTCCAGATATAAATGCACACTCCATTCTCTCTCGGTCTCTGGAACCGTCAGTATAGATATGCTGATACTCTGTATAACGTGACTGAAGGACATGGAAATTTTGTTTCAACATGTGAGTTAGAAACAAATTTTATGTTTGTATGCAAGTAAAATAAGATATTAGGTTTCTTCAAACACCATGGCGGGATTTCAGTGACAAAATGTTTTTCGATATTGTTAGGATTGATTTTTGTAGACTCTAAAAGTGGTGATACGCGGAGACCAAAAGGTCTGATCGCAGTATGTTCAACATAGAAAAAGATATTTACTTATGACTACGAAAAAAGGGCTTAAGACATAAACCGTGCTTTATTGATACGTTTGGAAAAGATCTACTGAAGGCAGCGATTCTATCCGGCCAAGACCATTTTTAATGGGGGCATATAGTATCACCGCTGTCCGTACGTAAGTCCTGTCCTGTCCTGTACGTCCTTTCCTGTACGCCCCGTACGAAATGGTTTCCGTTCGATATATTTTGAAAACATCGGTGTATTGAATTCATATTTCCATGCCGTGTACATGCTCTTAGAGAATTGACCCCGACCGACCCGATTTACTGCTATATAAACTCGGGTTACTCGGGGTATCGATTTCACATGTGCTTCTAATGAAACTGGTCGTATAATCCTCCGGTATACCAATAAATGATACAGAATTATGCAACTTCGCAGCAGTGCCCCAGGTGGTGAAGATAACGCTGTTAACCGATTTTCTCTAGTTAAAAGTAAAACATATATATCCCGCATCCTAATCTTGATATAAACTAGAAAATCGAAATCCTCGTTAAAAGTTATGTTGTTTAGGCGTTTTGAACGGATTTCTACGTTGAAATTTAAGCGTTTTGTAATATAACAATTTTGTAATGGCACGGGAACCAACGAAACAGTATTCCCTGTTTTACAGCCTTTATAAAAAATAGTTCCAGTTGTATTGCAAACTTATTTTCGTGTGATACTTCAAAAATATGTCTTCAAACACACTGGCTGTATTTAGAATAAAAGTAGACAAAACTTTATCATTTAATATGCGATTTTCTAGAGTATTTTATGAGAGCGTTCTTTAATCGGCGCACTAATACCGTGAATCAGGTTTCAGTAGCACTGCTGATAAAATACTATATGCTTGAATTACCTGTATTATTAACCGGGAACCAGAGAAATGGCAAAAGTAGTTCACAGAGCATGTTTAGCTGATACCTGCAGTGTCCAGATAATTAGGGGATGGCGAAAACATCTGGTCTGATTATCAGTTAGGCATAAATTTTAGGTTATTTTTCTCTAAGAGGATGTACACATCATGATACACAGATAAACTATCATAAAATACAGGTCAAGTTCGATTTAGGGTAAAATCCGTCTATTATTGTGAGAGTTATGGCCCTTTTCGACTTCATTTCGTATGAAAAAAAAGTTTCTCTTCATTATCTTTAGCAAACATTGTTGTATTGAATTTATATTTTATACATAGGTATATATTTAAAAAAATACCGGTAAAGTTCGATTTAGGGTTAAATCCATCTATCATTGTGAGAGTTATGGCCCTTTTTGACTTCATTTTTGTATGAAAACATGGTTTCCATTCATTATCTTTTAAAAAAATCAGTGTATTTTTTCATATTTTATTCACAGGTATATAATCATAAAATACAGGTCAAGTTCGATTTAGGGTAAATTCCGTCAATTATTATGGGAGTTATTGCCCTTTTTCGACTGTATTTTGTACAAAAATATGGTTTCCGTTCGATATCTTTTGAATAGAATTATATATTGGATTCTTATTTTATACACAGTTATATAAATATAAGATACAGGTCTGGTTTAATTTAGGATAAAATCCACCAATCACTTCTGGAGTTATGGCCCTTTACAACTTCATTTCATATAAAAATGGTTTCCGTTCGCTGGGTTTTGAAAAGTTACTTGTTTCCGGGCTTTTTCTTTTGGAAAGTTGCATGGCATCCATTTCTGTGATAAGATACAGGATGTTATCACATATATCACAGTCATGACCCCCCTCCACTCCCCCCCCCCCCCCAATACACACACACTTCTCTTGATCCGAGAAGCACAATACATCTGCCTAAGGAAAACAATAATACATGTACCACATAAGTCTGCCTTTGTGAACCTAGTTATCCTACAAGTGCCAGTACCTTTAACAAGGCGCCATCTTACTTAAGGCACTAGGCAGGGGCATCCGTGTTCTATGGACACATTCTAGTTTGCTTTTGTGACAGTGGCCGGGCTGTCGGGGTGATTGTAGGAGTGAATGATAAGTGCACCGATGCATTAGATGAAAGGGATGAGAAGAGGTGATAAAGGTAGCCGGAAACTCTATAGGTTTGCCCTGGACCCATGGGGCCAGTTTGTACAGGACAAACGAAATAATAATAATTACAAAAAGATAAATTGTTCCATGACTGATATATTTCACTGTTGATTGATTGGTGGATGGATGAGTCGCGACTTTACATCATTTTTAACAGTATTTCAGTCATGTCAGGACGATGGTCGGGTTATAATAAAAAGTTGTGTGCAATGGAACCCCGTTTGTATAATAAAAGATTCTCGCCGACAGCGGGGCATGAACCCGCGACCGCTAGTTCAGCATACCAGCGCTTAACCTACTGAGATACCGCCCCCCCCCCCCCCCCCAACACCCCCCTTAAACCAATAAAAGCAGCGATGTATATCAGGCATGACCTTAAGTTTATGTTTGATTGAACTAAGAAAAAAATATTCACCTGTTGCGTCCACCTCAGATTTAAAGTAACCACAAGGGATAGAGTCCTCACAGTTGCTCCAAAAATACGTCTGGGGGAAGATCTACTGAAGGCATTGGCGCATATTGGGCAGTGAGCTGTATTGTATGGTCCAGTGTTTTGCCTTATATCTTGAAAACTATTTGATGTACAAACAAGATTCTTGAGGTAATGACTCACTATGAACCAATGTTTGAGTTCAATTTAACATTAGGTCACAGTGATCTATATTTCGATGTCCAGATCTTCAAGCCAGAGTGTCTAAAGAAAAACCTTTTACGGTTGTCACATTGTTAGGTTCTCCTCGTTTAAAATCTTTGGTGACTACGGTTCTTATAATAGGCTAAGATATCAGCGTTTTTTTTTCTTTCATAATTCTGTCGACGGCACCTTTATTGAGCACTAATTTTATTTTCGAATGTAAAACATCTCTTCTACAAATGCTCTCGGAACCTGAATTTCGCGTTGACTCATTGTATAAATCCAAGATGGTTGTTAGTACAAATGAAATTCCAGTTAAATTTGGAAAGAGCTTATTAAATCATCACTATGCAACATAGCAATAATTTTTGCTTGATTATACAATCTTTGGTTGTGGTAGACTATCAACTACAGAATGTAAAATTATAGATATGATAGTCTTCATGTCAGTTATCCTTCTTTTTTCGATTTTAGCATATCACAAACACCAGCAGGCATGCGTATCCAATTCGCTTAGCTGAATTGATAAAGTTACACCAAGAAACACGAAACGCAGAAAAATGCATATAATCGATTATTAGAAAATCAGAATTTTTTAAAAACAGTACAAATGATCTTTCTTTACATTAAAAATTTGAGCTCTCAATATTTGATTATTCGATAGTTTGTCAAAGTTTAACAACTATTTTCTCGTTGTTGAAGAGCAATAACTTATTTAGTTTATCTATCACTGGTTTGAACGAAAACTTGGATAACATGCGAAGTAGCCACAAACTAATTTCTCACGTAGGATTGAATTATTATTGTGATTTCAAAGTAAGATGTACTTCAACATTGGTGTTCAAAGTTATGGTACATATCTTGGTGTGTGTTCATTTCTTTTGACAGTTTTGGTACATGGGGTATTTAACTAAGGTAACTTTACGAGGAATGATTGCAAAGTTCTGAGCCTAGGACACTTCCAGTGAATCTGTGCATACATGCTTAACATGAAGGTAATTAGTTATTATTCGCTAGCTTTCTGCGGATGTTTCAAAAATTTCTGGTGAAAGGTTTCTTTTACACAGCACATTAAACACAAGAGGGATTGCATATTTTCAAAGTAACATTTAAGATCAATTTGTCTTGCATTACTTTGAAAAATCATTCCTCATGCTCTACAAAATTTAAATGGTTCTTGTTGAAGTACATGCAAATATGATGAATTGTCAATGGTTTATTGGAAACACAAAATATTTTGACATCTGACGGCTCTACTGTAAACCCTTAAAGTATGCGACACTGAAATCTAAAGAACCATATTTTACTTTCGGGTTTGTTAGGAAAGTTGTGACCAAAATTGAAAAATATTTACACACAATTAAACAAACGACATCTTACATAATTTTCGTTAAGCAAAGTTCAAAGATTTCCAACACTGTGCACGCGCATCATGCAACTCCAATTGTGCCCTATCTTCAGAAACTTTCAAAGTTGACATTTCCTAACAGTTAAATATTTGCTTTTAATTCTGCAACGGAATAAATTTATGTTTGCATACATCCTCACTTAAATGTATGCTTATGATATATATTTGCAAAACAATTGCGAAATGATTGACTCTACTAAAAGTATGGTCGGTCAAAGAGTTACACAGTGACTCATGGGGTAGCTGTGAAAAACGTAGCATCACTGGTTCGATCGATACAGAAGATAAATTCCTGAAAGTTGGTGATTGTCGCTCCGTACAATGACCGCTTAAAATCAGTAACTCAAATCACCTCATAAGGTTTCAGAACATGGTGAGGCTCAAAACTTTTCAGTCGTCCCTCGTAGTCTATTTGTACAAAGCAATTTTTACTTTATTCAAATTTTAAAACACTAACAGACCTTCTCATATTTGCACAGCAGAAATTGAGCCCCTGTTCAATTTAAAGTGTATTCGTTTTACCATCTGAAACGGCTTTTACTTACTACCAGTGTCTTGCCCGTGCACGTGCATTCAACTTTAATTTGTTGTTTCAGTCAATAAGTTGCCTGGTTCTATTAAAGTAAGGAAATTTAAGGCGAATTACGTGTAGCGTTTTTAATTTTGTTCAGGATATATTGCTGGTCTGCGCATGTCTGCGCATTATGTTTTCCTGCGTTTGCTAGGACTCATCTTGTTTAACATAGGGATTCCTTTCGCTCCAGAGTAGCAGACTATATGTATCTGCTGAGCCCTTTTCTTCTTGTTTCTTGCTCTATAAGCTTAAATGATTCTCAGTTGATTTAGAAAACCTCTACCTAAACTGAATCAAATGTCAACTGAATGGAAGTGGAAGCTAGGACGGGGATTGAAGCTCCGGAAATTCTTTTAAGCACCCCTTCCTAGAGAAAAAATGCCGACTGTTCCAAGTCAGTGCTACGTTGGTGTTTATCGACGTTACTGTATGTAGTATCCGCTTATATTTATTCGTCGAACATGCAGCTTGTTGTTTGTTAGTTCACTGTTATTATTGTTTCAGACATATATACACATAATACAACGAGGTAAAACTAGATGTTTGTATGCCTTATATATTTACATGTATAGCTTTATGACCACATCCCTGGAAAAGAGGTATTTTGCTAGCCTCTTGTTTGATGTTACTACATTTAGTTGCGTTGTTGCTTCGTGTAACTTTTTCCGTTTCGTGTAGTGGGTAGGATGCGGAATGTGAATGTATCAGTTCCTGATCATTGTAATTTAACCTACTGAAATGCTGGTTCCTCCAGCTGGAGAAAATCAATATGAATGCTTGATTTTGAATCATTGTAATTAAGTCGTGACCACAACAAGCAATAAAAGCGACAAACCACAGTCGAAGCACCGCCATAGAACAGTAACTAATAACTCACTGAGGAACTTAAATCATTTTATGGAGCTCCAAACTTCGTCGTAGATTCCACTGAAATAAGTATGGTTTCTGGAAGCTAGCCTAAAGTCATGAAAAATTTTACTCCAAATTCTTGCAGGGTGGTCAGATGTCGGAGTTTAAAGCGATTATAAAAGATGTAGATTTTTTTTAACAAAGAAAGAGAAGAAATTAGGTTGAAAAATTCGAAAAATCGTGGAATGTATGGTATAATAGTGTACGGAGTGTGGAATTTATGGTATAATAGTGTACGGAGTGAGGGTGCCTTTTGCTAAGGGTCAGATGAGGAAACATTTTTGAAAGTATTTGTAGTGTGCAATGATGGAAGTTACAAAGACAATTATTCTGCTGAAAATCGCATAGATAATAACCTGCTCATTCAAAAGTTATGTACTATTGTGAGATGTCATACATAACGTTTGTAAATAAATTTTAACTCTAAACCATAACTGAATATAAAAGTTTGAAGTGTTATTATGTCAATTTTATTATTCAGTAGCTGTAGAAAGTTTGGAAAACGTGCATCTGTAATTAAAAGATTTGTTTTTATTTCAAAATAAAATTCTAAAAAAAATCTAAAAGTGCAGTTTAAAAATTATTGTCTTCATATTTTATGTACAAACAATCGCTGTTTGAGACCTTCTGAATAGATTTAAATCTACAGCATCCATTTACACTTCCGACAAACATAAATTTAAACAAATCTTTTTAACATTTAAAATCTAACTGCTTATGCTTCAAATATGAATAAAATTTTGATTTTGTGCAGTGGTGTTCAGTTTATTTGTTCCAAAATGCAAATATAACCCCTTTGGAACTTTAAACAAAAGATTAGTAAGTATTCTAAAAAGTTAAAAAAAAATGCAATGTGCAGCTAATGAGCTATGCTTAAAAATGCTCAGGAAGCAGTTCAAGCCTATTCTCATGTAATGAAATATATATACAGATTCAACTCTTATGGTTTTACCACAAGAGAAGCTTAACACAATGACAATATATCAAACTGTGAAAGGATTATGGTAAATTAGAGCAAAAATGGCAATGTTTTGCCTTTTTATTTTTTATTTGTTTCTGTAACCTTAACCTTGACCTAATGTGTATCATTTACGGAATATAACAGTACATTCTGAAAAACAGTCTAGTATGCAGTATTTGCCAAAAAGTAAAATATGTTCCTACAGTATCAGATTTAAGACAGTAAAAATTCTACAATCCTTAACTTTCGCTTTTTGTGACCTTTTTGTTCCTACAGTATCAGATTTGAGATAGTAAAATTCTACAATCCTTAACTTTCGCTTTTAGTGACGTTACACTAACTGCTGCTTTGGTAACTCTCCTTAAGACTTACAGATCCAAACATGTCTTTTCATAAATTTATTTCTGAAACACTGTCGTATGCAGTGCAGATGCGCAAGTAGATGCACAAACTCTTGAATTTACCCATAACTCACCCTTTTTAGTATGCTATAAATTCCAACATTTTGCAAAAGGTCGACAACATTAGATTTTTTCCAAAAATAATTTGAGTTCCTTGTTTCTGCCCTGTATGGGCCGTATATTGATATATTTGAATCACTTATAGCATTCCAGTTTTTATAATAGTTATTTTTGTCGAAAATCTGTCTATTTTTGGTACATTTTTATCACAATTTTAGCCAAAAAAATTTATTAGCCGTTGCCATGGCAACGGAAATGTGTAAAGATGAAAGGAGCATTGATTTCTTGGTTTTGTGTCACACTAAGGAAAATAGCAAAGTGTCAGCAAAATCGGTGACTATTCGTGCAACGGCTCTATTAAACAAGAGGGCCATGAGGCCCTGAATCGCTCACCTGAACAATTGGCAAGGTGGCTTTTACTTATCATGTCTGAAACTGTCAAAATATGAGTTTTGGGTCAAAAGTCAAAGGATGACCATGACCACTTGTACTCATCAATCTTCATGTACTCATTAAGACAACCATATATACCATTTTTAGGCCAAAGTCTTCAAAACTTTCCATGAAATCTTATGTTCTAGCATTTTCCCATATTTGACCATGCCGCAAAACAGGTCAAAGTAAACCCAAGGTCACCATTTGAACAGTCTTGGTGGTACTCTAGTACTCCATGCTATTTACCATGTTTCAAGGCCATAGGTGTATTGGTTCTGGAGAAGAAAATATTAAAGATTTATACCATAAGTGGTAATGGCGGCCAAGTTGGTCATGTGACCTGGACCGTTTGAACAAATTTTCATTCAATCAACCCCTGGAGGCTCTATATGAAATGTGTTCACAATTGGCCCTTTGGCTTTTGAGGAAATGGTTGAAAATGTCAAAATATGAGCGACCTGGATCAAAGGTAACTAGAAAATTGTGTCTGTAAGACACTAATGATGCCCCCGTGCAGCGCCTGTCACAGGACATGTGTACATCCCTAAAGGACCTTTCAAGCACAAATGCTATTTACAAAGAGCTATAATTCTGTCAAAATTCATTCTAGCTCCAACAAAAACTCACATGCACATCTCCAATATGTCCATAGTGTGTATGCAAAGTTTTGAAAAGATCGATTGAAAACTAAGGGAGAAGTTGATTACACAAACTCCTCACCCTACAAATGTAAAAATTAGCCTAAAATGACTAAGTTCAAAAGGCCGTAATTCTGTCAAAAGCAATTCAAGTTCCAACAAAAACCCACATGCACATCTGCAATATGTCCACAACATGTATGCAAAGTTTGAAAAAGATCCATTGAAAACTAAGGGAGGAGTTGATTACACAAACTACATACCCTACAATGCAAAAATTTGCCTAAAATGACTAAGTTCAAAAGGCCGTAATTCTGTCAAAATTAATTCTAGCTCCAACAAAAAGCCACATGCACATCTTCAATATGTCCACAACATGTATGCAAGGTTTGAAAAAGATCCATTGAAAACTGTGGGAGATATTGATTACACAAACTACATACCCTACAATGCAAAAATTTGCCTAAAATGACTAAGTTCAAAAGGCCGTAATTCTGTCAAAATTAATTTTAGCTCCAACAAAAACCCACATGCACATCTTCAATATGTCCACAACATGTATGCAAAGTTTGAAAAAGATCCATTGAAAACTGTGGGAGGAGTTGATTACACAAACTCTATACCGTAAAGTGTGACGAACGGACGGACAGACTGACGGACGGATGGACGGACGGACAGACAGGAGCAAATCTTAATGCCCCCTGACTATCGTCACGGGGGCATAAAAAAATGACCTTGACCTCTTGTACTTATAATTCCTCATGAACTGATTAAGACAACTGTATATTCCAATTTTTTAGGCCAAAATCTTCAAAACTTTCCATGAAATATTATGTTCTACCATTTTCCCATATCTGACCTTGCTGTAAAAGGTCAAGGTCAACACAAGGTCATCATTTGAACAATCTTGATAGTACTCAAGTACCCAATGCTACATACAAAGTCTCAAGGCCATCAGTCAATTGGTTCTGGAGAAGAAGATTTTTAAAGGTATTTACCATATATGGGCGTGGCGGCCATGTTGGTCATGTGTCCAGGCTGTAAGAAAATTTTTTCATTCCTTCAACCCCTCGAGGCTCTATATGAAATTTGGATTCAATTGGCCCAGTGGTTTTAGAGCAGATTGTTTGAAATTGTCAAAATTTGAGATTTCTGGGTAAAAGGTCAAAGAATGACCTTGACCTCTTGTACTCATAAATCTTCATGTACTCATTAAGATGATTGTATATTCCAATTTTTAGGCCAAAATCTTCAAAACTTACCATGAAATCTCATGTTCTAGCATTTTCAGATATTTGACCTTGCCGTAAAAAAGGTCAAGGTCAACCCAGGGTCATTGTTTGAACAATCTTGATAGTACTTGAGTACCCAATGCTACATACCGAGTTTCAAGGCCATCGGTCTACTGGTTCTGGAGAAGAAGATTTTTAAAGGTTTTTACCATATATGGGCGTGGTGGCCATGTTGGTCATGTGACCTGGACTGTATGAACAAATTTTCATTCCCTTAACTCCTAGAGGACCTATATGAAATTTGGTTACAATTGGCCTAATTGTTTTTGAGGAGATTGTTTGATATTGTCAAAATATGAGAGTTCTGGGTCAAAGGTCAAAGAATGACCTTGACCTCTTGTACTCATAAATCTTCATGTAGTCATTAAGATGACTGTATGTACCAATTTATAGGCCAAAATCTCTAACAGTTTCCAAGATATCTTATGTTGCAGCATTTTGCCATATAAACGCATAAGGAGGCAAATTTGACCTTACCGTAAAAAAGGTCAAGGTCAACCCAAGGTCATAATTTGAACAATCTTGGTAGTACTCGTGTACCCGATGCTACATACCAAGTTTCAAGGCCATCGACCTATTGGTTCTGAAGAAGAAGATTTTTTCAGGTTTTTTACCATATATGGGCATGGCGGCCATGTTGGTCATGTGACCAGGACCGTTTGAACAACTTTTCGTTCCTAAGGTCCCAGTAGGCTCTATATGAAATTTGATTACAATCGGCCCAGCGGTTTCAGAGGAGAAGTCGTTTGAAAGTGTGGACGGACGACGGACGGACGGACGGACGGACGGACGACGGACGACGGACAACGGAGCCTTACCATCCTATAAGCTCCCCCGGAGCCGCTGGCTCAGGTGAGCTAAAAATTAAGTGGTAACAGAGAATCGATCTTGGCCTTGAACATGAAGTATTTCGTAGAAGAATTTTTTGGCTTGTATTTGAATGGATAGCAATCAATGCTGCTTAAAACTAAGCATTTTGACAAGATAAGAAATATCATGAAAAATATTAACTTATATACGCAAAAATGTATCATTTTTGAGTATATTTCTTGTTTGTGTGACATAAACCAATTTCGCAATATTTACATGCCACCAAAACAGAGCAAGTGAGCAGCGGCTCACGTATACCCCCGGCCAGCGCCCCCGCCTAATGACACTAAACTTCAAACATAAAAAGTTAACACATTATAAGATACAAGTTTTAAAGTCTGTGATCTTGTCCTTTGGTCAACATCTACATCTACCAATTAAGTGCATGGCCAATATTGGCATAGTCGCACTGTGACAACAGCAGCATACAGATGATGTCAACCAATCTGCTGCAACCTAAAAGAAAACCTAGCAATATATCAGAAGGTTCCACCAAAGAATACCCGAAATGCAAGAAACAGTATCAGTATAAAGCAGTGCATTGATGCAACCATTTAAGTATATGACCTTGACCTTATGTCAACAACAGCATTTATATGATGTAAGCTGTTGCAACCTAGAAGTAAATAAAGTCACATATCAAAAATTCCTATTGAAGAAGATGGGAAAAATAAGCATTTAGAATATAAATTTAATATAAATTTCCACATGAAAAGTCAGAGTCCATCACAAGCATTGGTGGGGATGGTACGAAATAAAACTTTGGACCGACGTCTATCATTATGCCAAACATAAACTAAACGCAACAAAGGGTTTGAATTATATAAAGATCTTAAAAAATCTAACGCAAAACTTTAACATGAAAAGTCAAAGTCCGTGACCTTGACATCTAGGTCACAGGCATAGGTGGGGGTGAAACAGAATGGAACAATGGACCATTATCTCTCATCATGCCAAATATCAACCCAACTTAACAAAGGGCTTGAATTATAAAGTGGATCTTAAAAACTTTAACGTAATACTTTAATATGAAAACTCGAAGTCCGTGACCTTGACCTCTAGGTCAAAGACATAGGTGGGGTGGTACAAAATAGAACTTTGGACCAACATCTATCATTATGCCAAACATAAACCCAACCCAACAAAGGGTTTGAATTATATAGAGATCTTATAAACTTTAACGCAAAACTTGAACATGAAAAGTCAAAGTCCGTGACCTTGACCTCTAGGTCAAAAGGCATGGTTGGGGTGGTATAGAATATAACTTTAGACCATTATCCATCACCATGTCAAATATAAACCCAATCCAACTAAGGGTTTGGATAATATGAGATCTTAAAAACTTTAGCGCAAAACTTTAACGGAAATGTTAACTTACGGAAGGACGGACGGACAGAAGGACGGACGAACGGACGAGCGGACATCGGACGAAAGCTATAGGTAGCCGGACGTTTCGGACCCAAGACGTTTCGGACCCAAATATTTTGGACGTTTCGGACCCAGACCTTTTCGGACCCAAGACGTTTCGGACCCAGGGACGTTTCGGCCCCAAGACTTTTCGGACCCTGGTAAGCGGACGACCATAAACTGAAATAGTCTGCAACAACCAGTTATCTTTCTTATCAACGACACTTGGATAATAGTGCAACTGACTAGCCTTATAAGCAATCACTTCTTGTGCAGCCCACTGCCAGTTTACCTGCTTGGTCAGTATATTGCACAGGGATCGAAATCGTTGTTTTGAGATCATTTTCGGCTGCCAGATGAATTAATGTTTTGAATAAAAAATATAAATTAATAAATAAACAAATAAATAAACGAATTGGTCAGGTATCTAAAATCTACAAACTACATGCTTCTAGTAATGGCTACCACCACAGAATTCTACGGAATACGTTTTTGTTATTTGGTTTCAAAAACATATTACCTGTCGCACGTTTAGTAGGTTTAAACATTTTATTGCTCATAAAGCCAAATACAAGCAAATGGGTCGGGCTACAAGTTCTAGCATTGACTATATCGCAATCGCATTGTTGGGCTGAATCTATCTATCTATCTATCCATCTATCTATCTATCTATCAGCCGCTATGACATTAAATGTGATCCTTTTTAGAAAAGCCTTTTGACAATAATTTTCTGGACTTTTAAGCCATAGTGCACATGTTTAGGATGCTAGTTAGATACTTTGCTTTCGCACCCATAACATACGTATGTTTCATGGACATGCTTAAGGTATTTATTTGAATTATTTTGCGCATTAATTCAGACTGACCAGGGTTTACCCTGCTTCATATCAAAGACTGATTTTGCGAAGATGGAGGGTCTACCCAAGATTGTGTGGCTGCAAAGGCCGATCTGAGTCTTCGAAATTTATACATGCGACAGGTTAACGCAATTTTTAACATTGGTTAACCTGATCACAGACGCTGACAAGGACGCTGACGCTAACGCTCACGTAAACGCTGACGCGTACATGGATTACGACGCCGGGGGTATATAGCATAAGCTCTCCTTTGCATTCGCAAAGGCGCTCTAGAAATCCATATTCTGACAATGTGTCGCGGTATTTTTCGTCAAAAACACTATTTTTCCTATTTTATTTTGGTGGGAATCAAAAGCCCGGCGTATCCACGGCACTGCAGGGACACCTCTTAGGTAGAAACACGGTACTTAAGCCCCGCTATGCCTCTCCGCTATTATGGCCCCATAGGGGCCGTGGTTGCAAATGACTGGTGCATAAAAGTTAAAAGATAAACTCCCTGGTCATTTAACAATTTCCAAACATTTTTCTTGTACTAAATTTCGTTAGACATTATATCATCATAATTAAATTCTGGGTGAAAATTCATTAATAAATTATGCAAATTTACAAAACCATCAGCCAGTAAGGAAATTAATATTAGATTCCTCAATCATGGGATGATACCAACATAATCTTCTCATTCGCGCCTGATTATTACCGCATTCGAACCAGTCACACGATTTCTTCCAGATGCATTATTTCTTGTCCTTTTCCTTTTTTTTCTCTTTGTTTTACATAATTCTGTCGCAATATTATGCCCTAAACCGATGGCTAATATTAAGTTTGAACTAAGAGAGAGAGAGAGAGAGAGAGAGAGACAGAGAGAGATTGGTTGTCTTAATTTATAATCTGTATGAAATAGTTACCATTCTTTTGGTTTCGTATTTTAATTTCAATATATACTTACATCTTGAAATTCTCACATATAAACACTATCTTTAAGTATAACCAACCAACATAATTAAAGGCGCCTTGTCTTGCTCATGTGCATTTGTTTATCACTCATCGATAAATATCACACCTAAGTTATTGTGTATATTCACTAATCGATGTCGCGTGTCACGATTAATCGATACCGCTGCTTACCTGAACTTTAGGTAGGGTGGATGTCTTTCAGATAGACAGATAGACAGGGACGATCGGGCGAAAAGATAGACAGATAGATAGATAGATACATGTAGATAGATAATAGATTGTCAATTAAAATCTTAAAAAGTTCCTTCAAGAGCAGAGAATACATACAGAAGTAGGAACATGGGCCAGACTACGTAGTTTCGGCTAATAAAGCCTCGTCAGTGACCCTGACAATATCTGGTGACGAAACCAGAACAAATCGTACTGTAATTTCTTAATTTTAATTGGCCAGTCGACCACACTATTCCTGGGCAGGTTTAGACTCCTTAGCAGTTGCCCAGTACTATTAAAGTACTATTAAAGTGCCCATACTTTCGCAAATAACTGACAACTGCCCTGTTTGAATCAGCGGAAGGAGAAACGAAAGTATGTGGCCAGACCAGGTTTCGAACCCAGGACCCAGGCCCGGATCCAGACCTCCGGAAACTGGCAGGGGCTCTGGATAACTGGTGGGGCTGGGAGACGATGTGATATATATGTGGGTGGGGTAGGGGTTGGGGCGTGGATGGGGGGGGGGGGGCTTGGAAATATATGGCATAATTAAAGATCGAGTTAATGAGAATTTTTGATATTGTCTCTTATGCCTTGAAATATATGCTGTGATAGCTCATTAGCATTGCCTCGCAGAGGCGATTCTAATGAGATGACACAACATACATGTATATTTTAATCTAACCACATGAATTATCTCAATCTGTCATTAGACTTTCATGGTCAGCTGGAAGCCTACATATTATACATAACTCAGAGCCCCAGATGGCAGGGCTGAAGCCCCAAAGCCCACCCCCCTGGATCCGGGGCTGGGACCTCTGACTTATGAGTCAGGTGTGCCCCTTCGATGAGCACCTGTAGTTTAGCTCTGGCCTTCTGATTTAGCATCCCAGGTTTGATCCCTGTTGAGGTGAGAATCTTTTCAAACATACAAGGTTTCATTGCACACAGCCTTTCATTGTAAGCCTCCCATCGACCTGATATGACAGAAATATTGGTGTTAAACATGTAAAATTGTAAGTCAACCGTTGATCCATCTGCCCCCTTCTGTGGGTGACTGGTGGAAGTGGGTAGAGGTAGTTGGGGTAGAACTGATCTAGAGTGCTTGATTTCTCTGAATGAAAATATAATATATATAAAAAAATAGCAAAAAGAAAAAAAAAGTACAGACAAAAGTCACCCAGCATTCTACACACAGCTGCAAATCTGAATTAAAAATCTGCCCCCTCCAAGACAAGTGGATCTGGCGCTCTCTGGCTGCTGTGGTCAGGCGTCTTGTCTCTCCCACTTTTTTTTGTTGTTGGAAGAATTAAAATAAAATACATGTTGAAGAACTTACCGATAGGCTTCTAGACTTTTATATGCCTTCATTGATGATGCGCTGAAGAGCGATGGACTCTCTATCAGATATGAATAAATTTGACCGAAATCAAGCTCCGGCCAAAGACAGGGATCGTTGACCCACAGTTTATCATCAAGAATATACGGATCTGGAAGCTTTTCCGTCCCATTGTTGTAGCTTAGCTTCAAGAAATATCTTTCCTTCGCCTCGAGTGGCAACGATTTTGTATAAATTGCGATATTTTCCCGCAATATGTCAGTCATTGTTATTATTTTATGCTTGACCTACGCCATTTGCATAACAATGGCCGTATCGATTGACGGCCAGTGATATGCGCATGCGCAGAAATGACGTCATAAGGGAATTCCATAAAACCTCCTATAGAATGTAAATGGCACATTCCATTCATCTTTAGTGCTTTCAACCTTAAACACGAAAGATTGCAGACAGTGTAGATCCAGATTAGAAGCCTCGCAACAGATGCCAGCCAGTAATATTTTCAACCACTGAACCTTTTTTTCAGATTTATAAATAAATCTGCCGAAATATTGGACCATAAACGCAACAATAGAAATTTACCCATAAAACAACCATTTCTTATTGTTTAACATGTTTAAGGAATTTGGCCATTCTGCTCATTTATTTCACATTCAAATGAACTCCTCTCCCTGAAATTTTATTTAGGCTAGTTAATAAAGCAGGAGAAAACAAACGATTGAAAATATTCTCAATAAACAAGACAATACAGGCTCACATTATAAGTTTTAACTGTGATCCCATGGTGTAACATATTAGCCCAAATGGAGTTTTAACATTGTAATTGTGGGTGGACCATATTATCCCGAACAGGCCATGGTACTGTGACATGAAAATTTTGATTCCAAACTATTGTTTCTAACTGCTCTGAAAGGAGATTTATGTTGGGCCTACATGTATTTTGTTTATTTTATGAACACATTACTTACATTGAATGTGTAGAGACAAAGGTACTTATCTTTTGACGATGTGCATTCTACAGAAAGGGACGAAATAGGACTGGGGATGAGGACGAAATGAGGACGAAATGTTGGGTCCGAAACGTCTTAAAACAGGGTCCGAATGGTCCCAGACCAGGGTCCGAAACGTCTTAGGTCCGAAAAATACGCAGGGTCCGAAACGTCTTGGGTCCGAAACGTCCGACATTCAAGCTATATACCCCTCGTCATACTTCATATACCGCGGGTATAATGACATTTAGTTTTCAACATAATGTCAACGAATAATGTAGTTATGGGCTGACAGTGGGTCTGTGTGATATCAAAAAAAAAGTATATCCTAATTTTTCGCTTTTCACTTGTTCCTATGGTAACACCTCCGAAACCATACTTTCCCAAACTTATAAATTAATTTAAGACACCTAGCTGTACTAGAGGATAATGCACTCTTATTCGACTGTATGCGACTGCACAATCCCTTGAGACGACATTGAATTTACTTGAAATTGACCTTTTTCAATGTACTGAAACCCTCTCTGTATCTTGATTATTTGTAATCTTAGTTGTTTCCAACTATGGTTTGAGGGCTGGATTTGGATTTTGATTGTTTCAGTTCCTGGTCTTTGCATACTTTTTACTTTTAGAAAGACAGTATGCATCAAAATGTTTGAAAATGTAGTTTAAATGGGTTGTATCTGCAAAGGGTGGGTCACATACTTGCATGTTTGAACTATATTAGAAATGTCATTTATCTGATAGTATTTGTTTAAGTTGGAAACCAGCCATTGTTTTTGGCGAATTTAGATCTTTCTTTCTTTTTCTTTTTTTTCTTTTTATGCCAAAATTTTCATCTGGCGCTGCCATTGCAACGGAAAGTGTTTGGTTGAAAAGAATATCGATTACATGGTTTTTGTCGACTACTGACAATAGGAAAGTTTCAGCAAAATCGGTGACTATGCATGACACAACTTTAAAGTCGTGACAGAGAATTGCTGTTAAGGTCAAGAATACGTAAATGACACATATATAGAATATTTATAAATTTTGCACAGGGGTGCATTTTCATGTGGATTATGCAATGAAAAATATAGGTTACCGAGCTTGTTTAGTCCCTAGATCAGATGAAAAAACGTGAAAGGACCTGGTATGATAAGAGCCGTTTTTGGCCCCCATTCAGAATCTCTTAAAATTGCGTGGTTTCTATCGCTTATTATTTGTGTGTATGGGAACAAACAGAAATAATATGTTTCGTCTTTGTGAATTTCCGGAAATACATGATTTCTGACATAAGCCTACCTATGTTGTTTCAATTATATAAAGGAAAACTGGAAGAAAATGAGTTTATTAGCTTTTACTTTAAAGAACTAGAAACATGGTAACTAAAAGGGTCCCGCCTTTATGAGACTATTGGTGACATTTAAGTCGTATGTACCCGACCAGAAATAACAATACCACCCTTCTATTATCATGTTGTTCCTTCATATTAAATATGTTGTTTGAAATTAAGCCTCTGGCAGTGTCATTAAGATATGGGCAAAATACACAATTATGATAGATTAAAGCATGGGCTACAACTCTGTGAGGCAGGAAACTGATGTTACCATTCTTGCATTCTGTACACCTTCAGATCATCTAATGATGCTTTATATTTGTACCAAGTTTTATAAAAATATCTTCAAAGGCTTTAAAGTTATATAGCAGACAAGATTTCCATACCTAAAATAACAAAGGGAAGGTGTAGTTATGGTTTTTTTTCTCTACACATTGTCTGATGATGTTTATATTTGTACCAAGTTTTGTGAAAATATCTTAAACAGTTTTAGAGTTAGAGAGCAAACACGTTTTCTAGACTGTAAACTAGCAAGGGGAAAAATTCTGTAAAAAAATAGATGAAGTTTCAGTTCTTAGTCTCTGCACATTGTCTGATGATGCTCTATATTATGTACAAGTGTTGTGAAAATATCATTGGTGGTTTTAAAGCTATACAGTGGACTAATTTCTATATTTAAAATTACAAAGGGGCATAATTCAGTAAAAATGTAGACAGAGTTAAGATTCTTGTTCTCTGCTCATTACTGATGATGCTTTACATTTGTACCAAGTCTTGTGAAAATATCTCTGACCTTTTCAGAGTTAAAGAGCGGACAAGATTTCTGTACTCAAAATTTCAAATGGACGTATTCACTAAATAATGTAAGCAGAGTTATGGTTCTTGTTCTCTGCACATCCTCTGATAATGCTTTACATTTGTACCAAATTTCGTGAAAATATCTCTAACGGTTTATGAGTTATGGAGCGAACATGATTTCTGTAATCACAATTACAAAGGGGCATAATTCAGTAAATAGTGTAGGCAGAGTTATGGTTCTTGTCCTCTGGATATTGACTGATGATGCTTTACATTTGTACCAAGTCTTGTGAAAATATCTTCAAAGGTTTCAGAGCTATAGAGCGGAAACAATTTCTGCACTTAAAATTTCAAAGGAGCATAATTCAGTAAATAATATAGGCAGAGGTATGTTTCTTGTTCACTGCATATTGTCTGATGATGCTTTACAATTTGTACCAAGTCTCGTGAAAATATCTTTAATGATTTCAGAATTATGGAGCGGACACGATTTCTGTACTCAAAATTTCAAAGGGGCGTAATTCAGTAAAATTGTAGGCAGAGTTATGGTTCTTGTTCTCTGCATATCGTCTGATGATGCTTTACAATTTGTACCAAGTCTCGTGAAAATATCTTTAATGGTTTCAGGGTTATAGAGCGGACACGATTTCTGTACTCAAAATTTCAAAGGGGCATAATTCAGTAAAAAAAAGTAGGCAGAGTTATGGTTCTTGTTCAGTGCACATCGTCTGCTGATGCTTTACATTTGTATCAAGTCTCGTGAAAATATCTCTAACGGTTTTATATTTATTGCGCGGACAAGAAATGATGACGGACGGACGGACGGACAGACGGACGGACGGGCGGACAGACAGACGGACAGACAAGGTGATTACTATAGGGCCTCCGCAGACTTCGTCTGGCGGGGCCCTAAATATGACAAATACAATTGCTTTTGAAAGGTCTTGATAATTTGCTATTGATGAAATGCTTTCATGTTAGGTAGCACTGCTCAGCAACTGTACACTTCCCAAGGCCTGTCTAGGTATCCATACCTATAAAGTTTGCAAGTCCAGAGACGCTAACCAAAAATCCAACAGATCAAAATAAAATGTGTACCAAATTATTCCTTGTGTTCTAACTACTAGTAAGACAATGAATACCCACAACATATGTTTATTTTGTCTATGCGAAGAGATATGGGCGTTTTATGTTGAGAAAACCGGAAACAATAGTCCAAACACTGCTAGTTTTCTAACGAAAAGTTAAAAATTAACATAGAGCCCTGTCTCCAGCATATTTAATATTTTTATTGGATCTTATAATATCAAGCTTTTGTCTGTATACAAAATAATAAATGTTCTGCAGACCAGGCTGTATTTTATGATTATATACCTGTGTATAAAATATGAATCTCCAGCACACTAATCTTTTCAAATGATAATGAACGGAACCCATTTTTTCATACAAAATGAAGTCGAAAAAGGGCCATAACTCCCATAATAATCGATGGATTTTACCCTTAATTTAAGTTGACCTGTATTTTATGATTATATTCCTGTGTATAAATTATGGATTTAATTCACCAATGTTTTCAAAAGATATCAAACGGAAACCATTTTTTACGGGACCGACGGGTCGGACGTACGTTCGGAGTACGGACAGCGGTGATACTAAATGCCCCCGCTCTTAAAAATGGCGGGGGCATAAAAATTGCAAAAAAGCGGCATTATAATAAATATTATACCTACAATCTGCTCCCATAAAGCTCTAATAATCAGCTGCCACACATTTACTCGTTTTATTGATTATTTTGGATGCGCAATGCCACCGTCGACGCGGAAGAGTGCTTAGAGACCTCGGTTATGACAAACGTTTAGACAGTTGCGTGTTCGAATTCGGGTTCGGCCAGTCAGCCACTGGAAAAGTCTCTTTGTCAGGCAAGCAGTAAATGGATAATCAGGGAAGCGAGATCCGCCTTTCATATGTGTGTCTGAAAAGTCCTGTGAGCCCTGAAAGAAGGGAGGGAACATGTATTGCGCCAGACTTAAATTGTTAAACACACGAAACTCTTTCCGTCTGTCGTCTGTCTGTCTGTCTGTCTGTCTCAACATCTCTCTCTCTCTCTCTCTCTCTCTCTCTCTCTCTCTCTCTCTCTCTCTCATGTTGTAAGAATACATTTATGTTGATTAAATATCTTCTTAAAACATATTTTTCTGCTGTCAAACTGTCCGTTTCCATGGCAACGAGGATTTTCTGTTTTTGCCTAATTTTGGTGATTTTTCATACAAAAAAATGCCAGATTTGACATCGGTCATATTGACAGTATTTCTCAACAAATGTTATTGACTTTCATATCTTTTAAAATACTCATGTAAATGCTGTGTACGGATAGAGATTTAAAAACACAAAAAGTTGGCCAATTTTGATACCATTTTGTTAAAAAATGCGGCTATAGATTTTTTCATTCTCTTGGTACAGAGAGTATAGTTATTTCATTCTTTTGGTACAGAGAGTAAAACACCTTGGAATTTATATATCAAAAGATGGAGAAGGTTTATCTTCAGAATTGAAAATAATCTTCTTTGAATTTAGTCACCATTAGGAAAATCAGAAGAATCCGTCATAGAAGAAAATCTGTTATAAGAAATAGTATCTGCAGAATATGAGCAGAAATACAAATAAATAAATTAAATACAGCAGAAGGTCGTTACATAAATACTTTCTCATTCAGAAAAAATATTGAAAATTTACAATTTTGGGTGCAATTACTCCACCCACTTCCACTGAATATGAAATGAATGCAAAAGTTACATGTCATGGGTAATATATCTCAAGCTTTCATAATTATGATTAAACTGAAACATTTTCTAAAGATCACCATTTGTTTGCTCTCATTTTTACATTGTTTATCATATGGTCACCATGGTAACTGCTATTCTTTTATGGGTCAGTGTTCGTTTACACAAATATTTACAGAAAATCGTTTCAATGTTGATGAAACGTATTCTTCGTTATTTACTTTTTACACATGCATACACGTTCTAAGTGCTGAATTTGTTAAATTATATATGATAAATCAGTATGTTTATAGTTGCTATGAAAACAGCCACTCATTCCTTCCACAAAGAAATTAGGCAATGTGAGTGTTATTAGTACAATGTAGAGAAAGAACAGCAAGTGAGCTTAAGAAGGGATAGAGACATGCATTGGAGTAGAAATAAACCACACATACAATGTTTATCTATTTTCATTCATTTATATGTTTTTTATCTTTATATCTAGGGGACGAGTTACCCAATCCACCTCACTTAGTTATGCAACAAATTCATAAGGTTGCAATCCACCATTAATTTTCCATAGACGACAATGTTAACATCTGGTCATTTTAGTACAAAACTGTACATACAAAGTTTTCGAAACCCGTCTAGCCTATTTTTTTACCAGGGGTGAGTTACCAAAATCAACCCCATCTCCTTCTGGTAAAATATTTCTCAATTAAACATGCCTTTTTGTAACTATCATTTGTTGGTCTTTTTTTATACTACAAGAAGTCTAACATGCATGACTGACAGATGACGTCATCTCTCTTACAATGTAAACTAATGCTCTCCCCGAAAATGGCGGGGCTATCCTCATGAATATTTAGTGGACTGTACCCGAAACCAAACTATTTTTTCCAATATACCATAAACTGAACAGTTTGAATGTTATTTTGATACAGTTTCATTGTGATCTCCAAGTTTCAAATGAATCCGTAAAGAACTGTTCCATTTATGACACTTTCACTAAGGTCGAGGTTTCTGTTGCAAAATGACTGAAACTGATGATTTTGAGGATTAATGAAAACTAATAATGATTCTGCCGCTATTCTTTTATATGTACTCCTCGCCAAAAGTGTAGCATAATTATTTGTGAAGTTAGCAGCAGAAATAACTGATAAAGGGGACTTCTTATAAGTACAAAAATGTGTGGCTATGGATCCTATCAGAAGCAGTAATGTACAATGAAAACACCTACACACTAGATTTTTGATCCAGCTGGCTGGATACACAACGATAAAAGTTAAGACCACTGTAATTAAAGTACAATTTTCGACACTTTTTAAAAGTGTGTCCAAAAAATCATCAGTTTTATTTTTTCACACACCAAATTACTATCGTCTGTAGACGACATGTTAAATCGTAACTTGCTACATTGATTGTGTCTCAGCCATTTCTAAGTCAGACATAAAAGAAACTCTTGTCAATACTTTTATTCTTAATCATTAACAATGCATTTTTCCTATGGATTCTTATCATTTTTGTCTTACTGAAAACTGTCGGTCTCTGATACTGGCACTTCAAATTTTATGTGTAACTTATTTGTTCCGTGGTCTCCTGTCTGACGTGCGACATTTTTTTCCTGGCACGACATCTTATATGCAGAAAATGAAAGATAAAAAACTAATATTTTACACAAAAATTTCAGCCCGCCAAAAGTCTTTTACCTGATATTATTGGACAAAAATGTCATGAGGCATATGCTGAAGTATTCTTTCTTTCCGAATCCATAAATTATATCGTTGTTTTATAGTTTATTAATTTTCTGCAGAATTGTTAACAAAGGTACCATTAAGCTGAAATATGCTAAACTTTTGGCGAGGAGTATATATGAAAACATTTATCTTTTCATAGGAGCCTTAATACTTCTCTGAATATTACAAGAAAATGTGGTTGAATCTGTTATACATAAGCATTTATTTGCAATTTTCTACATATACCCCCTAAATTTGATTAAAATCTTGATAATTGGATGCTATTTATGACACAAAGAAAGTAAAACTGGTTTGATAGTCCAGATCTGCATACCAAAAGGAGCAGAGAAACAAAGTTGATATGAATTCCAGATGAATGTTTGGTTGACATTATATATTTCCACAAAAAATACCTTTTTACATGCAAAAGTCTCCGAAAAGCGCCGCTTTCTGTATTTCGCAGAGTTGCATATATATCATGCTTTCATGGGCGTTTAAATGTTTCCAAGTGTTCCGGATGCTTTTCCTTTAACCACATAATGTTAAATTTGACTAATGTGAAATAATTTACAATCGAAACTTATAGTACGAAAATAAAAAAGCATTTCCTACACCCCCCACCTCCCCACCTGGATTCTACCTGGAGAAAAAAGTTGTTTTCTTTTCTGCCGATTATCCTGGGCCAAGAGCATCAAATCATCAATTACAACAACTATCTCACTATGGGTCAGCACACAAAACAATGCACTTTAAATGGTCAAGGGGACACAATTCTCCAGATATGCAGCGAAAGTGAAACCGAAAGTAAGAAAGACCGATTTACTGCGCTTTAGGTTGCATTCCACCATTTATTTTCCATAGACGACAATTTTAACATCTGATCATTTTAGTACAAAACTGTACATACAAAGTCTCCCAAACCCGTCTTGCTATAAAGTATCAGTCTAGCCTATCAATTTGAGACGAAAACATCCACTGCCTTCCCAACTCATTTAGTCGCTAAGCTAGGTTAAGTATTGCAACCACCAACTCGTATGCCCAAAAATAGCATATTGTTTTACCTGGGGGTAAGTTATCAAAATCAACCCCATCTCCTTCTGGTAAAATATTTCTCAATTAAACATGCCTTTTTGTAACTATCATTAAATTTTGTTGGTCTTTTTTATACTACAAGAAGTCTAACATGCATGAATGACAGATGACGACATCTCTCTCTTACAATGTAAACCTAATGCTCTCCCCGAAAAAGGCGGGGCTATCCTCATGAATATTTAGTGGACTGTACCCATAAGCTACATACTATGAGTTTTGATGATGATTTAGCACCTGGTTTGCTTGTTTTTTTTGTTGTTGCTCATGTCTGGTCTGCATAAGCTTTCTTGTCTACTGTCATATGTTTTTGTTATTTCAACATGTGATTACCAGTTATCCATGGCAACTGTATTCTGTTCAGTATTTGTGTTTATTGAAATTCGAATAAGCATACGCACAATATTGTTTAAAGTCAGATAAAAATTGTTGATGCTGACTTTTCTTACTATTTTACCATGCTTTGCTATGCAAAGGAGGCGCGCGCGAATGTGATACACTTTGTGTGCATCTGCGTATTAGCTAAAAATTCACCTGTTGCATGTAGCTCAGTTTCTAAGTAACTAAAAATGACATAGTCTTCAAACATGCTGTACAAGACACCTTGAGTAGATCAACTAAATGCAGTGATGCACCATAGAACCACAATGATCATTGAATAAAGAAACTTTTGGTTCACCAGTTGCGTTTACACGTAACCAAACAAGATACAGTCTTCAAACTTGCTACACAGATACGGCTGGAAAAAGATAAACCGAATGCAGTGATGCAATTTGGACTATGACCTATATTTCATGGATCATTGAACACAGAAAAGCTAGGGGGACCAGTTGGATTTAGGCTACACCTGAGTAATCAAAAGGATTCAAACTTGCTACACAATAACATCTCGGGAAGATTAACTGAATGCAGTGACGTATACTGGGCCACGACCTTAATTTTATGGATCAATGAACATAGATCATGTTTACCAACTGCGTTTAGCTCCGATTGCGTTTAGCTCAGTTTCCATGCACCCAGTAAAGACTTGCTGCACGGAAACATCTGAGGAAGGCTAACGGAATGCGGTGATGCATACTGGGTCACGACCTATAATTTATGGAGCAATGAACATAGAAAATTTTGGTTCACCAGTTGCATTTAGCTCAGTTTCTTAGCAATCAAAAGTGATAGTCTTCAAATGTGTTATACGGGAACATCTGGGAAAAATCAACTAAATGCAGTAATGCATATTGGGCCATGACCTATAAATTCATGGATCAATGAACATAGAAAAATTTGGTTCACCAATTGGGCTTAGCTCAGTTTCTAAGTACAGATGTAACCAAATGAGATTCAGACTTCATTCTTGGTATTCAGTTGCATCTGGGGAAGAAAATCTGAATGCGGTGAACCATGTCCGATGTTGATCTATACTTCATCGCACTTGGAAACAAGAGGGCCATGAGGCCCTGAATCGCTCACCTGCGCCATTGTCAAAGTGGCTTTTTCATATGTCTGAAATTGCCAAAATGTGAGTTTTGGGTCAAAAGTCAAAGAATGACCATGACTTCTTGTACTCATAAATTTTCATGTACTCATTAAGACAACCATACATTGCATTTTTAGGCAAAAATCTTCAAAACTATCCATGAAATCTTATGTTCTAGCATTTTCCCATATTTGACCATGCCGCTAAAAAGGTCAAGGTAAACCCAAGGTCATCATTTGAACAGTCTTGGTAGGACTAGTACTCCATGCTACTTAACTAAGTTTACAGGCCATTGGTGTATTGGTTCTGGAGAAGAAAAATATTAAAGGTTTATACCATAAATGTGTATGGCGGCCATGTTGGTCATGAGACCTGGACCAATTGAACAAATTTTTGTTCAATCAAGCCCTGGAGGCTCTATATGAAATGTGTTTACAATTGGCCCTTCGGCTTTTGAGGAAATGTTTGAAAATGTCAAAATATGAGAGATCTGGGTCAAAGGTCAAGAAATGACCTCTCATAATTCTTCATGAACTCATTAAGACGACTATATACTGATTTTTAGGCCAAAATCTTCAAAATTTCCCATAAAATCTTATGTTCTAGCATTTTCCCATATTTGACCTTGCCATAAAAAACATCAAGGTCAACCCAAGGTCATAATTTGAACAATCTTGATAGTACTGGAGTACCCAATGCTACATACCAAGTTTCAAGGCCATCAGTCAACTGGTTCTGGAGAAAAAGATTTTTAAATGTTTTTACCAAAAATGGGCATGGCGGCCATGTTGGTCATGTGACCCAGACCATTTGAAGAAATCTTCGTTCCCTCAACCCCTGAAGGCTGTTTATGAAATGTGTTTACAATTTGCTCAGTGGCTTATAAGAAGAAGTTTGAAATTGTCAAACCATGAGAATTCAGGTTCAAAGAACAACCTTGACCTCTTGTACACGCAAATCTTCATGCACTCATTAAGATGACTGTATTATCCAATTTTTAGGCCTAAATCTTCAAAACTTTCCATGAAATCTTATGTTCCAGCATTTTCCCATATTTGACCTTGCTGTAAAATGGTCAAGGTAAACCCAAGGTCATCATTTTAAACAATCCTGGTAGTACTGGAATACCCAATGCAACATACCAAGTTTAAAGGCCATCTGTCCATTGGTTCTGGAGAAGAAGATTTTTAAAGGTTTTTACCATATGTGGGCGTGGCACCCATGTTGGTCATGTGACCTGGACCGTTTGAATTAAATTTTGTTCCCTCTAACTCTGGAGGCTCTATATGAAATTTGGTTACAATTCGCCCAGTGGTTTTGAGGAGACTGTTTGAAATTGTCAAAATATGAGAGTTCTGGGTCAAATTTCAAAGAATGACCTTGACCATTTGTATTTATGAATCTTCATGCACTCATTAAGATGACTGCATACTCCAATGTTTAGGCCTTAATCTTCAAAACTTTCAAAGAAATCTTATGTTCTAGCATTTTCCCATTTTTGACATTCTCGTAAATAAGGTCAAGGTCAACCCAAGGTCATCATTTGAACAATCTTGATAGTACTTGAGTACCCAATGCTACATACAAAGTTTCAAGGCAATCGGTCAACTGGTCCTGGAGAAGAAGATTTTTAAAGGTTTTCACCATATATGGGAGTAGCGGCCATGTTGGTCATGTGACCTGGACCATATGAATAGATTTTTGTTCCCTCAACCCCCGGAGGCTCTACATGAAATTTAATTTCAATTGGCCCAGTGGCTTTTGAGAAAATTGTTTGATATTGTCAAATATCAGAGTTCTGGGTCAAAGGTCAAAAAATGACTTTGACCTCTTGTACTCCTAAATCTTCATGTACTCATTAAGATGACTGTAGATACCAATTTTTAGCCCAAAATCTTCAACTGTTTCCAAGATATCTTATGTTTTAGCATTTTGCCATATAAAGCACAAGGAAGCAAATTTGACCATACCGTAAAAAAGGTCAAGGTCAACCCAAGGTCATAATTTGAACAACCTTGGTAATACTCACCTACCCAATGCTACATACCAAGTTTCAAGGCCATCGGCCTATTGGTTCTGGAGAAGAAGATTTTTTTAGGTTTTTACAAAATATGGGCATGGTGGCCATATTGGTCATGTGGCCAGGACCGTTTGAACATTTTTTCGTTCCTTCTTCCTCAGGAGGCAACATATGAAATTTGGTTACAATTGGCCCAGCGGTTTCAGAGAAGAAGTCATTTGAAATTGTTGACGGACGGACGGACGACGACGGACGACGGAGCCTTACCATCCTATAAGCTCCCCCGGAGCCGCTGGCTCAGGTGAGCATAAAAAACTTCACCAACGGTGTTTAACTTAGTTTCCCAGTAAAAACAAGAGGTAAGTTGTAATTTTTCCCAGTCTGTTACAGCTGGGCAAAGACAACTTAATGCAGTAAACAATATCTGATGCTGACCAATATTTTATGGTTCACAGAACCTAGAATAAAGGCTTCATATAACTGTGTTTAAGCAAGTTTTACCGTAGTTACAAGGTGAAGAGTCGTAATATTTGGCATACCTTTACATTTAGGAAAGACCAACTGAAGCAGTAAACCATATCTGGTGTTGGCTTATTTTTCATGGTCCAGTGATTTTGCCACATATTTCTACCACAATTTCATGGATTTGAGTTATACTTGAGTAACCGGTTAGGGCTGACACTGAGTGACCTCATACTAACTAGGGGTCAGTGTGGCCTATATTTTATGGTCCAGTGACCCAAGCTAATACAGGTGCTTTGCATTAATTTTATACCTATGCAAGTTTTTCATAAGTCTTAGCATACCCCAAAGTGCGTTCTAGCTTCGGCTGAAAGTCGTTGTTGTCAAAAAAACTTACAAATACCGCGGTAGTGAATAAAGGGGAACTGCTTAGGACTCAAGAAAAGTTCGCTATATATAATATTGCGGAGAAGCGATTTTGCAACCTATCAAAGTTATCTTAGTTATATTGACAAAGTTATATTGACAAGTGCTGAAACGCTTCCACGTAGTTAAGGTCGTTTTCGAAGTGTATAGGGATATGGTATTGAAAAACCGAGATCGATATTTTAATGAGAGACTTTTATACATGTTTTTTTTGAATGAATAGCCGCATAAATTTCTTTTCTGCAAGAAAAGATTTAACCTAAAAAAGAGCCAGACAGGACCGTCTTTGAGAAAATTAGCATAATTACAATGCTAGAAACAGTCAAGCTTGCTTTAGACATTTCATAAACAGCATGCCTCTACTATCCCATCTGCGACCTATTTTGCAAAAATGCTTTTTATGTCTTTTCTCTTGCGGTTAGGCACTGAAAATTGAAATTTAACATGGCATAAGAGAGGGGTGATTTACTTTTAGCTCTAGAAAGTTTATATTAATTTGTTTGTTTTTTCATCTCCTGTATTAACCATTTACCAAAACTGATCAGGTGATTTCATTCATCCTATTTTCAGTTTCAAAGCCTGTAAAACAACAAAAAGGGATGAAAAAAGACGTATGGAATACTTGCATAGGTATACTGTGTCCGCACCTCTCTTCTGTCCTTTTTTATAGTTGTCCGTGTCAAAATACCATAAAAAGTACTCTTACAATAGCTAACAATTAGGATAAAACAGGCATTCTATTAATTAAATGTCTTAAGCAAGCCTAACCGATTTTAACATAAGGCCCTATACTAAATGGCCCCGAAGGAGGTCCTGTCTGGCTCTTTTTAAGAGTGAATATTTTTATGCAAGACAGAATTTTTCCGGGGCTTCATGAAATATAACATGTTTCAAAATTTGTTATTGAAATGTCGATATCGGGTTTTCGTTTCCATGTTCCAGCTCACAGTGAAAACGACTTAAACTACCTTGAAGCGTTTCAGCACTTGTCAATATAACTAAGACGGCTTTGATAGGTTGCCAAATTGCTTTTCCGCAATATTATATAAAACGAACTTTTCTGGAATCTTAAACAGTGCCCCTTTATTCATTACCAGGGTAAGTATAAGTTTTTTGATAACAAAAGACTTTCAGCCGAAGCTAGAACGCATTTTGGGGTATGCTTAGACTTATGAAAAAGTTGCATAGGTATAAATTAATGCACCTGTATATCTTACACTGTTTTCTGACTTGTATCATACTTGGTGTAATGGTACATTCAGATACAATGATTGACCTCACATTTCACAATTAAGTGATATTATTACATACCTGGCAATATTTTAGAGGTTTGAACAATTTGTAGCTTAATTATGACAATTTTATCATTCGACCTTCAAGTGTGACCGTGACCTTGGATCTACCTGACATGACATTTTTAATCATCAAGGAGAGCAATTGTGCTAAATTATTTTGAAATCCATGTATAAATGTAGAAGAAAGGGCCAGGACAAGCTCTACTTATTACAGTTTTATCATTTGACCTTCAAGTGTGACCTTGACGTAGCATCCACCTGAACAATTGTTTCATATGGCACATCTACTATTCTAGATCATCGTCTTTAATATTATTTGGATCCTTTTGAAACTTATCAGTCTTTGAATCGACTGCTCAAATAAAATTAAGAAATTACTGTATGCTTTTTTTCTGGTTTCGTCACCAGATATTGTCAGGGTCGCTAACGAGGCTTTATTAGCCGAAACTACGTAGTCTGGCCCATGTTCCTACTTCTGTATGTATTATATGCTCTTGAAGGAACTTTTTACGATTTTAATCATCAAGGAGAACAAAAGTGTCAAATTATTTTGAAATCCATGCAAAAATTAAATCAAAGTACTGAAAGTACTGAAAGGCGGGCATTTTATTCAAATGATTTAGAGGAGGCGTTTTGAAAAAGTCAACGCATAGACATATAATGGGTGATGACAGAGGTACACCATTCCATCAGCTAGCTTTTCGGGATGAAATTTAGATAAAATCCTAGAAAACAGTAGGACTTTGTCAAATATTTAGATTATTTTATTGAATACCAGAAATCATAATTGTGAAGCAAAGAAAAAAGGTTCTATAAACAGCAGTACAGCAATAGTTATGAAGTGCTCTGTTGGCATTTAGTGCAAAAATTTAAGTTGTCTTGACTGCATGTTCGCGGTTTTCTTCACTTGTTTCAAATTAACCAGGAAATGCCATTAGGCAAGCTTTTTACTGCATATAGCGTAACGGAATACTCCTGGTGGACCACGAAAGACTCTTCACTGACTCCTAACGATAAAAGAGCGACCGTAGTCTGTCTAAACTAGTTAAATGCTGACTGTAGTCACTCTGCAAAAAGACTAAATATCCATTGCATCCATCTGCAAAAGATCACTTTGTAAGATATAAAATGATGACTGCTGTCTTTTTCTTGTTCAGTTAGATTAGTCAGACAAGATGAAAGTCATAACAACACTGCCTAGTGGCCACAACCTAGTAATCTCATCCTTAATGACACGTCAGTACAATCAGTCGGCTTCAACTATGCTTTGTATCGCACAGCAGATATTTGCTTTGGATTCTTTTTTAAAGAAGCCAACTTGTATTCACCCATCGGCGAATAATTTACGTAATGTATTTATACGCGTTGATCGCTGGGATAAACCTTGATTTTTAAGAGTCTCAAACTGAAGCTTTTTATTTTCAATGTGAATAAATCAACATAGATTATGACGAATCATTCTGCTTTGTTCAATGGGCTGGATTTTCGAAACTATACAGAAATGTCAGAACTATTTTCTCTGTTTCAAAATATAGAGCGCGTAGCATAGGCTTACAAAAACAGAGATATGTTAAGACCTCCGCAAAACCGCTTTGACAACCGTAGCTATAGACGGGCTTACAGCCCGCCTAAAAAACGGCCCGGGCGAACTCACTTTATGACCATTTTACCGGTATCATTTGACTTTAAAGTGTTACCTTTATCTTCAACCCACCATTTTGACCAGTTTACCGATATCATTTGACTTTCAAGTGTTACCTTATCTTCAATCTACCTTAGCAATAGTTTCAAACGGCACTTCTACTCATCAAGGAGGACACTTTTACCATGTTTTTGTGATCCATGCATAAATGTAGACGAAATGGCTCCGACAGGTTCAATTTGTGACTGTTTTATCATTTGACTTTGAAGTGTGATTCGACCATCAACCTACCTGAACAATTTTTTTCAAATGACACTTCTACCAAACACAGAACACAATTGCTCCAAATTATTTTAAAATTCATCTGTAAATGCAGAAGTTCTGGACAGAGGCACGCATGTACGTATGCACGCTCTTACACTGAACTGAAGTTGTGACGACTGTCTCATTTACGGCAAGCGGCCAGGGCAATATACTCCTGAAACCTTGAAAATGGCATCAGGGTCGCCAAGATTTATCTTTTCAAGTTTGGTAAAAATGAATCCACTGGTTCAAGAAACGTCTTCGTTTTTTCAGGACAAATCTAAGAAATCACCTTAAAAATAGGGTCAAATTTAAAGAGTAACTACACTCCAGGAACTGACTGAATCAGATCCCAAACCCTATCCCCAACATCAAAGGGAAAGATTGACAAAGACATCCCAACAAACAATAAATTACAAGTGATAAGCCGAGTCAGCAGCTCTTTCCCAAATAGGGGCAACTCAGCTATCTTTATTGAACTAAATAATTTAGACCAACAGAAGGTTACAACAGACTAAGAAAATTATACGAAAAACATTTAACAACTATTTCTACATATTTTCAATTTTTATTATAGAAGAATTAAAATGAGAACACAATAAACTAAACAGCACCGGACATAAAACAAATGCAACAGCAACGAATGTACCGCCTTTGGACTGTCAGTAATAACTACTGGGGGGTTTAAACCGGGTTTACTGGGCCCAAACCTTCACCCTCACCCTCCGCCGCGGTGCACACAATTAGTTGGTAGTCCGGTTCGTATGGAGGTCCCCTAACTCATCAGGAGTCATCACGGTCAACAATTAAAATCAAGAAAAGAACGCGATGAAGCAAGGATGAGGACTCGACAGCCAAAACCTTAATCCTGTATTATATTTAGAAACCAATTCAAAGTGTCTACGATAAAATTTTGAGAAAGCTTTCCGAAGTTTATGATACCGATACCCCTGCTGTAAAATCTTGGCAGTCAAACTTTTATTACGAGCATTGAAATTAGCCAAATGACTAGACACCCTAGCGAAGCGAATAAGCTGAGAAATGTTAACACCATAAAAAGTGGTGCGGGGAACATCACCATCCAAAAACGGAAAATCAACAATGTCGAAATCAAAATCATCGCGTTTGTCATAAATTTTAGATGAAAAAATCCGTCTAAAATTGATCAATGTAAATCCAAAAATGGAGCCTCGGTATCAGAAGTATTTGCTTTATTTAACTTTAACTTTATTTAATCAAAGTCCCAAGATCCTTATCAGTTCTGAATCTTCTCCCAATGATGATTTAGTACTAGTTCAGCATAATTACACCAAATGCTTCGGAACATAGGGCGCAGATAAGCCATTTTTAAACATTTCAAGACCACCTCTGACCTTCAAAACAGAGTCAAGGTCAAACAATCCATTTAGCACCTGTTACCTCTAAAAAAGTGGTCAAGGTGACTTAATCCTTATTAAGTATTTCACATGTCCCAGTGGTGTGTCTGTGCAATTTTGTCACACTCAGTCTGTTCACTCTGGAGATATGGCGCAAGCAAGCCCTTTTTAACATTGTAAGTCCTCATATGACCATGAACATAAAGTCAATGTCACCAAAATCTAACCGTGTTTCCTCACCTCCAAATGATATACCCGTGCAAGTTTGATCAAAATTCATAAATTCCTTCAAGAGTTATGTTGCATACAAACCATTTTCACTGTTTTTGATCTCCTGTGATCTGAAAATATAGTCAATGTCACCAACTTTTCCACTCCCCTGTGGTATATTTGTGTAAGTTTGATCTTAATCCATCGACCCCTTCAGGACATATGGCACCGACAAGCCATTAAGATACCTCCTATGACCTTGAAATGGGACCTACGTCACCAAAATCTAAACAGCTCTTTTTCCCCACCCAAATATATGTATCTTTGCAAGTTTGATGAAAGTACATTTATTCCATTAGGAGATAGAGTGCAGACATGCAGTTATGCTGACACATAGAAACCGACGCCAATGCAGGCGGGATCTGCACCAAAACAACATGCCGGCCTTCCCTTTCCTCCTTCCCCCAACCCTCCCTTCTATGGTAGAGGGAACATAAATATGTTTATGAATATGATAAATATATAAGCAAATTTTCTCCGCAATCAAGAAATATTTACATGATCTCTGCTCATTTTATGTTCTTTATTTGTTTGCCACCAGATGCACTCAGATTGTCAATTGCTGTTTTGATGAGAAATACGGTTGTATCCATAGCATCAGAAATAAACTGAATTATTGTCCAAGATGTGATTAATTTGGCAAATAGATAGTAAATACGTAGATAAAAAACCATAATCAACACTTTCAACTTAATCTGAATAATGTTTTTAAATATAAATTTCCAACAAAAACAGACCAATAATAGAGTATAGGTTGCCATGGTTACTACATGAGAAAAAAGTAAACTAGAAATGTTTCTTTTTCAACGACAGATGTCCTCCCTCCTGTTCTTTCTAGACTGTATCATTTTCCCTATATATTGCAAAGTTAGGATCTCTTGTGATCTTGAAATTTTATGTTTTTAGTTCTCTGATGGGCTGTAACGCTGTAACATTGTAACATTGGGTTTGTGGAGTGGGCTTATCGAGAAAGCGCTGAACCTCTTGTAACATCAGTGTAACAATCAAGGAACTTCACAGTTACAATTAAGAAACATAAAAGTATTATCATATATTTTATATTTTTTTTGTGCTCTGGTGGGCTGTGACGCTGTAACATTGTAACATTGGGTTTGTGGAGGAGGCCTATCGAAAAAACGCTGTAACTCTTGTAACATCAGTGTACCAATAAAGGAACTTCACAGTTACAACTGAGAAACATAACATTCTTATCATACATTTTATATTTTTAGTGCCCTGATGGGCTGTAACGCTGTAACATTGGTTTGTTGAGTGGGCCTATCGAGAAAGCGCTGTAACTCTTTTAACATCAGTGTAACAATCAAGGAACTTCACAGTTACAACTGAGAAACATAACATTCTTATCATACATTTTATGTTTTAGTGCCCTGATGGGCTGTAACGCTGTAACATTGTAACATTGGATTTGTGGAGTGGGCCTATCGAGAAAGCGCTGTAACTCTTTTAACATCAGTATAACAATCAAGGAACTTCACAGTTACAACTGATAAACATAAAATTATAATCATATATTTTATGTTTTTTTGTGCTCTGATTAGAGAAATTATTTAATCATATGTGACTATGATGTTCTGTCTTAGTTACATTGATGTTACACAGGTTATAGTACATCCTTGATAAGCCATCTTCACAAATCAAATGTAACAATGTTACAGCGTTACAGCCCATCAGGGTACTATAAACTTTAATCGCATGAGAAGAATCAAATGTTTCAAAGATATACCCTTATAGTTTCCTTGTTTATAAAACATATGTCACAACAATTTTGATAGTTAACTTCATTATTTGAAACATATGATATACTGCCGTTTTTACTTAACGTTACTTATATTACACAAGTAACATATTCATAGTGGTTCAATATTTTGAACCAATTTTATGCTCTATCTCAAAACATCTATATGCGCAAGATCTACTAGATTTTTGGTTGTTTCAGCGTTTGCCAAGCCTTCATTATACAAAACAGTTACCTTATTAAGGCCGCTGATAAAACGATTATGACGTCAGCGCTATGACATAGGTTGTCACCCTTGTATACTAAACTATTTAAGATAATGTGGCACGGTTTTTGTTATTCTGTTGCTTTGAACAACGAATAATCATTTTTTACGGAAAATAACCCTCTTTTTTTACTTTTAAGAATATATTTTGGGAGCAATTATATACACCTACACGTCGTTTGTTTTGCGAATACCTAAATGGTATATTGTAGCGGATTAGGGCCAAAAAATGATGAAATAGTTCAAGTAGTGATACAAGCACCATCTTTTGCAAAAGCCTTCATCTGCTGCGTGGCAATAAAAAAGAACGTTGGCCACCTATAAATTCCACAAGTTTCAAGATGGCCAACGACTTTAAAAAATGACGGTAAAACCGGTCAATTTTGCTAAATAACCAATTATCCTATACTCCCATAATTTTTGAACTACCAGTAGATTCGCCTCACGCATTGAAAATGCTTAATACTAAAGTATAATTGTGAAGCAGTTATAATCAGACAGTTTGTACCTCCAGACTACTGTTTTTTGGCAGTAATTTATGTTACCGCATCACTATTATGAATTATGTCTTTTATTGATAGATTCTCATCTCAATTGGCATTGAAACTGATATTAAGCTTACTATTGTAGGCACGGCGCTTTATTATTTTCTACAAAAAATGTATCCTCAGATTGAGCAGAGTTTATGTTTCTTACGTTGTCAGGTCTGTTATAGGACAAACATTAACAAAATACTTTATTTTGATGAACGAAAGTATCTTACAGATACCAATGAATGAAACTATTATAATTTTATAAAAAAAATAAATCTAATACACTTGTATCAAAATATAAAGACTATTGAACTGTTATATACGTGACCGAGTATATGATACGAAATAATTTCTTAAACATACATATTGTTATTTGAGAATGTATGTCATGAGCGAACACTATTTAGGTATTTTGGCGAAGTCATTTTGTATTATATTAATTTAAACAGAGACATTTAGTGATTTGAACTGCCCCTTAGTCTGCAAAGTGATTTGGTTATAAACCTGGGAGGTGTTACCATAGAGGTCTTTTAGCAAAATTAGGTGGCACCACAGTACTGACATAGCCCATTTAGTAGCCACAAATCTTCAATAAATTTTCATAGAGGTTTTCAGTGACCTGGGCTGGGGAGGAACGCGATTAAAAGGGTAGACAGACCAGAACAAGGCAATATAAAGACATGGAGAGGCCTTGAGTTCGCACTCTATTCGGGCTTCGTGACGAAAAAGTGTGCAAAATCATTTGTTCTGGTCTAATTACATATCTGGCTAAGAGAAGTTAAGAAGTATTTGCAGTGTACGAAGAGGGTTGTTACTTAAGAGGAAGTACTTTATGGAAAGCGTCTAAAATGGCTTGATCATGTAACATATTCTAAATGTCTTGTAGTTTACAAAGCTGGAACAACAATCTTAGTATATGCCTTGTAGAATTCAGAGCTGACATTACACTTCCCTAGACATCCTGTTAGGCATCAAAGTCCCATAGTCTTTCCGGTGTTCTTGTGATAGGTAGCTTGTGATGACATCAGGTTTATTCATACCCAGAAGTCCTGAAGTAGCTAGAACTGTTATTGCAATGACGTAAAATTATTATAATACCTTGAGCGGGCACCACTGTGACAGTAGTTTAGAATGCAAAACAAGCGGCTATCACAATCTGCCTATCTCATTACGATCAGTCTAGCATTAAGTGTCTCTAGATGTCTTGCACTTAGCCAAGCTGGCACAGCAAACGTTGTATAAATCCTGTTACACTGTATTTACAAAATCTAAAAGCGTACATTGCTGTGGACTTTAAATAGCCTGAGCTGGCATTACAGTGTTTACAAAGGTCTTCTTAGTTTAGTTTAAACATATTTTATTCATAATTTCACTGACATACAACATAAAATAAACACAGAATAGAGTTTATGGGACTGGAATGAAAGCAAAATAGGACTCCTCTCCCTAGGTCTTCTTGAAGATTTAGCTGATAACCCACTGTCTACGTAAGTCTTGTAATGGTCTCAGCTGCAAGGTTATATACGTGATTCTTAAGCTTACCTTAAAATAAACATAACATGAATATAACATAGTTATTAAGGTTATAGTATGTGAACTACGAGCTGGTGTTAGTAGGTCTTTTAGCAGCCTAACATGGTACCATGTTCTAAAAGCTATAACTATTATAGCACGCGAAAAAAATTTGCGGTAGCCTGAGACAGCAACAGCGTTTCTATATAGGCCTTATGCTGTATAATAGAACCATAACTGAGACTACATTATTACCAGTGTCCTTGTAATAGCCCAAGCTGGTATACATGTTCTAGTAGGCTGAGATGCTATGTTA
Source organism: Ctena decussata (assembly GCA_963989385.1). Classification (NCBI taxonomy): domain Eukaryota; kingdom Metazoa; phylum Mollusca; class Bivalvia; order Lucinida; family Lucinidae; genus Ctena; species Ctena decussata. The sequence goes on from OZ022504.1 coordinate 48,605,143, forward strand.
TTCTGTATAGATCTCTTCTGTAACAACTTGAACTTGCAAACCTGGGACTAGTGACTGAAGAGACTTTATTGCTAGCCGGATCGCATAAGCGAGTTGACTGTTATATAATAGAGGTAGTATAGTAGCTGAAGCTGCAGTCAGTTTGATAACAATTAAAAGGTCTACGAGTTTAGCCTAAATCAATACCCCGATATGTGATATCTAGAGCGTAAAAAACATATTGCCTTAAGGGGTATGGTAGTTGTGTCAATGTGCATCTCCCCTTAATATCTTATATATTTTGAATACGCACTTCAGACTCCCTAGAGTCTTTGTAATGGTCTACAACTGTTGGTCTACTACCATTGTTCCCAGCTTGAGTAAGCTGTATTCAACGAGTATCATATAATCAAATTTTTGTTTATTTCATATACTTTATACCATTTTGGTCATATCCCGCTACACTAGTATCAATTCTCTGAGGAATAACAAACACAACCAATGACTTTACTTCGTGGTTATATCAGCAGTTGTACCAATAATCCGGTACAGATAGGGCGTTATTCGACCTGGTAGGTAAAGTTTGCACATTCACAATTTTGAAGTTTTCCCTTTATAAGAACTGATGAAATTACTCAATAATATTTCGGGTGGGATGGCAGTAACAGAGTTGTAGATAAGCATAGATACCATTTGTTGAAACATAAATAAACATCCAAAAGAATTGCAAACCTCTAATTTAAAATAAAATAAACAAATGTGGCCAAAAAAATACGACTGCAGACAAAATCAAACAGTCTGTATATATTTAATAGTTGCGAAACACTTCCAAATTGTTGAGGCAACATAATCTTTCCAGACCCTCTCGAGTACGTAGTAGCAATACTTAAAATGAGTACGAAATCAAACTGACGCAAAGAAAGAAAGTAAAGATACGTTCTCTTTTGTTTCAAGCTGATGCTGATATCCAATGGACAGTAGAAAGGACATGTTGTCAAACTATCGGATACAACGAAACACTTCAATTTCGTTTGAATAAAAGATTTGGACCCAACTGTGTACGACAATCATTACATGTTTTGGTGGTTCCAACGGTACGTTTAACAGTCTTCTTATGAGTAACTTATTGTCAATATATTGCAAACAAACCCTATTATCATTTTATATTACTTTGTCAGAAAACGCCATATACAGCTAAATTCTTTAGCATAGGATCATATTAAGAACGTGAAAGGCCCCATTGCTCTGTCAGCATGAAACATTTTATCAAGAGGTAACGCTGGAAGCTTCTCGCCATCGTTTCGTCATTGCATATGACCGCAATTAGACATCTTTAAACTAATAAAATGTCACTGAGTTTTACATAAAAAGGTTCGAAAATTGATTTGGGTCATTTCAGTTGCCAACTTAAATGACCTACTTTCGTTTTCACAAACAATGAAAAAAGGTAAAAATACAATGTACAGCCTTTGAGTCCCATTCAATGTACCGCTTTTGTTTATATTGTATCGCTCAACGGGAAACCAGAAAAGGAAATATTTATTTTGAATATCGATTTGTCTTCTTTCAAAATACACGTTTTCAATGCTTTTCGCCAGGTAAATGAATAAATATTTGCACCGTAACCCATTTTTATCACCAAACGTGAAAGTTGAAGCGCGTTTCATGATGATTTGCAATTAGACGTTTTTACCACCTATAAGACTGTGGAGACTTTAAATTGGATTTAATATTAATACGTTAATAGATCAAAATATTGCAGCTGCTTCCGTTCTAATCCATTTTAAATATGTTATTATTTTTGTATATATGTTTCGAGTTGCAATAAAATAGACTTAAATAGACTTTGATGTTGGGGATAGGGTTTGGGATCTGATTCAGTCAGTTCCTGAGGTGTACTTACTTTTTAAATTAAAACCGAAACTAAGCAGTTTGGCCCATGCTCCTTCTTTCGCATGTGTTCTCTGCTCTTATAGGACCTCTGATATTTTAATTCTCCTTCATTGCAGCTGGTGTTGTGTCATGTGGCGGCCGTAAAACATCTCCCCGTACATCATCCATAGTGCAGATTATATTTTATAGTTGTCCTTTGAGATTCGAGGATAATTATATTCTGAGAAATCAGAATTTTATGTGTGGTTTAGACTCTAATTCTAGATCATCGTTATTTAATCATTTGTACCCGTATTGAAACTAACCAGTCTTTCAAACGACTGCCTTATTAAAACATTAGAAGTTACAGTAGGCTTTTCTCTGGCTTTCGTCACAAGTTGTTGTCAGGGTCACTGATGAGGTTTTAGTAGCCGAAACTTCGAAGTATGGCCCATGCTCCTTTTATCGAATGTGTTCTCTGCTTTAAGAGGAACTCTAAGATTTTATTCAAACCAATTATGTATATTACAAGAAGAAAGAGTAATGGTTCACACGAAAGGTCTGTCAGCATCCTACTTTCAAAGTCAAGACAGCCGAAATACATAAATTTGTTTATTTCGACCAAGACAATGTTCTTATTTGAAAGTATACACATCGCAGTTTCTTCTACATCACGGTATGTGGGCAAATTTACGCACACGAAAGTATTAGATACGAGACATTGTGGGAAACTGCGTGTGAAAGGGGTAAACATCATTTTTTTAATGACAGTTTTCCTCAAAAATATATGCACTAACAAAATATTTTACAGATCTGTTTTTATGTCCCCAACTTCGAAGACGTTGACGGGGTATATTGCTTCTAAGTTGTCCGTGCGTCCGTGTGTCTGTTAGTCACCCATACCATTTTTCAGGAACCGTGCATGCTAGAGTTTTGAAATTTCACATATGGATTTCTCAACTAAAATTAGCTGACACGTATTTTTTTCTTGTCTGCGTTGTCTCCCTTTCTCGAGTCATACTCCTTGGGAAAAATTCATCATAAAATCTTATCAGCAATATATCTCAAAAAGCATTTATGCTAGGAGCTTGAAACTTTGCCAGCTTATTAGGAATGATAAGTTAATGAGCTAATTAACTTTTGAACAAATTCCGTCTATCTTTTTTGGAGTTATTGCCCTTTGAAAATTTTGACTTTGACAGCAAGATATCTTAAAAAGCGTTAAAGCTAGGGACTTGAAACTTTGTAAGCATATTAGGGATGATAAGTAAATAACGTGGTTAGCTTTTTAACGAATTCCATTAAATTTTGTAGGAGTTATGACCCTTTGAAAATTTCGGCATTTTGAATTGGTCAGCATGATATCTTCAAAAGTATTCAAGCTAGAGACTTGAAACATGGACAGCTGATTTAAGATGATAAGTAAATAAATTGATTAACTTTAGAACAAATTCCGTTAATTTTTATAGGAGTTATGTCCTTTTGAAAATTTCGGCATTTTGACTTTCTCCGCAAGATATCTTCAAAAGTATTTAAGCTAGGGAGCTGAAACATTGATAACTGGTTGGAGATGATAAGTAAATGAACTGATTAATTTTTTAACAAATTCTGTTGATTTTTTTAGGAGTTATGACCCTTTGAAAATTTCGGCAGTTTGACTTTGTCAGCAAGATATCTTCAAAAGTATTTAAGTAAGGGTCTTGAAACTTTGACAACCTATTAGAGATGATGAGGAAAGGACTTATTAACTTTTAAAAAATCCATTAATTTTTGTAAGAGTTATGGCCTTTTGAAAATTTTGGCATTTTAAACTTGTCAGCAAGATAACTTCAAAAATATTTGAGTTAAAGAGTCATTCCCTTTTAGGGACAGGCATATGGTTAGGGGCATAGTGTTATACAAACACCTTTTCTAGTTACAATTATATCTTACAAAATACGCAGCTATGTTTCACAGGGAATGTCTACCTTTTCGCACTTACGACCACCTCAGCTTTCCTTTTTAAACATTTACGACCATCTGCATAACAATAAAAAATCTTTACACGACCATCAAAAACAGTCGTGTATAAAATCATACATATTTGGAAGCTTTCCATTCAATTACGTCTTCTCCTCAATCTAGATATGCAGTATAACATAACACGACAGTTTTGTCGAAATGCAACGACTTTTATACTTATAAGACGAATAGTTTTCAAATAAGATTTTATTTGTAACGTTTTAATAAGTACAGTTTATTTGGTTTAATTGTGATGCACGTTTAGGTGCGACAAGTAAGAGTGGATAAACTTCAAGCAGCCCCTATTCTCTTTTATATATATAAATAAAACCTCATTTGAAAGCTATTCGGCCGTCTTAACTATAAGAGTCGCGGCATTTCATCAAAACTATCTGGTGATGCTTTACTGCATACCTAGATTGAGGAGAAGACGTAATTGAATGTAAAACGTCCAAACATGTATGATTTCATACACGACTGTTTTCTAAGGTCGTGTCAAGATTTGTGTTTTGTTGCGCAGATGGTCAAAATGTTTAAAAAGCAAAGCTGAGATGGTCGTAAATGCGAAAAGGTAGACCCCTCTTGTGAAATCTGGCTGTTTATTCTTGTAACGTATAAAGTTCGAATATGATTTAACTTTGGTTGTAAAGAATACTAAGTAAGCCAGTAGCTGATGGGTTCAGTTTTGCAAATGATTAAGGAATAAAGGCTGTACATCCTGTCTTCTGGCGTAGTAATAGAAAAACGCAAAAATCCACGTTTTTCTAAAAATCAGGCTTAACACGGAGAGTGTATCTTCAGTGTCAAAACGTGTCTAGATAGAAGAAAATATGCCCAATAACATTGTAAAAACAGATCTGTAAAATATTTCGTCAGTGTAGATATTTTTAAGGAAAACTGTCTTTAAAAAAAGTGGTTTACCCTGTCGCGCGCAGTTTCCCGTCATGTCCCGTAACTAGTACTTTCGTGTACGTTAGCAGGGCCGCGTATCGCAATCGGTAGGGAACCTGACTCATAAGTCAGAGGTAATGGGTTCGAAACCTGGTCTGGCCACATACTTTCGTTTCTCCTGTCGCTGATTCAAGAAGGGCCGTTGTCAGTTACTGGCGAAAGTATGTCCACTTAGTACTGGTAAACCGCTTAGGAGGTCTAAGCCTGCCCTAGTTTGGTTAGGTTAACTGACCGTCCCCACATGGCCACAGTTGTTTTACCGTAGACGTTAAGCAATAAATCAATCAAAACGTCAATTTGCGGATTTATGTCAATATATCGTTGTTGAATATGTGCATCATATGCATTTTTTCCACTCGAATAAACTTGCAAAATCTAATGTATGCTACATTTATATATATTTGCATGTTTTGCAAGTGCAGAGTTGTGCAGTAAGGACCTCTGACAGTTGTAATGTAAATTTGCTTATAAAAATGGGGAAAATGAACTTTCAGCATACTTCATTTATTAAATGTGTTGCTGTGAACTTCCGTTAATTGGCACAAATATAATTTTTCAATAAAATTGCACACAGACTTAAATTTTTGGTGTAAAATGCGAGGTTTTACGACTGAATGCATGGAAAATATATTAGACAAAAAAATAGGGATCAAATATTTGACTGAAGCTTAAATCATGTAAAAAGATCTTTCCCAAAATAATTTTCCTCTGTTCAATACAGCTGTTAAAGCGGTGCAGGAAAGCTTGAAAAATATGGGAATCGGATCACGTTACACACCAGTAGAAACGAATAAACAGATATACTCCTAAAATTGAAGTGAAAATTGCCATCACCACAAAATCGTTTGTCCATGATTCTTGGTTTTATCCGTGCAAAACCATTGCCAGTGCCCATCGATATATCTGGGGGTCTGAATAACTGCATGACAGCTACTCGGTATCTTTTAGGTAAAACGATCATTTGGGGACTCGTTTGCCATTTTGCATGAAAGGCCTGAATTAGCTCTACAGGAGTTTCCTGAAGCATCTGGTGATTAGGATTGGTATGTTGTAACATGTGTCAAGCATGTTTAATCAGATTTAAACCTTGCGATCGACTAGACGATAGTCTCTGTCCCAAGCTACTGGTTCGTCACAATAACATCGTGAGGGGCGCATTTTTGTCCATTAAAATGATTTAATCAGTAAAATTAAGTGAAAACGGTCAGAAACAGACGTTACACAGCTAATTTGCGCACTTGCATGCTGTAATGAGGCCAGGATTGATGCAATTCCATAGAAATACGAGGCGACAGTCGGCAAAAAGTGACACAAATTAGCAGCTGGGTCATTGGACCCAAGTTCTTTATACAGATGAGCCCATATTTGTATGTAGATATCAACAATGATAGAAAAAGGGTGTGACACATGCCAGGTACACGTCGGGTACACTATGAATGAAATCGTGTTGTGGAATATGACATTCTCGAGAAGGGTGGGTGATGGTTTGGTCCGACATCTGGATTGGCAGCTGTGTGGACTTGCGCATGCCATAGAGAGGCTCTCTGGTCAGTATTCGAGTTAGAGATGGCATGTTGTATCCAATTACGAGACCGTTTGCTAACGTTTTTGGCGATGACATCATCGAATCACAGGGCAAAAGTGGTGGACCAGTACCTAGCGACAGAACAATCGAACGCATTAACATGCCAATTTGATCACAACTTTTAAATCCGATTGAGCATGCTTTGGACATCTTACACCACCAGTTCTGATCATGAGAGGCTTCCTGATTCTCAAGGAGAGCTCATTCATGCCTTTCGTGAAAACTGGCAAACGAGTCCCTAAATGGGCCTCTGGGGTTTTACCAGAAGCATACCGAATGGCTGTCATGCAGTTTTCAGGGCCTTAGAGGTCACACTGAGGACTGAAATGATTTTGCATGGATATATCCAAAAATAATGGACATTCAGTTTTGTGTTATTGCCAGTTTGCACTTTCATTTTAGGGGTAATCCTGTTTATTCATTTCTGCTGGTTTGTCACATGATCAGATTCCAATATGTGTTATGCAGTCTTGTGCAGCATTGTTAGATGTATTATACAGAAGAAAATGATTTTTTGAAAATTATTGTTATCAATATAAAAAAAAAATTCAGTCTAATGTTTGGTCCTTAACTTTTTTGTCCAGTATAGAAAAAGTTTTATAAAGATGCTTCCTCCCGTGCCTCAGAAAGCCACTTTGCATGCATATTGCACTGTCAATATACACATTATATATGAGTGGTAAGCTGAGGCACGGGGTGGAGGGAAATAGCCTACAGCTGAAAAACTGAAAAGTTGGTGGGGTAATTAGACCCTCTTTGTTTAAAAAATAAGGCTAGCATACGTTTCATTAACATATAATTGCACACTATGTGTAGCTGTAGTGTTTTACTTCACTTTAAGCTTATTTAACAAATAAAATTCAGTAAATAAGAAAAAGCGAAAACTATATGTATTTAGGATAACCGAAAATTTCACTTACCCCTCTTTCGAAAATCAGTGAGAGTTAGTGTGCAATTGTAATAATTGTTCAAAATCAATATCAAAACCTCTTTATAATGAGTAAGTCTACTCTTCAATGCTAAAACTTTCATTATCGGCTTCCAAGAAAGCTGCATTAATTTGTCGAAAAAAGGCAAATTTGCATGGAAACTGTCAGATGTCCTTAATCTGCTTGCATACTTCTTTAAAGACACTCTACAAAAAAGCAAAAGTAAACTCCTGCATAAACTTTCAATTTCTGCATCACTATATAATGTTATGCTTCTCTGAAAATTAAAGGAATCCTGAAATTGTGATCCTGTGCACTGACGTTTACGTCGTCAAATATGTTGGACGTTCGCTTGTAGTCGGTAGATAACCTTTAGTCTCAGAAAGAGTTGTTGACAGTCAGAGCATTGAATCGATGCATGAATACAGATAAACATAGAGTACAGACCCTTGACCTGCAGTATTTGTGCCTACCGCTACGTCAGAATCAGACGTCAACGTCACATTTTAATAAATAGTATGTTAACCGTTTCTTTTTATTAAAGGAAAAGATAAATTTTCTCAAAGCCTAGAGGCCGTAGACACAGAGCCTGCATGCACGTCGATGCTATGAGGTCAGAATCTTCTCAGTCAAGAAAAAAATCTAAACGAAGGAAAAGTTGAAGACAGGAAAAATCCTGGGATCATTGGGTTCATTCTCAGTCATTTTGAAAAGATGAAAATACGTGCGTCAGAGATAACCAAAAGGCAATGCAACGTTGCCTTTAATGTGCGTTAAATATTGGAATCAGACTGGTTGCCTGACAATTTTCATTCTGCATCCAAAAACCTAAATGAAAATGTCAGATTCCATCGCAATAGTTTTTTCGCCTTCTTCTTGAAAAAAATTGACTTAAAAAAAAGTGGCATGCAGACCAATGCGTGTTACTGAAAGAGGACAGTTTGAACCCTCCATGATGTGCTGGCTAGCCCGGGTTTCATTTTCTGTCGCGCTAGCTAGATCACGATGCGACGTCAGGTCCGGTTCCCCATCTGTCTGTGCATGTGTCATCTTGAGTCGACTTTGTTGGCAAGGCGTAAGACAGGTCCAATATATCATTCTACTGCAGTTTGCTCTCGTATAAGTCGCAAATTACGTTTGATACACGCATTCGTCTATATTTTAGCTCTAAAACTGGTATCAAGAAATCTACACATGTGGATTGCTTTTAATTTTAGTATTGAGTGTGGTTATAGGACAAGATAAACGAAAGTGTCTTGAAACTCTCAGCTTTTGTGCGTCCTAAAGACATTAGAGGAGGGGGCGGCTTAATTAAGATCGAAATATTTTGTCAGAGGGTCATTTAAACCCGCAGTTCAACCAACGATTTATGTGCAATTTACATGGAAGATTAGGTCAAGACATGAGAAAACGTATTATAACCCACGCGATTGATAGATGGATGGCTTAAAAGTATACTCCGTCATTTTTTCACCATCTTTAAAATAAACAATATGACTAATTTCGTTAGATAATATTTAATTACATGTAAATCCATTGTAAAAGTTCAGAAAAAGTGATTCTGTTTGGTGCAGTTTTTTGTTTAAAAAAATAAAGTATCAAGATTGAAAATGTAAATGAGCACAATCGTCAGCCAATAGGAGAGTCGATACCACGCCTTACGGTCATATGACGATACCTAGGTACATTTTTATTCGTACACGCGCTAGTGACGTCAGAGCAAATCTATTCTGTCCGATGAGGCAATTTTGTTAGCTGACCGCGATTTTACAAAATTTACTCTATTTCTTGGAATGAAGTTACTTCTCACTAAAATTGCTCTTAATTATAATTGTCAAATGTATAAATGGGCCCCTCAAAGTTACTGTATGAATATAACACGAAAACGTTTTTGTAATAAAAAAACAAGGGCGTGAATCTTGAAGGTATTGCAATCCTGTTCTATAGTATTTCACTCACATTGAGCCATGTACATGTAACCGCGTTTACGGTTGAAGTTTTCTCGATTCCTGTGGCCATCGAGCGCGGACCGACAACTTTGAAGGCTAACGCGTTAGATTCTAGCTTGTGCGAACAGCGAAAAACTAAAGTCAGCTTTCATTTATGCGAAGACGCCTTTTGCTTTACAGATCAGAATCCATAAATTTTTATGCAAAATATATTCTCGGGTAAGCCAGGTTCCATAAGCAGGCTGATAAAAATCATTGCTGTTTTGCTGTATTTAAATGGCTCTCTTTTTCATGGTTCTGCTCTAGCATAGTAAAAAGGCGTCCGAACCACAAAGACAAAGAACAGCTTCTACGCAATAAAAAGGGGTGGACGGGTGCTTAAACCCCTTATCCCCGCCCTCTCAGGCGACTTCCCCTCACCACCCCTTTCCCATACCTCACTTCCCCTACACCTCGCTCTCCTCCCCCACCCCCTACTCTCAACTTGTCTCCTTTTCAAATTATGTCATCGGCTTTGCATCACATACAGAAGAGTTCAGGCTGGTAAAAGGAATCCTAATTTAGATAACTGACGGCATGAGAAATTGTACCGTGCGGTAACGAAATATCACTAGATGTGTAACGAAAATGCAGTTCTGGACTGCAATCCAGAAATTTAGGTTGAATAGCAGGCATTAGCAGCACTGTAGATGAGAAAGCCCACCGAAGTTAAAAATATACCAGCCGAACTACTTCAAGCTGGCGGAAAGAACACGACTTCAGTTTTCACAAAGCTCTGTGACAATAACTGGAGAAAGAGAAAACGACCGTACCAATGGACTCAGGCGCTGATTATTAGACAGAAAAATTCAGGAGCCATCAACACAAAATATACAATCACGTTTTTTTCCATGTCTCACAAAATACCAGAACGCTCCGTAAAATGATCTGTTATGTTATTATTTGTTTTCAAGACAACATCGCAGTCTTATAGAATATACCACTGGGACAGGATAATGTGCACTCGTACGTTATTTTAACTGGTGTGCTTGTTTTATTGAGAGTTTATAAGTTTTCATTTCAATTCTCTTCTCTTTTCGACGCAGCAACAACTTTCATGGAGCTGTAGAACACAAAGGCCTACTTTCAAGTCCGCATATCAAGGGACGAACATATACAAAATTTTCTATCCCACGCTAAAATCACGAATATCTTTTACAAGTACTCATGATTACATTCTCTCTGTGCTTCTTTTCGAAAGAATGCACACATAAACACCGAAATTATGTAGTAAACCATCATAAATTTCCAGATTCCCTCATTCAAAGTGGCGTAAGAAATGATTCAATACAATAAGTGATCAGACACCCGTTGAATTCACATTTTAAAGGTTTTCTTATAAATCCTGTTTGGCTTTGTCAAGATTTAATTTCTTGGCAAGACATTGCATGTAGTTTTAAAAAGTGCACAACATCTTAGTTTTAATGCTAATGATTTGGTACGACAGACGCGTTTTTCTGTATTAAACTTCTTCAGTGTCGCTAAACCCCAAAACGTTTAAAAATAAATGTAATGGACAGGCCCTACCTACAATGGACATTCCTTTCCGAGACAAACTCGCTAACGCATAGTGCGAGACACAGCAGCTGCAGATATCAGGTCAGAGGCGCCTATGCATCAGCCCGCACGCATAGACTTCCTTAGCTGAGCCGGGGGTGGTCGGGTGGTGCGATGGTGTGTAACTTCCAGTGCCTGGGCGTCCTACTGACTTGGAATGTTGTAAGGCAAGGGTCTGCTGTGCTTGCAGTAGGTGCGGGTGGGGTTGTTTGGACTTTTTTACTCTCGTCTATCATTTCTCCTCTTTCTCCCCCTCTGGGAGATGGCCCCCGATATAGACTGAAATACTGTCTTAAAGGGCCGTTAAACCCAAAACAATTAATCAAAAATCCTTAGCCGAGACACATCAGCCTCTGCGCCCCGAGAAAGGTGAACCAAGGACATCAAGATAAAGATGCAAGATGCAGCAGGGACGTATACCTACAACAAGCAAAATTAATTCAAAAGAAGGGAAGCCAAACTCCCTAAGATTCATGTTCCTATGACGAGTCGGTCTCAGTTTTAGAATGTGTTAGGAATATTACCAGATATAGCTATATAAGGTTACTTTAAATCAGTATTTCACTGACTCTAATGCCAAAGAATTAGAATCAACACTGACACACTGACTTACTGGATGCTGATATCCTCTGTTTTATGACATTTACGGAATGAAACGTATAAGGATAATTCTGTTCTATTCATTGTCTTTCTATTTTGTCTATTTACAATAAAAAATATCATTGCAAGAACTGTAGTTGTTCTTTAAAATATGGGCTATATCTTATTTTGTGGTTGACGATTTATTTTGTTACCTTTATGGAATAATAACGAAATGTTACTGTTCCGTAATTTCCTTGTTCTACTTAGATCAGTGCTTTTTTCGTTGATTTTACTAATTGCGCCCGGAATTCGCGCACGGCACAGTACCTTGAGCAAATGTGCAGTGATGCATGACGTTTACCTAATGAGCAGACCCTTGGGCACTTTGAAGAATTACGGTCTGGATTTATTGTTATTTCCGTACCAGATTCGTTTTTTTTTTCTGTTTTAAATAGGATTTTATACAGGATTTTATATAGGATCACAGTTAAGTCCGCAAAAGAATCAACACGGGATTCATGATAGGAAACCATTGTGCATGTGTTATAAGCTGTGTATATTTCTCAATGGATCTCCTTCCCAGCAGGCACAGACACCGTGCAGACGTCGCTATGACGTCAATGCGACATAATGACATCGAATCGACGTCAACCTGGCGTCATGTTGACGTCATGTGCCAGGTGGGTTAATTATAAGAGTTATTGAGCAAGGCTGGCCTATTCACTAGAAGCCCTTGAACTTTCCTTTGACTAATGATGAACAACAGCGTCTCAGACTAAAAGCTGCTGTTTGTAAGAAATATTATTGAAATTTTGAAACAACATTACAACTAATAAAAATTTGGATCAGTTTGATCTCTATCGGCTTGCTTTCTGCAGAGTTATAGCCTTTTATAGCCCGGCAGAGGGTCATTCATGACAACTCTATTTTGTCTAATGTTGACCGTGAGATTGATGACAATCATAACCACGGCTCTAACTTTTCGCTTCTTTTAACCGAAGCCACTTCAGAAGGCATTTATAATAATTCTGGAGATAATGTACAGCCAATGTTCAAAAGTTGCCTTAAACTTAATGCTATGAGTTTGACTTTGGCCTTGAAATTAAGATCAAGTTCACCAAATCTTAATCAACAATTTGCACGCTTTAATAGTTGAAACCATATTAGTTTGACCAGAATGATACACACTTACGTTCCGGATATAGGGTCTATTTCTATTCTATCCCATAACCTTACTAGGTCGTTGGGGCACCACAGATGACTTCGAAATATTCCTCCTTATTATTTATATGGTCCTTGTACAAATTGTTCAGTAACTTTCGGTAGCATATCATCTCAAAGGCCTGCGTTCTTTTCCCTTATTCTGCTGTCAAGGTCCACGATTCACAGGCATACAGAAATATGGAAATGACAAGGGAGCGCATAAGTTTTACCTTTGATCCAAGAGATATGTTCTTATCTCTCCAAATTGGTTTCAGCTTGGTAAAGTGGCTTGTGCAGTCCTTGAGAGAACCTCCTTGAGCCATTATCTGAGGCACTTGCTCCAAGGTGTTTGAGGTTGTTACGGTACCCAGCTTCTGCCCTTTTACCTTGATTTCCCTCTGGATGCCAGCTGCGCTGTTCGTCATCAGTTTGGTCTTCCCAGCACTGATCTCCATCTTATACCTTGTGCAGGTTTGGTCGAGACTTTCAACTAGAGCTTCTAGTTTCTGCTCTTCCTCAGCTAGAGCGTCTATGTCATCGGCAAACCGCAGATTGGTAGTGTTTCTGCTGCCTATGCTAACCTTTCCGTCATGTTCTTCCAGGGCATCAGACATGATCCGTTCGAGAAAAATGCTGAAGTGGGTGGGTGATAGAAGACATCCTTGTCTTACTCCAACTGTTGTTTTGAACCATTCTCCTGTGCTGCCATTTTTCAGGACTGCAATTGAAGCCTTGTCGTAGAGTTGCTAAATGGTGCGAACTAGACTTAAACTGATATTGTATTTCCGCATGGTGGCTCATAAGGCTGCATGCCAAACCCTGTCAAAGGCTTATTTGAAATCAATGAAGACATGGTACAGATTCTGCTGGTGTTGGAAATACTTTTCAACTACGATTCTAAGGTTGAAGATCTGTTCTGTGGTGCTCCTTCCTGCTCGGAACCCAGCCTGTTCCTCAGCGATTATCTTTTCGGCTTGTGGTTTCAGCCTTTTCAAGATGACTTTCAGCATGACTTTGCTTGAATGACTGATGAGGCTTATGGTTCTGTAGTTCTGGCAGAGTTTGGGTACTATGTAGTGAAACAAAAGTATCAAGATTAATACAGAATTGAAAGTCTCTATGAAGCATATTATAGTCTAGTCTATCCCATAACCTTGTGAGGTTTGCTAAACCAGAAGACCTTGAGATCATGGTGTCCCTACCTGCTAGAACGTTCTACTGGTATATTATCAACTTCAGCGGTCTTCACTTTAAAGCTCACCTGAGCCTTTAGGCTCATAGGTGAGCTCATAGTATAGCCAGGCATCCGTCGTCCGTCCGTCGCCGTCGTCAGCATTTTCAAACATCTTCTCCTCTGAAAACACTGGGCCGATTAAAGCCAAATTTCATATGGAGCCTACCTAGGTTGGGGGAACGAAAGTTTGTTCGGGGTGTCCGGGTCACATGACCAAGATGGCCGACATGCCCATATATGGTAAAATTCTTTAAAAAAATCTTCTTCTTCAGAACCAAAAGGCCTATGACCTTGAAGCTTGGTATGTAGCATCGGGCATTCGGGCACATCATAATTTATACAAATGATGTCCGTGCGTTGACCTTGACCTAATTTATGACACAGTCAAGGTCATTCTGTCCGCCCGTCCGTCGTCAAGATTTTCAAACATGTTCTTCTAAGAAACCCCTAGGCCCGATTGAAGTCAAATTTTATATGGAGTCTCAGTGGGATGGGAGAACGAAAGTTTGTTCGGGGTATTTGGGTCACATGACCAAGAAGGCAACCATGCCTATGTATGATCAAAACCCTTCAAAAATCTTTTCTTTCAGAGTCAAAAAGGCCTATGATCTCGAAACTTGGTATCTATCATTTGGCATTTGGGCCCACCATAAGTTTGTACAAATGATGACCGTGCGTTGATCTTGACCTAATTTATGACACAGTCAACTTCGGTACCTTAGGCTTTTATATGGTAAAACGCTTAAACAGTGGATTTCTCAGAAACTATTTAAGTCTAAGGTACAATATTTGTTATATATGGTTAACTAAATGAACAGCTGAAGATATTATGTCACTAAAGGTAAATGTCATTCTGTTCGCCCGTCCGTCGTCATGATTTTCAAACACCTTCTCCCCAGAAACCACCGGGCCAATCGAAGCCAAATTTCATACGGAGTCTCAGTGGGATAGGGGAAAGAATGTTTGTCACCGGGGTTTGGGTCACATGACCAAGATGGCCGCCACGCCCATATATGGTAAAACCCCTTCAAAAATCTTCTTATCCAGAACCAAAAGGCCTGTGACATTGAAACTAGGTATGTAGCATTGGGCATTCGGACCCATTATAGTTATACCCCCCCCCCCCCCCGCAAACTCTGTTTGTGGGGGTATACTGTTTTGACGTTGTCCTTCTGTCCGTCGTTCCGTCCGTCCGTCCGCAACGCATTAACTTTCCTCCGATTTGTTTCAAATTTTGTCCATGGATGCAGCATAAGAAAATAGTGGATACTTATTTTTCAATTTTTCTCGGAAGGTTTTTATTTGCGGAGTTATGCCCCTTTGTATTTTTCGTGAAATAAGTTTGTTATCGAAACTTCTCCTAGATGGTTTGACGTATTTTCGTGAAATTTAGTATCTGAACAGATATTGATATGAAGATGTGCATTAGGGTTTTGATTTAAATTCTGCCCCTTTTTGCCTGAGTTATGCCACATTTTGATATTTTTTGCCCTATTTTGTAGGGGTTTTGCATTAAATTTGCTCCAATTCGTTTCAAATTTTGTCCATGGATGCAACATAAGAAAACAGTGGATACGTATTTTTTCAATTTTTCGTGGAAGGTTTTTATTGCGGAGTTATGCCCCTTTGTATTTTTCGTGAAATAAGTTTGTTATCGCAACTCCTCCTAGATGGTTTGACGGATTTTCTTGAGATTACGTATGTGAACAGATATTGGTATGAAGATGTGCATTAATATTTTGATTTTAAGTTCTGCCCCTTTTTGCCTGAGTTATGCCTCTTTTTGATATTTTTTGCCCTATTCTATAGGGTTTTTGCATTAAATTTGCTCCAATTTGTTTCAAATTTTGTCCATGGATGCAGCAAAAGAAAATAGTGGATACATATTTTTAATTTTTTCGTGGAAGGTTTTTATTGTTATGAAGATGTGCATAAGGGTTTTGATTTTAAATTCTGCCCCTTTTTGACTGAGTTATGTCCCTTTTTTATATGTTTGCCCTATTTTACAGGGTATTTTTGCCTTTTTTGCTACCATTTTATTCAAATTTGGTTACTAGATGCATCAAATGAAAAGAGCTGATACATATTGTTCAGTTTTGCTGGAAAGGTTTTCCTGCTGAGTTACAATGTATGTCCCTTCGTGGTTTTCGTAAGAAAAGTTTGTAATCGCTTCTACTCTAAGACCCTTTGACGGATTTTTTTGAAATTAAGTATGCGAACGCATATTGGTATGAAAATGTGCATTAACCCTTTTTGCATGAGGTTTGCTCCTTTTTTATATGTTTGTCCTATTTTGATGTTTTTTCGGCCATTTTCACTTCCATATTTTTCAGATTTAATGCACAGATACAGTAGAAGGAAAGAATTGGCAGATATTGTTCTGTTTTTCTCAAAAGGGTTTTCCAGCTTTGTTGTGTCCCTTTGTAGTCTTGGAAAACAGTGTTTGTTATCGGTACTTCTCCTAAACCGTTTGACTGATATTAAATATGTGAACACATATTGGTATATACATGTGCACTTGTAGTTGTCATACATGTATGCTTTGTAAATGTAAAACTTAAATGACAACGCTGCATGCCTAACTGTTAAACGCGGGGGTGTTTAGTAAGCCATGCTTACTGCCACCTCTAGTTTATACAAATGATGACCGTGAGTTGACCTTGACCTAATTGATGACACAGTCAACTTCGGTACCTTTGGCTTTTTTATATTGGAAAACGCTTAAACAGTGGATTTCTCAGAAAATATTTAAGTCTAGGGTACAATATTTGGTACATATGGTTAACTTAATGAACAGCTGAAGATATTATGTCACTAAGGGTCAAGGTCATTCTGGCCGCCCGTCCGTTGTCAGGATTTTCAAACATCGTCAGCTCAGAAACCAATGGGCTGATTGAAGCCAAATTTCATACAGAGTCTCAGTGGAATGGGAGAACGAAAGTATGATGACGGGGTTTGGGACACATGACAAACATGGTCGCCACGACCATATATGGTAAAAACCCTTCTAAACTTTTCTCCTCCACGTCCAAAAGGCCTATGACCTTGAAACTTGGTATGTAGCATTTGGCATTCGGGTCCATCATATTTTGTACAAATGATGACCGTGCGTTGACCTTGACCTAATTTATGACACAGTCAACTTTGGTATGTTATGATTTATATGGAAAAACGCTTAGACAGTGGATTTCTCAAAAACTATTTAAGTCCAAGGTACACTATTTGGTATATATGGTGAGCTTAATGAACAGCTGAAGATATTATGACAGTAAAGGTCAAGGTCATTCTGTCCGCCGGTCCGTCATCAAGATTGTCAAACATCTTCTCCTCAGAAACCATTTGGCCGATTGAAGCCAAATTTCATATGGCATCGTAGTGGGATGGTGGAACGAAAGTGTGTAACCGGGGTTTGGGTCACATGACCAAGATGGCTGCCACGCCCATATATGTTAAAAACCCTTCAAAATTCTTCTTCAGAACAAACAGTCCCATGACCTTGAAACTTAGTATGTAGCATTGGGCACTCTGGCTCATCATTGTTTGTACAAATAAGACTGTGCATTGACCTTGGCCTAATTTATGACACAGTCAACTTTGGTACGTTAGGCTTTTATATGAAAAAGTGGATTTTTCAGAAACTATTCAAGCTTAAGGCACAATATTTGGAATATATGGTTAACTGAATAACCAGTTGAAGATATCATGTCACTACAGTCACTACAGGTCAAGGTTATTCTGTCCGTCCATCTGTTGTCAAGATTCTCAGAACCACTTTGCTGATTGAAGCAAAATTTCATATGGAGTCTTCATGGGATGGGGGAACGAAATTTGGTATTCTGGATCTGGGTCACATTACCAAGATGGCCGCCATGTCCAAATTTGGTAAAACCCTTCTAAAATCTTCTTCTCCAGACCCAAAAAGCCTATGACCTTGAAACTTCATATGTAGCATTTGGACCTCGGGGCCCATCATAATTTATACAAATCAGGACTGTGCATTGACTGTGACCTAGTTTATGGCAAGGTCAATTTTGATGCATGGGTAAACATGCTTAAACAGAGCATTTCTCAAAAACCATTCAAGTCTATTATATGATATTTGGTATTTATGGTTAACTAAATGAGCATATGAAGATATTATGTTGTAAAAGGTCAAGATCATTCTTTGACCTTTGTTCAAGGTCACTGTGATTCTGTCGCCTGTCAACATTTTCAAGCATCTTCTCTGAAGCCACTAGGCTGTTTGAAGCCATATGTCATATGGAGCTTCATCGGGTCAAAAGAACCAAACTTTGTTGAGCTGGTCATGGTCACATGACCAAGGTGGCCGCCATGCCCATATATGGTAAAACGCCTTCAAATCTCTTCTTCAGAACCAAAGGCCCAATGACCTCGTGGCAGGGTATGTAGCATTGAGGACTCGGGCGCATCATAGTTTGTACAAATCATGACGGTGCATTGACTTTGACCTAATTTATGGCAAGGTTAACTTTGGTATGTTATGTTTTTGTATGGGAAATTGCTTTAACAGTTGATTTCATGGAAACTTTTTAAGCCTAGATATAATAATTGGAAAATATGGTTAACTAAATAAATACATAAGGTCATCGAAGGTCGAGGTCATTTTTTTAGCTTTGCTCAAGGTCATTGTGATTTTGAAATCAAAATATGCACACCTTTTAAGGTACTGGTTCCAAATCTGTAACAAATGAGCGAAGTGACAAATTGTGTCTGTTTGCAAAAGGTGTCAGGTGAGCTACAGGATCGTTGGTCCTCTGGTTTAAGTGCAGCTTCCTCCCGAAGGATCAGTTGTAGATCCTATTCCGGGTGCTGAGTGCAGTCCAGAACTTTATTGTCACCATAACTCTCATGGATGTTTAGCTCCGAGCAATATTCTGTGTATCTGCTGAGAATCTCTTGTTTTTATGTCAGATATTTTTCAGACTTGTCCTGGATAGTTGTGAATCTACCCTGCTTCTCTTTAGTTAGATCCTTCACCAGCTGATATGCTTTCTTGCTGCTGAATTTGTTCAGGCATGTTTCAATCTCCTCGCACTGAGTACCTATCCAGTCTTGGTCGTCAAAAGGCGGCACTTCTGCTTTAGTTCTTCTTTATTTTTTATGGGTTCTTAGTTGCTATATTTGTCATTGATATATTGATTGAGACGGTTAGGCTAGCCCGTTGCCCACCTACATGGGAAGTTGCTGTTCACGTGGCCGCCGCTGGTGATGTCTTTGTTGGTGATTAATTTTGTGCTGCCTCTTTTCCGCATGGTGTCTTAGGTTGGATCTCTGATTGAATTGTGTCAGTTCCTGAGAATTATCTTCCTTACTTTTCCTTTGCTTTCTTCATTGCCTTCTGAACCTTCTTGTTAGCTTTTCTGTATTCTTTAGCTTCTTCTGCTATATACTGCCTCTTCTTCAAATACCTCCTCTCACCATTGAGGCCGAGAAGTTCTCTGGTGACCCAGGGCTTTTTCTTGCGACGTTCCTTCCCAAGTATCTCACTGGCTGTGTCAGTCACTGCTGTATTGTACGAGGTGCGTTCATTTAATGTTGTCATTGTGGGTCTATAGGGCGCGTTGTTAAACCCTTCGTTTACTTAAATCCTTCGAAGTATTCTCCCTTGTCGGAAACACACTTTTCAAGTCTCGAAATTCATTCTGTAAAGCAGAGAAATAGGCATTTAAGGTATACCCTGATAACCTGGTAAATTTTCACTTCCAAGTGCACTTCGGGATTCATGAGGATGACCAGACAGGGTTTACTTTAGCAAAGGAAACAGGAAACAGTGACAGGGACTAAGGTCTGGCGAATAAGATAGGTGAGAGTGCCGAACTACCTTTTCCTCTTTCAAGAAGTAGAACCGAAATAACAGGAAAATATATAGTAGGGCAAGGCCCGGCTGTGCTTGCAGCAGGTGCAGAATTTGGACAGTCTGTTTTGGACATGATTTTGAACTTAAACATTGTTTTTCTAGAAAACGAAACGGTGAAATGTTTGTTGTTTTTTTTTTGTTTGATTCTGTAACGTACAATGTAAGTTTTACTAAAATAATAAGCAGAAGCATGCCCCATCGAGTGAATATATTTTCTTGAATTTTTTAAAACCAGAGGACCATTGGTCCTGTAGCTCACCTGAGTCCATTCATCCTCAGCACTCAGGGGTAAGTAACTCTAAGGCAATTTGTACAATATGACAGAATTTTGAAGTCTGCTTCTTGAGAACATTTCCCTACAACTTTTGTCAAAATATCTACTGTAACACAGAATTAAATTTTTCCTATTATAAGTCTATGGAAACTTTAAGTTGCCATCGCAACAAACCACATGGGCAACAATAATAAACAAGAGGGCCATGGTGGTCCTGAATCGCTCACCTGAGCCTTAACCAGTTCACTGGCTCTGGTAAAGATTTATAAGAGTTTTTAAAATACATGGGAATGGCGGCCACCTTGGTCATATGACCAAGATCATTTGAAGAACTTTCAATCCTTTGACCCATGCAGGCTCCATATGAAATTTGAGTTTAGTCTGCCCAGTGGTTTCAGAGATATTTGAAAATGTTTATGGATGGATGACAGCGGCAGCTAACACCAATACTGTAAGGCTCAGGTGAGCAAAAAATGGCAGAGTTGCTTCCCCGAAAAGTACCCGTTCATGTTGAGTTCCTTTGATGGATTTGAACTAGACTGAACTAGGCGAACACAGATGATAGAATGGTAGCATCATTATCTCTCTGTGGTGAAATTAATGTTTTCTAAGGAGTTAATGGCTGGCATCATTGCAATGTTAGTTCTGATTCTTGAAGCATAAATTTATTAAGATTTGACCTAGTGACCTAGTTTTTGACCGACACGACTCAGTTTCAAACCTGACCTAGATTTTATGGAGATAAATATTCTGACATAGATTCGAGCAGATTGAATCAAAACTGTGCCCTCTAGGGTGTACACAAGATTTTTCTAATATTTGACCTAGTGACCTAGTTTTTGACCCGACATGACCCAGTTTCGAACTTGGCCTGGATGTTGTGAGGATAAACATTCTGACAAAGTTTCACGAAGATTGAATCAAATCTGTGTCCTCTCGAGCGTACACAAGGTTATCCTAAGATTTGACGGATCGACGTAGTTTTTGACCCGACTTGACCCAGTTTCATACTTGGCCCGGATATTTGTGAGGAAAAACATTGTGACAAAGTTTCATAAATATTGGAACAAAAAACTGTGCCCTGTAGGGTGTACACAAGGTTTTCCCAATATTTGACCTAGTGACCTAGTTTTTGACCCGACACTACCCAGTTTCAAACTTATTCTGGATATTGTGAGGATAAACATTCTGACAAAGTTTCATGAAGATTGAATCAAAACTATGAACTCTAGAGCGTACACAAGGTTTTTCTACTATTTGACCTAGTGACCTAGTTTTTGACCCGACATGACCCAGTTTCAAACTTGGCCTGGATATTGTGAGCTTAAACATTCTGACAAAGTTTCAAGAAGATTGAATCAAAACTGTGACCTCTAGAGCGTGCACAATGTTTTTTTCTAATATTAGACCTAGTGACCTAATTTTTGACTCGACATGACCCAGTTTCAAACTTGGCCTGGATATTGTGAGGATAAACATTCTAACAAAGTTTCTTGAAGATTGGATCAAAACTGTGACCTCTAGAGCGTACACACGGTTTTTCTAATATTTAACCTAGTGACCTAGTTTTTAATCCGACATGATCCAGTTTCAAATTTGGCCTAGATTCAATAGAGATAAAACATTCTGACAAAGTTTCATTAAGATTGGCTCAAAACTGTGACCTCTAGAGCGAACCCAAGGTTTTTCTAATATTTGACCTAGTGACCTAGTTTTTAACCCGACATGACCCAGTTGAGAACTTGGTCTGGATATTGTAAGGATAAACATTCTGACAAAGTTTCATGAAGATTGAATCAAAACTGTGACCTCTAGAGCGTACACAAGGTTTTTCTAATATTTGACCTGGTGACCTGGTTTTGACCCTACATGACCCAGTTTCGAATTTTTCCTGGATATTGTAAGTATTAACATTCTGACAAAGTTTCATGAAGATTGCGTCAAAACTGTGAACTCTAGAGCGTTCACAAGGTTTTTCTAATATTTGACCTAGTGACCCAGTTTTTGACCCGACATAACCCAGTTTCAAACTTGGCCTGGATATTGTAACGATAAACATTCAGACAAAGTTTCATAGAAATTGGATCAAAACTGTGACCTCTAAAGCGTACACAAGGTTTTTCTAATATTTGACCTAGTGACCTAGTTTTTGATCCGACATAACCCACTTTCAAACTTATGGAGATAAACATTCTGACAAAGTTTCAGGAAGATTTGATCAAAACTGTGCCCTCTAGAGTGTACACAAGCAAAAGTTGACGGACGTCCAGACGGACGCCGGACGTCCGTCCGTCAACACGTACGACGGACGACGGACATCACGGTATCCTATAAGCTCACCCTGAGCACTTCGTGCTCAGGTGAGCTAAAAATAGTATTTCAATAGAGGCTATATCTAAGATCCTTTCAGTAAAGTTTCAGGTTTATCGTCCAATTAGTTTCTGAGTAGATGATTTTTGAGTATGTTTTCTGTTTTTAACCATTTGGTTACCATGGCAACCAGCCAAATAGTGCCATTTGCAAATATTTCATGCGGTTGCTAGAGGACTACTCCAGGAAGAATTCTGTAAAAGTTTTGTCTAAATATCTGCAGCGATATGGCTATGAATGAAAATTTTCAACTTTCCCATTATAAGTCAATGGCAACTTAAAGTTCCAACAGAAACAAAACGACTGGAGCAACAGCAATGAGAAACATAGAGGCTAGTATTAAGCTCCCTTCTGTAAAGTTTGAGCTGTATGGGTCGCATATTTTTTTAGATGATTTCTTAACAAATTTTTTTTCAATTTTTCCGTTGCCATGGCAACCAGCCAAATTCTGCAATTTGCATAAATTTTAATAAGGCTGCTTGCGGACTACTCAAGGAACATTTCTATGAAAGTTTTGTCAAAATATCTGCACCGACATAGCAATAAATGCAAATTTTCTATTTTGCCATTATAAGTCAATGGCAACTTTAGGTTCCCATAGCAACTAAACTGCTAGAGCAATTGCCAAGAAAAACAGAGATTTTATAGAAGCCAGTACTAAGATCCTTTCTTTGAAGTTTGGGCTCTATTGGTTGCATAGTTTCTGAGGAGATGATTTTTGAAAATATTTTTCTTTTTTAATCATTCGGTTGCCATGGCAACCAGCCAAATTCGGCAATTGACATACATTTCATGTGGTTGATAGAGGACTGCTCAAGGAACATTTCTGTAAAAGTTTTGTCAAAATATCTGCACCGACATAGCAAAAAGGCAAATTTTCTATTTTGCCATTATAAGTCAATGGCAACTTTAAATTCCCAAAGCAACCGAACTGCTAGAGCAATTGCCAAAAAAACAGTACTTTTATAGAAACCAGTACTAAGATCCTTTCTGTGAAGTTTGGGTTTTATTGGTTGCATAGTTTCTATGGAGATGATTTTTAAATATTTTTTTTCTTTTACCAAGGCAACCAGCCAAATTCTGCAATTGACATACATTTCATGTGGTTGATAGAGGACTACTCAAGGAACATTTCTGTAAAAGTTTTGTCAAAATATCTGCACCGACAAAGCAATAAATGCAAATTTTCTATTTTGCTATTATGAGTCAATGGCAACTTTAAGTTCCATAGCAACCAAACTGTTAAAGCAATTGCCAAGAAAAATAGTACTTATATAGAAGCCAGTAATAAGATCCTTTCTTTGAAGTTTGGGCTTTATTGGTTGCATAGTTTCTGAGGAGATGATTTTTGAAAATATTTTTCTTTTTTAATTATTCGGTTGCCATGGCAACCAGCCAAATTGTGCAATTGACATAAATTTCATGTGGTTGATAGAGGACTACTCAAAAAACGTTTCTATTAAAGTTTTTTTTTTTTCAAGATATCTGCAGTGCCATAGCAATAAATGCAAATTTTCATTTTTTTCCCATACAAGTCAATGGAAACTTTAAGTTGCCATATCAATCAAAGTTCTGAAGCGATTTGGATAAAAAGCAGTATTATTGGTTCCCCCTGCCTATAGATGCTATATATTAAATTTGGTTACAATAGGCCTTGCAGTTTTAGAGGAGATTTCGTTTGCAAATCTTGACGGACGGACGACGTACGACGGACGACGGATGCCTGCCTATACTATAAGCTCACCTGTGAGCCTTCGGCTCAGGTGAGCTAAAATGTAAAAAATATACTTATTAAACAGATAACTGCAAAATTTAAGTTACCAGTTTGTTTCAATATGTATTATACATTATATGATTTGCAGAAATGAGGGTGCATTCATGTGCTAGAGATATGAATTTTAATGGAAAATGTGTAAAAAAAAGTATGTAAAACGACAAAATATTGTTTTTTTAGTAAAACAAAACGGTGATTTTTTCTCTTCTTATCCAAATGTTTTATAGCTCTTTGGGTTATTTACATGGTGAAATGGTTTGAATGCCCCGCCAATTTTTCTATTCACCATCCATCT
This sequence comes from Ctena decussata, assembly GCA_963989385.1. Classification (NCBI taxonomy): domain Eukaryota; kingdom Metazoa; phylum Mollusca; class Bivalvia; order Lucinida; family Lucinidae; genus Ctena; species Ctena decussata. The sequence goes on from OZ022504.1 coordinate 48,629,615, forward strand.
ACCTTAATTCTTTTGGCAATGACCGGCCTTGCTTCTTGGCTTGTCGGGACGAGGCTCATCTTTCAGATCAGTTTTACCACTTTAGATTGTTTATGCTACCTGAAAACTGACCTTTTAGAGACAACCGCTGTCCCATGTTTCTGACAGGTTCACTATATATCTGTGAAACTGAAACATTCAAACTAACGCGCCCTTTAATATAGGCCCTAATTTCAAAGCTTATTTTGTTTTTCATTTTGCATACAGTAAGGGTTTGGTGTATATGAATGAACCAACTTGAACTTTCAATAACGTTTGATAGACTATACGGATTATAAGGAAATTTCATCCTATCATAGAAAATTACTCCCCCGTGAAATCATCGCAGTTTGCACGTGCTCCTTACAGCCATGCGGTATGGTGGGCCATTAGTGACAATTAAATGAACGACCCTCGTAGGTGGTAATCATGCATTCTGTGTCTATTTCATCATCCCTCAAATCGATGAGTGAAGGAAATTTCCTGTTGTTGCTTGGAACGTGTCTTCCACATCTGGGTTTCTTAACTTCTAAAGGTCAAACCTCAGTCTTGGCTTGGTTGGCGTTCTGGCCTTCTTAAGACGAACTCTGAAGGTCGTCATCACAAGGTTATGGGCACCTCCTATGTCTACTCCAGTAAAGCTTTTTGTCCTATGGCTGTTAACTCCTGATCGGACCCGCTTCCTAACCAAGATGTAGTCAACCTGATTGTGGTGCTTCCTGCCAGGGCTGTGCCATGTCCACCTTCTGAATGGTTTGTGGACAATGTCTACCAACAACTCCAGGAAATTATAGACCAAACACCTAAGAAGGACATTGTGTTTGTACAAGGAGACTGGAATGCTAAAGTTGGAAACAATACACAGGCAGACTCGGGAAACGTATGTGGACCCTACTGCAATGTAGAGACAAGTGAGAGAGACATCAAAAATTTGCAAACTTTATCAACTTAGTACTGACAAATACCCTGAGTCCCGACCTGGTTGTACTCTTGTCTAGATGTTGGTGCATAAACCTGTATGATTGTGTCATTGAAAGGAGTTGCTCTCAAGCGGATTGAGATGAGTCTGCTGGAGACTGGTCGGCCACCCAGGACAGCACTCACCATGTCTTTATGCACTAAAAAACAATCCCATACTCGTGTCTGTCCTTTTCTCCACTGAGGTAAACCTTGTGTCTGTCATCTGTTGACATCGCACCAAAGTTCTTCCAGCGCATCTTACAGGGCCCGAGTATGTTCCAGTGATACCTAGCCATTACATGAGTCAGCTCTTCAAGTTTCCCAGCTGGCCTCAGAGCCTATGAAAGAGATGAGAAAACATTGCAATTTACTTTGAAATGTAGAAAGTGAAAGAGGAATTCACTGAAGACAAAGATTTAATTTATAAAAGAAGTTTAGATTAATGTCATAAAAGTGACGGTGCATTAAGGCTAAAAGTGACGGTGAATTAAGGCATATAATGCAACTCCCCTGCGTCATGCTGATTTAGCCCGCCCACTTTTATAACTCATGTATGCCAATAGTATTTCATATAGAGAAAAACAACTAACATTTTAGAAGAGCAGACTGTATAGGCCAGTCAGCAGTGGATAACAAAATATTTTGCTGATGGTAAGAAAATGGTTCTTATTGGCACTTGGCAACCCCCCCTCCCCCCCCCACACACACACACAGTAGTTCAGTCTGAGTTGATGTAATATCACAACTTTGATATACATAACGTACTACACGTTTTTGATAATTAAAATAAAGCTTCTTACGTTAGCAACCATAACGTCAAACGTCACAATAACCAATTCTATTTCTATTATTCACCACTGACATTTCGACAGCTAAAATCATACATTTGTGACATTTTTTGTCTTATTTTCAATCTTGATAAAGATTGTTAAAACCGAACCCGGTCGACTAATAAAATTAAAAGTTAACACAGGCTGCCGTAGTTAGTTCTTTTTTGCGCTATCCCGTGTTCTGTTCTGTTTTGATCCTCGTAACGATGCGGTATCCCCGTGCCTTTAACTTTGAAAGACATTTGAATCTTTTCATAAATACAGACGGTGAGAAATTTAAATAAAACATTACAGTTAATTGACGTTTTGCCTTTTAGATACCGGGTATTCAAAAGATGAGACCTAGTTTTATGATCGAACAATCGACGGGAAATATCGAGGTGAACAGAATCACATTTGAAGACGTTGACCATTGTGCATCGTTTATTTGCTCAGTCAACTGTACTAATGACAGAAAAGAGTTCTGGATTGAAGACGGTAAATATGGATAGACGGATGACCTGCGATTTGCATCTTTTCCAACAGACTTTCAGTCATATCAGGACGATATTACGGTTATCATTTGTGCTTTTGCGCAGTAGAACCCATTTCAAGGTTGAAAAGCTTTCCGCCAACTGTGTATTTCAAACCTGACATCTAGCTTAGCAGACCAGCGGTTGACCCACTGAGTTACAAAGTTACTATGAAGGTAACGAATGGCGGAATAGTACAAGTTCAGATAGCATTTTATTTAAATCTCACTTTTCAACCCCGGGTCATTATACCCAAAAATGTGTTATTGAATGATGTACAGACTAAAAATGAAGGTATTTTTTTAGATAAGTCTGAATTATCGACAATCAAAGCTACAAAATATATATTTCTTAGTATTGGTTGTGCAGATATATAGAGGCTTTTTTATGAAGCTATGCTGTTAATGTAAATCGCCTGACCAACAAATAACTTAGGTAATAAATTACACAATAAATCAAGTGCATGGTACAGCAGGTAGAACTGCATCATAAAATGATTTTAAGACATAATGAAAATGACGGGTTACATTTTGGGCGATTTTGTGCCCACGGCCGAGCTTGATAAAAGTTATATAGTTAAAAGCTTTGCAATTGGCAGTTTATATATGCACATACATGTATTTAAATTTAAAGAGTAACTACACTTCAGGAACTGACTGAATCAGATGCCAAACCCTATCCCCAACATCAAAGGGAAAGATTGACAAAGACATCCCAACAAACAATAAATTATAAGTGATAAGCCGAGTCAGCAGCTCTTTCCCAAATAGGTGGCAACTCAGCTATCTTTATTTAACTAAATAATTTAGACCAACAGAAGAGTTGCAACAGGCTAAGCAAATTATACGAGAAACATCAACAATTAGTTTTACCTATTTTCTATTTTTATTATAGAAGGGTTAAAATGAGAACACAATAAATTAATCAGCACCGAAAATAAAACAAATGCAACCGCAACGAAAGTACCGACTTGTGACGGTCAGTAATAACTACTGGAGCGGGGGGGGATTAAACCGGTTTCACTGGGCCCAAACCTTCACCCTCACCCTCCGCCGCGATGCACACAATTAGTTGGCAGTTCGGTTCGTATGGAGGTCCCCTAACTCACCAGAGAGTCATCACGGTCAACAATTAAAATCAAGAAAAGACCGTGATGAAGCAAGGATGAGGACGCGACAGCCAAAACGTGTTGAGACATCTGGAGGTCCCTGAGGCGTCAGCAACACCACTGGAGCAAAAGAAGACCACCAGTTGAACCCCGGTGGGCCAAGAAACAGAAAAACATCCGACCCCATCCAACTAATATATAGCTTTATGTAGGGGCTATCATAGAGTCTGAACCCGACCCACCGGCGTGCAATAAAAGAGGACAGCAAAGTTGTCAACCGTGATTGGGTTAACCACTAAGCATGCAGACTGTCTGCATTACATCTATGTTATAGCCAATGCGTTTAAATCGCATGATAATTTTCTTAAATTGATCAGGAAATTCTTTTTTTCCCTACGATTTTGCGTAATTTATATACTAAGTCACCATAAAATTCAGGTTCCGATAGGCCTTGTTGCAAAAGTGACCTTAACCCTATATTATATTTAGAAACCAATTCAAAGTGTCTACGATAAAATTTAGAAAAAGTTTTCCGAAGTTTATAATACCGATACCCCTGCTGTAAAAGCTTTAAGTTTGTGGTTTATAAAATAATCTCGTGACTTCCGGTTTATTGTATATGGGGTGCTGAATAGGGTACACTAATTACCTGCGGTTTTTTTGTCTCGCCTGGAAAGCAGAAGCGAGACATATGCTTTTCCGGTGTCGTCGTTGGCGGCGTTGGCGGCGTAAACTTTTGTCGAGTTTTTGCGTTTAGGTCAGTTTCACAAAGCGCTGACAGGCGAGACACCGCATTCCGCGGAATTCTTGTTTTATATAATCAGAAATTCCGCTGAGATATCAGCCCACCAAACTGACAGATATAATACTTTTGACTCTTATCCACAGTCTAAGGCCCGATTTCACGTCACAGTTAGTACTCAGATTAACAAGTCCGTGGTCTATTTTACCGTAAGGTGCAATGCAAAATTTTGATGTTCCGAATGCTAATCAGTGTACTAAGTGCGATGTGAAATCGGCCCTAAAAGAGTTATTTTCGTTCAAACCATCTAGTAAGCTGAAATTTTATTTGATTTTTTACGCAACTTCAGAAAGGTAGATTTTACAAGTGTCTATTAACACAATAAGAAGTATGTAAAGCGTTTGCTTTTGTGAAAATAATGAAACAAATGAACAGGAAGTCGACTATAACCGACCGATATATTAAAGCAAATGGATTCTTGGCGAAACGCTTTTTTATTGGACGGACACACGGCGCCAAGTGTGTGCAACTATAGTTAAGTACCGTTGAGCCACTTGGGTAACGTCGATAAGAGAATTGAACTGAACTGAACTGAACAGCGGAACGCTTTTGCACGCCTGTGTTCTGGTATGAAAAAGTCATCAACGTTCTTCTTTTATCAATTATTATTCACTATTTATACATATAATGAAAGCTTCATCAAGTGGTCCTGGGATCTAAACTGGTCCTGGCATCTATTTTGGTCTTGACCAGCCCCTAAATTGGTCCCGGCTGGCATCTATTATGGTGCGATAAGCAGCCTCTAAGATGATTCCGAGCGCTTAAGGTGGTGATTTATGGTAAATGTAAAAATCTGCATAAAAGTAAAAAGTATGCAAAGACCAGGAACTGAAACAATCAAAATCCAAATCCAGCCCTCAAACCATAGTTGGAAACAACTAAGATTACAAATAATCAAGATACAGAGAACATATGGCCAACCGAGTGAGCAGCTTGTTCCCAAAAGGTGGCCACTCAGCAACCCAAACCGAACCAAAAATAATAATAACATACATAAGGTAAAACATCACAGAAACTCTGACACCAAAAACAGGCAACAAAGAACCACAACAGAACTACCGCCTTGGAACGGTCAGTAATGAATTACTGGGGGGCTTAAATCGATTTTACAGGCCCAACCTCACCCTCAGTTTCTGAAGTGGTACAAAACATTTAGTTGGTTGTTCGGTTCGCATGATAACCCTCTAACTCGTCATAAAAAATTAAGGTATCTCCCTGAAAGTTAGCAGACTTCTTATTTTTGTTGTTCTTAACGGTTTAGAAAACAAAATAGACGTACATGCTGCTTAAAAAAGTGTTTTTATAAGGAAAGATCAAAGGGTAGTTTTCTGCGCAATAATCAAAAAAATTAACATCGTTATTGAAAATTTACATAGTACTGAAGGTGCGTTATTGCATAATGAAGAGCGACCTAGCAATTATTTATTCCAACTCTTTCTCTAATTGTAATGTAGACCAGATGAAAACGGTAGCTTTTTCTCAAATGTTCAACCATGTACAAGGTAATGTACACTGGATGCATTTATTAAATATAGGGTAGGCAAGCATACCTATGTAACACCTACAGTATAAATAATACATTACTTACATGATCACTGGTGTGTAGATGAAATTGTTCAACCTTGTTAAAATGGTCTCACCTGTTTCACCTGTGTGTTTTGACAAAACAATTTGGACACAGACCGCATCTTTTTTCATCTGCTCAGCCTGATAATGTGTGAAAGAGTTTGAAAAAATAATTGCTAGCTCGCTCTCCATTATGCAACAAGGAACTCTCAGCACTAAGTATATTTTCAATAACAATATTTTTTTTTCAGATTATTGCGCACAAAATTACCCTTTGATCTTTCCTTATAAAAACACTTTTTAACATTAACAAATGCTGCATTTTGGGAGTCTGATTTGTCAGAAACAACATAAAGAAGGCATATGCTAAGTTTTGGAAAGATCAGTGGTATTTTGAGTGTTTGATGCAGATTTTTGTCTTTGCTCCAAATCAGTGATTATCACCACCTTAACGTAAATATATGAAAAAGTAGTTTTTTCTGCTAAAAACTGCTTCTCACGATTTATATTCATATAGCCTCTACGCTAGCCGTTTTAAAGATATTTCTCGTGTGTGTGTGGTGGGTGGGGGGGGAGGAGGGGAATAGTTTAGCCCCCGAAACTAGCCCCCACTTCAACAATAAATAAAATCGGAAACTGTATCAAAAGGATATGGTTTCCAGTAATAAAGGAAATAAATGGATGTCCAGTTTATCAAGACATTCAAATACGAAATAACATATTAAACTATCATACCTTGTCTTCAACAGAACCAACGCAAATAACAACAGGAAAAAATTAAATTCTTCGCTATTGAAATTAACAAAGAAACAAAAAAACGAAAATTCAGAGGGAGAGGGTGGTGAACTATGTGACATATACCTGATAAGCATTTCTGTGTTTCGCTTCGTTTGCTCTATAAAATCACTTTCGATTGCACCGCGAGTAGGGGGTGATGCTGGTTATAACTTACAGTGCCGGTGCGTTCTATTTATGTGAATAAAATTAGGACAAGGGCCTACTGTGCTTGCAGTAGGTGAGGGTGGGGGTTGTTTGGAATTTTTTTTCGCTCGTGTATCAGTTTTTTTTATGCCCCCGCCATTTAAAATGTGGGGCATATAGTATCACCCCTGTCCGTACGTACGTAGCGTTGCGTATAGCGTACGTACGTACAAAATGGTTTCCGTTCAATATCTTTTGAAAGCATTGGTGTATTGAAATCATATTTCATACACTGCTATATCATCATAAAATACAGGTCAAGTTCGATATTGGGTAAAATCCGTCTATTATTGTGGGAGTTATGGCCCTTTTTCGACTTCTGTTTCTATGAAAAAATGGTTTCCGTTCAATATCTTTTGAAAGCATTGGTGTATTGAATTCAAATTTCATACACAGCTATGTAATCAAAAAATACAGGCCAAGTACGATGTTGGGTAAAATCCGTCTATTATTGTGGGAGTTTTGGCCCTTTTTCGACTTCTTTTTCAATGAAAAAATGGTTTCCGTTCAATATCTTTTGAAAGCATTGGTGTATTGAATTCAAATTTCATACACAGCTATGTAATCAAAAAATACAGGCCAAGTACGATGTTGAGTAAAATCCGTCTATTATTGTGGGAGTTATGGCCCTTTTTCGACTTCTTTTTCAATGAAAAAATGGTTTCCGTTCAATATCTTTTGAATGAATCAGTGTATTGAATTCATAGTTTATACACAGGTATATAATCATAAAATACAGGTCAAGTTCGATGTTGGGCAAAATCTGTCGATAACAGTGGGACTTATGGCCCTTTTTCAACTTTATTTTGTATGAAGATATGGTTTCCGTTCGATATCTTTTGAAAGCATTGGTGTATTGAAATCATATTATATACACAGCTATATAATTATAAAATACAGGTCAAGTTCGATGTCGGCCAAATTCCGTCGATTATTGTGGGAGTTCTGGCCCTTTTTCGTCTTCATTTTGTATGAAGAAATGGTTTCTGTTCGATATCTTTTGAAAGCATTGGTGTATTGAATTCATTTTTTATACACAGGTATATAATCATAAAATACAGGTCAAGTTCGATGTTGGGCAAAATCTGTCCATGATTATGGGAGTTATGGCCCTTTTTCGACTTTATTTTGTATGAAAAACATGGTTTCTGTTCGATATCTTTTGGAAGCATCGGTGTATTTAATACATATTTTATACACAGGTATATAATCATAAAATACAGGTCAAGTTCGATGTCGGCCAAATTCCGTCGCTTATTGTTGGAGTTCTGGCCCTTTTTCGACTTCATTTTATATGAAAAACTGGTTTCCGTTCATTATCTTTTGAAAGCATTGGTGTATTGAATTCATACTTTATACCCTTTATATAATCAATAAATACAGGTCAAGATCAATGTTTGGTAAAATCCGTCAATTATTGTGGGAGTTATGGCCCTTTTTCGACTTCATTTCATACAATAATTGCTTCAGTTTGTTATTTTTTGAAAAGTTACTTGTTTCCGGGCTATTTCATTTGGAAATTTGGAAAGTTGCATGGCATCCATTTCAGCGATAAGATACAGAATGTCATCACATATCAGTCATGACCCCCCCCCCCCCACCCTCAAGCTTTTCTCTTGGGCCAAGAAGCTCAATACATCTGCCCAAGGAAAACAATAAAACATGGAGCACAGAAGTCGGCCTTGTGAACCTAGTTATGCTACAAGTGCCTTTACCTTAAACAAGGCGCCATCTTACTTAGGGCACTAGGGCATCCGTGTCGTATGGACACATTTCTAGTCTTTCTCCTACTATCTGAGAGACGGCCGTTAAACCCTCCTCCGCCGCCCCCCCCCTAAAAAAAAAAACACCGCAAATATTCTAACCAGAGACATTGCTGAGCATTGCTGGCTAATAAATAAAATTATGGCACAGCTGTCTTCAACTGCTTCTTTGTGTGGTTTTATTTCGGATGTCAGACCAGGCGAAATTTAAATCAGCTAGCACAGCTACACAGGTTAACCGTAGTCTTGAGGTTTTGTCTATAGCAAGCGTAAGTACCACGCTGTCTAAACAGCGAACAAAAACACGTGTGTTATCAGATCAGCCGGTTCGAAAGCGCAAGCTGGTCTGCCCTCTTTGTTTTCGGATATGACATGAGACAGGTGTTCTTGTGACAAGACTCATTTTTTTATGTTGTAATTCGTAACAACATTACATTTCCTATGTCTGTATGCCTTAAGAGTCATTCTCTGTAAGCACCAAAAAATTGCAATAGGGGGTGAAAATGACATATCTCAGATTTTGATGAAAATTAGCGTCTTTTTTGCTTATGTCAAGAGATGAACAAAAATACAATTTTTTCTCCTATTAAGCTCTCCGTTTCCATGGCAACGAGGATTTTCTGTTATTTTTGGCCTAATTTGGTGATTTTTCATATAAAAATGCCAGATTTGACACCAGTTGTATTGATAGTATTTCTCAACAAATATTATTGACTTTCATGTATTTTAAGAGACCCATGTAAGTGCTGTGTACTGATAGAAAAAAGTTTCTTTATATTGCTATGGTCAAGGAGCTGGTGACCTTGACTTCTATCTAGTAAAGCATCCCTTTAAAAATATAAAAATTGGCCAATTTTGAAAGCACTTTGTTAGAAAATGCGGCTATAGATTTTTTTCCATTCTCTTGGTACAGAGAGTATAACACCTAGCTCTTAATATATCAAAAAATTGGAGATGGTATATTTAATTTTCTTTGAATTAAGTCACCGTCAGGAAAATCAGAAGAAACTGTGATAGCAGAAAATCTGTTATAAGAGATAATATCTGGAGAACGTTAAGCAAATATGAGCAGAAATACAAAAAAAATAAATTGAACACAGTGGAGGGAAGTTACATAAATACTTTTCTCATTCAGAAGTACGCTTAAAATTTACAATTTGGGGTGCAATTATCCCAACCACTTCCACGGAATATGAAATGAATGCAAAAGTTACATGCCATGGATAATATATCTCAAGTTTCCATAAATTCGAGTAAAGTGAAACATTTTTAAAAGATCACCACATGTTTGCTGTCATTGTTTTTACATTGTTTATCATCTGGTTACCATGGTAACAGATATTCTATTATGGGTCAGTGTTCATTTACACGGATATTTACAGAAAATCGGTTCAATGCTGGTGAAATGTATTCCTTGTTATTTACTTTTTACATATGCATACGCATTCTATATGTTGATTTTGTTAAATAATATACAATAAATCAGTATTTTCATAGTTGCTATGACAAAAACCACTCATTCCTTCCATAAAGAAATCAGTCAATCTGAGTGTATGTAGTACAATAGCAACTGAGCATAAATAGAGACATGCATTGGAAAAGAAATAAACCACACATTCAATGTTTATATTTTTTCATTCCTTAATATGTTTAATCTGTATATCTAGGGGGTGAGTTACCCCACCCACCTTATTTAGTTATACAACAAATTCATAAGTTACATACTATGAGTTTTGATAATAAAATAGCACCTGGTACACTTGTTTTAAAGTTGCTCATCACATGTCTGGTCTGCATAAGCTTTCTTGTCTATTGTCCTTTGTTTTTGTAAGAGTTCTTGATGAGGCACGCATGCATATATGAATGCACATACACCAAACTGAAGTTTTGTCGACTGCCTCGCTAGTACGGCAAGCGGGTTCGACAAAATACTCCTGTGACCTTGAAAATGGCATCAAGGTCGCCAAGTTCTAAGTCTTTGTCTTGCCTAAAAGGTTGATCTTTGCAAGTTTGGTTAAAATGAATCTACTGGTTCAAGATACATCTTCGTTTTTCAGGACAAATCAATAAATGACCCTTAAAGATAGGGTCAAAGTCACTAGAACCTAACTAGAAACATGGTAACTAACAGGGCCCCACCTGTATGAGACTGCAGGTGGAATTTTAGTCGTATGTCCCCGACCAGAAAATACAATAACAGCTTTCTGTTACCATGTTGTTTGACTTCATGTTGTTTGGAATTAAGCCTCTGATAGAGTAATTAAGATATGGGCAAAAAACAAAATCATGACTGATTAAAACAAAGGCAACCACTGTGTAAAGCAGGAAACTGGAGTTACCATTCTTGCACTCTGCACACCTTCAGGTATGCTGATCATGCTTTATATTTGTACCGAGTTTTGTGAAAATATCTTTAAAGGCTTTAAAATTATAGATTGGACAAGGTCTCAATACCCAAAATTACAAAGGGATATAATTATGCCTAACATAAATGAAGGTGCAGTTATGGTCCTTTTTCTCTACAAATTGTTCGATGATGCTTTACATTTGTATCAATTTATAAGAAAATATCTTCTACAGTTTTAAAGTTAGAGCGTGGAATGATTTCTATACTGAAAATTACAAAAGGGCATAATTCTGTAGAAAATGTAGATGAAGTTACAGTTTTAATTCTCTTCACATCGTCTGATAATGCTTTATATTTGCACAAAATTCCAAGAAGATATCTTTGACGGTTTAAAGCTGAATAGCAGACAAAAATTCTATACTTTAAATTACAAAGGGAAATAATTCAGTACAAAAGTAGATGGAGCTTTGGTTCTTATTCTCTGTACATCGTCTAACAATGTTTTGTATTTGTACATAGTTTCATGAAAATATCTTTGAGAGTTTTAAAGTTATAGAGCGGACAAGATTTTCGTACTGAAAACAACAAAGGGGCATTATTCAGTAAAAAACATAGGTAGAGTTATGGTTTTTGTTGTCTGCAAATCTTCTGATATTGTTTTACTTTCGTACCAAGTTTTGTGAAAATGTCTTAAACGGGTAGAGAGTTATGGAGCAGACACGATTTCCGTTCTGAAATAACAAAGGGGTATAATTCAGTGAAAAATGTAGAAAGAGTTACACTTTTTGTTTTCTGCACTTTGTCTGATAATGCTTTACATTTGTACCAAGTTTCGTGAAAATATCTCAAACAGTTTCAAAGTCATGGAGGGGACACGATTTCCGTACCAAAAAATTACAAAGGGGCGTATTTCAGTAAACAATGTAGGTGGAGTTGTGGTTCTTTCTCTCCGCATATTGTCTGATGCTGTTTAACATTTGTACCAAGTTTCATGAAAATATCACATAGAGTTTCAGATTATGGAGTGGGCACGATTACCATACCAAAAAAAAAAATACAAATTACTTCGTCTGGCGGGGCCCTAATAATCAGTTATGAATCATCTCCAAATGATGATTTAGGACTAGTTAAGCATAATTTCAACAATTTTTTCGTAATATAGGCTATAGATAAGCCATTTTTAAACTTTTTAAGACCATCTTTGACCTTCAAAACAGAATAAAGGCCAAACAATCTAGCAGCTTTCTATGACTTCCTGGGACCTTTAAAACTTCTATATTTATGGATCAATTTCAAAATAATTGTGCACAGTTGTTCTCCTTGATGAGCAGAAGTGTCATTTGAAACATTCGTTCAGGTAGGTCCATGGTCAAGGTCACATTTAAAGGTCAAATGGTACAATGGTCATATATTGAGTTTGTCCGAGCCACTACTTCTACATTTTGGATTGATTTCAAAATAATCTGGCACAATTGTTCTCTTTTATGAGTAAAAGTGCCATTTGGAACATTTGTTCAGGTAGGCCTAAGATCAAGGTCACATTCGAAGGTCAAATGATAAAAATTGTCATAAATTGAGCTTGTCCGGGCCATAACAGCTACATTTATGCATGGATGAAAAAAAAACGGCACAGTTGTTCTCCTTGATGACGTCAAGTACCATTTGAAATATCTGCAGGTATATCCAAGGTCAAGGTTACACTTGAAGGTCACATGATGAAAACAGTCATAAATGGGGCATGTCCTGGCCATTACTTCTACATTTATGGATGAATTTCAAAACAGTTTGGCACAATTGTTCTCCTTGATGAGTAGAAGTGGCATGTGGAATTTATTAAAGTTGGTCCAAGGTCAAGGTCACACTTGAAGGACAAATGATAAAAAATGTCATTATCTGAGCTTGTACAGGCCATATAATTTATACAGTTATGGATGAATTTCAAAATAATTTGGCACAATTGTTCTCCTTGACGAGCAGAAATGTTTGTTCAGGTTGGTCTAAGGTCAAGGTCACACTTCAAGGTCAAATAATAAAATTGTCATGATGTGTGCTTGTCATGGCCATAGTTCCACTTGTTTTCTTTCATAAGAAAAAAAGAAAAATATGCTGTATCATGGTATTGTTTGGATTATTTCTATTAAGTAAAAAATGAAGCAGTTAGTCTTAACATACTTATAGGTCACTAAAGCAAACAGTGGTCTCTACAAGTTGTCCCTGGACAACCATCTAATTTTTTTTCCCATGTTCCAATGGTGTGTCAGTGCAAGTTTGGTCACACTCGATGTGTTCATTCCGGAGATCTGGTGCAAGCAAGCCATTTTTAACACTGTAAGTCCTCATGTGACCTTAAATATAAGGTCAGTGTCGCCAAAGTCTTAGCAGTGTTTCCCCACCTCCTTATAATATCAAATATTATAATATCAAGTTTGATCAAAATTTATAAATCCCTTCAGAACATATGGTGCATACAAACCATTTTCACTGTTTTTGACCTCCTGTGACCTGAAAATATTTTCAAGGTCACCAACTTTTTTCAGTTCTTTTCCACTTCTCTGTGATGTATTTGTGCAAGTTTGATCTAAATCTATCCACCCCTTCAGGACATATGGCGCCAACAAGCCATTCAAATACCTCATATGACCTTGAAATGTGGTCAACGTCACCAAAATCTAATCAGCTCTTTTTCCCCACCCAAAGATGTATCTTTGCAGGTTTGGTGAAAATACATTTATCCCTTCAGGAGATAGAGTGCAGACATGAAGTTATGCTGACATACAGACACCGACACCAATGCAGGCGGGATCTGCATCAAACCAACATACCTGTCTTCCCTTTCCTCCTTACCCAACTGCCCTCCCCCCAATGGTGGGGGACATAAATATGCTTATCAATATGATAAATATATAAGCAAATTTTCTTCTTATGAAATATTTGAATGTATTTCTGCTCATTTTATGTCCTTTATTTGCTTGCTACCAGATGCACTCAGATTGTCAATTGCTGTTTTGATGGAACATCTGGTTGTATCCACAGCAACTAAAATGTACCAAATTATTGTCCAAGGACCAGAAGGTGAGACTTATTTGGCCAATAGAAAGTGTATACATAGATAGAAAATCAAGTTTACAAGTTTACAAGTTTATTTAGCAAATCTCTGGTTCACATACATAAACAACAAGAGAGTCTACAACTAAAGCAAAACAATAAGGTGGTTATGATGGTGACATAGTCTAGAAACATGTTCGAATTAAGTTATGTGTTTCGACTCGTTTCATTTCATGGGAGAGCGACTCAATTATACTAGCGGTAAAAAGAGGTAAGTTACACATTCAACGACAGCCTATTAAGCATGATTTTTCCGCATTTAGTATCGTTACAATGTTGTCCACAAGAAAGAAAAGGAGGTCAAATGATTATCCCGTGCAGTATTCGCTAGTATATTCATATCGCACGAAGTAACTGATTCTTGTGCCAGATATTCTTGCTCAACAATGAGGAAAATTTGTTTGGATACCGTAAAATTCTAAAACATTGGGACACCGAAAACTATTTTTGCAGCTCCTCCTGCAATGTGTCCAAATGACTCAGATAGAATGGCAAACAGCGCAGGTCCATAACCAGACCGCTCCTTTAGGAGCGCTCCGATCTGAGTCTTAACTGTCTGCGCAGAACTACCTGTCCCAACATTCAGAACTTCCACGTTTGCTAAGGTAAGACAATGTTTTAAGTTGTATAATTTAGATATAGTTGCATTTCATGTTTTTAAACGTCACCAACAGAAACAGAGATTTTTGCATTATGAAAAGAACATATTTACAGAAAATTATCTATATAATAATATAATAATCAATATAATATAATAATATAATATAATATAATAATCTTGCATTTTGTTACGAAATGGATCTAATCGTCCACTATGTCGTCGAGATTATTTTAATCCTTTCAATCAGTAAGGCTACAGTTTTTAGGGTAACTGTGGTAATAAAACGTTTACGGAAATTGTGACTACGTTATGCATGGGTTGTTTGTGAATACCTCTCGTGGACAGCGTATTGCATGATTTTAAGGTGAATACCTGCACGAGTCTTTTGATTGTGGAAAGCGTGTTGCATGATTTTAATGTGAGACGCATAGTATTTATACGCCTATCTTTTAATGAAAAGTTAGACGTGGCTGTTTAATTCTTATACTGAGGATGTTATATTGTTGTGTGCCCAGATTCTGAGTTTAGACCAGAACGGTAAGATTTTATTATATTTATTTTAGAATTGTTTGGCTAAGAATGAAAAATGTGACTTCTGATTGATATGGTATGACTATATGTGTCGACTGATTTGATTTTGTTGGCAGTGATCAGGCTGCGCATATGTCGACCAATTTTGTTTATCCTGACCATGCTGCGCATGGTATTTGTATATTAGGAAGTTTTGTAAATTACGGAAATAGTTTATATCACTGATGTTGGTTGCAATGGTGTGCGTCTATTTGACGTCCAGTGACGTCAATTGTATTCATGTTATTCATGTGACGTCAGTTGCATTCATGTTATTGCGACGTCAGCACTTTTATATTAGTTTCACTGGTGTCCAGTGACGTCAATTGCATTCATATTATTCATGTGACGTCAGTTGCATTCATGTTATTCATATGAAGTCAGTTGCATCATGTTATTGCGACGTCAGCACTTTTTATATTAGTTTCACGTATACGTGGCCTATAGAAGTAGAGTAGATTGATTTGTAATGGAACTAATTTATATACTCGTGACGTCAATTGACGCCATAGCATGCACCGCATTAAGGTTTTTTTTCATAGGTTATAATGGTAACATTTGGTCGTCATGCGTTTGATTTGCCTTCACTAGATGACGTCATATGGTATAACATCATTGGCGTCATGATGTCAGATCAAACGTTATGATCCTAAATGTGTTAGAAACGCTTATTCAGTTATTATATTCTATGGCAAATGGTATTACGCTTAGTTTAAAGGAATGAATTAATACATATGAGAGTTAAATTTTTGGTAAATCAATTTAATGTAAATAGGTCATTGTTTAGATTATTCATGTTTTATGTGGGGTATGTCATGGTAATGCCTGTTGACGTCAGTATACTTCTTGACAATGTTTGACGTCAGATCCTTCGACGCACATGCGTGGTAGGATCTACGTTTCTTCATTGGCGGAAGTAGTAAGCACAATTTTGGCTTTACATCGTGAGCGCGAGTTGTGTCTAGTGACACGGCTGGCGTGTGCACGTTATGCTCGGCATTCGCCGAGGGCGTTGTATGGTATTTCCAAGACAGGCCCAAGTCTTACGTATTGCTATTATGTAGTTACAATGTATTAAGTGTAAGTTCGTTATTTTTAGGCACATCAAGTCCGGCAGTCAGCTGTTAGGGCTTAGAGCCACGTCTCACCTGGAGATTCGATAAACGTCTCCAGGTTAATACCAACCCGGGTAGAGGCAGTTACAACGCCGTTTGTGCATGGTTCCTAAGCAGAGGCGGGAAGCACAAAATGTAGGCGGAAGTGGTTAGCACAGTTTTGCCAGATTCTGTGATAAGATCTGAAGGTCACATCAAGTGTGGGACAGTGTTCGTCCACTAAGGTGTGTTAATATATATAGACTGGTCCCTGGTACGATCCAGGGAGCGACCAGTATATAATCGTGCACGTGTAATTATAAGTTGGTGTTCCTCATGATATATGGACTGGCCCATGACATGATCCAGGGAACGACAAAGTGAAGTCTACCAACATAAGGCCTTGTTTTTTTTGTATGAGCTCAAACTAACGTTTTTTTTTTGTTCTTTGTATTTTCCTTTAGTTCATGGCGCTGAGCCGAGTACGGTGTTGACGTCAGACGGTAATCTATTTGCGTATTGTACGCAAATCGATTACAGATTTGAAACAAACACCTTACTTGGGCCAGCGACATGAACTGATTTGTGTTGTATATTATTGTAATTGTGACAGTTGTAAATTGTATTGTTGTGTATAAAATTTACATTATATATATATAAACTTCAAAAAAATTCTAACGTTGTTAGAGTTTCCTTGTAAGTGTATTACACTAGTAGATAACCCTTTAACCGGAAGTCACCCTCCGCCGTCCTGGCGACGCATAAGGCTCTACACCCGTGTCAACCGTGTGTAAAACCTTCTGCGTAACATGGTGTCATGAAGTAACGGGATTTGATTTCCGGTTAATATCTGCCAGTGTAACACATTGACAATATATACAGAATCTAGGCACAATTTTGTCAAACATTTTTTTTTATTATTATTCACTTTCTGATTGTTCTTTTCTAAGGTGACGTAAGGCTGTGAATTTTAGGGGAACAATTTTGCCACTAAATTCTTTGTAAATGTAACCTACACTCAATTAAGGTCAACTATCCTTATTCCCTGCGTGATGAAGTGCGATAGCCCATGCATTAATTTGTGATAAAATGTAACAGGTTGCATATCTGAGTGGGGAAAATGAGGTATATAGACCTGAATTGTCTTGGCACGGATGATACATATTTAGTTTTAAGGTCCGTTTGAGTACCTTGGCACTGCTGTTGCATGACAATCTGTTAGTTCATTAATTCAAACGTTTGTACGTAGTGTCGTAACCGTTACTGAGGTCCATTTTATGTCCTGATTTAGTAACGTAGGTCACTCGTAACGTTATATAATATCGTTACAATGAATTAAATCTAATAGCGGAATCTTAAGTTTGATTTACCGTTGGTATCCTATAAGGTTTTGTAATGTAGGACGTACAGTTGTCGTGTCAGTGTTAATACGTTGCGTTACATACGTTACGTTTGTATATCCGATACGCTAGATCAAGTTGGGCGTAATTGTAATGTGGGTTATTTACGTCATCTAATTACGTCATCTAATAGTGAAAAGTAATTCTCGGCAAAGTCAACGTCAGTTTATGACGTCATTTCCGGTCTGTTATGAACGTAACTTTAATGGCTACGTCCAGATCGCGAGTATACTAATTAATCAACGTTTTAGTTGGATTAGTTCGTTATTATTATTGTTAACGTTTTAGTTAACGTATGTGACTATAAGTGAACGTCGGTTTCAGTTTATTTAACGTGAGCATTACGTTAAGCGGCATGGATCAGTTAGTTAAGACGGGAAAGGAGTTAGGTTATGAGGGGCAGGCGTTACAGGAATTTGTAAAGCAGCAGCAAGAGACTGAGAGGGCAGAAAGGCACGCGGTAAGGGAACTTGATAAAGAGAGGGTCGCGGCGGAAAAAGAGAGGATTGTGCAAGCCGAGAAAGATAGGGAAGTAGAACTAGCTAAGATTGCGGCGGATAGGGAAATCGAGATGGCGCGAATTGAAAGTATAGAGCGGCAAGCCGAGAAAGATAGGGAAGCTAGGTTGTCTCAAGTCGAAAGCGATAAGGAAGCAAAGTTGTCGAGCGAAGTTGAGTTAGAAAAGTTGAAGTATAGTTTTGAATTGCAGCAACGCGAGTTAAAGAATCAGATAGATTTGCAGAAGGTAACGTTTAGAGTTGAATTAGAAAAACAGAAGGCTGAAAAGTTAGCGCATGCGCGAGATCCCAAGTTACCGTATTTTGATGAAAGTAAGGACAAAATGGATAGTTACTTATCAAGGTTTGAGAAATACGCGACGGCGAATAAATGGGATAAAAACGTTTGGGCTGCATATTTAAGCGCATTACTTAAAGGTCGCGCGCTTGATGTCTATGATAGATTGTCTGTAGATGATGCAGCAGATTATGACAAGTTGAAAGATGCGTTGTTAAAGAATTTTGATATGACTGAACGCGGATTTAGGAAGAAATTTCGCTATGATAGGCCTGAAAAGTCCGAAACGTTTATTCAGTTTAGTAGTAGACTTAGGTCGTATCTTAATAAATGGTTGAAAATGGCGAAGGTAGACCAGTCTTATGAATCTGTTTGCGATTTTTTCGCTAGGGATCAGTTTTTAGAATCTTGTAGTAAAGAACTGTATGTTCATTTGAAACCGAAAACATTCACGAATCTAGGTGAGATGGCTAGGGAAGCAGATTTATTTGCAGAAGCACGTGGCGGTGTCTACGCTTGTGTTAATAAGGGGCAGCGTGATAGTAAGGGCGTAACTCAGAGTAGATCTGATAATAAGCCGAGTGCAAAGCCAGAGATAAAATGTAGTATTTGTGGTAAGGGACATTTAACATATAAATGTTTTAAGAATCCCGATAGGAAGCAAGCATATAGTGCGGAGGTAGGTGCAAATGCAAGCGGATATAGTGGAAATAAGGGGAGTAGTTATGCACCGAAAGATGAGACACAAAGATCACAGAGTAAGAGCGATACTGTGCAGACGAAGGGTAGTAATTCAGATCGTGGCCGTGGTCGGGGTTATTCCCGCGGACGTGGTCGGGGTGGCGGACATCAAATGAGCTTTTGTAAAACTACAATGAATAGGTCTCATGAAATTGAAGGTCTCTATAAGAGTAAGGAAGAAAGTCCATTAATCGATGATAATGTGGATAGGGAAGGTGTCTGTTACTTTTTAAGGTCGCGATTACCAACAGCGCAGGGTACGGTTAATGGTAAGACAGTTGTAGTTTTAAGGGACACAGGTTGTACTGGGTGTGTTGTTCGTAGAAACTTGGTTTCTAATGATCAGTTACTTGGTAGAGAGTCTGATGTAACTTTGATTGATGAATCTACCCAAAGATATCCCTTAGCAATGGTTGACATAGATTGTCCATTTTTCACAGGAAAAACTGAGGCATTGTGCATGGAAGATACATTGTATGACCTGGTTATTGGAAATATTGACGGGTCAAAACTTCCCGATATGTCCCATTTTGCAATGGCGGCAGTGACTAGGTCACAAGCTAAGCAAGGTGAAGAGGTCTATAGGAAACTTAAAGTTCCTGATCAAATTATTGCTAGTGATAAGGAGGCATTGAAGCAGGCCCAAGTTGTTGACCCTAAATTGAATGGCATAAGGCAAAGAGTGGAATCTGGGAATGTGACTATTAGTCGTGGATTGAACCGAGGTGAAACTAAGTTTATCCGAAAGAAAGATTTATTGTATAGGCAGTTTACTAAGGGAAACAAGGTCACTTTGCAACTTATTATCCCTGAAGGTTTTCGTGAAAAGGTGTTAAGATTGGCGCACGAAACCTTGATGTCAGGTCATTTGGGCATAAAGAAAACTATGGATAGAGTGTTAACTGAGTTCTTTTGGCCTGGAGTTTGTGGTGATGTGGCAAGATTTTGTAAATCTTGTGACATATGTCAAAGGACTATTCAAAAAGGTCGTGTCACTAAGGTTCCTTTAGGAAAGTTGCCACAGATTGACACACCATTTAAACGAGTCGCTGTTGATATAGTTGGACCGATAGAACCTCGTTCTGACAGGAAATCCCGCTATATTTTAACAATGATAGACTATGCGACGAGATATCCCGAGGCGGTAGCGTTACCCGGCATTGAAACGGAACGCGTAGCCGAAGCGTTAGTTGAGATGTTTAGTAGAGTTGGCATACCTGATGAAATGTTAACAGATTGCGGAAGTCAGTTTACTGCTGAAGTTATGAAAGAAGTAAGCAGGCTGTTATCACTCCAGCAGTTAACCACGACGCCGTATCATCCTATCTGTAACGGTCTTGTAGAGCGTTTTCACGCGACGTTGAAGCAAATGCTACGTAGGATGTGCGCAGAACGTCCAAAAGACTGGGATAAATATCTCCCAGCATTACTGTTTGCAATAAGGGAGGTTCCGCAAGAGTCATTAGGGTTTTCTCCGTTCGAATTGTTATACGGACGTAACGTTAAGGGCCCAATGGCAATATTACGTGAATTATGGTCCGAAGAGGTACAGGATGAGCAGGTTCTGTCTACGTACCAGTACGTAATTGAGTTGAGAGAACGGTTAGAGCAGACGTGTAAGTTAGCACATGATAATTTACGGAAAGTACAAGTAAAGCAAAAGGCTTATTATGACAAACGCGCTAGGTCGCGTAAATTTAACGTGGGAGATAAAGTACTGTTATTACTGCCAACTGACAGTAATAAACTGTTATTGCAGTGGAAGGGTCCATATGAAGTAGTAGAGGTGGTGAATAGAATGGACTATAAAATCGATGTCAGTGGTGTCGTGAGTACATATCATGCTAATATGCTGAAACAGTATGTCGAACGTCGTACTGTGCCGTCACATTGTTTATTGTCGACTGAGACTACAGAGTCGGTTGATGACGATGGTAGTGATGAATTTTCTCTTGATGATTGTGCTTTTCCGACAGCTAAAGAGCCGGAAACTTATAATGACGTCAGTATTTCAGATACGTTAACGTCAGAACAACGTATGGAGGTTGAAGCGTTGATTAAACAGTACCCGGATGTACTATCAAGTTTACCCGGTCGAACTGATCAAATACAGCACGATATCAAACTACTCACGTCAGAACCCATACGGACGAAGGGTTATTCTATCCCGTATAAGACGCGTAACGTCATGGAGACGGAGATACAGGATATGTTGGATTTAGGGGTAATCGAGCCGTCGATTTCACCGTATTCATCTCCTGTTGTCCTAGTTCCGAAGAAAGACGGATCAGTTAGATTCTGTATCGACTTCCGGAAGCTTAACAAAGTGACGGAATTCGATGCAGAACCTATGCCAAATATGGAGGAGGTTATCAATAAAATGTCGGGACATAAATTCTTTACAAAGATGGACCTGAGTAAGGGTTATTGGCAAGTCAGTCTTACTGAAAGGTCTAAACCTTTGACGGCATTTGAAACGCCTAAGGGTTTATTCCAGTTTAAAACTATGCCCTTCGGTTTGGTCAATTCGGGAGCCTCATTTTGTAGGTTAATGAGAATCATATTGTCCAATCTCCCAAATGTTGACAGCTTTGTTGATGACATGTGGATATTTACTGAAACATGGAAGGATCATGTGACGTCATTACGTCAAGTGTTAGATCGGCTCAGGTCGGCCAAATTGACTGCAAAACCATCTAAATGCATGATCGGATATGGCAGTATCGAGTGCCTTGGTCACAATATCGTCGGACAGACGGTACGACCGCAAGAGGACAAGATACAGGCTATCAGAGATGCTCCTCGTCCATGTACGAAAAGGCAAATTAAATCTTTTCTGGGATTAGCTGGGTTTTACCGTCGTTTCATCCCAAATTTCTCATCCATTGCTTCTCCTCTGACTGATTTAACTAAACGGGATAGACCTAATTCTATCAAAGATTGGCAAGATCAGCATGAAAGTGCATTTCAAACCCTGAAGAGTAGGCTCACGTCTAGTCCTATTCTTCGCTTACCTATTTTTCAAGAAGGTAACCCGTTTGTACTCCGAACAGACGCTTCAGACGTTGGTATTGGAGCTATTTTGCTTCAGGAATTCGAAGGTGAAGGTCGTTTGCCGATTGCTTATGCTAGCAAGAAATTGTTACCTCGGGAAAGGAACTACTCTGTAATTGAAAAGGAATGTTTGGGTATAATCTGGGGTGTTGAGAAATTTCGTAAGTACCTGTATGGGGCGGAGTTCCTACTTGAAACTGACCACAAACCTTTGTCTTATATGCAGACAGCTAAGGTGCTCAATCCCCGAATCATGCGTTGGGCCATGAAATTACAGCCGTACAGATTCAGGATCGTTGCTATCCGCGGCCAAGATAATTTGGGGGCGGACTACCTTAGTAGATAGTTTGGCCACGTTATGCATCGCACCGTTGTTGTGTATATAGCTAGTTTTCCAGTTTTGACATAGCCTACGATTCGATCGCATTTCGTACTATTTCAGAAAAGAAACATTGTTATGTTTTTTTCTCCCTAAGGGGAAACCTATGTTACGAAATGGATCTAATCGTCCACTATGTCGTCGAGATTATTTTAATCCTTTCAATCAGTAAGGCTACAGTTTTTAGGGTAACTGTGGTAATAAAACGTTTACGGAAATTGTGACTACGTTATGCATGGGTTGTTTGTGAATACCTCTCGTGGACAGCGTATTGCATGATTTTAAGGTGAATACCTGCACGAGTCTTTTGATTGTGGAAAGCGTGTTGCATGATTTTAATGTGAGACGCATAGTATTTATACGCCTATCTTTTAATGAAAAGTTAGACGTGGCTGTTTAATTCTTATACTGAGGATGTTATATTGTTGTGTGCCCAGATTCTGAGGTTAGACCAGAACGGTAAGATTTTATTATATTTATTTTAGAATTGTTTGGCTAAGAATGAAAAATGTGACTTCTGATTGATATGGTATGACTATATGTGTCGACTGATTTGATTTTGTTGGCAGTGATCAGGCTGCGCATATGTCGACCAATTTTGTTTATCCTGACCATGCTGCGCATGGTATTTGTATATTAGGAAGTTTTGTAAATTACGGAAATAGTTTATATCACTGATGTTGGTTGCAATGGTGTGCGTCTATTTGACGTCCAGTGACGTCAATTGTATTCATGTTATTCATGTGACGTCAGTTGCATTCATGTTATTGCGACGTCAGCACTTTTATATTAGTTTCACTGGTGTCCAGTGACGTCAATTGCATTCATATTATTCATGTGACGTCAGTTGCATTCATGTTATTCATATGAAGTCAGTTGCATCATGTTATTGCGACGTCAGCACTTTTTATATTAGTTTCACGTATACGTGGCCTATAGAAGTAGAGTAGATTGATTTGTAATGGAACTAATTTATATACTCGTGACGTCAATTGACGCCATAGCATGCACCGCATTAAGGTTTTTTTTCATAAGTTATAATGGTAACATTTGGTCGTCATGCGTTTGATTTGCCTTCACTAGATGACGTCATATGGTATAACATCATTGGCGTCATGATGTCAGATCAAACGTTATGATCCTAAATGTGTTAGAAACGCTTATTCAGTTATTATATTCTATGGCAAATGGTATTACGCTTAGTTTAAAGGAATGAATTAATACATATGAGAGTTAAATTTTTGGTAAATCAATTTAATGTAAATAGGTCATTGTTTAGATTATTCATGTTTTATGTGGGGTATGTCATGGTAATGCCTGTTGACGTCAGTATACTTCTTGACAATGTTTGACGTCAGATCCTTCGACGCACATGCGTGGTAGGATCTACGTTTCTTCATTGGCGGAAGTAGTAAGCACAATTTTGGCTTTACATCGTGAGCGCGAGTTGTGTCTAGTGACACGGCTGGCGTGTGCACGTTATGCTCGGCATTCGCCGAGGGCGTTGTATGGTATTTCCAAAACAGGCCCAAGTCTTACGTATTGTTATTATGTAGTTACAATGTATTAAGTGTAAGTTCGTTATTTTTAGGCACATCAAGTCCGGCAGTCAGCTGTTAGGGCTTAGAGCCACGTCTCACCTGGAGATTCGATAAACGTCTCCAGGTTAATACCAACCCGGGTAGAGGCAGTTACAACGCCGTTTGTGCATGGTTCCTAAGCAGAGGCGGGAAGCACAAAATGTAGGCGGAAGTGGTTAGCACAGTTTTGCCAGATTCTGTGATAAGATCTGAAGGTCACATCAAGTGTGGGACAGTGTTCGTCCACTAAGGTGTGTTAATATATATAGACTGGTCCCTGGTACGATCCAGGGAGCGACCAGTATATAATCGTGCACGTGTAATTATAAGTTGGTGTTCCTCATGATATATGGACTGGCCCATGACATGATCCAGGGAACGACAAAGTGAAGTCTACCAACATAAGGCCTTGTTTTTTTTGTATGAGCTCAAACTAACGTTTTTTTTTTGTTCTTTGTATTTTCCTTTAGTTCATGGCGCTGAGCCGAGTACGGTGTTGACGTCAGACGGTAATCTATTTGCGTATTGTACGCAAATCGATTACAGATTTGAAACAAACACCTTACTTGGGCCAGCGACATGAACTGATTTGTGTTGTATATTATTGTAATTGTGACAGTTGTAAATTGTATTGTTGTGTATAAAATTTACATTATATATATATAAACTTCAAAAAAATTCTAACGTTGTTAGAGTTTCCTTGTTAGTGTATTACACTAGTAGATAACCCTTTAACCGGAAGTCACCCTCCGCCGTCCTGGCGACGCATAAGGCTCTACACCCGTGTCAACCGTGTGTAAAACCTTCTGCGCAACACATTTTTCATTTGAAAAATCACCAGATTAGACTGAAAAACAGAAAATCCTGGTTGCCATGGCAACGGATAGATTCATCGAAGAAAACCTTTTATTTTTGTTCATCACTTGACATAAGCAAAAAAGACACCGAGTTTCGTGAAAATCTGAGACATGTCATTTTCACCTGATTTTGGTGCTTACAGAGATATATTTATATGACTCTTAAATATCATGCATACAAATGAAGTGTATATATAGAAAAATTTCAGTTTTGGAGTAATAAATAAATAAAAAAGATATATAAATAATTAAAACCGTCGCATGTCAAAACAAACAAAATGATGTGTGCTTCTACCATGACTCCTATCAGCCAGGCCAGCTGTCAAAAGTCTTCGCTGTGCGTTTAAAAGGACACAATATTTCTTCGTGTGGACAGCGAAGACTGATCACACTGGGCGCATGCCCAGGCTGATCTGAGGCTTTGCTAGGTTCACATTACTCATAGCAATAACAAATTATTCGTAGAAGGCAGTACTTATCATAGTTATCAGGTATATCACTGCGACCATTTTAGAGGCTGCTTATCGCACCATAATAGATGCCAGTCGAGACCAGTTTAGAGGCTGGTCAGGACCAAAATAGAGGCCAGGACCAGTATAAATGCAGGACCACTTTAGATGATGTACACACGTATGAAATATGACGTATTTATGGATGCTAGACAGGTACAGATTTTTAAAATGTTAGACAAAATCAGTGAACCAAGAAATATAGGTCACAGGGACCTACATGTAGTACCAAATGAGACGCAGCGCTGAAGTGACTTACTATTCGAAGTCCGATGAAGATTCAATTAAATATTAATTCGAAATAAAACATTAATTCAATGGATCATGAAATACAAGTCATGATGACCTACGAATAGTATGACGTCATTTGCAATGTCTGACTAAACCGTTGTCTTTAGTATGATGCATATATAATGTTGAATATTTAAGGGGAAAAAAAACAGTGAACTTTTAAATATATGTCACAGTAACCTACAAATAGTATGAAGATTTTTTGCATCGTTTGACTAACCAACTATTTGTTATTATGTTGCTAATCCAAAAACCGTGTTGAGATACATGTATAAGTGAAAATCCTGGTCCATGCATAAGATTCAAGGACTCAGTATGCATTGATGCTATGCGGTTCCTACAGTTTAAGGATATAATCTGGTCAAATATCAGCACTCCTACCCCAAAGATACTAAAAGAAGTAAGGAAAAAGGTCATCCAAGTAACTTTTCATACAAATCTAGTGGAGCAAAGTTCAAGGTCACAGAATTTCACAATTCATCAGCCTCAGGCAGAGAGTTACGTCATCTGACCACGTCGCAACATTATAACATCAGAGGTTATATGACAACATGATGATGGAGGACATTAAGTCTAACGCCTTACATACGCACATAACGCCATACCCATACGCATGCCCAGCGCTGCACCCCCTCCACCCCCCCCCCCCCTCACGCAAACGAAATCCTTGGTGGGGAGCATTAGGAACACATACTGCATAGATTAACACTTTGAAAAAGATGTGTTGTGTCGAATAATGCCTCTATTTGCTATCAATTATAAAATATAATGATGCGATTTTGATATAAATTCTGTAGTCCTAGTGTTGGATACATGAAAATTTACCCAAAAAGTTTATTTTTCGTTTACTCCTACCCTCGTAACCGCTGTTATGTAGCCTTTTATGATGAATATGTATATGTATAAATATATTTGTGGTTACGCGAGTAGGATGAAGTGAAATTTTGATGCATAGTGGACGTTGGTTCAAATTCCCATTGGATCAATGTTAAATGTTGCAGATAGTGCATGTATTCAACCGTAAAATTAACCTAAAAGACATTAAAATACGGGAAAATGAAATCGTGCAGAAAAAACTAGAAACATATAGCTAACATTCCTGCATGTTCTTGTGGTTATCTGCCTACCTTCGAAAATCGGCCTTTTCAGTGGGCACATTGCAATAGTAAAGTGTAACTCGTCCTTTAACACACCGTACAACCGGCTGAAGTGATGCCAGATGGCTACAGAGATAGCAGATCACCAAAAGTGAAAGTAGATTTTGAGTAGGTGAGATAAAATTGCTGGTAAAAACAGACGATAAAATCCTGGAAGAGTTTAGCATCATATGGAAGTTGCTCAGTGTCTGCAGATGCTACAGTATCAGTCTGGGAGGCTTTCTTACGCAGATAAGGCTATAGCAGGTCTTGAATGGCCAACATTTTCAGAAATAAACACAAAGTCTGCTTTTCGGCTCCCATTAAACGAGTCTGAGATAGTGCCCAATCTGTTTGCTTGCCTGCAATAAACTTCAATTAGTTAGCAATATTTCTGCCAATTTTTGATGCACAATTTGGTTTTATAATGAAAATACACACTTTCAAAGAGGATGGGTAGCGACAAAATGGTTGCCTTTGTCAACAGATGCACTTTTAGGTGGACAGCTGGGATGGCAGATCAGTTTGTATGGAAGTAGGCTGACATTGATGACAGGTATCAATAGATTGGTACGTACCTTTAAACTGATTATACTGTGACCGGCGTGAAATCATGAAGAATGAAGCATGCTTGTCCACTAGAATGCATGCTGTTGCATTTAATTGCTTTACATCTTTCGGCAACTTTCTGATATTGTTTCGGTAACTACTTGTTCGTTGCAAATGTGCTACATGTACTGCAGTGCTTTTGGCAAGTCAAGAATTTCATTATCTTAAAAGTTATTCTGTCATTTGATTTGATTAGGAACATTTAGCAACATTCATTGTTTAATACCTCCTCCCCCCACCCCCACGAAACCAAGAAAAAAAAACAATAGAAAAAAAAATAGTAATAATCATCATAATAAAAAAATGATAATAATAATGTCATGAAAGTTTCGACGGCGTATCGTCCAAGCCAAACACGATGACATTTTCCTGAGTATTTTCTACAATATATCATTGTAACTGCGCAGAAATTAGGGCAACATTCTGACAAGCTAAACCAGTGCTGTTCAAACATTATCCGGTACGGCTATTGCTGTTCATTGTTTTTTTTTCGGGGGTAACTTTGTTGCCTTTTATCACTACATGCCATGCCAAAAGTTCTTTTTTGCATGTTTGTTTAGTTTGTACATGCAACCATATCCTCGAATTCTGTACAGCACGGGATATATATGACTGTTAACTAAGGCGTTTCCTGGGAATCTACTTTTTTATTTTATTTCTATTTTGACACGCTGTCGGAAAAAAATGGTGATGCTGTGTGTGAATCTTGTTTTATGCAAGTTTAAATAAATATATTTTTCAGATAATTTACACTCGTTGAACAGTGCATCAATTTCCATTCCACATCTTTCTGATTCTAATGATATTTTGATGGAGCCACAAAAATTTGTACTTTGAGCAAGGACTCCTTCGCAAAATCACAGTAAAGTCGGTGCAGATTATTGCGCCATTTGTCTGGGCATTTCCTGACTGAAATTTCTGTGACAGAGTCATTGACCAAAGTGTAAATTTTTGCGATTTCTTCAAAAAATCATTAGAATCGTAAGATATGGACTAGGGAGTCATGCAGGTAACTGAATGTACACTACTGAAAGAGGAAAAAAGATTTGCCTGCATTTTTGGATCAAAGTTCTTTTTCCTTTATGTACATGTTCAATACATGTCTGAACTGTGGTGCAAGTTTCAAATCCCTGCATCAAATACTGTAGGAGGAGTATAGTGCTACAAAGTGTGAAATATGGCCAAAATATGTATGTCATTTAAGGGGACATAATTCTGCAATAATGACCTGAATCAAATTTCGTTTTCTCTATGCACATGCTCAATGCATGTCTGAACTGTGTTGCAAGTTGCAACTCCCAGCATCAAATACTGTAGAAGAAGTTGCGGAGACACGAACAGTACTACAAATTTGAATTATGTACGTATGGACAGAGGCAAAACTATATGCCGCTCCCCACTTTTGCGGGGGCATAAAAACAAGGCGGGGCCTGCTGACAACCGTTTTTCACCAGCCTCACAGTCTGACAGCTGATGAGGTTTGTGACAAATGCTTGTCACTAGCATTTTGTTTGGTTTCGTGGGGGTGGGGGGAGGGGGTAATAAACAATGAATATTGCTAAATGTTCCTTATCAAATCAAATGACAGAATAACTTTTAAGATAATGAAATTCTAGACTTGCCAAAAAACACTGCAGTACATGTAGTACATTTGCAACGAACAAGTAGTTACCGAAACAATATCAGAAAGTTGCCGAAAGATGTAAAGCTATTAAATGCAACAACATGCATTCTAGTGGACAAGCATGCTTCATTCTCTATGATTTCACGCCGAAGTCACAGTATAATCAGTTTTAAGATACGTACCAATATATTGATACCTGTCATCAATGTCAGTCTATTTCCATACAAACTGATCTGCCATCCCAGCTGTCCACCTAAAAGTGCATCTGTTGACAAAGGCAACCATTTTGTCGCTACCCATCCTCTTTGAAAGTGTGTATTTTTCATTATAAAACCAAATTGTGCATCAAAAATTGGCAGAAATATTGCTAACTAATTGAAGTTTTATTGCAGGCAAGCAAACAGATTGGGCACTATCTCAGATTCGTTTAATGGGAGCCGAAAAGCAGACTTTGTGTTTATTTCTGAAAATGTTGGCCATTCAAGACCTGCTATAGCCTTATCTGCGTAAGAAAGCCACCCAGACTGATACTGTAGAATCTACAGACACTGAGTAACTTCCATATGAGGCTAAACTCTTCCAGGAGTTTATCGTCTGTTTTTACCAGCAATTTTATCTCACCTACTCAAAATCTACTTTCACTTTAGGTGATCTGCTATCTCTGTAGCCATCTGGCATCACTTCAGCCGGTTGTACGGTGTGTTTAAAGTCTCCATAGACCTATAAGTAGTAAAAACGTCTCAACACAAATAATTACGAAAAACGCTTCAATCTTCGCGTTCGGTGATAAAATGTGGGTTGAAGTGCAAATACTGATCCATATAACTGGCAAAAGGTTTGGGAAACATGTTTTTTAAAAACGACAAATCTATTCACAAAATACAGTTTTCCTTTTCTGGTTCCCCATTGAGCGATGCAATATAACTAAAAGCGGAACAGTGATTGAGACCCTACGCTTGTACATTGTATTTTTACCATTCTATTTATAGTAATGAAATCGAAAGTAGGTCATTTTATGACCCAGATAATTTCTCAAACCTTTTTTATGTGAACCTGAAGATGTTTTATTTGTTTATAGTTGGCTAATCACGGTCATTTACAATGACGAAACTATGGTGAGAAGCTATCAGCGATACCTCACGATAATTTTTATACGCCCGTCGAAGACGGGTCGTATTATGTCGTGGCCTCCGTCCGTCTGTCCGTCCGTTAACTTTTCGTGTCCGCTCCATATCTCCTCAACCCCTTGAAAGATTTTTTTGAAACTTGGGTCAAATGTTTGCCTTAACGAGACGATATGCAGAACACATAGTTCAACGATGTACGACAGAGGTCAAGGTCACACTTAGAGGTCAAATGTCAAAAGGTTAACATTTCGTGTCCGCTCCATATCTCGAAAACCGTTTAAGATTTCTTCATGAAAGTTTGTATAGACCTTGAGCTGGCAATAGACCCCCCTCCCCCCCCCCCCTTCCAGGGGGAGTTTTGTACCCTATGATTTTCTGAAACTACATTATATATGAAACAAAATGACACATGTTAGCCCTCTGTACGTTGGGGCGTTAACGTGTAACGTCAACGTCAATTACACTACCCAAATTTACATATTCACGTTATAATAGAAAATACACATTGGTATACACATGTTTGTATTCGCCCTAAATAATGTTGGGTTTTGTCTGCTAGTACATAAATTGCTGTTTCGAGGTAATTGACATTGTCAAGGATAAGTTGACTAACGCGTATAACGTAGTTTACATTGTATTTGACGTTTTCCCCTTCAGTGTCTAAATACATGTAATATAAGGAGCAAATTGTAAGAATTGAAGTGAAGACAAAAGTAATTGTCATATATATGACTGGTTCAATATTCTAGTATAAAAAACAAACAAACTAAAGTCTTAAACAACTCGTCAGCAGTCACAATAAATATGTAACGTATATAACCACAACAAAAATTCGGACAAAAAAACAACCAGACTAAATCGCTTAATTGGTGGACTGAAGTTTATATGTGCTCCATCAATCTTCTTTGATTCATGCCCAGCTTAGATAAGTTATGCAGCAGTTAGCAGTGGATCTATTAAATGTGGACACAAACTATCTTATTTTTGAAGAATTTAACCTTTAAAATGACGAAATAAGCTAAGAAAGCCAACATCAGCTGCATTTGTTTTCAATGTTATCTGTATTATGCCTTAAGTAGACACTGGTGTATATGTAGATATGAAGAAATGCCAATGTTATGTGTCCTCATACTATAAAAAACACCGGATAGTGTATATTTGAAAAGCAATCTACCAGTAACGTTACGTTACATAATTGTAATATGTCGGGGGATACGATTTGTGCGTCATCTGTTATCAAAAATTTTGTTCCCAGGTGATATGAATTATTCATTGCTGTAGTATTAGCTTACCACTGGTAGTCAGATGGCAAATTTAGCTCTTTGAAATACACAAGAACTCAGCAAGACACACATAGATTGTTATAGCTGAAGCAGTTCGACCTTTTCTTCAATTCAGTTTCACTTAAAGTGACTTCATAATTTTTTTTTAATTTTATGCATAGAATGAAATAAGTATAAGTTGATATATATGCTGCAAATGATTAATATTTAGGTTCTCATCATGATGGGGATAAAACCAATTTCGCTACCTGGGCAGTTGGCTGAGCCATTCAATTACCCTACATACAAATATGCAACTGTGACTGCCAGCCGAGGAATTCAAAAGCAGTACCAACTCTGCCAACAGGAGGGATTAACACCATTTTTGCTATGCTGTCAGTCGAATCGTCAGCCACGAGCCTCTTTGCACAGTAACTGCTTTATATAGGTTAGCAAATATGTGTGGCTCCCGTGATCATAACTTACATGTTGATTTGTGATCTACGTGATCTGTTTATGCAGCTCCCGGCCATCAAATACATTACAAACTATTAACAATGTGAAAATTTAAGGTTGATAGAAAGTGACATACTTTATAACGCGTATAACATTCTGTCATCAGCCTGTTCAAAGTTTTATTTTTCAATGTGTTGTTACAAATATTTAACTGGTCAGGTAAATTTGCAAACCCCATGGTTTTATTCCCACTTGTTGTTACTATCACGGGCTAAAGGTGTTACGAAATACAAATTTCAGTCAGACAACTTTTCAATATGTAAGCAACTAAAATTGTTGTTTAGATATTGCTAAAATGCTGTATTCTCTAACAGTATTTAACAAATTTGGACAAAGATGATTAGATAAGCAGTAAGGTATCATAAATAAGTAGTTTTCAACCATATTTATTGCTAAAAAGTAAACAATATGGTAATACAAGGTCACAGAGATCAAATGCAGTAAATTATTTAGGTTAGTTCTTCCTTGGCACGTATAGGTATGCACTATTTCTATTGTTTGATTATTTGCTCTTTAGAAATACTGTATTACTAGTTAAGGATATCGGAAATAAGAATCCACAAACTCGCAATGACTAAGTTGTATACGTTACTTGTTCGGTCTTTCTTTCTTTTTTATCTTCTCAATATTATGCTGCAAAGCATAACTACAGTGTAGGGGAATACATCCTGAAGGAGAACAACTAAGATTTGCTCATAAACATCTGAACAGCGATGACCAACATTAATATATTCTGTAATTTTCATTTGCCATTTCCTTATGTGTGCAGAGCTACTGAAACACTGTGCCCCCAAAAAAACATTTTTGTTCAACTAAACGTATCTTTATGTTCTTTGGTGAATAGATGCTTTAATAGATGATTGAATGTAGTTAGATTCTTTAAGAGATGGTTGAATGTAGTTAGACTATAAAGAGAAAGAAACAAAAGCACAGAAATATAGATCATCTTAAACATAGCATTTATAGATTGCTAAAGTATACTAGTAAACTGCCAGTGTCTCTTTTCTGTATTAAATGTTTCTGATACTATTCTCCCAAACTCCTGGTTGACACATTATTGTTAGTTACTAGTTACATAAATGAAATCATGTAGCAATGTATTGACACTACCATTAAATATTTTCAACAGTTTTTTTCTTAACTGTAACTCAGCAATGTTGTTTCCCTTGGTAACGTAAAATATACGATAGTCTTACAAAATTAAGTATACGCTGCCAGCAATGTCTATATTAGCTTTGATGCAGAACTGTATTTGGCTTTAGTCTTCAAACTTCATGTTTATTGTTCTGTTTTATAGTTTTTTCAGTGTGCACGTAAAAACTATACCAAATCCTGTCAATAAACAAGTTGTTACTCCATTTTGCATTGTTAATTACTGATATAATTTTATACTAAACACTTCAAAAGCGCTTAGCTTTTAATGTTATCAAACTGATTGTATATCATTTTATTCGAGCCCTATATGCAAAATCTATGCTGGCTTGGCTGCGGCTTTATCTTTTTTATATTTTCTGATGTGGTATTTACTTTATTTATTTATTATTTTTTTTTAGTTGTATATAACAAAACTTCACGTATGTTACTGTCTTTAGAACTCAAATGTACAAATTGTAAAAGAAACAAACTGGGCAATGCCGTTATAAAATACTTTTATTTTTTGATATAATAACAAAGTAAACAGCCAAAGAACGTTTTTCATGTCCAGAATATGTCAATGCCCTTAACATTACTATTTGAAGCATACCGTGTTTAATCACGTATAAAACACACCTCATGAATCCCTAAAAGTAATAACTGAGAGAAGTGTTGCTAGGTCCAAGTACACAATATATCATAAAAACACCCAGACTTATATGTGTTATTGTTTTTTATGTGACAAGGCGGAAAAACCCTGATTAAAGGTATTATAATGAAATATTTTAAATGTTAATGTTATTTACGTTACTACTAGTAATAGCTTATCGTAGAAAATAAACCAGAATGCATTTTTTCTTTTATATTAAAAGATTCTTTTATGAAGAAACTCCTACCAACGAAAATAAAATGATTATATCTTCAAATTGTATGAGTTTAACAAAAAATATCCCTCGGTAACGTATAAAATCGATCATTATGGCTGACTAAAATGCGTTCAAAATATTGTGGAACTGTTCCTTGCTGTTTAGATAGGCTGGCATATTCAATATTACCTTTTACTGTTGTTTTTTAATTCATACAGTGTAGTTCAAGCACTTGAATTATACAGAAAGTGATAATTGCAATATGAAACATTTATAAGGGGGTACTATGTTCAACATGCTATTTTCTCCCAAAGTATACAAGATAGGATAATAATTTTTGCAGATCTGAAAAGACCAATAAATTGTCTTTAATAACATACATATGGTCTAATATTACAGAAATAACTTACAAAAAGAAAGTATTTTGGATGGAAATAGCAATTTTAATGGAGTGTAAAGACAAAT
Organism: Ctena decussata; assembly: GCA_963989385.1. Lineage (NCBI taxonomy): Eukaryota > Metazoa > Mollusca > Bivalvia > Lucinida > Lucinidae > Ctena > Ctena decussata. The sequence continues at coordinate 48,664,217 of OZ022504.1, forward strand.
GTCACGTATATTACACCATGTAAGCTAAAGTGACCTTTCAAACATCCTAACCTTTAGCTACTGGATTTTTCTATTAGACTCTACTATAATTTTAAACATGGGAAAGTGACTTCTATTTTTTTATATTTTTTGATAAATTTTATTTTATGTTTATTTTTTAATGGGTAACGTTTGTAACAGGCTGTTACAGCTTAACGCCCCACTCGCCAGAGGGCTAACATGCTGCAAAATACTTCTAAGATGCTGGGCTTTAAGAAAAGTATGGTCTACAAAACTCCCCCTGGGGGGGGGAGGTAAACCATATTTGGCTCATGGCCTAGTACAAATATAAAGCACCATCAGACGATGTGCAGAGAAAAAGAACCATTACTCTACTTTCAGTTTTGACGGAATTATTTCCCTTTGTATTTTTGAAGGTAATTTCATATAAGCTTCGTGTCCGCTCTATATCTTGAAAACCGTATAAGATTTCTTCATGAAAGTTTGTACAAATATAAAGCACCATCAGACGATGTGCAGAGAAAAAGAACCTTTACCCTACTTTTAGTTTTGACGGAATTATTTCCCTTTGTATTTTTCGAAGGTAATTTCATATAATCTTCGTGTCCGCTCCATATCTTGATAACCATTTAAGATTTCTTCATGAAAGTTTGTACAAATATAAAGCACATCAGACAATGTGCAGAGAAAAAGAACCATAACCCTACATTCAGTTTTAATGGAATTGTTTCCCTTTGTATTTTTCTTATAGAAATTACATATAAAATTCGTGTCCGCTCCATATCTCAAAAACTGTTTAAGGTTTCTTCATGAAAATTTGTATACATTTAAAGCATCATCAGACAATGTGCAGAGAAAAAAAAAACCATAACCCTACTTTCATTTATACTAAAATAACGCCCCTTTGTATTTTTAGTATAATTGTAATTTTGTATTAAATTTGTGTCCACTCCATATCTCCTTAACCATTTGAAAGATGTTTTTTGAAACTTGAGTCAAATGTTCGTCTTATAGAGGCATCATGCAGAACTCGTATTCCAACAATTTTAGACAAAGGTCAAGGTCACACTTAGAGGTCAAAGTTCAAAAAGTAACATTATATCTGCTCCATATCTTGAAAACCATATAAGATTTCTTCATAAATAAATGAAGCATCATTAGACAATGTGCAGAGAAAAAGGACCAAAACCCTACTTTCAGTTTTGACAGAATTATGCACCTTTGTATATTTCATATAGTAATTTCATATTAGCTTTAGCTCTGCTCCATATCTTGAAAACTGTTTAAGATTTCTTCACGAAACGAAAACTTGTACCAATATCAGACGATAGAAGAGAAAAAGAACCATAACCGAACTTCCATTTATGATAGAATTCTGCCCCTTTGTAATTTTTGTCTTGGAATTTCATATTAGCTTCATATGTTTTGTAGTTTTATTTCTGCCTTATTATTGAAGAGTTAAACTACTGACAAAGTTCTGTCATCTCTTGTTTTCTTTCCAACTTTAGGCCCCAACGGGCGTATATTGTCCCGCTCAGCGGAGCTCTTGTTTTTCATTCTGATAGAGCCATGGGGCCTTTAATATACTCAGAAAATGTCTTTTTTAGAAAAAAAAATACATTGTTATAAAACAAACAAATACGACAAATGTAATGCGACAGGCTGCATCTTTGTCATGGACTCAATCACAGTCGTCAACGTTTTCGTTCTACTTGATTCCAACCTCCACCGTGGTCGAATGGTTAGAGTACCTTGGGCATTGTGCAGAAGGTACCGGTTTCGAATTTCAGGTCTGGTTAGTTGGCGACTGGAAACTCTCTCTGTCTACACAGCAGTAAATTACTACCAATATCGAATCAGGGAAGGCAGCAAATGGAGAGAAATGGGCTCCGCCTTTCATATGCCGTGCCAAAGAGACAAATGGGCCTCTAACCACTAGTGCCTCCACGGCTCCTGGCCACCAGAAACAATTACCATTTCCCCTTTTCTATTGCTGATTGTTTCATTGCACTGTTTTTGGTTTTGGTGTGTGGTTATCAGCTTTCTATCATGTGTGTGTGTGTGTGTGTGTGTGTGTGTGTGTGTTTTCCTTTCCCATTTTTCTTTTGAAAGGATAAGCTTAACTATGTATGGTTTCCAATCTTTTTCCACCTACCACAGCGTACAGGATAGAGTCATCTGTGTGCTTTCAAGGCAGTAGCACGGCTAGCCATGTGGGAAAAGCTACACGTGATATTGTTCGAATTTCTTTCTTCTAAGGCTTCCCAGACAGGATTAAGAAACTCTCAGTTCGACATTAAATGTCATTAAATAATCTTCCTTTAGCTTACCAGTTATTTGGCTTTGCACGATTGCCTGTCTGAGCAGAAGTGATCATGTTAGATTTATATCCTCACTCTCTAGGTCACTCATACATGACGCCAGAATAGTTACAAAAAAAAAAAAAAAATTTGTTTGAGGTGGGGTATACTGTTTTCACTTTGTCCATCCGTCCGTGCATATATATATCATCCGGCCACAGGAAAGAAGCGATTTGATTTTGGTGACCTTGTCCTCGTTTTCTAGGTCACTACAATATAAAAAATGAGCCTTGTGTGCACTCTATCTCATGAATCATTAGATGGAATTTTACCAAACTAGCACAGCTATCTCATTGGGAGCGGGGAAAGGAGAGATTAGATTTTGGTGACCTTGATCTCATTTTTAAGGTCAATTTACACTTTGAAACTTAAATTTTGATAGAAAAAGCGTGTGTTTTTTTATTTTCAATATCTTGTAAAGCCGCTGATGGAATTTCACATTAAATTTTGCGGGAAGATTTACTTCCACAAGATAAACATTTATTAAACAAAATTAATGTCTAGAGGCCAAGGCCAATTCTAGTAGAGTTATTTCTTTGGTCTTTTCTTTACTGACCATTACTGTGCGGGGGTATCTAATAAGCATTGCTCATCGATTTTTTTTGTTGTTTTTGTTTGTTTTATTTTAAGGTAGAGGCAAACTGTCAGCCAATTCATCTTTTCAATATTGGTAGGTGAGAAAAATAGTCAGTCATTGATGTGGCAAACTCGACAGAGCCTTTGAATGGTAGACCCTCGGGTGAGATCTCCTTAACCCCTGTGGCACCAGTGACGGATTCTATTTGTCTTTTCATCTATGTTTCTGACCTTTTTAACGGAGAGACCTATACCCTGTGCAATATGGCTACACATATCATAGATGGAAACTTAACAATGAGAAATCGAAGTCGTTATGAATCATATGCGTGTCTTTATTCTCCCTTTGGTGTCGTTGGGTGTGGGTTTTGCTTTGTGAGTGTGGCTTTTCCTGAGTATCTTCATTTGTATGTTCTGTAGTTTGCAATGGAACAAAAATCCTAAAAGAGCCCACCTCGACTTTTGAGTGCGTTCCTACCTACTTGTTTCATTGTCCCCCGCCTTTTCGAAGAAAAGCGGAGGGACATAGTTTTCGGCATTCCGTCCTTCCGTCCATCCGTCCTTCCGTCCGTCCGTCCTTCCGTCCTTGTTTCCGTCCTTGTTTCCGTCCTTCCGTCCCCCTAATGTAGTAGGTACCTTGTGTGCGCAACTCCTCCTACAGTTTTATGCCGATTCTTTCGAAACTTTACAGATGTTTTTGTCATGGTCTGAAGATACGCATGTGGTTTGGATATAATCCTGAGATTATTTTTTGTCACTTTTTCCACAAGTTGAACTTAGTAATTTTTTAGGCATTTTTACTATCAAAGTGACTAGATAGTGGGTACCTTGTGTGCGCAACTCCTCCTACAGTTTTACGCCGATGCCTTTGAAACTTCACAGGTGTTTTGGTCATGGTCTGAAGATACGCATGTGGTTTGGATATAATCCTCAAATTATTTTTTGTCACTTTTTCCACAAGTTGAACTTAGTAATTTTTTAGGCATTTTTACTATCATAGTGACTAGATAGTAGGTACCTTGTGTGCGCAACTCCTCATACAGTTTTATGCCGATGCCTTTGAAACTTCACAGGTGTTTTGGTCATGGTCTGAAGATAGGCATGTGGTTTGGATATAATCCTGAGATTTTTTTTTTGTCACTTTTTCCTCAAGTTGAACTTAGTAATTTTTTAGGCGTTTTTACTATCATACTGACTAGACAGTGGGTACCTTGTGTGCGCAACTCCTCATACAGTTTTATGCCGATTCCTTTGAAACTTCACAGGTGTTTTGATCATTGTCTGTAGATATGCATGTGGTTTGGATATAATCCTGACATAATTTTTTATTACTTTTTTCGCAAATTGAACTTAGTCATTTTTCATACATTTTTACTATCAAAGTGAATAGATAGTTGGTACCTTGTGTGTGCAACTCCTCCTACAGTTTTATGCCAATTACTTTGAAACTTCACAGGCATTTTGATCATGGTCTGAAGATATGCATGTGGTTTGGATATAATCCTCACTTTATTTTTTATTACTTTTTTCACATTTTTAACTTAGCCGCTTTTCCAGCTCAAACACTTAAGTGTATATACAGTGGAGACCTAGTTTCCAAGGCGGGGGACATAAATTCGTCGAATTTGCTTGTTATCCTAAAACTTGGCTAAGTTGATACAATCTATCAAATTTAACCTAAAATTGTCAATCCATTGGAGCCAATGTCACCGAAACTCATCGTCTTTTCTGTTTGGTGGGTTATGCGCTGGCCTACTGATCTCTCGGTCGCGGGTACGAGCCCCGCTGAAGGCGGAGTTCTTTCCATCGTAAACGGGGTTCCATTGCACACAGCCTTCCATTATCACCCGTCCATCGTCCTGATATGACTGAAATACTGTTGAAAAGGAAGTAAAATCACAAGACATCCATCCATCCTTTTCTGTTTGTCGTTTTTATTGTCTCACCTGCAAAGCAGAGGCGAAACATATGTATTGCTTTGCCGATGTCGTCGTCCTTGGCGTAAACTTTTGTCGAGTTTTTGCGTTTAGCTTATTTTTTCGGACACTGTAAGGGCTTGAGCCATGAAACTTGGGTCATGCATACATATGGAAGAGTATAGCTTAAAGCCATTATCAATATTGGGCCTTGACATGCATTTTAAGGTTCACCGACTTTGCAAGTTTTTGTGTTTTACTCTGTTTCTCAAGAACTATTAGGGCTACAGCCATGAAACTTGAGTCATGCATACATCTAGAAGAGTAGAGCTTAAATCCATCATCAATTTTGAGTTTTGTCCTCCATGTTACTATTTACCGACTTTTCATTTTGTCGATTTTTGCATTTAGCTCTCTTTTTCAATAAATATAGGGGCTAGAACCGTGAAATTTGGGTCGTGCATACATCTGGAAGAGTAGAGCTTAACGTCATCATCAATGTTGGGTCTTGACCTCTATTTTACGGTAGACTGACTTCGCACGAAATTTGCATCCAGTTTTTGCATTTAGCTCTGTTTCTCAAGAAGTACAAGGGCTGGAGCCATGAAACTTGGGTCATGCCTACATTTGGGAAAGTATAGCTCAAATCTACCACCAATACTGAGTAGTGGCCTACTTTTAATAGTTCAGCAACTTTGTCAGTTTTAGTCTTATTTTCTTGTTTAGCTGTGTTTCAAAGAACATATAATGGTTAGAGCCATGAACATGGGCCATGCAAAGATCTGGAAGAGTAAAGCTCAAAGTCACCATAGATATGTCTTGGTTTAAACACTATTATAATTCAGGAGATGTTATTTATTAGCTTTCAAGCTTACTTTCAAATCCTGATCTATTTGTCGTGTGTGTATTATGTCTCGCGATATTGCCATATTGTCTCTTGACCGACATTTTAAGGTTCTTTGACTTTGCAACATTTGCCTCAAGCCCTTGCTTCTTAGAAATAATAAAGGTTAGAGCCATGAAATGTGGAACATGCATACATCTTGAATGGTGAAACTGAAAACCGCCATCGATGTAGCATCTTGATCTAATGTTAAGGTTAACTGACCTTTCAAAACCTGCATTGTGTTTACTGATTCAGATCTCTTTGGTGACAAAGCGCCGGCAGGCGAGACACCGCATTCCGCGGAGTTCATGTATATTCAGAAAATGTATAATTCCATTCAACCCAATGGTTCAAGGAATTTGTTCATATAAAAAATACTATGTATTACTATTACTTCTACTATAACCCATTTTCTCGGTCTTGCAATAGGGTCCACATACGTCTTCCCAGTGTGCTAGAGCACCCCACTTCCTACTTTAGCCTTCAAATCTCCTGGCACAATCAGAGATTGCCCCTTTTAAGTGTTTGGACTATAATATCCTGAAGTTGCTGGTACAAGTTGTCGACTTCGTTGTACACGTGACCAGACCCAGTTGCATAAACCTGCATGATGGTGACATCGAAAAGAGCTGCTCTTAAGTGGATTGGGATAGTCTGCTGGAGACTGGTTGGCAACCAAGGTCAGCACTCATCATGTCTTTATGCACAAGAAAACCAATCCGCACACTCGTGTCTGCAACACACCCGAGTTGCTCTTACCACTCGACCACGATGGAGATTGGAATTAAGTAGAACGAAAACGTTAACAACCTTAACTGTATCGATCACAATGGCCCTGGAGAAGAAGATTTTTATAGATTTTTACCATTTATGTGCGTGACAAGGACCGTTCGAACAGCTTTTTGTTCCCATGAACCCTGGCCACAACATATGAAATTTGGTTACAATCGGCCCAGTGGTTTCAGAAATTGTGGACGGACGGTCGACGGATAGACGACCACAGACGATGGAGCCTGCCTATCTTATAAGCTCCTCCGGAGCCCCTGGCTCAGATGAGTTAAACATTGCATCATCCAACGTACTTTTTAAGGCGCGCTTCTGGTGTGTAGTTGTCAGCTTTCCACCAGTCTTTGGCTTTTTGTTCACTATTAACTTGTACAGATGCTCATTTTGCTTTCTGTGATGTTTTGTAAAACCAAAACAAAAAAAAAAAAAAACAATAACAAAAAAAAGAAAGAAGAAAATATGCCAAAATATATTTTATTGTTGTACGAGGTATGATTAATAAGCTGTGAGCCTAAGATACTTCTAGTGAATCTGCACATAGATGCTTACTGTGAAAGTAATTAGTTGTCATTCACTAGCTTTCGGTAAAAGTTTCAAAAACATTTTGGCAAAGGGTTTCTTTTTTACAGCGCCTAAAACACAAGAGGGGTGGCGTATTTTTGAAATAACAATTACAAACTATTTGCCTTGCATTTCTTTGAAAAAACATTCATCACATTCTACAAGATTTAAACGGTTCTTGTTTTAATACATGCAAGTATAATCAGTGGTCAATGGTTTGATGGAAATGCAAAAATATTTTGGCCTCTGGTAGCTTTATCGTAAACCCTTAAATATTGCAACCCCAAAATTTAGAGACCACTATCCTAATTTCGTGTTTGTTAGGAACATTGTGGGCAACGCCAAACAATGTTCACAAATGAACACTGACATCTTACATGATTTTCGTAAAAAAAAAGTTAAATGATATCCACTTCTGTGCACGCAGAGCATGCGAATCCGATTATGCACTATCTGCAGAAACTTTCAAAATAGACACTTCCTGAAAATTAAAATTTTGCTTTTTTATTCTGGAATGGAATAAATTTATTTTTGCATATATTATTAATTACCGGGATACTGTAGGACATATATTTGCAAAAACAATTGCAAAATGTTTGACTCTGCTGAAGTTAAGGTTGGTCAAAGAGAAATAAGGCACTCGTGGGGGTAACTGTAAAAGGTGAAGTGTCATTCAATTGAGATTTAAGATAAATTCCTTAAATTTGACGAAAGTTGCTCTGTAGAATGGATGTTTAAAATATATTACTCAAATGCACTCTAATGGATTCAAAACATGGTGAGGCCCAGGACTTATCAATCAATCCTCGTACGTATATTTTTTTTCTTATTGTCCGAATTGAAGATTTTTTTATTTTTTTATTTTTTTTATTGTTTTATTTTTTTCTGTTATGTGGGCAGTATATGCATTACTGCAGAAACTAGAACGAGGCTGCTCGAGTTTGAAATCGGTAAAAAGCCGTAGTAAGTAATTACTGAACGTTCCAAGGCGTTGCTCATTTGTGGTTTACTCTAATGTCCGCTTTATGTTTGTCTTTGATTAAATTTTCCAATTTATTTGGAGGAGCCTGGTTGCATCTATCGGGAAGTGGCTGCCCCCTTCTGGATCGAGATCAGGAACATCCTTTATAAGAAGCGGAACAGACCATCAAGGCTGGCGGACCGGTTTAAACACGCTAGGTAGATGCTTCGTTTTATCAAATTTTCTGACTATGTATGGTATGGTGGATGGCGAACTGGTTTACACGAGCAAAGTATGTGCTTCGTGTTATCGAATTTTTATGACTGTATGTTGAAGGTATCAGTCACATAAGCATTATTAGCAAACGAAGGAAACATTTCTCCATATCAAACATGCAGTAATATGGCGAAAAATATACACATTCGCTTGCATTTCCTATGTATGCCTACTTATTATTTCTGTAAAAGACGATGCCCATTTCAATCTTATAACAGACTCTAAAAACCGTTTGTGAATACATTTACTGGGTTTTTTTGTTTTGTTTTTTTAAGTATTCATTTCTATGAGCCGTTTACTTTGCATCTGTCACCGACACATAATCGCTAGTTCAACACAAATTGAATTACGAGGGGTGTTCAGAAAGTCCTGATTCTCGCTGCAAAACTTTGCTTAGCGACATGCTGGACACAAATGCTTTGCATGTATTGAAAGCCCTACATTTTACCTTTACAGTCATACCATACACTATACAAAGATACATTTTCTTACTGAGTTACAACGCATTTTACTAGGTCCCAGTCATTACATTGACTTAAGTTCATATGTGAATTTATTTTCAGAGAGTCCTTCAAGTAAAAAATCATTGTAAATACAAAATGATTTTTTGTCAACTTTTGTCAGTCGTTGCCTTCAATATCCATTTGAAAGTTATAAGGGTAGCAAACGTTACTGATTCATTCCTTGCAAAGCAACGCGCATTTCTTATGGCGTTACTGAAATCAACGTCAACGTCATTTCTGGAGATTGTATCAACTTTGTTTAAAACATTAATTTTAATTTTTCGACAGTTTCGAATTGGCCCATGCAATAGCTTGTCCTGACAAGATTTTGTATGCTAAGGCATTTGTTTTCGTCACAAAATCATGACAACTTTAGTAGAAGAGGGAATTTGCTACTACATAAAATGCAGATCATCCAAATTCACAGAACAGTATGGAACCTAGATTAAATATATTTTCTGCAATATTTACAGGACACAGTTGCCTGGGGACTATTTTAAAAAGCAATGATGAAAAAAAAAATAAAAGACTGTTCATATATGAATTATGAGCTTCTAAAGTAAAATTTTGCAGTGGCTGTAGGGTATGCCTCTTTCAAAGACGTTCAAAAGTTTGTCTTTTAGGAAATATACAATGCGTTTGCAGAGTTGGCCAGACATATCACAGCTTTATATTTTTTCAATGTCAGAAGTTCTGTCTTTATGATGCTTACCAAAATATGACGTCACGAACAGAACTTTCTGGACAACCCTCGTACGAGTATGTTCTGGTTGCTAATGCAATTCACATGGCAAATAAGCAAATAATAATAAGAAAAGTCAAGAGATTTTAACACGGCTGGACTGAATTGAACTGGACTTCATATCTTATAAACATAATGAGAAAATATAAATGATTTTGAAAGGAAAGTCATCAACAGATTTGGGTCACCACTAAAAATCAAAACTGCACAATAACACGATTATATCCGAACTTGTCCGAGGTCTCATGAATATAAGCTGATACAAGCGAATATGTATATTTTTCGCCATATCACTGTCTATTTTATTTGAAGAAATGTACGAGGGATGAACCAGAAATTCGTGGACAAAGTCCATAAAATCCAACTGCAATAAGTTATTTCTTTTAAAGCTTAACCAATGCTTCTCTATATATGACGGAATAATTTCTCACAATATCAGGTAAATTCAATATATATTGGGTTTGGCATCTACCTTTGAACATACAAGGGGTTGTCTGGGCGGCGCACTCCAGATTTTTTTTGCAGGAAAATACAGAATTTTCCATTTAAAATAATCAAATATATTTTTATCCTTAAAATTTCGATACAAAATTTCAGTCAAGAACTAACGTAGCATTTCCCAATTTAAAACAATATGAATATTCATTATTGGCATTTGATATGACATTCTGTACAAACAAAACAGACCACCACTCTCTGACATAAATGAAGAAAATGACGTTTTTCCAACGTCTGCACGCAAGCAGTTTGCCTTAAGGTCGACATAAAAAAGACGTAAAACCAATGAAACAAATCGTTTTACACGAAGCATCACGAGACATACAGGTTTCAAGATACTGTGTAAAAGATTGCTAAAAATATATTTCGAGCCATATGTTCGATCCTCAGAATGACAATGATGCACATATTTTTGATGAAATAGTAGATTTTACTCCTGAAAACTGAGACCAAGAAATGTTTACGCGATATCAGAAGTTTTTCTTTATATAACCTAATAGAAAACGTGTGAGGGTCTTATTGCTCTGTTCCTTGTGTTATATAAATGCTGAAACTGTGATTTAAGTGGCATGATTTCTTTAGAGGATCTTATCAACTTCGCATTTTGAACACTGGCATATACCAGAAGTCAACGTGACGTTTTTGCGTGCGCTGCGCAACCTAGGGTAACTGAACAAAATGCATTGTTATATATGAACCATTTTAGATATCTGATTCAAAATTTACATGTGCGTTTACTAATGGTGTGACAATGGGCATGTAACGTTTCATTGATGCGCCTATTCAGATTCCTTAGTTATTTAAGGTGTCCACGAACTTCTGGATCAACCCTCGTATTCTGCGTTCTCTTTCGAATGAGGCATACGATATACAGTCAGAAATTCGATAATATGAAACACGGATTAAGCGCATGTAAACCAGTCCGCCATCTTTGGTGGTCTATTCCTTTTCATAAAAAGGATGTTCTGCATCTCGATCCAGACAGAGCCCTTGGCTTTTCGCTGGTACTTTTTATTTTATATCTATTCTATCCCATAACCTTATTAGGTCGTTAAGGCACCACAGATTACTTCGAAATAATCCCATTCCACCTTGTCCTGTCTTCAGCAGCCCTAGTTGAACTGGCAAAATCCATTCCTGTCCACTCCTTGATACTGTCTTCCCACCTCTTCTTCGTCTACTTCTTCTTCTTTTTTCTTTCACTGTGCCCTGAAGAATTATCTTTGCTAAACCAGAAGACCTTGAGGCGTGGCCAAACCACCTTAGTTTCCGTTTCCTGACCAGCGTCAGGAGTTCATAATATTCTCCAATGGCTGCATGGATCTTCTTGCGAATCTCATCATTGGTTATACGGTCCTTCTACAAAATGTTCAGTAACCTTCGGCAGCATCTCATCTCAAACACCTGCGTTCTTTTCTCTAACTCTGTCAAGGTTCACGATTCACAGGCATATAGAAATATGGAAATGACAAGGGAGCGCATAAGTTTCACCTTTGATCGAAGAGATATGTTGTTATCTCTCCTAATTTGTTTCAGCTTGTTAAGAGCTGAAGTGCTTGTGCAATCCTTGAGAGAACCTCCTGTTTTGAGCCATCATCTGAGACAACTGCTCCAAGGTATTTGAAGTTACTTACAATACCCAGCTTCTGTCCCTTTACTTTGATCTCCCTCTAGATGCCATCTGCGCTATGCGTCATCAGTTTGGTCTTCTCAGCACTGATTGCCATCTTATACTTTATGCAGGTTTGGTCGAGACTTTCATCTAGAGCTTCAGTTCCTGCTCTTCCTCAGCTAGAGCGTCCATGTCATCGGCAAACCGCAGATTGGTAGTATTTCTGCCGCCTATACTAACCTTTCCGTTATTTTCTTCCAGAGCATCAGACATGATCCGTTCGAGAACAATGTTGAAGGGGGTTGGTGACAGAAGACATCCTTGTCTTACTTACACTGTTGTTCTGAACCATTCTCCTGAGCTGCCATTTATCAGGACTGCACTTGTAGCCTTGTCATATAGCTACTCAATTGTGCGAACTAGATTTGCACTGGTATTGTACTATCGCATGGTGGCCAATGAGGCTGCATGACTTACCCTGTCAAAGGCTTTTTTGAAATCAATGAAGGTATGGCTCAGATTTTGATGATGTTGGAGATACTTTTCTCACAGGATTCTAAGGTTGAAGATCTTTCTGTGGTGCTCCTCTCTGCTCGGAACCCAGCCTGTTCCTCAGCGATTATCTCTTTGGCTTGTGGTTTAAGCCTTCCTTCCCAAGTATTTCACTGGCTGCCTCAGTCACTACTGTATTGTAGATGGTAATCATGGTATTAATGTCCATGTCATCATCCCTCAGACCAATGAGTGGTGCTAATTTGCCACCTATTGTTGCTTGAAAAGTACATGCCACATCTGGATCCCTTAGCTTCTCAAGATCAAACTTTAGTCTTGGCTGGGTTGGCTTTCTAGCCTTCTTCAGACGAACTCGGAAGGGCATCCTTACCAGGTCATGGTCACTTCCTATGTCTGCTCCAGGAAAACTCCTTGTCCTATGGATGTTGACTCCTGCTCGGAAGCGCTTCCTCAGCAAGATGTAATCAATCTGATTGTGATGTTTCCAATCTGGACTGTGTCATGTTCATCTTCTTGATGGTTTATGAGGGCCAATGGTGTTTGTCAATACTAGGCTGTTACAGGTTGCAAACTCTAAAAGTCTGAGACCTCTCTCATTTGTCTCGACATCGCAGTAGGGTCCACAAACGTTTTCCCAGCCTTTCCAACTTTAGCATTCCAATCCCCTTGTACAACCAGAATGTCATTCTTGGTTGTTTATTTTAGTGCCGTCTTAACTGATGTTCAGGGCAGGATGGGTAATACGATTGATATTAAGCGCCTGTCTTTTACTCAAATTTAAATAAATAAATAAACAAATAAATAAAAGAAAAAAAGACATTTTCTACTGAGTAGACCGGCAATCAAATTTTTAGGGGTATATGGCTGGACCATTTTCCAGAAATAAACGATTTGTTCACTTAATGTCCAAAAGTGTAAAAAATACTAATGACTGGTCATCTACACAAGAGAAAGTTCCCTTAATTATTTCTCAGAACTGTTTAAACATGACTTAACACACCAGGTGACGCCATCAAATACTCAATAACTAAAAAAAGAATAAACTGTATCACAAATTCTTAGGTAACAGATGTAAAATGCCAGCTTTTTTATCATTTTAATCAAGTTTGAATAGCAACACGCAGTTTTGAGCAGTTTCAACAGGGGATGAAAATGTTTCCACTTTAATGAATTAATTTTTAAAGCTTATGAGAGTTTAAATTCAAGCTAGCTAAACAAATGACTGCAATTGCTCAAATTATTCAGGGAAATCGGAAAGTTGAAATTCAGTTTAGTTTCAAGCATATATAGAGGAGTGCGGAAGTGAACCGTCTAGTTTATGACCCAGGTGTTTGTTACTAAATTTAATTGTGTAAGGGGCTGTTTCAGGAATCGAAATCAAAACATCACCGGACAACATAAAAGTCGGTTTTGGATACGATCTCGAAATTAATTGTGTTGAGGCGGCAACCTTTCCTAACAAGGAGGCCTACAGTTCTAAAATGGTTTACACAATAGAGTTACCGCAATATCTCCAGTGCGGATCGCAAAACTTGATTTCAAGTTCTACTGTTATAGAGGTAACACAAACGTCTATGGTAGCAGCAAGTACAATCACAGCTGAATTTGCAGACACAACCGCTACTGTAACATCAACAACTATAGATTCTCAGGACAGATATGAATGCGACTGCTTCGATACTGCCGTCAAAACGTCGGCTGTGTCTACTGCCGTTGGCATTGCAACAGGAGCAGCGGTAATACTTGGAATAAGGTGCATTTTTCGAAGGATGTGTGTATCTTTACCAGTTGTACATTCTAGGTTGGTACAGTTTTCTTTGATCCATTTGTATTGTTGTAAATCTACCAATGTGTGCAAGAGTTTTATTTTAGCTGATAACTGCCAGCACGTATGCAATCGGAATGAATTGTAAAGCGAAAACCATCGAGTTGGATCCCATGGTAACAGTAATTTAGAAGCACTTTGCATTCAACATGATTAAGTTAATATATAGTAGATTTAATTAAGATTTTAGTTTGCAACGTTGCTGATATTTATTGGATACATTGGCGCAAAATTATAACACACTATTAATTGGGAGATATAAATTGTTTAGTAAAATAAAGCGCTTATCCAAATTTAGCATTTTGAAGTATATTGTATTACATGTTAGCCGATTTCGTTTTGACGTTAGCTTATGTTAACTTGGCCGTCCCTTTTGAAACAAAAAAAAAACGAAAAGAGAACAACGCTTTATTTTCTTTCCCACATTTGGCCTTGCAATAAAAAAGGTCAAGGCCAACCCAAGGTCATCATTTCAGCAATCTTGGTAGTACTTGAAAAACCTGATGCTACATACCAAGTTTCAAGGCAATGGTTCTGTTGTTTCTGAAGAAGAAGAGTTTTGAGGCTATTTACCATATATGGGTGCGGGGCCATGTTGATCATGTGACTTTGACCGCATGAACAAATTTTCATTCCATGAACCCCTGGAGGCTCTATATAAAATTTGGTTACAACTGGCCCAGTGGCTTCTGAGGAGATATTTGAAATTGTCGAAATATGAGAGACATAGGTCAAAGGTCAAATAATGGCCTTGACCTTTTGTACTCATAAATCTTCAAGTAATCACTAAGATGGCTGTATATACAAGTTTTTAGCCCAAAGTCTTAAACAATTTCCAAGATATCTTATGTTCTAGCATTTTGCCATATAAAAGCACCAGAAAGCAAATTTGACCTTGTCGTAAAAAGGTCAATTTCAACCTTAGTTCATAATTTGAGCAATCTTGGTAGTACTTGCGTACTCAATGCTACATACCAAGTTTCAAGGTCACCGGCCTTCTAGTTCTGGAGGAGAAGATTTTTAAAGGTTTTACCATATATGGGCAGGGCGGCTGTGTTCGTCATGTGACCCAGACCACTTGAACAATATTTTGTTATGCCCTGGAAGCTACATATGAAATTTGGTTACAATTGGCCCAGAAATTTGGTTACAATTGGCCCAGTGGTTTCAAAGGAGATTTCGTTTGAAATTGTGAACGGACGAACGACGGAGCCTGCCCATACTATAAGCCTCCCCGGAGCCTCTGGCTCAGGTGAGCAAAAAACTAGTTGCTGCTGGTGCGTTACTTATGATATCGTCCAGGACAAAAGTATGTGTTCTATTAAGATACTGCCAATATTTAAGGCGATGGAATCCCATTTGAAACAGTCAGATGATGAACCGAATCGTATACTAATGGTCATCAATAAATACCCATGAATGTCGCCAAATACGAGAATTGTTTGAAAAGTCTCCGGAAAAGGATCATAACTTATTTATTTATGCGAATATTAGGATAAAATTATCACAAATGATACTTTTATATTCTTTGCACATAATCCAAAAGAAAAAAATGATACAAATTGCTCTGATGTAAAATCCACAGTAACTATAGCAGCGTCGGGTAACGTTGAGCGGGGCAAATTTTGAAATTCGCCGCATGTATAGGTGCCTTTCAGAGAGCAAAAAAGACATGTTCCGAACGTTAAAATTAGTTCTAATTTTACGTGACGCTTCCGTGCCTTATTGACATAGCCTACAAAACGTCAAGGGCTTAAATCTGACGTTTTTTTTATAAACAACGGAAGTATCGAACTGAGGCCTAAAATGGCAATTGAAAAGCGGTGTTCCATAAAGTTTTGTGTTTTAATGGGAAAAACGAAATCAGAGACGCTCTCCATGATAACGGACACCTACGGTACAAGTTCACTGAAGAAAACCAGCGTATATGAATGGTTCAATGTATTCAAAAACGATCTTTCGCATGATGGTATTGACCGCCCAAGATCTGGACGTTCCAGCACGACGTCAGGAAAAGCCGACGAAATAAGGGGAGTTGCTACAGAGTGATAGAAATCTTACAATAAGAGACACAGGCTCAAAGGTTGGGCTTAGCACATCTACAGTACATTCAATGGTTACTAGAGACCTCGGCATGTCTTAAGTTTGTGCTCGCTGGATACCCAGAATTCTAACAATTGAACAGAAACATCTGAGAGTAGAAGCCGCACAGTCATTTCTTAAACAGTATCGTAACCATGGCCACCGTTTCATAAACTCATTATTCACAGCCGATGAAACCTGGATAAATGTATATGACCCAGAAAATAAACAAGACTCATGCATGTGGAAACATCTTGATTCACCGTCACCAGTAAAGGCCTTAGTGAAACGCTCAGCAAAGCAAGAAAACTGATGTTCATCATCTTTTTTCATTCGAGTGGCGTGATTCTGTGTCATGCGGTACCAGCAGGGCAGACAGTTACAGCAAAGTTTTATTCGTAGGAAACTTTAGTTGAATGTTGCTGACGTATGTTCAAACTACATTTTATTGATGTAGAAAATATTTGATATCATGATTAAAGCATTTGGTACGATAACTGTACCACATTTTCAGGTTATCAAGCGTGATCTGGTACGAGCTGTGAAGAAGAAAAGACAGGATGGTGGCTTCCTTTTACACCATGAGAAAGCACCATCCCACTCCTCTGTGGTCACCAAAGTAACATTCAGAGAGTTATGCATTGAGACCGTGAAGCAGCCTGCATATTTTCCGGATCTAGCTCCAGGCGATGTCTGTTTTTTCCCCAACCTTGAAATCAGAGCTGCGCGGCAGAAGGTTTGTTGAGGCTGATGACCTACTCACGGTAGTCAGGGAAACCATCCGTAAAATTCCACAGGAACAGTTCAGATCATGCTTTGATAAGTGGATACGTAGGTGGGAGAAATGTGTATCATGTAAAGGAGAATATTTCGAAAAGATGTAACATAGAACTGTTTCAGACAGATTTTGCAGATTCCATATTTCCTTCATGAGTAAGTTGTCCCACTCAAAGTTACATGACGTTGCCACGCTCAACGTTACCCGACGTCGCCATAGTGACTGTGGATTGTGCATCAATCAGAGCAATTTGTATCATTTTTCCTTTTGATTATATGCATAGAATATCAAAGTATTACTTGTGAAAAATTATCCTAACATTCGCATTAATAGATAAGTTAGGAACCCTTTCCAGATACTTTTCGAACTCCCCTCGTACAAGCAAGCTTCATGGATTTCAGTTGAAAAGAAAAATTGTCTTAGATACTTTATGACCAGTTGAGTAATATCCACTAAATACATGTATTTGCATAAAAAAACATGCGCGCAAAACTCCTTATGTTTGGTTGTATGCTGGTTAAAAATTAATTTACCCCAGAAATGCCACGATCACAAGGCATCAGCTTCTCATGGCAGTGAAACATGAATCAAAATATGGATTCTTCAAGCTCAAATGGAGGCACGTCAGGGTGCAACTGGTGATATTCTTTTGTTCCAGACATCCAGTATCTATAAGTCCCAACCTTCGATTAAACACATAATACCCGAACAGTATGTATACTAATGAGCTAGAAAGCCTGTACATGAACCAAAGCAAATGCCACTTGAAACATGATGGACGAGGCTTGGAGCTCCGTATGTTACCTACTCGCTTTCGCCTTTCGGCTTCTTCATAGATTTCAAACAATAAACAAGAGGGTCATGACGCCCTGAATCGCTCACCTGAGTAAAAAGGTCAAAGGTCAAACTCGGGTCATCATTTGAACAAACCTGGCAGTTTGAAACTGTCAAAATATGAGAGACATTGATTGAAGGTCAAAGAATGAACTTGACCTATATTGCTACTCATTTATTTGACTGTATTTATCAACTTCTGCACCAAAATTTTCAACAAGTTCCATGAACTCTTACATCAAAGCATTTTCCAAAAAGCATCCAAAAACAAATTTGACCTTTCCATAATAATTGTCAAAGTCAGCAAATTCTCATATTTGACCTGGTGCTAAAAGGTCAATGTCAACAACCCAAGCTCATCATTTGAACAATCTTGATATGATTCGAGTAACCAATGCTACATACCAAAGTTCAAGATTTTTAAATGATTTTACTATTTAGGCATGAACTCTTTTAATATTTTAATTTTACCTCACTGCAGCTGGTGTTGTGCCATGTGGCGTCCGTAAAACGTCTCCCCGTACATCATCCATAGTGCAGATTATATTTTATTTTCGTCCTTTGAGATCAGAGAATGTTTTCTGAGAAATCTGAAATTTTAGATTGGTTGGCCGTGTGTTCTCTGTGTCTTGGTTGTTTGTGGTCTTAGTTGTTTCCAACTATGGTTTGAGGGCTGGATTTGGATTTTGATTGTTTCAGTTCCTGGTCTTTGCATACTTTTTACTTATACTCATATTCTAAACCATTATTGTATATATCATTTGGACCCTTTTTGATACTAATCAGTCTTTGAATCGACTGTCCAATTAACATTAAGAAATTACAGTATGTTTTTCTCTGGGTTCGTCCCCAGATACTGTTAGGGTCACTGAAGATGCTTTATTAGCCGAAACTACGTAGTCTGGCTCACGTTCCTTCTTGTGAATGTATTCTCTGCTCTTGAAGGAACTCTTTTAAAATTTTAATGTTGGTCATGGGGTCTGGACCAGTTGAACGAATTTTCATTCCGTCTGCTGCTGAAGACTCTATACAAAATCTGGTTATAATTGCCTCAGTATATTTTGTGGAGATGTTTGAAATTGTCGAAATATGAGAGTCTTAGGTCAAAGGTCAAAAGATGACCTGAACCCTTGTAATCATAAATCTTCACGTACTTATCAAAATGACTATATATACCAATTTCTAGGCAAGAATCTTCAGAAAATATAAAATCTAAAAATAGGTCAAGGTCAACCCAAGGGAATCATCTGAACGGTCTTGGTAGTACTGAAGTGACCAATGCTACATCCCAAGTTTCAAGGCAATCGGTCATTTGGTTCTGCAGAAGAAGATTTTTTAAGGTTTTTGCCATACATTGGCGTGGCGGCCATGTTGGTCATGTGATCTGGGCCATATGAACAGATTTCATTAAATCAACCACTGAAGGCTCTATATAAAATTTCGTTACAATTTGCCCAGTTGCTTTTGGGGAGACGTTCGAAACTGTAGAAATATGAAAGACCTGGGTCAAAGGTCAAATGAAGTCCTTGACCTTTTGTACTCATAAAATCATTAAGATGACTGTATATACCAATTTTAGCCGAAAATCTTGAACACTTTTCAAGATATCATATGTTCTAGCATTTTTGCATATAAAAGCACCAGAAAGCAAACTTGACCTTACCGAAAAAAAAGCTTACGGTCAACCTACGGTCATAATTTAAACATTTTGGTAGTGCGCACGTACCCGATGCTGCATACCAAGTTTCAAGGCTATAGGCCAATTGGTTCTTGAGGAGAAGATTTTTAAATGTTTTTACCATATATGAGCGTGGCAGCCATGTGGGTCATGTGACCCAGACCACTTGAACAAAATTTCGTTATTGTAGGTCCTGGAATCTATATATGAAATTTGGTTACTATCGGCTCAGTATTTTCAGAGGAGAAGTCATTTCAAATTGTGGACGGACGACGGACAACGGAGCCTGCCTATACTATAAGCTGCCCCGGAGCCGCTGGCTCAGGTGAGCTTAAAAGCGAAACAATAAGCAAAAATAGTTACATTTCGAGACAAATATCTAAACATTAAAAAGATATGCTCCTTAAAACAAAAAAAAGAACAAAATTTTCCCCTTAACGGGGACCATGCAGTTCAAATTATGAAAGCAGCATTTTTATTTTCTTTGTGTGCTTTAATTTTTTTTATGTATACATTTACATGAATAAAATTGCCACATGTTCCCACAATCACAAACCGCAACCAACTCACGACACCTAGAGGAAAAGAAAACACAGACGCACAAAACAAACAAATGCACGAGAAGCACAAAACCAGCTCCCTTTTCCCAAAGCGAGATAATCAGAATGCTAAAACATACGCAGAATCGAGGACAAAGAGCAAGAGAAGACTTTAAAACATTTAAGCGCTCCATGGTATGAGCCATCAAGTAACATAGAATTAAGAACAAGATCGGGATTACAGCCTTAGGATGGTCAGCAGCATAGACTACTGGGAAGCGGGCGGGTTAAAAACCTTTCTAAATGTCGACAAACGGCACCTACAGTCCCGAGAACAAACTTTACGAAAACATTAAGCATCTATTTTTACCTATGTTCTGTATATCATTACAAAACACACAGCATGAAGCTAAGTGGGCACATTTACAGGTGGCCACAAGGTTACACAAATTTAAGAACAACTTCGGGACTGCAGCCGTAGAACCAGTAGCATAAATCACCGGGGTGGGGGAGAGAGGGTTTAACGTTTTTAACTGACGACAGACTTCATCAGGCTTATTCCTAAACGGCCATAAAAAATTAAATGTGTAATTGAATTTCCGTTGAAATTGAATTTCTGACTTCATAATGACCTAAGATATTGTTTTCCTTCTGTTCCTCACGGCCTCCTTGTAGTCCGTGCTTCGGCATTATTTTAGCGAGTCCGAACAGATTGGATTTAATAAAGAAAACGAATTACCAATATTTTTTTATCATTTAAAGGGAAATCACCCTATAAAAACTGCAATTGAAATTTTGTTGAAACTTCACACAGTGGTAGAATATTATATGCTAAATGAAAAAATGAGATAAAAAATGGGGTCACCGTACTACTTTTTGATAATGCAGAGCCTGTGTGCCTGTTTGCAACATGACTATGTCTATTACGAACACTTTATCCGAGAAAATAGATGACCGATCGTTTCGAAATAAAAAATAATTAACTCCTCTTTCTTGTTTCTTTGTTTGCCCATCAAAATTGTCATCATCGTATGTCTCATTAAATAGGTTATTTTCAGTTTTTACTTTCCCGCCATTTCCCATTATTGGAAAAAAACGTGGAATTTCTTCAATATGAAAAGTTCCACAATTGAAATTTTATATACTTTTGATATAGTAAAGGAATGATCCACCTCGTGCAAATAAGCAAATAAAAATATAGGTCATCGACCAAATATTCGACTTATGGAACGAAAACCACTTTTACTTCGTGCGGTTTTCATATAAGCGCGTTGACGTCAATGTTTTATGCGTTGACGTCGCTTTCTATTTGGCGCCATCAACGGCCATATGGATAGCGCTCTTTCCTTTCGATGCTTTTTATAGCAATGCAATATATCCCTATTCAATTTCAGCAATGTTCTTATGTCTTGAACATATAGTCTATATAAAATTGTCGCCTTCAAAATTTTCTCATATGCGGACAACACATAATGAGAGAAATTCCAAGGACTGAAACAAGGCAGCATGTTCATTGTTATTTCTCATAGATTTCGAACTTTTTTCTTGGTCTAGATTATATCACATTTATATCTGATGAACAAGTTTATGTGCGAACATTCAACTTATTGGACCCGACCACTGCCCGACATGTATTTTCACAGAAACATCGGCAAAGCTTGGTCCGTGATGCATGATTTCAATTTATCATTTAATGCTGAGACCAATTTCGGAGGATGTGCATTTGATTATTTTTCCCTGTTCGCATCGACTATCTATGACTCCTGTGGAAAGTCTTGGGCGATTAGTGAATAATAAGAGTGTCGCCGCCTAGCCGTTTTAAAATTTGTATCTTACGAGAACAATATGGCTGATCGTCTTATGTCACTTGCGTTAAATCTTAGAAGCAACTATTCAAAAAGAAAGGACAAAACATAGTTACCTTAACGACATGAGCTAACAATAAAAGCTTAGATCAGCCTGCGCATTTGCTAAGTCTGATCTCCGCTTTCACTGTTTGCATGGATATTTCATGACTCAAGCAAACGGTACGAAGTCCTTATTTGTATTTATACTTGCATTAGATAATTACGAGATTCAAAACGCGCTTGCATTTTTTCACAGCCTCTCTTTACCTGACAAATAATTCCTTAAAAAATATTCTTCAGCCCCATTTTTGTCGTGTTTTTTTTGTCCAGTTTTATATATTTACCATTTTTCTGTCGCATAAAATCTTACACGTTTGTTTCAACAAAGAGCCCATGTTGTCTTCGAAAGTGACGTAAACGTTTTAGCGTTTCGACAAACGACGTCATGATAACCATGCAGGAAACAATGACGCTGCGTCAAAATGTATGCGCACGAACATTGAGGCAATTTCCCTTTAAGCAGATTGTTAGCATTCCAAAAGCGGCAATTATTGGGTTTTGAGCACAGAAAAGTAGGGCCATACCATTTAAAATAGCCTCAATATTGCTTTATCTAAAGAAAATCTATGAAATTTGTACTGCTGTGACATTTGAATATGTTTACACTGTCCTAAATTAAAACGAGTCTTTTCCTGACCACCGTAGGATGAAAACTAGGTACTCTCAAGTTTTTATTTTGGATTAGTATATAACTCTCAAGATGTTTTTGTAGAGTTTTAAGTATGCTTCAAGTTTGTTGTGTAAGTGTTGCTTCCGGTGTTTAAAGTGCACCTCAACATAATTGCGTGGAGTGTAACTTATAACCCCGCTTTGAAAAAGTCGGGGGTAAACTGGTTAACATCAGTCCGTCATTCCGTCCGCCTGCCATCCGCAATTCTGTATCAGTATTTCGTCAAGGACATCCCCACTACCATTTCTAGAAAGTTCATATTAATTTTGGTTTACAGATTGAAAAACGATGAGTTGTATCGTGGGAATGAGAACTAGCCTTATCCTGCTTGTTTTTCCTGTATTGGTTTCGTTTTCTTTCTCTCCAGCTTTTTTGTCAAAGATATCTCCACAACCATGTATGATAGAAAGTTCATATTTGATAAACAGATTGACATGAACAAGTTGTATTGTGGGATAGCAAACCGGCTTCCTTTAATTTGTTCTTCCCTGTATTTGTACATTTTTCTTTCTCTCCATGCATTCAGTAACGTAATATTTCTAAAAAGATTTCTCAGCAACTGTTGAAGGTAAAAGATTCATATTTGGCGTATGAGTTGACAATGACTTGTTGTATCATGGGATTGAGAACCAGCCTTCTCCTACTTGTCTTTTTTCTGTATTTGTCCCTTTTTTCTTCTCTTTAATTTATTTGTCAAAGATATGTCCACTAACATGTATGATAGAAAGTTCACATTTGGTAAACATATTGACAAGAACAAGTTTTATTGTGGAACAGCAAACCGGCTTCCTCCAATTTGTTCTTCCTTGTACTTGTTCACTTTTCTTTCTCTCCATGCATTCAGTACTGTAATCTTTCATAAAAAATCTCAGCAACTGTCAAAGGTAGACGGTTCATATTTGGTGTATGAGTTGACAATGACTTGTTGTATCTTGGAATTGATAAATCAGCCTTCTCCTGATTTTATTTTATGTTTTTAGCCCTTTTTTCTTCTATCCATTTTTCGACAAAAGTATCTCCACGACCATGTATGAAAGAAAGTTCATATTTGGTATAATAGGATTGACAATGACAAGTTGTACTAATTTGTTCTTCCCTGTATTTGTTCACTTTTCTTTCGCTCAATGCATTCTCTCAATCAATGCAAGAAATACTGCAATTTTTCGTAAAAGATTTCTCAGCAGCTGTTCTGGAAAGAAGGTTTATGTACTCGAAAAAAATAAGGATTCAAATTTTTACCCTGCGATTTCTCGAACAATTCAAACATTTGGTAAAATAAATCATCTCTACTTTCTAGTTTATTCATTTTGCAAGTTTTTACACATAAAGTTTGAAGCTGTAGCCTTTGTCTTGACCAAGTCCAGGCTTTAATTCACACTACCCTCAAAATCAAAGTGGTCAGAAGTCCAAAAGGAGCAAATTCACCAAAAATTTCGATTTCGCCAGTTCATGTTGTTTTTTTGTTTTTGTGTTTTATTTTTTTGGCAAAATTGCTCATAGTCATCAAAATAATTCGTTTTTAAGGTCAGCGAGCTGTAACAAGTTTCAAATTCATAGCATTTTTAGAAGTTATACCCGACCAAACTGATACACTATCAATTCTCTACGGGAATTCATACCACTTTTATTTGAGGGCTAGTTTGACTTAAAGCCTGGATTTGGTCAAGACAAAGGCTATAGGTTCAAACTTCATGTGTACAAAACTTGCAACAAGAATAAAATGGAAGGTGGAAATGATTTATTTTACCAAATGTTTGAAATGTTCCATAAATATCAGGGTGAAAGTTTGGCCCCTGAATTTGTTTCGAGTATATTTGGATATTGAGTTTACAATGATTATTTTCTTCTGCCAATGTGAGTTTGTTTTTTATTCCTTTTCTGATTCTGTATTTCATAGAAATTTCAGTAGAATATTTAATTTTGGGTATACTTGTTGACAATGAGTTCGCTCTCTCTTTATTCAAGGTAAAGAAAATAACACCCATTTTACTAAAGCTGTTAGGCAGGGGTATGGTCGGATTCTCCGACAGTTCTAGTAATAAATCATTTCTACTTTTTATTTTATTCATTTTGCAAGTTTTGTTCACATAAAGTTTGAATCTGTTGCCTTTGTCTTGACCAAGTCCAGGCTTCGATTCACACTACCCATAAAATCAAAGTGGTCAGAAGTCCATAAGGAGCAAATTCTCCAAAATTTTCGATTTCGCAAATTCATGTTTTATGGCAAAATTGCTCATCATGATTATGATTATGATTATTTTTTCTGTCAGTGTGATTTTGTTTCTTTTTCTGATTCTATATTTCATAGAAATTTCAGTAGAATATTTAATTTTGGGTATATATATTGACATTGAGTTCGTTCTCTCTATGTTCCAGGTAATGAAAATATCACCCATTTTACTAAAGCTGTTAAGTAGGGGTATAGTCGGATTGTCCGACAGTTCTATGTTTGGACAGTTTATATATTTTGCAGATATGACAATTAGCCTGATGCCATTTTTGCGAATGTACTTCCAAACCAATGAACTCAAATTTGTGTCCCTTCCAATAATTTTCAAGTTTTATTTGCTGATTTACGAGCTGTATTTATTGTTTCAGAGGAAGTAACAATGACGAGGAGAGACAAACGGAAGATTGATAGCACCGAACTGAAGACTACAAGTGAATTTATATACAGTTTTGTCACAGACCGCATATTTTCTTTGTCGAACATGCATGTATTCTGCGCATTTTTTGGATAATAACCATTTAAGTGCGACGAAAGAGTTGCAACGACGTGGCGCAGCTCTTACCACTTTCTTTTCTCTTTTTTCGATTTTATTAGAGATCTTTCCCTCTTTTTATACCCCCGCTTTGAAAAGGTGGGGGGTAAACTGGTTTACATCTGTCCGTCCGTCAGTCCTTCAGTCCGTCCTTCCGTCCGTCCCCTTTAATAAAAATTTTTCGTCAAATATTTCTCCACGACCATGTAAGCTAGAATCGTCATATTTGGTATATAAAGAGATGATAATGTGTTGTGTCGTCGGATTGCAAACCAGCCTTCTCCTGCTTATTCTTCTCTGTATTTGTCCAATTTTCTTTCTTTCCATACTTTGAATAATGAAAATTTTCGTCAAAGATTTCTCCACAACCGTGTAAGATAGAATAGTCATATTTGGTATGCAGGGAGATGATTATGTGTTGTATCGTGGGATTGCAAACCAGACTTCTCCTGCTTATTCTTCTCTGTATTTGTCCAATTTTATTTCTTTCCATACTTTATGAAATTTTTCGTCAAAGATTTCTCCACAACCGCGTAAGCTAGAATAATCATATTTGGTATGCAGGGAGATGACCATGTGTTGTATCGTGTAATTGCAAACCAGACTTCTCCTGCTTATTCTTCCCTGTATTTGTCCAATTTTCTTTCTTTCCATACTTTGAATAATGAAATTTTTCGTCAAAGTTTTCTCCATAACCGTGTAAGCTAGAATAATCATATTTGGTATACAGGGAGATGGCCATGTTTTGTATCGTGGTATTGCAAATCAGCCCTCTCCTGCTTTTTCTTCCCTGTATTTGTCCAATTTTCTTTCTTTCTATACTTTGAATAATGAAATTTTTGTCAAAGATTACACCAGAACTATGCAAGCTAGAGTAGTCATAATTGGTGTGCAGTTTAATGATGACTTGTTGTATCGTGGGATAGGGAATCAGCCTTCTCCTGCTTATTCTTCCCTGTTTTTGTCCAATTTTTTTTCTTTCCATACTTGGAATAATGAATTTTTTCATCAAAGTCTTCTCGAGAGCAATGTAATCTAGAGAAGTCATATTTGGTATGATGGTTGATGACGGCTTGTTGTATCATGGGATTGAGAACCAGCCTTCTCCTGCTTATTCTTTTCCGTATTTGTTCAATTTTCTTTCTCTCCTTACTTGGAATACCGGTTATGAAATTTTTCGTAACAGATTTCACTGCAACCTTTCAAGATAGAATGTTCATATTTGATATACAGGTTGATATCGACTTGTTGTATTGTGAGATGGAGAGCCAGCTTTATCTGGCTTATTCTCTGTATTTGTCCAATTTTTCTTTCTATAAGAAATCATTTTCATTCTGTATTTCTTAGAAATGGATTTAAGTAGAATTTTATGATATTTGGTACACATATCGACAATGAGTTCTGTCTCTATGCTCCATTCAATGAAAATAACGCCTTTAACTAAAGCAGATAAGTGGGGGTACAGTCGGATTCTCCGACAGTTCTAGTTGTCCCTTTTTCTCTCTTTCTATTTCCTTCTTATTGAGAATTTATCAGGTATTTTTGTTTCGGCTCTAAATGTTTGGTGAGATTAGTAGGACGTTTAAAGAAGACAAGGTCAAAGTCGATTTTCAGAGACGAGTTTTCAAGTTTCCGGCATTTGAGAGCGGCTAGTCCTCTTAGAATGTATTTTAGAATCGATACTAAGAGCATGCAAGGTCATGGTACTGCTTGAATATATGAGATTGCAAGGGTCGTAAAAAAAGTCATTTTTAGCAATTACGTAGAAATACGCTAAGGCTGTCGGAAGGATAAGTAACGCACTAGAATGGTATAAATGGGGTGTTTTACGACATGAGTCACCTTTTTTGTCAATATTAATCGAAATAGGGGCAAATCCTGGCAAAAAATTATCTCTTCATTTCCATACCATATCCATTCGACGGCAGGAGATTTCAAGAAAATAGCTGGGAAAGAGGGTGGGATTTGAATAACCTACCCTTTGGTGAGTGAAATCGAAAGTACAATCGAAAGGAAATATAATTAGCTACACAATAGTTGACACTTATTTTGCTCATGGCATCAGGTAACGGCGCAGGAGTCACCCTACCAAAGAGTGTGCACACGGACTTGAATTTTTTAAATATTTTATACAGATCTTTCCCCCCGTTTTTCTTTTATTTGTATGTTCATTTTTTCGAATTTGATACAAGCTTTTCCTTCTAATCTTTTTTCTTATTTTGCTTTTTATTGCGCTTTTATCCTATATATTTTTCGGCTCTGCAAGTTTGGTAAGATCAGTAGGACGTTTGAAGAATTCGATTTTTCAAGTTTTTTTCTGCATTTAAAAGCGTCTAGTGTCCTCCCAGTAAGAAATTTTGAAGTGATACTAAGAGCATGCAGGGCGAATGTACTGGCAAATACGGCAAAAAATTAATGTTAACAGGATACTTGAATATATGAGGTTGTGAGGCTCGTTCAAAAAGTCATTATAAGCAATTCCGTTAAAACACGCTAAGGTTGTGGAGAGGATGTGTAAAAGCTCTAAAATAAATAAATGGGATCTTTAACACTGTAAGTCACCTTTTTATCAATCCGAATAGAAATAAGAGCAATTCAGGCGAAAAATAGCAACTTTTTACTTCTAAACCTTATCCCTCGACGGCCGGAGGTTCGAAGAAAAGAGCTTGGAGAGGGGCTTAGGTGGAATATTTCACCCTTAACTTTGACATGTCTATTCGATTAGTAAAATCAAAAGTACATGGGAGATATGATTAACTACATAATATATGGCACATTTTTGCTCATGCCGTCAGATATCATGAGGTAGTGAGGCAGGGGTCACCCTACCAAGAAGTGTCCGCAAGTACATATTATTTTGCTATTCTTTTTTTATTCATTTTTTTTTTTTTTCGATTTGTATACAGATCTTTCCCTTTTTTTCCCTTTTGTCTCTCTTCTTATTTTCCTTATTATTGCGCATCTATCCCATATTTTTTCGCCCTGTTTGTTTGGTAAGATCAGTAGGACGTTTGAAAAAGAGACAAAGTCAAAGTCTATTTTCAGACAAAAAAAAAATCCAGTTTCCTCTTTTTTTTTCTTTTTTTTTCGGTCTTTGAAAGCGATTATTGTCCTTCCGGTATGTTTTTTCAAAAATGATACTAAGAGCATGCCAAGGCATGCCACAGGAATATACAGAGAAATCAACATAAGTATGAGGTTGTGAGGGCCGTTCAAAATTTCATTGTCAGCAATTATTTAAAATACGGTACGGCTGGCGAAAGGATACAAATATGGTTTTGGACATGTATGGGAGGCCGACACTGTCGGCGAAGGCTACAAGTATGGTTCTGGATATGTATTGGAGGCTGGCACTGTCGGTGATGGTGTAATTTTTTTTCGGTGATGGTGTAATTTTTTTATCAGATCTTCAGACGACTCATAAAAGACTGTTTCAAATAGCAATGACATTGATATATTGAATAGTCTTCCAAAGCTCTACATTATAAATACTTTAAACACACTCTAGAAGTTGAATGTTGTTTAGACCACTGCTGAATGGTCGAAAAGGGGAGACACCAGAACATAGACTGTAGTTTCAGATTCTGTCAAATTTGTCTTCAGCGAAATGTATATATAGTTGAAAATGAGTTTCGTGTATGTACAGCTTATGCAGCAATCAGGAAATTATATATTTTCATTTTTCCTCAGCAGAAAAGAGACATTTTTACAACTTGTAAGTTCTGTGCAATTATGTCAAGCCAAGAAGAGTTGTCCAAGGAGCCCTGACAGTATCAATGCATATTTGCCTATTTTTCGACAAGTTATTACGCTTTCCTCAGGCAGCAAAAGTTGAAATATTTGGCATTAATATGTAGACTTATGTACTATAAAGCCGTTTTAACATTGATTTTGAAAAATCATCATGGCTCTTTACTAACTTAAACCGATTTTATCGAGAGGGGTACGTGAAATTTTCAGGCTCCGAAAACAAGTTCATCTTTTTGTTTTTCTAATATTTCAAAATTTTAACTGATAACTATGCTTAAAATGACGTACACTACTGTAGCTGATAATGCAATATTTTTTCAATAATAAGGACTTTAGCGTATTTTAGATATAAAGGGTGTAAATACTCCACCCACTTTTTCAGTTTTACAGCTGTAGACTATCTTCACCCCCCCCCAACCATTCCTCAGCAAGCCACTCACATATAATGTGTATTATGATAGTACACGCATACATGCAGAGTGGCTAGCTGAGGCATGGGGGGGGAGTATCTTTAAAAAGCTTTTCCTATTATGTTTAATTATAAAACTTGTTGTTGTTTTTTTTCACCAAAAAATGAAGTCTTTGTGCTAAAAGAATCAGGAATTAAACTCATGGCCAGTTAGGGGAAGTTGAGAGCAAAAAATTTCAAGAGAAATTCTAGGGTAAATCAAATTTATTTTTAACTAATTCTATTGGCAAATTAACATTACAACTGGCAGTTTGCAAATTTCTGTTAAGTGCTGTTTCTTATCGAAAAGAATTATTTCAGCAACTTGAAATAACTACATCACAAAACTACTTTGTACCGTATTTGCTGCTAATAATCTGGGCAAACAATTTGACCACCCGTCGAACCATCCCTGCAGAGCGCTCTTGCCGAAAGGGGTCTGCAGTGTTTCCTCAAAAATGCTACCGCACTTTGGTTATAAAAATTCTTACTTAGTAATATTAGATATTCATTGGTTCTAGAGATAGGGTAGCATATATTGTATTCAAAGTATGAAAATTAACCAAAATTAACTGTCTCTCCGAAAATGATACTTCAAACATTAAACTTTTCTTTGAATGGTAGAACTTGAAATAAGTTTTCACCTAAGAAATTAATCAGCCTCTGAAGGAAGGCACATGTGACTACCTTTGAATTTGGAAAAGAAATATAGCCTATAATACGACTCCCCTGGTTCATGCTGGGTTTACCCGTCCACTTCTATAATCCAATTATTCCAAAAATAGCGCTGACGGAGCTTAACCACTATCGGTTCAGTATAGCGGACACTATAGGCTAATCATCAGCGGAAAATAAAACATTTTGCTGTTGGGCAGAAAAATGGCCTTACGTCACCCCCCCCCCCCCCTCCCCGCGCCCCAAACCCCTTTCCAGTTGTAACATGACCGGCTGCCGAATAAATAATTTTAAAATCATTGCAGTCTGATGACTCCAGAGTGTTAGCATGGATGCCAAGATCAGAAACAAGTTTACTGATAATACTTGGGTGTGTATTGAAACTGTGTAAAACTGACAACCTGTGTATTTACGTCATAGCAATTAGGCCCTTCCAACAACATTTCAGTCATATCAGGACAAGTTGGCTTCTTTAAAAAGAATCCTAGAAAGGTCTGCTATAGTGTCTGAAACAGTTTAATTGCCGGTTTTCAATCAGGACCTCTTCAGTGACATCTGCTTCATATAATGTAACTGCATGTCAGATTTGACTAAATGGTCATAAACGAATGCTTAAAACCGCAGTGGCAGCCAGTTTCATTACCCTCTTCATTGTATAACCGGGATCAATCACTTGCTAAAGAAACGGTATGGATGGTCGAATGACTTGTGTTTTTACGTCCTTTTTATGCCCCCAACTGCGGAGAAGTTGTGGGGCCATATTGGTTTGGGCCTGTCCGTCTGTCTGTCTGTCCGTCTGTCTGTACGTCTGTTTGCTATCTATATCAAGAACCGTAAGAGCTAGGAACTTGAAACTTTATACACATGATCAATATGAAAAATAAGCGAACACGTGTTTTTTTCTTTTTTTCTGCGGGTCACAAATTTCCAGAGTTATGCCACTTTTTCGACTTAGCCTGTGGAATCTTGTGAACAAAATATCTCAAGAATCCCTTATGCTAGGATCATGAGGTTTTGCAGGATGACAATGCCCAAGAGGTAGATGACCTGATTAACTTTTGAAAAAAAAAGTCGTAAATTTTTTACCCTTTTCGACTAAGTGCCTTGTAAGCTTATGGAACATAGTGAACAAAATATTTCAAGAACCCCTGATGCTAGGAGCATGATTTTTTGCAGGAAAATACTGCCTAAGGTGAAGATGACCTAATTAACTTTCGAAAAAAATTGTTTTGACCGAGTTATGCATCTTTTTCGACCTAGTGTATTGAAGCCTATGGTACAAAGGTACCCTTACATACAGTCAAGATTAGTAAGAGCTAGGAACTTGAAACTTTATACACATGATCAGTATGGAAAATAAGCAGACCCGTATTTTTTTATTTTTCCGCCGGTCATGTATTTCCAGAGGTATGCCCCTTTTTCGACTTAGGCTGTGAAACCTTGTGAAGAAAATATCTCAAGAACCCCGGATGCTAGGATCATGAGGTTTTGCAGGAAGATACTCCCTAATGCCCCAGCCACACACACACACTACGGATAGGGCGGATAGTTGTGGATAAAAATCCACAGCAATACGCAGTATTTGTGGTCGTTGCCTATTTTCTTGATTAATTTGCGGCTACAGATATGTACCTATAGATGCGTATGGTTAAGGATAAATGCGGATCTCGGCGGTCAGATATTTTCCCTTTGAATCAATACGATGAGGGATGATACGAAGGTATACGTACTACTTACCTTCCGTTATCTTCTGTTACTTCTAGATGCGGAAAGATGTTGTTGATGCTACGAATGGCCCGTTCGTATATGTCCGGTTTTATTCGCAACGGTCCGTATCACATCTACGGATGGCCCATCCGTATCTGCCCGGTGTTATTCGTAAGGGTCCATATCGCATCCGCAGAGTCTGTAACTGTCCGAATCGTATCCGTATCGTATCCGTAGGGTCCGCAGGATCCGATTCCAAATTTTGAAAATTTTCAAAATTCAGGCGCGGACGATTAAACCGTATTGATCCGTAACAAAAAGTTACCGAAAGCATTCATCCGCATTTTTCCATTTATAGTCCGTATCTAATCCGTATCTTATCCGTATCTAATCCGTATATAAACCTATCATTCCGCAGCCCACCCCAAGTTGTTGACTGATGCGGTTTCACGCAGACCGTTACCTTCAATTACGGTTAGTTACGTGTCTCGTTCAGAGTGTTTTTAAGGACTTTTACCTTCAGATACGTTTCTATACGGATAACTTACCCTCCAATACGTATTGGTGAGGATAATTGCGAATAGCTTTTCTGACTGGGGCATTAGTCCGTAACAATACGCGGAGCGAGATCCGTAACTAACCGCTACAATCCGCATGAAACCGTATCTGTCCACAAATTTTGGGTGGACCGCGAAACGATAGGTCGATATACGGATTTGATACGGATTGATACGGATAAATGCGGATAAATGCCTTCAGTTAAGGATCATTATGGTGAACTCGTCCGCGAGTGAATATCTATTTTTTTTTAAATTTGGTGGCATATTATGCGGACCTTGCAGATACTATACGGATTTTATACGGATTCGATATGGAGAGAGACCACGCCCACAAATTGTGTGGATTTAAAGTTCACAACTATCCGCCCAATCCGTAATGTGTGTGTGTGACTGGGGCATATGGTGTAGATGACTTGATAAACTTTTGAAAAAAAAATATATAAATTTTTGACAGAGATATGCCCCTTTTTCGACATAGGCCATTGAAGCCTATGGTACAAAGGTACCCTTACAGTCAAGAACAGTAAGAGCTAGGAACTTGAAACTTTATACACATGATCAGTATGGAAAATAAGCAGACCCGCATTTTTAGCTCACCTGAGCACGAAGTGCTCAAGGTGAGCTTTTGTGATCGATATTTGTCCGTCGTCCGTCCGTCCGTCGTCAACAATTTCTTCAAACGACATTTCCTCCTAGACCAGTAGGCCAATTTCAAAATAATTTCACACAAATGTTTCTGTTATAGCCCTAAACCAAAATTGCTAAAATGGTTCCGCTCCGCTGAACTAATTTGGCCGCCAGAGCTAAAAATAGAAAAAACATTTTAATCGACATCTCCTCTGAAGCCAGTGGCTCGATTTCAAAAAACATTCACAGAAATGTTTGACTCATGGCCCTGAACCAACATTGCTCAAACGGTTCCACTCCGCTGAACAAAATGGCCGCCAGAGCTAAAAATAGAAATCTAAAAATAGAAAAACGTTTAAACGACATCTGCTCTGAAGCCAATGGCTCGATTTCAAAATAATTTCACAGAAATGTTTAACTCATGGCTCTTAACCAAAATTGCTAAAACGGTTTCGCTCGACTGAACAAAATGGCCGCCAGAGCTAAAAATAGAAATAAATCTTAGAATTACATAGAGGGCACAGTTTTGACCCAATCTTCATCAAACTTTGTCAGAATGTTTATCTTAATAAAATCTAGACCAAGTTTGAAACTGGGTCATGTGGGGTCAAAAACTAGGTCACTAGGTCAAATCTTAGAAAAACCTTGTGTACACTCTAGAAGGCACAGTTTTAACCCAATCATCATGAAACTTTGTCAGAATGTTTATCTTAATGAAATCTAGACCAAGTTTGAAACTGGGTCATGTGGGGTCAAAAACTAGGTCACTAGGTCAAATCTTAGAAAAACCTTGTGTACACTCTAGAAGGCACAGTTTTGACCCAATCATCATGAAACTTTGTCAGAATGTTTATCTTAATGAAATCTAGACCAAGTATGAAACTGGGTCATATGGGGTCAAAAACTAGGTCACTAGGTCAAATCTTAGAAAAACCTTGTGTACACTCTAGAAGGCACAGTTTTGACCAAATCATCATGAAACTTTGTCAGAATGTTTATCTTAATGAAATCTAGATCAAGTTTGAAACTGGGTCATGTGGGGTCTAAAACTAGGTCACTAGGTCAAATCTTAGAAAAACTTTGTGTACACTCTAGAGGGCACAGTTTTGATCCAATATTCATGAAACTTTGTCAGAATGTTTATCCATATACAATCTAAGCCAAGATTGAAACTGAGTCAAGTAGGGTCAAAAACTAGTCACTAGGTCAAATCTTAGAAAAACCATGTGTACTCTCTGGAGGGCACAGTTATGATTCAATCTTCATGAAACTTTGTCAGAATGCTTATCTTTATGTAATCTAGATCAAATTTGAAACTGGACCATGTCAGGTCAAAAACTAGGTCACTAGGCCAGATCTTAGAAAAAACATGTGAATGCTCTAGAGGGCACAATTTTGTTCTAATCTTCATGAAACTTTGTCAAAATGTTTATCTCCAACAAATCTAGACCAAGGGTGCAACTGGGTCATGTTGGATCAAAAACTAGGTCAGTAGGTCAAACCTTAGAAAAACATTGTGTATACTCTAGAGGGCACAGTTTTGGTTCAATATTCATGAAACTTTGTCAGAATGGTTATCTTAATGAAATGTAGGCCAAGATTGGAACTGGGTTTTGTCGGGTCAAAAGCTACCGGGTCAAAAACTACCAGTAGGTCAGTAGGTCAAATCATAGAAAAACTTTGTGTACACAATTCTGTGTTTATTGTGCATTGAATCTTCATGAAAATGTCAGAATGTGTATCTTCATGAAATATAGGCCAAGTTTGAAACTGAATAATGTCTGATCAAAAACTAGATTGCCTTGTCAGATCTTAGAAAAACATTGTGTACACTCTAGAAGGCACAGTTTTGATCCAATCTAAATGAAACTTTGTCAGAATATAGATTAGAAAGTGCGAAACTGCTCCAGTTGAACCATCATCAAATAGATGATCTTCCATGTTATTTCATCATAACTCAGGTGAGCGATTTAGGTCCATCATGGACCTCTTGTTTTTATTTTTCCGCCGGTCATGTATTTCCAGAGTTATACCCTTTTTTCGACTTAGGATGTGGAACCTTGTGAACAAAATATCTCAAGAACCAATGATGCTAGGATCATGAGGTTTTGCAGGATGACAATGCTCAAGGTGTAGATGACCTAATTAACTTGTGGAAAAAAACACTTAAATTTTTGCTCGAGTTATGCCCCTTTTACGACTAAGTGCCTTGAAACCGATGGTAAAAAGGTACCTTTACATACAGTCAAGAACTGTAAGAACTAGGAACTTGAAACTGTATACACAAGATCAGTATGGAAAATAAGCAGACCCATTTTTTTTTATTTTTCCGCCGTTCATGTATTTCCAGAGTCATACCCGTATTCGGACTTAGGCCGTGGAACCTTGTGAACAGAATATCTCAAGAACCCCTGGTGCTAGGATCATGAGGTTTTGCAGGATGACAATGCTAAGGTGTAGATGACCTGATTAACTTTTGAAAAAAAATATCGTGAATTTTTGATTGAATTATGCCCCTTTTTCGACTAAGTGCATTGTAAGCCTATGGAACATTGTGAACAAAATATCTCGAGAAGCCCTGATGCTAGGATCATGATTTTTTACAGGAAGATACTGCCTAAGGTGAAGATGACCAGATTAACCATTGAAAAAAATCGTGAATTTTATCTCACGAACCCCTGATGCTAGGATCATTATTTTTTGCAGGAAGATATTGCCCAAGGTGTAGATGATCTGATTAACTTTCGAAAAAAAAATTTGACTGAGTTAAGCCCCTTTTTCGACTTGAAGCCTATGGTACAAAGGTACAAGCATTATTTGATGAACCTTATTTAGAGGCAAGTATATGTTTGAAGGCATAGTGTTTCATAAACACATTTTCTAGTTAACAGTATTTCAGTCCTATCAGGACGATGGAAGGTGTTAATGAAATGCTTTGTGCAATGGAACCTCGTTTATAGTTTGAAAGATTCTCACCTCTAGCGGCCCAGTAGCGGGGCTCGAACCCGGGACGGCTTGATCAGTAGGCCAGCCTCAAACCTTCTGCACTACCGGGGCCGTTAGACACGGTATGGATCTGAAAGGCCTCATTACCAGGCGCGCAATTGTTTGTAGTCAATGGAGATGATAGTCCAAATGTCAATATAGTGATAAATATACTATTTTACCCAACTCTCTAACCAACAGCGTTTAGGTTTACATCTATTCTGTTCTAGTCAATTCTATCCATTAACCTTGCAAGGTCGTTGGGGCACCATGGATGACTTCGCAGCAATCCGTTTTTGCCTTGTCTTGTTTTCAGTCGTATTTTCAGCCGCTCTAGTTGTATTGGCAAATGCAATCCCTGTCCACCCTTAAATATTGTCTTACCACCTCTTCTTCTGTCTAACTCTTTTTCTTTTTCCTTTCACTGTGTCCTGTAGAATCGTCTTTGCTAAACTAGATGACATTGAAACGTGGCCAAACCACCTTAGTTTCCGTTTCTTGACCATCAGGAGTTCATCTTATTCTCCAATGGCTGCTTGGATCTGTCTGCGAACCTCCACATTGATTATATGGTCCTAGTACTAAATGTTCAGTAACCTTCGGTAGTAACGCATCTCAAACGCCTGCGTTCTATTTTCTACTCTGCTGTCAAGGTCCACGAACAATGCATACAGAAATAAGGAAATGACAAGGAAGCGCAACATTTCCACCTTTGATCCAAGAGATGGTTATCTCTCCTAATTGACTTCAGCTTTGTTAAAACTGCAGTGGCTTGTTCAATCCTTGAGAGAACCTCCGGTTTCAAGCCTTCATCTGAAACAATGTTTCGAAGCTTATTACGGTACCCAGCTTCTGTCTTTTTGACTTGGTCGCCCTCTGGATGCCATTGGCTGTTTGTAATTAGTTGGTCTTCTTAGCACCTTCTCCATCTTATACCTTATGCTGAAGAGGGTGGGTGACAGGAGACATCCTTGCCTAAGTCAAACTATTCTTACGAAACATTCTCCCGTGCTGCCATTCATCTGAACTGCACTTGTAGCCTTGACGTAGAGCTGTTCAATGGTTCGATCTATTTTTGCACTGATATTATACTTCAGCAAGGTGGCCCATACTGCATGTCCAAGGGTTTTTTTAATCAATGAAGACATGGTATAGGTTTTGCTGATGCTGGAGGTATTTTTACACAGGATTCTGAGTTTGAAGTTTTGTTCTGTGGTGCTTCTTCCGGCTCCGAATCTAGCCTGTTCTTCAAGTAATTATCTGTTTGTCTTGGGGTTGGTTCAAGCCTGTTCAAGATGACTTCCAAAATAACTGTGTTCGAATGACTGATGAGGCTGCTGGTTCTGTAGTTCTGGCAGAGCTGTAGGTTGCCTTTTTAGGGGCTGTAATAATCACTGACTGAGTTCATAGGGTAAGCCATTTTTCCGTTCTCCAGCTCTTGTTAGAAATGAGAGATTTGCCAAAATATCATTCATGGTCTCCCCGCCAGCTGGAACAAGTTCTGCTGGTATATTATCAACTCCGGCAGACTTCTTGCTCAATGCTGCTACTGCAATCTCAACTTCCTAACAAAGGATCGGTTATAGATTAAACAAAACCAATGAAAACAGCATCATTGGGTGAAAGTCTTCATAGAAGAAGTCTACGGCCAGGATAAAACTCGAATCTGAGTCAAGTCTTACCGGTAATACCCGAGCGAGGTAAAACAGGTAGATTAAGGGGGTCCTTGTATGTTAGGGAGAGGCCCAATTACTTTGGCTGTTTGGGTCTGGTCTTTATACCATAGGCAGTGGGCAAGTCATTGGATTGCTGGAAGGAAATAAGACGTGTCTGCCTCCATGCCCGGGCCACGATGATCGAGTCTACCAACCCGATGGGTCAATAAGAGGGTGGTAATAAAACAACATGTGTTGTGTTACATGTCCCCTCCAAAAGAAGGACATTATAAAAGCAAGTACATGTGTGCTCTGGGGTACAAATTTTTACCATTCTAGATTGGCTGTTGCATTGGCGAAAGAGAAATGATTTCCATTTAGCTTACTTATAAGATCAGGTGAAACAATTCTTATTTACAAAAATGAATAATGCTTAAAACTTGAGAAGAGAGAGAGAGAAAGAGAGAGAGAGAGTGTTTCAAATTTTAGCAAATTTTAGTGTTTACTAAAGTACGGCGCATCATCTTTATCGTTACTGATTGTTTATACCTATTGGGAAATGTAACGCTGTTGTCTAGTTTTAGCTTGCTAATAAGATGGCTCATATAAGGACAACTTATATTTACGTAAAATGCATTCGTTGCTTGATAAAATGTGCGATGCTCAACAAAAATAATACGCTGTACGTTGTTCAAGACTGTGAAAATTTGCAATAAATTTTGTTACTTATTGTACCTTGATAAGCAATGTGATTTTGGACTGTTTTTCTATGTCGGTGATGACACGCAATTTAGTTTCCGGCGAGTCGCAATGACTGTGAACACGAAAAATTTGCGAAATAAATAAGACTATATTGCGAACAAATTGCGACATAAATAAGACACTTCCGCGACTAAATTGCGAGCAAAAAACCTGAGTAACTTTCGCGCGAACGTCGTCAGACATTCGTACGAATATCTTACGACTATCGCGCGAGTGTCTTAAATTACTCGCAAAATGTCGCAAAAGTGTCGTGAATGGTTCGTATTTTCGTCCCACGTGACTCGGACAATCATGTTTCTCGCAAACAGTTTGCACTCATTCAGTTCCAACATGGGCATCATGCCAGCAAAGGTCAGAAAAGGGCGAGGTAGGGGTAGGGCTGCCACTGCACCCGGCCATCAAACCACAACACAGGAAGCCGAAACAGTCCCAGCTCCTGTTCCCTCCGACGACGAGAGCTCGGAAGCTCCCACGGTTTCTCTGACGGGTGAAACAAGGAAGAAAAAGAATCTGGGCATTGAGAGTGAGAAACAGTACCCATGGAAGGATGCCCACCAGAGTTCTGTACTGGCTGAGTTCTGGCTGAACCACCCCATATTTTATGATAAAACACAATATCCATCTTTCTGACGTCTGATGATTAAAAAATTGCTGGAATGTCAATAGGTTCTCATTTTCTCGCAAAATCATCGTACGACTGTTGCACGACCTTCGCAAGACAGTCGTGCGACGTTCGCGAGAGTATCGTGACACAGTCGCACGAGAGAAATAATCGCAATTTTATTGTGCGAACGTCGCACGAGTGCCTCACGAACGTCGCGCGACTGTCGCGCGACGTGTGTGCGAACTCCAGGCGACTTT
This sequence comes from Ctena decussata, assembly GCA_963989385.1. Lineage (NCBI taxonomy): Eukaryota > Metazoa > Mollusca > Bivalvia > Lucinida > Lucinidae > Ctena > Ctena decussata. The sequence goes on from OZ022504.1 coordinate 48,703,512, forward strand.
GGGCAAGATGCGTAAGACAATCGTTTGACATTCGTGCGACATTCGCGCGACATTCGCAAATATGTCGTAATTACCATTTCAGTGAGACCCAAATATGAAAAATGTCGCAAAGTCGCGGATTTTATCGCAAATATTTGTCTCAAACTAGTCGCCAGTCGTCGCATCCCAGTGAGATACTAGCTTAAGGAGTAATAAATGCAGAACCAGATTAAAATGCCCTGCTTGCAAAGTGAAAACTGTGGAAACCCCTGAAGACATTTCCAATGATGGAAGGGTGATAATAAAAGGCTGTGTGCAATGAAACCCCGCTTACGTTTGAAAAGATTTCTGCCTCCAGTGGGACTCGAACTCAGGACCGCCAGGTCAGCAATAAAGTTTGTATGTCTTGCATAGTAAATGGTCATAAGACTTTGTCACACAGATTTCCGTTTTAAAAAGGTCTCGTCCTTCAGGAAAGCTAATAGAAAGGAAAACAAAGTTGTCTTCCTTTGGAGACAACTGGATGTCTTCCTTTGGAGACAACTGTACTTATGATTTCGATGAGTCCATTTGTAGTTTTAGGGGTGTGAACGTTTTCACTTTTACTGTATTTTGCATAGAAATTCATGTAAGCAAAAAAGCAAAAAGAGTCGACCCTTATAAGACGCCGCGTTTTGCAATGTTTGCATACGACCCCAAAACGGGTGTCCAGTCTAAAAGGATTAAACTAACTAAATCGCGTTTGTTCTTGTCTTTTCTTTTTTGTTGTTTCTAGCTGCTGATGAACCGTTATTTGAAAATACGATTTTTTGCCAGTTCTCAATATAACACTCCAAAGCAGTTAGAATAAATGTCTTCCCCTTGGCATCCAAATGCCACCTAATTGCAATGGCATTTCAGTGTATAGGCCCCATTTACATTTTGTTTGTTTTACGACATGAATTATGACATATCAGATCTACGTAGGCAGCAGCTTGCCGTAATTAATCAGCCTCAAATATTGTAAAGCTTGTAATGCAGAAGTGTTGGCGACGATTTCCAGAAAAAAATAATTATTAAATTATTTACAAAACGGATTAGTCGATGACCTAGTGTTAACGGTAAGTTGCTCTTTATCAAATATTGTAACCTATATATAATAATGATTATTGTAATCTCCAAATGCGAAGTCAGAGCTGCAGTCTAGATAATTTAACATGATGCTTTTCCATCAAAATTTCGCCGAAATTTCTTCACAGTTTTCACTGTAAAAATAACTAGACTTCATAAAGTAAATAAGTAAATTTTACCGTCCATTCACGTACTATTCCTTTAGCAAATTAAATTCACTTGCCACACTAAGAAAAGCTTTACTTTTTGAAAAATTGATTGAGCCGCGACACTAGAAAACCAGCAAAGTGGTTGTGCGCCCAGCGCAGACTCAAATCAGCCTGGGTATCCGCCCAGTCTGACCAGAGTCTTCGCTGTCCGCATGAAGGTAGCTCAGACCGTTAGCTACCCTTTAAGTGCTTAGTGAAGAGTCTGATTGGACTGGGCGGATGCTCAGGCTGATCTGAGTCTGCGCTGGGTGCACAACCATTTTGTTGGTTTTTCTCGTGTCGCGGCTCAGTTTCACTAGACTGATAAAAGCCGATGCTAGAGGGTGTATGCAGCCTTGTAAATGACATTGCTGTTATACGAAGAGTCAGTGAAACCGCGACTCCGATTTTCATTTTGTATGTGTTCAGGTTGGCGCATGGTCGCATGGTAAGAGACGCTCGGTTATGATGCAGAAGGTCGCGAATTCGGATCGCTGTTCGGCCAGTCAGCGGCTGCAAAATTTTCTGTGTCGACCCAGCAGCATATGGGTACCTTTTTAAAATTCCGGTAAGAAAAGACAACGGAAGGTCAGGGATGGGCTCCGCCTTTCATATATTGTGCCCAAGATACGGTTGACCTCTAGCCCACTGACCCTACGGCCTCTTGGCTACGAGAAACCTTTGTTTTTACCTTTTTGCGTTCTTTGTTTCTAACGGCAAACTTAAAAGATTTCCATTTGCTATCAACAGCTTGCGGTAAAAGCCGTTTGGTTGCTGTTTAAGTCTCTACGCACTTCATCATAGTGCGGAGTGTTTTTATTTCCTTTGATTATTAAGCTCTTGATAGTAACCTTGAAAGTCGAGTACCACTTAAGCCGGTGCTAGGGTGTATGCTACCCTGCTAATAGTATTGCTGTTGAGAACTCATCTTTCTACATCTGGGCTGCGACACCTTAAAACCAACAAATGGCATTTGCGCCCAACAAAGACTCAAATCAGCCTAAACAGACGTCCAGACTTCGCTGTGAGTTTAAAGGGTAGCTAAGACTTCGTGCGGACAGTGAATACTCTGTTCAGACTGGGCGAATGCCCAGACTGATCCGAGTCTTCACTGGGCACACATGCCACTTTGTTATAGGAAGATTCCCTACCCATAACACCTATAGAACTGGAACCCAATAATCAGACGGCCACGATGCTAGAATAACAACGAACAAGAATAAATTACAACACAAGTGCCGCCTCGGAACAATCAGTAATAAATTACGGGGGACTGAAACCGGTCATTCATGTGCAAATCTCGCCCTGGGTTCTGCTGTGGTTTAAAAAACATCAAATACATAAATCTGGACTAAACCAACAAAGTGGCATGTGCGCCCAGTGAGGACTCAGATCAGCCTGGGCATTCGCCCAGTCTGATCAGAGTATGTGCTGTCCGCATGGAGCCTCGCTACCCTTTAAACCCACAACGAAGACTCTAATCAGAATGTACGGCTGGCCAGGCTGACTTGAGTCTTTGCCAGGCGCACATGCCACTTCGTTGGTTCTGTCGTGTCGCAGCACAGATGAAGAAAGAAAGTACTCAACAGCAAGAACACCTCTAAAAGCTGGAGCAAAAGAAGTCAAACAGATGATCCCCGACAGGCACGACCAAAGAGACAGCATCAAGCCCCAAGCAACTTCCCAACAAACTTAGTAGAACGTTTACGAGGAGCGATCGAAAAAGTCCAAGCCTAAGATACTTCTATTAAATCTGCGCATGCGTGCTTAACACGAATGTAATTAGTTGTCATTTACTAGCTTTCGATGGAAGTTTCGAAAACGTTTAGCGAAAGTTTCCTTTTTACAGCACCTTAAACACAAGATGAGTGCCATATTTTAAAAATTAACATTTAAAATGTATCTGTCTTGCCTTACTGTGAAAAATTAATCTTCACATTCTACAAGATTTAAACGGTTTTTGTTGCAGTACATAAAAATTGATGTTTTATCAATAGTTTGAAGGAAAGGGAAAATATTTTGGCATCTGGTGGCTTGACCGTAAACCCTTAAATATTGCAACCCTGATATTTAGAGACCAATACACTACTTTCGCGTTTGTTAGGAACATGGTGAGCAAAATCAAACAATGTTTACACATATATGAACATTGACATCTTACATGATTTTTGTCAAAAAGAGTTAAAAGATATCCGCTTCTGAATCTATGCACTCAGAGCATGCGACTCCGATTTTGCAGAATCTCAAAAAATAGACACTTTCTGAAAATTAAAATTTTGCTTGTTATTCTGAAATGGAATAAATATATGTTTGCATATATCATCAATTACCGGCTTGCTTTAGGACATATATTTGCAAAAACAATTGCAAATGATTGACTCTGCGAAAGTTATGGTCGGTCAAAGAGTTATACAGTGCACTCATGGGGGTAACTGTAAAAGGTGAAGTGCTATCCAATTGATATTTAAGATAAATTCCCGAAATTTGGTGATTGTTGCTCTGCAGAATGGCTGTTTAAAATCAATAACTAATTTGCTCTAAAGGTTTCAAAACATGGTGGGCCATAAAACCTTTCGATCGCCCCTCATAAGGTCGGAGCCATCATCAAGTCTGAGGCCCGACCCATCGGCTTGAAATTGAAGAGGGCAACAAAGTTACCAACTGTGATTTGGTTCATGCAGTCTGTTGCAGTACATTTATGTCGTACTACGAGTCATTATTTTCCTTAATAGGTCAGAAAAATCATTCAGAAATTTGGAAATTTGGTGCATAGTTGGACAGAACCATTGTATGAAGTTTTAGGGTGGAGGCCAAGCTGGTTTATGTATCTTTCGGTGGTCATCTTGATTATCAAAATAGTATCTTGTGTTTTTGGTAAGTTTTATAGTGATACGAGCCCATCCCATTTCGTGTAGACATCAAGCAGACAATAGACCCTCTGTTAAAGGCTGAATTTTAGTGAATCGCTTTTGCACAGTACTCTCAAAATGGTGTTGAGTAACACCTAATAGCCCTGACTATATGTCCTATGTCCGTTTCTGTAAATTACATATGTTACCTATGAATATATTTTGGAAGAGGAATCATTTTTAGCATTTTCCCCAATTACGCTATCTTCAAATATAAGAATGATTACAATCTCTTTGATTTTTTCTTTATCAACCACTTCTGGATGTAACGTAAATCACAGAGAGACATAATAGTATATTACAACAAAATAAGTTGTGAAGGAAGGTCCTCTGAGAGCAAGGAAATTATAGGAACGAAAGTAACTGAGTTCATCTGAGTCTTTTCGTGTGCAGTAATGTAATGTGGCAACACCCCCATTCCCCACCCCAAGCACCGACTTCAGCAGAACTCTGTTTTCAAACTGACAAAGAAAAGCACAGAAACTTTTATCTCTGTTTCTCAAACAATTCCTATAAATACTGAAAATTTAAAAGATTTTAGCCACGGAATGTTACGTTTCGACTGTCTTGCTGGCTATATTTACTTATGATATGGACAATTTACGTTAGGAGAAAATACCATTGCTCAACTGAGATTATCGGATGAAATCGTGAATTGTAAAAATATCATAAAGGTCATATAGATTACCAAAATATTACATTACATTGCTTTATCTTGGTTTGTCCAATGGTCCTCTAGCTGGACGTTTGAAGTATAATATCAGAAACATGTAATGGAGATCAGTACTACGAGCAGTCGAGTAATATGCTATGCGGCCAATTTGAGACGGTTTCTAGACGTGCTTAGTTTTATGATAATCTTCATTTGTATGATGTTATTTTTTCCTCTTTCTGGTCGTACCAATGCTTATTCAACAGTCCCTTAGCGAAACACCTTTCAAATAGTACTTTTTGTTGAGCTACTTTTCAAGTAATAATAATAATCCACAGTGTTCCATCCACACAAAATGCAATGGCAAATAAAAAAGAACAGACAAAAAGAAAAGAAAGGATGATGTTGCCTGATATGCAAAGGCATTAAAGCTTCCCTCCTATAAAGGTCCGTCAGTGATTGGCTGATTAATGGACCTTTCCCCTTTCAATAATATGCTAATCCAGTGAATCCACTTGTAATCTCTCACAGATTCCATCATGCAGGAAGTGCACGGGCAAGGGAAAATAGACCATTTCATTAGCCAATTAAGCCAGAAATGGAAACGTCCTAAGTAATCTGAAGCATTTCCAGATGGTACTGTCTTGAGGAACTTTTATAATGTATTGTAGGTATAGTAACGCTTCATCATATAAGCTCATCAGCTGACCATAGGCAGCCGCCTTACCTGTAAATTAATATACATTAAGCAACTTAATCTTCTCATTAATTTCCTAGTACAGAATAAGAACAAGAAAAGTCTGGGTTTCATTTAATTTTGCAATGCGAAAGACGATAGACTTTATAGGAAATTTAATATGAAAACATGACAAGCCGTTAAATGAGACAAATATACCAAACTGATGATAAACATCTTATCTGCCACTTTGCAAATGTAGACAAAAATGACCTCGAAAACCCAAACCTAGGTAGGTGTAGGTGTAACAAAGACAAACTTTTGACATAAATATAAAGCAACAATAATAACGACAGCATGAAAAAAGTAGGAATAGATAAATATGGTAGCTCCCACTCAGTCTGCCCCATGACCTTATTGAATGTCGACTGGTAAGTAAGGAGAAGATTTTCTTAATGTGAGTGCTAGAAACTTCTTGCGATCAAAGGGTAGGTAAATGGAGCAACTATATGCATCGTAAGCCCAGACCTGTTCTGCTTGCAGCCCATGAGCACCCCGTGCAGTAAGCTTTGTTAAGAACCATTTCCACTGAGCATGACAAAGATACGAAACATATGCATGATACAACTAGCATTGGGGTAAAGGGGCCAATTCCTGACCATGTTGATTTGTCATACATTGGATGAGAGGCGTCAGAGTACGGCTAATTACTCCGTTCAGAATACCATTTAAAATTTAAATCTCGGTAAACATCACTTTTCAGTTCTTCCCAAGCAGCAAAGCCTCCTCAGGACAGACTGGGAGCTTTTTTACAGTAGTATGGGTCACAGCGGAATGTTGCTGGTGATATCCTTACATAGAGCATTAGTTAACAAACTTTCAAATTTCCCTACCATCTAGTGTCATTGGGGTGGCAGGCACATTGGGCTTGGGAAGGTGGGATGAAGCTCGTACCTGATTCTGCCTGGAGCTGACCTGACGGGTTCTAGGTTGAATGTGGAGTGTTTGCAAGCGAGGAAAGTCAGTGCACCACCAGAAATTATGGGTGGAATGTAGTTTCCTGGATTCTCTGTTATACAAGAAAGCGGAAACCAAACTATATTTCTGAAGCAGCTGACAGATATTTGTTGTTCTGGGCCCAGGTTCACAATCACACCTTAAGAGTTCAGGAATACCTTAAAGTAAGATTTTACCTTAAAGTGGTCTTAAGTGAATCTTAACAACACCTTAGCGCTAAGGTATTCCTTAACTTAAGGATAAATCTTTAAATTTTTAAGGTTGGTCCGTATCAACTTTAACTTTTTAAGGAACTCCTTAACTCTTTATATATATATGTGTAAACAATAGCGATCGACTCTTTTAGCTGTAAAATCAAATAATAATTAATCAATTAAAGCCCTTTATACTTTATAGTCTAGAAAATATATCGAAAAGCTGTCATTGCACTTATTTTAATTAATTAGCGTAGGCTTATATTTCATTTGAACTTATTTGGCTTTTTGCGGGTTCTTGCTGCATCGAACATCTCTTTCCTAATACCCTTGTCTGTTGCTTTTCTCGAGACACAGGCGCTTAGGTGGCTTGATGGGGGACGCCTGCGCTCGCGAGTTAATACGTAGGCGTCTCTTACCTGATGTCTGCAGCTAATGTGTCCCGCGGAATGCGACAATAAGTGTGGCTCGGAGAGGGATGCTCGTTGCCTGCCGAGACCTGCCCATCATCTCTTTTCTTTCAAAGTTTGGGGTTTAGCGACACCGAAGAAGTTGAAAACAGAAACGCGTGGTTGTCGCACTAAAATTGGTATGGATACGTTTATATTGAATTAGACCAAGTGAGCAGGGGTTTACGTATACCCCCGGCCATGACCATTGCCTGGTGACACCAAACTTGAAACACACAAGTTTAACACATATAGGGCCTATAATACATGTTTAAGTATGTGCTACAGCATCTAGAGGATGCCAACTTATCTTCTGCAACCTACCAATAAAAACCTAACAGTTAACATATCATACGGTTCAATTGAAGGATATTGGAAATAAAAGAAGCATTAAAAACTTACAGCAGAAGTTTGATGCAAATGTTTAAAGGTAGGTTCCTGGACTAGCGATAACAATTATGTTCACAAAATAATTTCGTCTTTTTCTGAGTAGTATTGAATTTTCTTATTTTTCTGAATTTGTTGCTACTGAGAAAATCGTCAGATGTTGAAGAAAATAGTCGTTTTCCCTTTTAGTTTATTTTCTTTCGTTGGAATTCCAGTTCTAAAAATAACTATGTTTATTATGTCCATAAGTGCGCGATTTCTGATGCCATTCTCCAAAGGTCAATTTTCTCTTGCCATGGGCTCTTCTAGAGGTCCTGGCATGGCGGATGGGTTAAAACTATCCCAAAATGCAATGCAGCATGACGTCAGCAGCGTTATCTATTTTTGGCGCGAACTAAAAATAGCGCTAACTGGTGTGCGAAGCAGAGTTAGGAAATCCCTTGCAAAACAACTTTTCTAATATTTTTCTGATTTACATTTTGTAGTGAAACTTATTCATTCCCTTTTTATTAGTGCTTTCCAACAACTTGGATGAAAGATCATAAAAATTATGATGCATTCCATAGTACAGGAACCTACCTTTAAGTATGTCACCTTGACCGTATGTCAGCAGCATCCAGATGATGAAACCTGTTACAACCGAGAAATAAACCAAGACACACACTGAAGAATATGGGATGAATCATCTTATCTTAAAACATGGAAAAGCTGTGATTTTGACCTCCACGAAGATAGTATAGAATAAATTTTCAGACCAACATCTTATAATAAAATTCAACAAATGGTTGTGATGATATGAGATCTCAAAAACTTTAACAGGAAAATGTCAAAGCCCGAGACCTTCACCTCTAAGTCACAGGCATGCGTCGGGTGGAACTAAATAAAACTTTGGACAAATATAAACCCAAATATAAACCAAACCCAACAAAGAGTTTGAATTAATATCAAGATCTTAAAAACTTTACCATAAATTTTAAAGTCTCCATAGTCCTATCAGTGGAAAAAAATGTCAAAACCCAAACATTGCGAAGAGCGCTTTAATCTTCACGTTTGGTAATAAAATGTGGATATATCGAGTCATATAATTGGCAAAACGTAGAGAAAACAAGTTTTTGAAAAATAAAGAATCGCGCCACAATATACGATGTCCTGTTCTGGTTTCCCGTATAGCAATGCTGTATAAACATATGCGGGATGGTGATCGGAGCGCCACGCCTGTACATTGTATTTTTACCATTTTATTAAACTCAGTGAAATCGAAAGTAGGTCATTTTGGTTGCCAACTAAAATGACCTAAAATAAGTTTTCAAATCCTTTTTAAGTGAAACTCAAGGATGTTTTATTTGCTTAAAGCTGGCTAATCACTATTATTTTCAATGACGAAACTATAGTAAGAAGCTTGCAGCGATTACCTCAGGATAAAATTTTTCATGCTGATAGAGCAATGGGGCCTTTAACATGAAATTTTTTTTTTTTTTTTTTTTTTTTTTTTTGATATTAAAAAATCGAATTATAGATATCCGTATATCGAACCATCGATATCCATAACTCGAATTATGGATATTTAATATTATGCTGTTTTTTATATCTATACAATTATGGAGCCCCGGTAGTTCAGTATGTTAAGTGCTGGCCTGCTGGTCTAGCGGTTCCTATTCGAGCCCGGCTGGAGGCGGGAATCTTTTCAATCGTAAACAGGGTTCCATTGCACACACCATTTCATTATCACCCACCCCTCGTCCAGATATGACTGAATACTGTTAAAAAGGACGTAAAATCGCAAGTCATCCATCCATCCATCATTATGCCAAATACAAAGCAAATCCAAGAAAGTATGTGGACCTCAAAAACGTTAACGCAAATGTTAACTTACGGATTGACAGACTCACGAACAGACAACGGCCAAAATCTAAATGCCCCTTGTCATACTTCGTATGCCTGGGATATAAACATATTGCTACTTCAAATATGTAAACTTTGGCGTGTAATGATAATATAACAAATAGTATTGCCAAAAACACCTATAACATGCGCCTGTGTAGTTCGAGCTGTAAAAAGATATGGATAAATTGTCAACTTTGACAAAGTGAATCTCTCTCTCTCTCTCTCTCTCTCTCTCTCTCTCTCTCTCTCTGTATGTGTGTGTCTCTCTCACTCTCTCTCTCTTTTTCTCTTTCTTTCGCTCTCTGTCATGAATGCACATGAAAAGAGATAGAGTCTCTTTAAAAGAAAAGCATTCAACTATGAGACCACGGTCCCAGTGTATGAAACCAGCAGTAAATGCATAGTGTGCGCATGCGTTATTACAGCATTCTCTTTGCAATTCTCATGCTCACACTTACAAATGCCGCCTAAGCATCTTCATACTTCGATTGCGTTAGCTGAGGTATTGGTCAGACGTATGTTTTTGCGATCGAATTCAGATCTAGATTATCTAACAGGTGGCTCGGCCTTTTGAAACTAGTAAAACTATAGCTTGAAATAAGGACCATCCAGCATCCAGTTCTAAAATAAGCCACAGGGGTAAAACTGCAAGTACATACATTCGCGCATGTATAAGGCAGTCGTCGTCGCTTTTCCCATGGTATTCGCCCACCTTCATGTTGCATGCAGCACGAATCCCCCCCCCCCCCCCCACACACACACACATACACCCATACCCGCCACACATCCACAAAAAATCCGCTCCAGCTCCCAGCATCAACCGTCTTTATTTTTTTTTTTTTGGCATTTATCATTTATTTCCTCTGTCTTGCGAGAATACTACGTTGAAAGTTTCAGCAACGTCTCCACATTGTAATAGAGAGAGAGACAGACAGACAGAGAGACATAGAGAAACGTTCAAACCCTGCTCGCTATCATTGATCTGTTGATCTTTACTTGCCATCATGTCAGTTTTTAAGGGGAAAAAATCATTTTTCAGCGTTTTAATACCGAATATTCAAAGAACGGGCTCAAACGTTAGTTTTGACAATTCGCGGGAACATAAATTGCCGCTTACATCAAGCACAAAATACGTAGTCCCTCGCTCATTTCCGTCAGAGTTTCCGTATGACTCCGTATATTTTTCCGAAGACGCCACCTTAGTAAAGGTGATGTTTAAGGTGTTGTACAGGCGCACTTTTATAGACACTCCTTAGTAAAGGTATGATTTGGACCTTAAATAGTTAAGTTCCACCTTAAATTAAGGAATGATTGTGAACCTGGGCCCTGGACAGACATTTGAGAATACTGGCTGCATTTAGCCCTGAATCGCCTAGTAACCTGTACAAGATTGCCAACGGACCACTGAGTCAGGGTAACAGATTTAAGTCTTGGCTCCTTTCGATCTGATTTCAAAACAATACGTTGTGACCCATGTTTACCTACCATTATCTTTCCTCACAATTCTCAGCCACAAATTCAGTGATATTATAGATTCTAACATGACATTAACGGTTTCCCTATTGTACGCATAGGAAGCGGCGCCGTATGAAAATTTATGATAATTCACGTCGCTGACGTCAAGACAATTCACGTCGCTGACGTCAAGACATGCCAATTTCACGCCTTGATGACGTCGAATGTAAACTGTTGCTTCTGCCGACGTCCGCCTCAAATTTAGTCCTTAAGAAAACATTGTAATATACTTGCGTTATCATTATATGTAATGTTAGAATCGAAATACTTTTTCCTTACCCATGAATTATCGCTGATTAACACATGTGTTGTCGAGCAGATGCGAATATTAATTCACTTCGGCTTTGCCGTCGTGAATTAATATTTCGTGATCTGCCCTCAAACAACATTTGTTGATCAGCGATAATTCACAGATTCACTTCGGCTCGCCGTCGTGAATTAATATTTCGTGATCTGCCCTCCAACATTTGTTGATCAGCGATAATTCACAGATTCACTTCGGCTCGCCGTCGTGAATCAGTATTTCGTGATCTGCCCTCCAACAACATTTGTTGATCAGCGATAATTCACAGATTCACTTCGGCTCGCCGTCGTGAATTAATGTTTCGTGATCTGCCCTCCAACAACATTTGTTGATCAGCGATAATTCACAGATTCACTTCGGCTCGCCGTCGTGAATTAATATTTCGTGATCTGCCCTCCAACAACGATATGGCAGACTAACCAGAAGCTGCAGCTGATAAGTAAACATGTAGGTCCACGAATGAGTGCCTAAGAGGTTATATGTAAGCCACTGCGCACATTATTTAACACTATTTCGCAGGTTTGTGACTGTCCTTGCTGAAACTGCCGCATTTAAGAATTATATACGGTTCCATAACACCAATCTGCTGCTGGTCTAAATTTCCACTATGAGAAGGGGACTGTGTTATCGTACGGTTCTGATCTCTGTTTGTCCCTCTGCTGGCTGTCTGCTGATTTATTCTTCTTGTGTGAAGCTCGTTTAAACTTTCAGGAGGTATACTGATGCTACAATATTTTTTTCTGTCAAGGCCTCCGCTTTCATCCATCATAGGGCTTATCCGTGATTTGTTTCTTTACTGTGATGATTCATTGATGGGCTAGGAAACCGTCATGCAGACTAAACAACTTACTTACTGTTTCGAACCACTGCAGATGCAGAGGGCAATGGTTTGGATCCAGTAAAGTAAAAAGATAGGCAATGATAAAAAATTAATAAAATCAAATTCCACATCCCGCCGTCAAAACCAAAAGGAAAAGAAGCACAATCAAACAAATGGACAAAGTTCAAGAAAGACACGAACGATAAACCGAATCAAACAGGCGGTTATTCAGCTACCCTATTGAAAACAAAAGGAACATCAATTTTTACCTATTGTTTATTCTTATTACAAAACAAAACAAACTAGAAACCAGGATGGGCAACTATTCAGGTGACCATCTTGCTAGAGACCATAGGCAAGCGGACATAACAGCGTGTAACATTGAAGAACCACAAAAAACGTCTTGGGACGATCAGTAATAGATTACTGGTAGGGAGCGAGGGGGAGGGGGTTAACTAGTTTTATTGTATCCAAATCCTCGCCCTCGGCTTCTGCAATGGTTTAAACCATTTAGTTTGCAGATTGGTCCGAATGAAGATTTCCTAACCAATGAATCGTCACAGGAAACAAACAAATCACGGATAATACCAATGATGAATCAGAGATGAGGACTTGACAGAAAAACGTATTGCGACACCTGGAGATCCTTGGATTGTTACACAACACCACTGAAATTCTGAAGCAAAAGAAAACCACAAATTTAAGTTCCAGTAATCAATAACTGACCGTTCCAAAGCGGCTGTGGTTCCTCAATGTTAATTGTTGTTATATGCGCTTGTCTATGGTCTTTAGTAATATGGTCACCTGAATAGTGCCCATTCTGTTTTTTGTAATTTAAAATAGAAAATAGATTAAAATAGATGTTGCTACTGTTTTCACTTAGGGTAGCAAATGACCACCTGTTTGGGAAAGAGCTTTATATTTGGTTTACCGTGCGTGTCTTTTGTGAACTTTCGTCAATTTGTCTGTATGCTTCTTTCCCTTTTAGTTTTGAGGGCGAGATGTGGGATCTGATTGTATTAATTCCTGATCATTGCCTATCCTTTTACTTTGCTGTCTTTTAGAGAATTTTGAGTTTGCTAAGCCATATGCATGTTTAACTAAATAGCTTCCACGGAACTGAACCTCTCTCTAATTATTCTTTGAATTGCATCTGAGCTTATCTTATGCTTTATAGCCCAGTCTTGAAAAATTCTTCTTCACTCACTGTCAGTATTTCCACCACATTTTCAACAATTTCATTCTGCTTTGCCGCCATTCTTTAAATGGAGATCTTGTCTTTTCTAGCCCTGGAGTTACTGTGCCCTACAAGGGGCTTCTGTTATACACTGATATTATTCAATTTATAATTTAATCCGTAGCTTTTTAGCATAACTGTTCTATAAAAGAACCACACTCGAATTCGAAATATATTCAAATTAGCCTCTTTCTTCAACTTAGGTGTCATGTTCATTCTACTGTCATATTGCAAAAGCACCTTATGATGTGGGCACATTGCTTCATGATTTCTTATTTCAATCCAGAGAAAAAGTCATTAAAAGCAGATTTAATTAGATTGTGAAAACATAAATACCATAGAAGTGATGTTTCCTGGTGTGCATTTAAACACAGGAATTAAGATTTGCTTTCTCAAAAGGTCTTTAAGTGATTGCTGAATAATGGGCCTTTTCATCTCACCTTCAAATAATATGCTAATCCAGCGAATCCACGTGTAATCTCCCCCATATTTAATCATGCAGGAAAATCATGGACAAAGGTAAATGGACAAGTCCATTAGTAAGACTGACCAGAAATGGAATAATCCTAAGAAGACTGAAGCAGAGTCTGGAAGACCTTTTATCATGTTTTGTAGGTATGGTCAAGCTTAATCATATAAATTGATCAACTGACCATAGGCAGCAGCTATGCCTGTAAATAATAACTCATGAAGCAACTTAATCTACTCATACATTCATGTAATATTTTATTGTAAGGTCTCGCTTCAAGCCTATAACCACCATTTCATATTTCTAAATGACCTTTATTAGTCAACTTTAAACAAAATAAACCTTATTGGGTTTCACGTCAAAACGTTTTTAAGCATTCGGATCATATAAGTATCATAAACGTAAAATACAATGAAAAAATACAATGTCCAGGCGTGGTTATTTTTGTCTTTGTGGTGGTAGTTCGGAGAGGGGGGTACATTTATTGTCCGGCTTTTGTTTATATTGCAATGCTAGTAGGAAATCGTATTTCGTGAACCAGTTTCTCATGTCACTTTTCAAAAAAAATCTTCTGAATTTGCTAGTTATGTGACTCTATTTATGCACATCTACTCAAAGCTGAAGCGCTTTTAATATTGTTTTGTGTTTAGCCCCTTATACCACCAGGTGTTCTATGGAAACTTCAGTTTAGGACTATGCTGCCAAGGGATTTATACGCAAAGCTCAGTTCTCACTTTGCAGCATTATAAACAAATAAAGGTCTTGTATTTAAATTCTCAGTGTGGATGACAAGCTGAATTATTTCTATTTCGGTGGCCATCTTTGTTATCAAAATTGTGTCTATGTTGTATTGTAAAGAGCCCATTGCATTTCATCTTATCATTAAGCTGGCAATAGATCCCTCCTTTAAGGCTGAAATTTAGTATATGAGCCGCGACACGAAAAAACGAACAATGTGGTTGTGCGCCCAGCACAGACGCAGATCAGCCTGGGCATCCGCCGAGTCTGATCAGAGTCTTCAGGTAGTTTAGACCCTTAGCTACCCTTTAAGCGTTTAGCAAAGAATCTGAGTGGACTGGGCGGATGCCAAGGCTGATCTGAGTCTGCGCTGGGTGCACAACCACTTTGTTGGTTTTGTCGTGTCGCGGCTCATATAGTTTTTGCAGAAAGCTCTATCAAAACGGTGCCGATTATCAGCTATTGAATCTCTGAGTTTTCAGTATAAGCCAGCAACTATAAATTATATTCGTGATAATTGAGCCGCGACACGAGAAAACCAACAATGTGGTTGTGCGCCCAGCGCAAACTCAGATCAGCCTGGACATCCGCCTGGCTGATCAGATTCTTTGCTTAACGCTTAAATGGTAGCTAAGGGTCTAAGCTACCTTCATGCGGACAGTGAAGACTCTGATCAGACTCGGCGGATGCCCAGGCTGATCAGAGTATGCGCTGGGCGCACAACCACTTTGTTGGTGTTGTCGTGTCGAGGCTCATATGAGGAGTCGAGTAATATGATATGCAACAGATTGGAATTGATTGCAGAAACCTTTATGTCATTTTTTTCCGTGAAAGAACGTCCATGGTGCTATTTTTTCTGGTCTAACCAATGCTTAGTCAAAATCTTCTTAAACGATTCTTTTCAAGAGGTACTTTTCTGTTAAGATACTTTTCAAATTATAATTATCCACAGTGATCCAACCACACAAAAATGAAATGGCAAATGAAATATTTATTAAGGACAATGCTTCTAAGGGAATTATAATCAAATCTCAGTTGCTCATTTTTCCAAATGTACTTTGCCGCATAATAGGTCAATTAAGTGCCATTATATGAATTTGCATTATGGTTGTTAAGCTGAATTATGTATATTAAGAAACTAATGCCCCAGTCACACACACACATACGGATTCTGCGGATGCTACGGATGACCCGAAGGTATCTATTCGTATCTATCCATTTAATCCGTAAGGGATCCGTATCGCATCCGCAGAGTCCGTTACTGTCCGTATCATATCCGCAGGGTCCGCAGGATCCGTGTCGAAATTTTGAAAAGGTTCAAAATTTGGGCGCGGATGAGTAAACCGTAAAGGTCCGTAATTGAACGCATTTATCTGCATCTATCCGTATCTAATCCGTGTCTCACCCGCATCTACTCCGTATCTTATCCGTAACTGAACCCATCATTCCGCAGTCCCAAGTTGAAGACTGATACGGTTTCATACGGATCTTTACCTATAGTTACGGAAGTTATGGGTCATGTCAGGGTCATTGATGAGGCACTAGTAATCGTAACCTCAAAGTATGGCCCATGCTTCTTCTCTCGAATGTATTTAGTGTTCTGTGTTCATGAAGGATTATGTTTTTTAAATGTGTATACCTGGATCCAACCTATAAATTGGTAAAGGTAAAGGGTTCATATAGCCTAATGGCCTTAGGGGCGGTGGCTTGGGGCAGGAGGAGGATGGGTGTAGGTGGTTAGGGTCAATATCTTGGGCATAGCATATGAATGGCGAAGCCCATCTCTCTCCTTTCGCTGCCTTGTCCTTCCCTGATTTGAAAAAAGGTACCCATTTACTGCTTGGTTGACATAGATATTCATTCGGCAGTTGATAAAGTAGATAGTATTCTAATCATTCAAGAACACTGCACACATTCGAAGGAAGGTACTTGGACCATAATTCGAGAATTCGGCTACTCCAAACGCATCAGTGACCCTAATATGATTAGGTTACGAAAGCCAGAGAAAGCATAATGTAATTTCTTAATTTTGATAAGGCATTAAATTCAAAGACTGACAAGTACCATAAAACGTATATATATATAACAAATATATCCCAAAATACTGAAAATTTTTCATTTTAGCCTGTATCGGATACTGAAACTTACAAGATTTTATCCAAACTTAACGTGAAGAAATCTACCGGTGTAGATAATATATCTGCTAAATTTTTAGATCTTGTATCTCACCAATCAGTGGTGCAGTCTCCACTCTTATTAATACTACGATTAGCTCATGCAATTTTCCAAATCGTCTAAAGGGAGCACAGGTTGTACCCCTTCAAAAAAAGAATGACCCCATGGACAAAGGTAATTTCCGTCCTGTAAGCATATTGCCTACTATTTCCAAGGCTTACGAGAGGGTCATGCATAACCAATTGTCACAGTACTTTGACAATATTTTCAACCCATATCTGGCAGCTTTTAGAGGTGGTTATGGATGCCAGTCTACCCTGTTGCGTTTACTTGAGGATTGGAGAAAGGCCTTGGACAGCCATGAGTGTGCGGCCGCTATACTCATGGACTTGTCTAAGGCCTTTGACTGTCTCCGCCATAGCCTCTTGATTGAAAAGTTGAGAGCTTATGGGCTGTCATGTGAGGCCGTACAACTACTTAGTAGTTACCTGGATGGAAGGATGCAACAGGTTAGGCTGGGTTCTCATACCAGTTCATGGATGCAGATTATAAAGGGTGTGCCCCAGGGTTCTATCCTGGGACCACTGCTTTTCAATGTTTTTATAAATGATATTTTTTATTTTGTTAAACAAGCTGTCATTTACAACTATGCTGATGACAACACTTTATCATTTATTCATAAAAATCTAGATGTTCTTAAAACAGTTTTAGAAGAAGAAAGTTTTATTCTTATTGATTGGTTTTTTAAAAATTTTATGAAGGCAAATCCAGTCAAATTTCAAGCTATCTGCATAGGAAAAAGAGCTCACGACAATATTTCGTCATTCAATATTGGCAATGCAGTGAAGAGTACAAGGTACGGTTTGCGGTCATTTCGCTATGAGGCAGCCCGGATATGGAACAGCCTACCGAACAGTATGAGATTGGCTGAGTCCTACCCTCAGTTCAGGAGGCTGCTCCATACCTGGGATGGCCTTATTTGCAAATGTCCGACATGTTCCGTTTAAATTTTATGTTTGTTTTAATTTCAGTTTTCTTATTTTAAGACCCTTAGTACTTCCTTTGTGCGGCCATACCCCTTTCGTTTTCGTACTTAGGATGATTTTCATCCTCTTGGTCCACTCAAACCCCATTTCGCATTTCGTCAAAGGTTGTACGTGTGGGTACGTGTGGGTAACTTTTATTTGTTCTTATTTCCAGGTGTTCTGTAATAGCTGTGACTTATCTTAATCTGCTTTTCTTAGTCTACCTATCCTGTTTTATTCTTGCCTTATCTGATCTTACCTTCCTTTATGTATATTGTATATTGTTTAATATGTATTAAATTGCATGCTGTGATACTATGACTATGTACATGTATTTTTGATTTTGCATGACTGTTTTATTGCAAGCATTTCTGTTGTTTTACTTTTGTTTGTCGAAGGAAAAGCCCTACTGGGCTTATGTTATGTTATTCATGTTCGACAAAAAAAAATTTCTATGTCTATGTCTATGTTTATGTCTATGTCTAAAACGTCTAAAAGAAAAAAAATCAATAATCTAGACTATAAATCTAAACCAATCAGAAAAAAATCTGATTCCTCAGAATATTTTCTTGTCCTCAAAGGAAAAAAATATATATAATCTCTACTATAGATGACGTACGGGGAGACGTTTTACGGTCGCCGCACGACACGACACCAGTGGCACTGAAGTGAAATAGAAATCTTAAAGAGTTCATTCAAGAGCACAGAACACATTCGAAAGAAGGAACATGGGCCATCTTCGAAGATTCGGCTACTAAAGCCTGACCAGTAGATATTTATTGCTTCATTTCACCATTAAACTTTGTCCTATATTGGACAACTAAATGGAATAAATAAAAGAATTTCTTTGTCCTATATTGGACAACTAATTCGAATTGATAAGAGTCAAATAAGTTTATGAAATGAAGGCCCTACTTTTGCAACTGGCAAGTTCATGAAAAGATGACCCCACTGTTACAAATAAGAAACATAACATCGCACCATAACTGCTCCATACGTCACTGCCATTGCACCGACCCGGCCTCTCTGTTATAGTAGTGCTTGAGATATAGCCTCTGTCTCTTCGCCCCCACCACCCACCCCTACCGGTGTTGCTGCCGTACAGCCGCTTCTGCAAACCACCCTGTAGGTATCTGTCAGTATTGGAAAACAAGCTTTTTGTATTGAAATAATACTGTAGAAAACAGTCCGTTACAGTACGCCGAACGAGACTCGTAACTTCCGTAACTAAAGGTAACGATCCGCATGAAACCGTATCGGTCTTCAACTTGGAGTGGGACTGCGGAATGATAGGTTCAATAACGGATAAGATACGGAATAGATACGTATGCGAGACGGATAAGATACGGACAGATGCGGATATATGCGTTTAGTAACGCACCATTAAGGTTTACTCATCCGCGCCCGAATTTTGAAACTTTTCAAAATTTCGACGCGGATCCTGCGGACTCTGCGGATATGACACGGAAAATTACGGACTCTACTGATCTGATACGGATCCATTACGGATAAAACGGATAGATACGGACGGACCATCCGTAGTATCCGCACAATCCGTATGTGTGTGTGTGACTGGAGCATACAAGGAGTAGACACAGATGTGGACGTCGCAGTTAATCTTTTCTATTCTTCTATCCGCTAAGCATGCGCAACAGTCCGCATCTGAAGGTATTAATCCGCATCTTAAGGTTACATAAGGTAACGGAAGGTTAGCAGTTCGTACCTATCCGTATCCATCCACATTTATTGGTAACTATATCCGTAAATTCATTAAATAAAAATAGGCCACGCCCACAAAGTCTGTGGATAAACTGAGAATTTTATCCGCAACTATCCGCCCTATCCGTAATGTGTGTGTGTGACTGGGGCATAAAGGGCAGCGTAATACCATAAGTAAAGCGTACAAGCGTTTTCTCGGGCAATTTGCTAATAAGTCACACTTCATAATAAATAATGATTAGTGATATTACAGTTAATAGGTATATAAGTTATTTGACATATCGAAATATTATTGGTTTTCGGGCATTATCATATCTGTCTTTATTAATTAACTGTCATAAAAATTAATCCCATGAGCAGGACCCATGTCTGCAAAATGACAGCGGTATTCAATAAACAGTACAATACAAATATTTCATTTAGCATAAAACATTTTACGCTTTAGCCGAAGAAAGACAATGAAATAACACAATATAAGGTTTACAGAAGAGAAAATTATACAGAACATGCAATGGGATTATCTTAATTTGAACAATAGTTATATTAAATTATTACGTTTTCATCTATAAATTTCAAGTGAGATCACAGAAGTCATAGGTAAAAGAGTTTCAAATTTCCTTAATGTCGGCCAATGGCAAAAAAGTTTTTTTTTGTCGCATCTCTCTATAATTTGAACACACTAACAGAAAATGAAATTCGACTTCGACTCAGTTCATGTAACACGACTGACATATTCTTTCTTCTCGCGATATACTTTCGTTTCTCCCTGTCTCTATAGATAAACTGAGTCACTATGTTTCTGAACCGTGAAAGTGTTATCTGTTTTTTAAAGCAAATTCAGTACACGGTAAAGTTGTGTTTAAAAATACTGTAAGAGTGTAAACCACGGAACCCCTGAAGGGACATTTCTACGGAAGCGTATATACGCCACCACTTGCTACATAAAACTGCCGGAAAAATATGTTTTTCTCACGAAAATGCCAGAAATAAGTGGCTTGACTGGGATAATATTAATAATGTTAAAACATAGTGCGTTTAGATCATTATTTTCACGGTTATACGGAAGCGTATACACGCCACCACTTGCTACATAAATATGCTAGCAAAATTTAAGTTTTTCGCGCTTAATATTTTATTTGTTCTCTGCATATTATCTGTGTTTGTGAAATGTTTAATTGAAAATGATCATAAAATGTATCACAACGCGTTTAAATATATTGTCATTTGCTATTATTTTCTCGAGAAGTCTTGATGTTATCTTTTATTGCTATATATTTAATATTTTCCCCCCAAATATTCATGCAGAAATATTAACGCACCTCACCGAACTGGGGTAAAATTATGTACCGCACCGCCTAAGATTTCCGATCCCTACCAAACTTTACGGACACTACCCTTATCAAACTGCTTCCGAGAATGAATTATTTCAGTGCGTCATTTGCTTCGATGAAAAGAGACAGCAAGAAATTAAAATTACAATTTATTATTGGCGGATTTTCTATATGCACATTTTACTAATAGATCAGTAAATCAAACCAGTAAATATACAAGTAGAAACTTGAAATAAATAAAATTACAAGCCATAAAATAGGCCACCATTTTAACTGAATAAGCATTCAGCGAGAAACAAAGATTAATGATCATTGAAAGTGGTCACATACTCCCGATGTATGAATATTAAATTGCCAGGATTATTACCCATATATCGGGAGGGTGGGTGGGTAACAAAAAATTCGACTGACAATGTCGATGTTGACTCGGCTGAGTCTTGCCGAAGAATGAAATGCAGCGGGCAAAATCCCGCGCGTTACAAAATCGCGCACATAGCATGCGCATTAGTTATGCACCATGTGACGTTCTCAACCAATGAAAATATGTTTCTTTGTTTAACTAGACCGAAGAAGAGTACTTATATAAAGCTTAAGGAGAGCCGCATTCCTTACTTAATAATTAAGTATTATGCTTAGCATAATGTATAAATTATTTCAGTGCGTCATTTGCTTCGATGAAAAGAGACAGCAAGAAATTAAAATTACAATTTATTATTGGCGGATTTTCTATATGCACATTTTACTAATAGATCAGTAAATCAAACCAGTAAATATACAAGTAGAAACTTGAAATAAATAAAATTACAAGCCATAAAATAGGCCACCAAACCGAAGGTACCGCCAAACAAAGAGACGAATATTAAGCAAGTAAGAAATTTTACAAAATGAAAGACCGGGAAATATAAAAATCCATATTTATGTCTAGAAATACGGCTCTGAAGCAAATTAATATGAAGTGTAACTTAAGTCCAAGTAGATATGGCACTTAAGTTTTTTTGTTGTTTTTTATTTATAAGAAAATTCTTGGTGAAGAACATGAAAATAAAATAACAAGGTTTCAAAGCAGCTGTTCCCGATGATTAAAATCTTGAAAAATAAAACTGCGTTCAGACATTATTTCTCAAGATAAAGCAACCTTGAAATAAAACATTCAAGTTCAGAAACAACGACTTTGAACCCGGGTAACTGAAGTCCGTAAACCAATAAAGCGAATTCCATACTGAGAGTACGTCCAGAAGGTGAGATAAAAATATATATACAAGTCTTGTCATTACAGACGGCAGTTAGTAAAGTTCACAACACAATCTTGTATGTGTTCCTTACACTTGTGAACTTAAATTCACTAAATAGTTCACACACAATAATAAGGCTCAGTTATATTGATATATACATAAAAAAGTACCTACAGAACGAGAAATTGAGATTTACTTTTCACAGGTGTCGTAGTAAATAAAGGAACATGTAGATTTTCCTATGTTAGGAACATCTCTCTTTGATGAATCTCCTTACTGTTCCAGACTGACTAAAATGACTCCGGAGAATAACGAAATGCTTCTCCGCGAGGGAAAGAAATCCCAGCCTTGCCGACGATCAGGGGCTGGCGAAATCACCGGTGACTACAGATTGACCTCATCTGTACGACACAAAAATGGCGTCAGCCTGAAACAGAAAGAAGAAACATCGGAAGTACAAATACCGAAACAACACAAGGCATTGGGACAAAGTGCCAGTGCGAACTAAACAGACCCAGATCAGACTGTTCCTACGAAGTCCTCTGATCAGGATCTGCATAGCAGCCGACTTATCAGTTCAGTTGAAAACGTAGTCTAACAACGATGGCAATAGTGCCCCAAAGATGGCAATAGTGTCCCAATATGTAGGATAATTTCGATAAATATGATTATTTCAAATGTGAAACAGCATTTATAAAGAAAAGACGTAACCTGCGCGTCCCTTCTGTGTTGAGGTGTAAACCACCGTCATTCACAGCAAAATATGATCTGATGGGTTTATTATTATGTAAGAAAATTCTAAAAGTATGCAAAAATTGTATATGCCTTCTTTTACATAATTTTAACAGTTCTTTATTGACAGATTTAACTTTAGTTCCCGTTGGATCGATTTGCAGATCACAAGGTCTAGGAATAATGGCGGAAATAATCAGTTTTGTGCTAGATCTGGATCTGATAACTGTAACTAAATTTTCAAACAGACTAATGATTTGTCCAACAGAAAGAGAAGACGAAATATCATTCGTGCCGATGAGTAGTATTGTGTATTTGAAAATCAATACTCGCCTTTTGCGACAATATTTTGCTTTGAAGCCTTGACAACGTGGCTCCAGGGAAGACTTGAACAGTGGTGTATTTTACACCACTGACATACTTGGCCATACTGTCAGAAAGGATGGTCACTGAAAGAGGTCTTCTAGCTAGAAAATAAATTATACTTCATTTAAGATTCTC
Source organism: Ctena decussata (assembly GCA_963989385.1). Classification (NCBI taxonomy): domain Eukaryota; kingdom Metazoa; phylum Mollusca; class Bivalvia; order Lucinida; family Lucinidae; genus Ctena; species Ctena decussata. The sequence continues at coordinate 48,726,755 of OZ022504.1, forward strand.
TCTACCATTCTGCGAGAGACCGACAACTTTTGATCATAATCATATGTAAGATATTCTGTATAAATAGAACTTAGCCAGTCTCCATGATACTGAATCAACTCGGATTCTACGTTAGAACGAAATGCCCAGCTACACCCACCTCTTCTAAAAGAATGGGAGGAAAATAAATTGCCGTCCCTTCCTGTCAAGCAGATAAGTTCCCGTAATCTTTTCTGAAATTGAGAATACAAGATCGGGACTGCGCGTGAATGACTATTGTAGTAACAAAATGCAGAATCATTGCTACTACAATTGACGGTACTTAAGACTTTTTCATAAGCTTTAACGGGACATAAGCAAGAATCTGATACGGCAGTAATCGGTATATATCTGGAATGACCAAACTGGCGAGTTTTTGACCATTTAAAATTAACAATTAAAACGTCATTTTCTACTTTCAAATCGCCTCTGATAAGTTGCTTTTTACTGTCAAACTTTTTGACAGAAGTAGGAATCATGTTGGATTTTCTCGCCATCAGAAAGAACATCAAAAGAAAAACAGCCCATAAAACGATGTCAAAAGAGCTGTCAAAATTTAAAAAGGTATAAATTTCTTTCAAAATCTGAGGAGTAATAGGCGCAGCCTTCTTAGGTATATGTTGTTTGATGCGAGAAATACCTTTTAATAGTAATTTTAATTGGAAAAGGTCAGAAGTAGGATATTCCAAATCCAACAAAGTGTGTAATGTTTTAACACCAGACAGATAATTTTGAATACTTTGAACAGATCGAAAAGAACGATTCAGAAACTGACCGTAAAGACATAATGTATCTACACTAACCGGCAATGGTTCTAATTTATAATAATAACAAAACATGAGAAATGTTTCCCATTGTATATGTAGATTCTTAAAAGTGCTCTCAGCATACGCAAATTTCATGGACTGTTTCGTCTCCTTACGTAATGCCAGAAGCCTACCCTCTGAAATACACAAAACATAAAAGGCATTAAAATACACTCAAGTTCACGTCCAAGGGAGAAAACTCACCAATAAAAATAAAATAAAATCACCACGAATTTGCTCCCTTGACATAGTTCTAATTCACCAACTGTGACTAAATCTGAAATAGGATGCGTCAACGAAATATTCAGTAATACTCATGTTATTTACATACTGACGAAAACTTTCACTGTAACTGGGCTTGAGAGACCACCTAGAAAGATAATCGGCTATTCTGTTTTCAAGAGACATTAACAAATTACCTTTGATTTGAAATTCATTTATGGCAGCAAAATAGCAAATCTCTCTGAGACAGGATTGGAGGAAGGAATTACGAGAGAAACCTGTATTCAGAACTCTGCAAGAAGTAGAGTTGTCACAATTGACAACTACCTTTTTACCTTTAAGTAAAGGTCCCCATAATTTTACTGCAACTACAATTGTCAACAATTCTAATGCATTAATATGCAGATTCTGAGATATGATAAACGAGGGAAACTCGCAGTGAAAATATCTACCGTCAAACCAAGCTCCACATCCTATGAGACAAGCGTCACACGAAAAAATGTCGTCAGGATCTGACCAAGACTCCAAATCCATCATTGAAACACCGTTGTATAATGGCAAAAAATGATGCCACCACTGTAAATCTTTTTTAGTTTCCAAAGGAATTGGCTGAGAATCAGATGTAGATTGAATTCTGCGAAGCCAGTTTAGCAAACGACAAATAAAAATACGAGCAGGTTTCACGCAGTGAGCTACAAAATTTAATTTGCCTAAAAGAGACTGAAGCTCTTTCAGCGTCGCCTTATCTTTCCCTAGCCAAAGAAGAACCAACGATTGAATTTCTGCTAGCCTCTCAGGCGTTACCTTCAAAGTCAAAGTCTCCGTGTTAAAAAGAACACCGATAAATACCATTTCCGTAGATGGACTGCATGCCTTTTCTAAAGACTCTTCTAAACCGCAGTAAAGTAAGACATTACCTAACTCAGTATAAGAAGCCCACGCCTTTGCAGGTGTGTCCGCCCCAGCCAGATCATCCAGATAATTTACAATGCAAATATGTAATATTTTACAGATCCAGGTAATAGCGGTTGTTATTCTTTGACAGATCATAGCACTAGATCGTAACCCAAAACTGAGAACTTTATCAAAATAAAGATTACCGTTAAAGGAATATCCAACCAAGGACGAATCGCCCGGATCAATGGGAACTTGTCTGTACGCTCTTTTAAGGTCGCGTTTGAACAGTAAACAGTTTTGTCCTTTAACTTTGATTATATCAACCAAATAATCAACACCGGGGTAAGATAACTCTATTTTCTCACCAAGGTAAAAGTCTTTCGAAACATTGTCATTGATAGACGATCCTGTTGGGTGACTTAAATCAAGAATAATCCGGCGTTCATCAGATCCCTTCTTTGGAACAGTATTCAGGGGTGAAATAGTAATGTTGCATGAAAATGGATTGCTTTTGAAAGGACCTAATATAGCACCGTAATTTATTTCTTTAATTAAAAATTCCTGTACGTGCTTAGGGAAATCTTTGGCCCCTTTATGGTTCCTAACTTTGTTCGTATAAGATTGCTGTTGATTTTTTCCGAAATAGCCAATTGGGAATCCATACTCCAAAAATTGGCATAAAACACTGTCCTGGTAATCTAAAAGCATGAAACGAAAATAATCAATATTAAGTTTGGTGTTTAGTGGAAATTTACAAGCTTCGAAATTGTATTTACCAGAACTATAAATTAAGTCATGCATTTTGATATAATTTATTTGACTATGACAATTGGAATTCACCGTAGATAACGGCACTTGATTTAATCGTGCAATGGGCTTGTATACCGTAACATTTGTGCTGCTCACGGCTGTGTTTTGAATTGATAAACGTGAAGGACATATTTCTGAATGGATAATTACTGATTGACCTGAATCTACAGTGCTTATAGCAGGTGAAGAAATGGAAGAAGAATTTAAATCGTATTGTGATAAAGTACTGAGAAAATCCTCAGATATTGTCTTTGGCGTATAAAGTCAGATTTTGTATGGGCAGGCAGCGGACGTCTCCGGATGTTGTAATTGCTTATTGTCTCTGCGCCAGCAAGTGCCGCAAATGTGCTTTACATGACGCAAATGACCTTTGACAGATTTTTGATGCGTCGAAGAAGTATATGTACATTTGTCGCGATTGAAATCGGAACACCACCAGACTTGATCGGATTTTGGTATGTAACCTTTTTCAGATTTTTTGACTGCTGAATGTCCCGATAACATCGCAGTTTCAATTTGTGACACATCGTCTGCCCATGAATTGAGACCCGTTTCAATACGTCTTAACCATGCCGCATAGAACTTAAGCAGATATTTCCAGTCATATAATTTTGAATAATAGACAATCTTTTTCAACAGACGAATTCTGCCTTTGTATTCTACTTTAGAAATTTTAGAAGTCAAAATTTCTAATTCACCAGCTATAAACATATTTAAATCTAACTTTTTGAAGGTGACATTTTCAGAAACAAACTCATACTGAAGCTTAGAATGCGGCCAAATTTGGGGATTCTTAACCTTGTCAGACGCTCTTTTAGCCATACCAGATTTTTTTGATTTTTTCTTCTTTTTTTTGGACTTTTTATGCTTGCTACGAGAATCAGAAAGTTCGGAATCAGAATCAGAACTGGATGAATCAACACTAGATTGATTGTGTTTCTTTTTGGAAGAACGTCTTTTAACAGAAGCATCGCTACTAGAGCTATCTGAAGAGTCAGAAGAAGAGTCTGAAGAAGAATCGGCTGATTCCACGTCGGACTCAGAATACAGCCCCAAATTTAGCAACTTTTTCTGAGCCTTTTTTCTCAATTTTTCACTACTTTTTAGATCTTTAATATTTATGTCTGATTTGACGGTATCAGAATGTTTTACAGATGTCCTAGAAGATTTCTCAGTTAAAGTTTTAGATATCTCACCTTCTTCTTTTTCTTTCTTTATCTTTCTCTCATTTCTTCTCAGTTGTTTCTGTAACCTTTCCAACTTTTCTTTCTTTTCCTTCAGCTTTTTCTGTTGATCAATTTCTTGAAGTTGAGATTCTGTTTCTGAGATGGATTTTTCTAGCTCCTCCAACTGTTTGTCAAGCTGCTCTTCATCAGGTGAAATTTTCCTTGGAGTACTTGAAGCACCAACTTTCTTGTTTTCGGTCAGCTGTAATGGCGGAGGCAGAGTATACTCCTCTTTCTCGTCCTTGTCCTTCAAACGATCACTTTTTCTGGTGGCCCCAGCGGTCGCCATAGTTCACTGTTGTTGCAATAAAATTCGTGAACAACTTGGCTCGTGGATGACACAGTTCGTGAACACAAATCAAACTAGTACGGAAATATAATTGCCGTAACAGGTATATGCATAAACCCACAGGAAAATTGTTCAGTGTTGAAGAAAACAGGAACTTTGAGAAAAACACAACATTTCACTGTGACAAAGTTCAAAATACTGACTTACGATAATTTAGATAGTCAAATCTGTTGACAACTGAACACATCCATAGCTTTGTTAGATGAACAAGATTTCCTAACAAAAAATTCGACTGACAATGTCGATGTTGACTCGGCTGAGTCTTGCCGAAGAATGAAATGCAGCGGGCAAAATCCCGCGCGTTACAAAATCGCGCACATAGCATGCGCATTAGTTATGCACCATGTGACGTTCTCAACCAATGAAAATATGTTTCTTTGTTTAACTAGACCGAAGAAGAGTACTTATATAAAGCTTAAGGAGAGCCGCATTCCTTACTTAATAATTAAGTATTATGCTTAGCATAATGTATATATTGATTCAGTATAATCGTTTGTTTATTAGACATGTTAGATTATCTGTATAAAATATATGATTTTATGCTAAAGCTTGAAATTTCCCAGCCACACAAAGGATTTCTGTATAGGATCCATCCATTTGAATTTAGGGTAACATACAAAAAGTAATCCCTTTTTAGCTCACCTGAGCCATAGGCTCAGGGTGAGCTATTGTTATTGCTCAGTGTTCGTCGTCCGTCGTGCGTCGTCCGTCGTCCGTCGTGAACAATTTGTTTTAAGGACATCTTCTCTAAAACCGCTAGGCCTAGGGCTTTGATAATTGGTATGAAGCATTGTCTAGTAAACCTCTACCAAGTTTGTACATATGGTGGCCCCAGGGTCCAAAATGGCCATGGGGCAGGGGGTCTTGGGTTCAAAACTGAAAAATACTTAAAAATCTTCTTCTCCAGAACTGCTTGGCTCAGATGCTTTAATTTTTTTTTTATGTAGCATTGCCTAGTAGTCCTCTACCAACTTTGTTAAAATGGTGGCCCCTGGATCCAAACTGGCTCCGGGGCAGGGAGTCCAAGGTTTGAACTATAGAAATACATAGAAAAATAATCAAAAATCTTCTTCTTAAAAACTGCAGGGCTCAGTTGCTTGAAATTTAATATGTAGCATTGCCTAATAGTCCTTTACAAAGTGTGGTTAAATGATGGTCCCAGGGTTCAAAATGGCTCCGCCCCAGGGGGTCCTGGGTTTGAACCTTAGAAATACATAGAACAATATTCAGAAAACTTCTTCTTCAGAATCGCAAGGCTCAGATGCTTGAAATTTGGTATGTAGCACTGCCTTATAGTCCTTTACCAAGTTTGTTCAAATGATGGCCCCAAGGTCCAAAATGGCCCTGCGGCTGGGGGTCCTGAGTTCGAATCATAGAAAAATATTCAGAAATCTTCTTCTTCAGGACCACTTGGCTCAGATGCTTGAAATTTGTTATGATGCATTGCTCGGTGGACTCCTGCAAGGATTGTATAAATGGTGGCCATGGGATCCAAAATGGTCCTAGGGCGGGGAGTCTTGGGTTCGAAATAAAATATAGTTGAAAATCTTCTTCTCCAGAATCCCTTAGTGCAGATTTTCGAAATTTTGTATGATGCATTGCCTAGTAATCATTTACTAGGTTTGCTCAAATGATGGCATCAAGTTAAAAAATGGCACCACCCCTTTGGGTCCTGGGTTTGAACCATAGAATTAAATAGAAAAATATTCAAAAAATCTTCTTTTTTAGAACCACTTGGCTCAGATGCTTGCAATTCAGTATATAGCATTGCCTAGTGGTCCTTTACCAAGCTCATTCAAATTATTGCCTCAGGACCCAAAATGGCCCCTCCTCAGGGGGTCAAGGGTTTGACTCGTAGCAATACATAGGAAAAATATTTAAAAATCTTCTTCTTGGCTCAGATGCTTGAAATTCAGTATATAGCATTGCCTAGTGGTCCTTTACCAAGATCATTCAAATGATTGCCTCAGGATCCAAAATGGCCCCTTCTCAGGGGGTCCAGGGTTTGACCAGCAGCAATACATAGAAAAAATATTTAAAAATCTTCTTCTTCAGAACCATTTGGAAATGGTTGCACACTATCAGGTTTGTTCAAATGATGATCCTAGTTTGAGCTTTATCCTTTTTTGTTCAGGTGAGCGATTCAGGGCCTCTTGGCCCTCTTGTTTTATCACTAGACATCTGCTTATGTGTGTCTGTATTTAGGAATATATCGGAGAACAATAAATTCCGTCAGAGAAGATGTGGTTGAAGATCAGCCTACCTTAAAGAATAATTTTTGTCGGTCGGACAAATGCAATGTTCCCTGTAATTTATGATATTTATTACTGTTCGCTCAAAGGCGGTACTTTTGATATGGGTTATTTCTACTGTACGTTTTAAGTGTTTTTATGTTCTTTTGATATGGGTTATTATTTCTAATGCACGTTTTGTGTGTTTAGATGTTATTCCATTATTAGTAGTCAGTTCAAGGTTAACTTGATAAAAATTTGTGCTGTTGAGTGAAGGGGGAAGGGCCGGTACTCCCATATTAAGTGAATTCGGGTATATACCGCGGAAATATACACACACACTAATTTTTTTTTGTGTGTTGCCCTGCCACTTAACTTTCGTCGAGATTGACAATGATACATTCTCTCCCTTCTGCTGATTCAAGATTAGTGGCGGAAGTATATGCACGCAGTACTCGTTAACTGCTTATGATGTCTTGGCCGACACAGGAAATGACTTCAGTTGTTTACTGGGCCTTTAAACCTCAACAAATTCAACTTAATCCCCCGCTTTGTCAGTGACAAGTCGCTCCCTAGGATATAAATCTTACGCAGCACATATACGTAGGCCCTATACCTCTTCTATATATGAGTACCCCCTTCCCCACCCACCTCGGGGTATAGTTCCCAGCTAAGGGTCCAATAAATTTCAAGGTAGTGAGACGATGCAGCAGGTATATATGGCAAGCCGTTTTGCTATTTATAATGCATAGTAGATATCTCATATAGTACATTAGATTTCTATTATGCCGATTAAGATATCTTATATGCCATATAAGATATCTAATATAACATATGAGACATCTTAAAATTCTATATAGGAAATCTGATATAAGATATAAAATATCTTATAACGGATATGAGATATCTTATTTATTTTTTCTTAAAACCTTTCTTATACAATATATCAGATATCTTTTATACTGTATTACATATCTTATGTGGCATATAAGATATCTTATATAGGACATAAAATATCTAATATTGGATATGAGATATCTTATTTAAATTTACGTCTTAGATATCTTATATTATATTTCAGGTAACTGATATAGCATATATATATCTTATATGCTATATAAGATATCTTATATATTTTATAAGGTATCTGATATAGCATATAAGATATCTTATATGTAAAAATAAATGAGATATCTCATATTCTAATATCCTATATAAGATATCTTATATCCGATATCAGATATATGGGATATAAGATATCTCTTAATTTAAATTAGATACCTTAAATGTGATTTAAGATAAATTTAAAAGTTTATAAGATATCTTATTTATTATGTAAGATATCTTATAGATAAAAGATGTCATACAAAAATAAGATATTTTATATAATATATAAGATATCTGATATAATAAATGAGATATCTACATTCCAGAATAAATAGTAAAATGGCTTGCCATAGGTATACTTTATTTTCATGGAAGTTATCCTGTGACACATAAACATTTCTTTGGTGCCATGTGCCTCCTCGGCCACTGATAAAACGTCTTTTCCGAGTGGCCTTGTAGCTCCTTTTTGATACCGTCTCATGACACTATATAGGAATGGACATTTCAAGTCACAATTTAAGTGTTTATACTGTTAACTTTCAGTTGATTTTACCTCATTGCAACTAGTGGTGTGCCGTGTGGCGGCCGTAAAACCCGTACATCATCTATAGTGCAGATTATGTTTTATTTTCGTCCTTTGAGAATGGTAATATTTTGAAAAAATCTGAAAATTTAGATTGGTTTAAAGTCTTATTCTAGATCATCGTCTTTTATATCATTTGGACCCTTTTTGATAATAATCAGTCATTGAATCGACTGCCGTATAAATATTAAGAAAATATAGTATGCTTTTCTCTGGTTTCGTCACCAGATATTGTCAGTGTCACTGATGACGCTTTATTAGCCGAAACTACGTAGTCTCGCCCATGTTACTTCTTCTGAATGTGTTCTCTGCTCTTGAAGGAACTCTGACAGATTTTGATTTTACCCCAACCTTCCTACTGGTACACGAACTGCCATTGAACTGTGGTCGAACAGTAATTTTTAGTTTAAACAAATAGCGAACTTCTATTGTTTAAGGGAAATGATTTTGACAATTGCTAGATCTTATCTGAATACAGAATATAATATTGATCTTCTTTTGTCTTATTGCGTATAATTAAATCGACTAAACAGAAAATACTTTCCGCATGCTCCTTTTTCTTCGTTTAAGACAATAAATTTGTTAATCTGAATGAGATAATGAGTAGCAAGTGGACAAAAATATTAGCACCGCTCCTTACATATATATCACGATGCATATTTCAAAAAGCAGCTGGCAAAAATAGTGTCATAAAATGAAAAATATTAGTACTACTTGTTATTTTTTTAACAAAGGACATTAATACTGTTACAAAATATAAAATGTCTCGAACTGACATCTATAAATTTATCAATACGACATATTCAACTATCTGAAGGAAATATTATTTTCTCTTGCTTGATATTTTATATTTTTGAAGGAAATAATACAATCATTCTACCCCGAAGACAGAAAGTGATCTGTGAAGACGCAAAATGTTTTCGCGCAAAAAGGTAGTTTTTAATTAAAGGCAAAAATATTGCCACAACACATATATGGCTATATACATTTGGATCATAGTGAAATACTTATTTATCAAAATCAGATAATCATTTGCCAAACAAGAAAAAGTTAGACACAGTGTTTTCTTTTATTTGTCTGTCAACATTAAATTGAGACTAACCGTGAAAATAATGATCTAAACGCACTATGTTTTAACATCATTAATATTATCGCAGTCAAGCCACTTATTTCTGGCATTTTCGTGAGAAAAACATATTTTTCTGGCAGTTTTATGTAGCAAGTGGTGGCGTATATACGCTTCCGTACGGTTAGTCTCAATTTAATGTTGACAGACAAATAAAAGAAAACAGTGCGTCTAACTTTTTCTTGTTTGGCAAATGATTATCTGATTTTGATAAACAAGTATTTCACTATGATCCGAAAGCATATAGCCATATATGTGTTGTGGCAATATTTTTGCTTTTAATTAAAAACTACCATTTTGCGAGAAAAGATTTTGCGTCTTCGCAGATCACTTTCTGTCTTCGGGGTAGAATGATTGTATTATTTCCTTCAAAAATATAAAATATCAAGCAAGAGAAAATCATATTTCGTTCAGATAGTTGAATATGTCGTATTGATAAATTTATATATGTCAGTTCGAGACAATTTATATTTTGTAACAGTATTAATGCCCTTTGTTGAAAAAATAACAAGTAGTACTAATATTTTTCATTTTATGACACTATTTTTGCCAGTTGCTTTTTGAAATATGCATCGTGATATATATGTAAGGAGCGGTGCTCATATTTTTGTCCACTTGCTACTCATTATCTCATTCAGATCAATAAATTTATTGTAATAAACGAAGAAAAAGGAGCATGCGGAATTTCTTTTCCGTTTAGTCGATTTAACTTTACGCAATAAGACGAAACAAGATCAACATTTTTTTCTGTGTTCAGATAAGATCTAGCAATTGTCAAAATCATTTCCCTTAAACATTAAAATTAAAATCTTAAAAAGTTCCTTCAAGAGCAGAGAATACATACAGAAATAGGAACATGGGCCAGACTACGTAGTTTCGGCTAATAAAGCCTCGTCAGTGACCCTGACAATTTCTGTTACGAAACCAGAAAAAAACATACTGTAATTTCTTAATTTGAATTGGGCAGTCGATTCAAAGTTCGCTATTTGTTTAAACTAAAAACTACTGTTCGACCACAGTTCAATAGCACTTTGCGTACCAGTAGGAAGGTAGTGGTAAAATCAAAATCTGTAAGAGTTCCTTCAAGAGCAGAGAACACATTCAGAAGAAGTTACATGGGCGAGACTACGTCGTTGAGGCTAATAAAGCCTCATCAGTGACCCTGACAATATCTGGTGACGAAACCTTAGAAAAGCATACTGTATTTTCTTAATTTTAATACGGCAGTCGATTCAATGACTGATTATTATCAAAAAGGGTCCTAATATCAAAGGACGAAAACAAAATATAATCTGCACCATAGATGATGTACGGGTTTTACGGCCGCCACACGGCACAACACTAGCTACAATAAGGTAAAATCAACTGTAAGTTAACAGTTTAAACACTTAAATTGTGCCTTGAAATGTACATTCCTATATAGTGTCATGAGGCGGTATCAAAAAAGAGCTACAAGGCCACTCGGAAAAGACGTTTTATTAATGGCCGAGGAGGCACATGGTACCCAAGAAATGTTTATGTGTCACAGGATAACTTCCATGAAAATAAACTATACCTATGGCAAGCCATTTTACTATCTATTCTGGACTGTTGATATCTCATTTATTATATCAGATATCTTATATATTATATAAAATCTTATTTTTTTTGTATAAGATATCTTTTATCTATAAGATATCTTACATAATAAATAAGATATCTTACAAAATATATAAGTTATCTTAAATAACATTTAAGTTATCTAATTTAACATAAGAGATATCTTATACCCTATATATCTGATATCGGATATAAGATATCTTATATAGGATATATCTTATATAGGATATGAGATATTTTCTTAATTTTACATATAAGATACCTTATATGCTATATCAGCTATCTTATATAATATATAAGATATCTGATATAGCATATAAGATATCTTATATGCTATATCAGTTACCTGATATATTATATAAGGTATTTAATACGTAAATTTAATTAAGATATCTCGTATCCCACATAAGATCTCTTATATCCCATATAAGATATCTTATATGCCATATAAGATATGTTATATAGTATAAAAGACATCTGATATATTATATAAGAAAGGTTATATGAAAAATTAAATAAGATATCTCATATCCGATATAAGATATTTTATATCTTATATCAAATTTCTTTTATAGAATATTTTAAGATATCTCATATGTTATATTAGATATCTTATATGGCATATTAGATATCTTAATCTGCATATTAGAGATCTAATATACCATATAAGATATCTACTATACATTATAAATAGTAAAACGGCTTGCCATATATACCTGCTGCATCGTCTGACTACCTTGAGATTTATTGGACCCTTAGCTGGGCACAGTACCCCGAGGTGGGTGGGGAAGGGGGTACTCATATGTAAAAGTGGTATACGTATATGTTCTGCGTACGATTTAAATCTTAGGGAGCGACTTGTCACTGACAAAACGGTGGATTAAGTTGACTTTGTTGAGGTTTAAAGGGCCAGTAAACAACTAAAGTCATGTCGAGCCGGTCAGTTCCTGTGTCGGCCAAGACATCTTAAGCAGTTAACGAGTACTGCGTGCATATACTACCGCCACTAATCTTGAATCAGCAGAAGGGAGAGAATGTATCATTGTCAATCTCGACGAAAGTGAAGTGGATGGGCAACACACAAAAATAGTGTGTGTGTGTGTGTGTGTGTGTGTGTGTGTGTGTGTGTGTGTGTGTATTTCCGCGGTATATACCCGAATTGACTTAATATGAGAGTACCCGCTCCCCCTCCACTCAACAGCACAAGTTTTTTTATCAAGTTAACCTTGAAATGACTACTAATAATGGAATAATAACATTTAAACACACAAAACGTGCGTTAGAAATAATAGCCCATATCAAAAGAACATTTAAACACACAAAACGTACAGTAGAAATAACCTATATCAAAAGTATCGCCTTTGATCGAACAGTAATAAATATCATAAATTACAGGGAACATTGCATTTGTCCGACCGAGACAAAAATTATTCTTTAAGGTAGGCTGATCTGCAACCACATCTTCTCTGACTGAATTTATTGTTCTCCGATATATTCCTAATTACAGAGACACATAAGCAGATGTCAAGTGGTATTAGTTTAATTAAGTTACATCTGCGAAATGAAATAAGATGCTCGTCTCAATGAAAATGCCACGTGTCAAGACTCGACTTGCACGGACTAGACATCGTCTAACCCTTTGACTCATTTCAATGGAATGTCGAATGGCGTCTCGTGCATGTGAAAGTCAAGTATAGGTAGCCGTTACAGTACTAAGTAGATTTATAAGTGCTGGTGTACTGACCTTCTCTTCTTTTCCATTGCGTATGTGTAGACATTATCACTACTATTATTATTACCTTTAATATATGAATTGTCAGGGTATTATGTTTGGCTATTTCAGTCTGGTGTCTCGATTTTGCTCTACACCCTGACAGCTTAGTTTAAGGAAATCTCCCCTTGGACCACACAATAGCTAATGACCACATTGGACATTTCGCGGTCTTCAATTTCATTAGACACCTAATGCCAAATTAAAGACGTTATCTCTTACTTAGAGTGACATGTTTCTTCATGTTTACTGACTCCTCCTTTCCCCGTGGAGGTTAGTTTATGAATAATTTATCTCCATAGATAAGTTGTTCTTTCTTTATCTTAGTATAGTTTATACTACCTCTTTTCTTCTTACTTTCTTTTCTAATGTTTACTGTTTTACATGATTTGTCTGCTAGCGTATACTTTGTCTAAACATACTGTATGTCATAGGTTTACGCACGAACTAATTTCTAGGGATACAGATATACAAAAGTCGACAGACTTCCTTCTGAATCCCTTTGTATAAACGTGTGTTCTGTTAACCATTGTCTGTACATAAGTGTATCATGTTTATACAAACAAATAAAGTTTAAACTATAAGATAAAACAAGAGGGCCAAGAGGCCCTGAATCGCTCGCCCGAACGAAAAAGGATAAAGGTCAAACTAGGGTCATCATTTGAACAAACCTGATAGTTTGCAACGATTTCCAAATGGTTCTGAAGAAGAAGATTTTTAAATATTTTTTCTATGTATTGCTACGAGTCAAACCCTGGACCCCGTGGGGAGGGGCCATTTTGGGTCCTGAGGCAATCATTTGAATGATCTCGGTAAAGGACCACTAGGCAATGCTATATACTGAATTTCAAGCATCTGAGCCAAGTGGTTCTAAAGAAGAAGATTTTTGAATAATTTTCTATTTATTTCTATGGTTCAAACCCAGGACCCAATGGGGTTGGGCCATTTTTTAATTTGATGTCACCCTTTGAGCAAACCTAGTAAATGACTACTAGGCAATGCATCATACAAAATTTCAAGCATCTGCACTAAGGGATTCTGGAGAAGAAGATTTTTAGATATATTTTATTTCGAACCCAAGACTCCCCGCCCCAGGACCATTTTGGATCCCATGGCCACCATTTATACAATTTTTGCAGGAGGCCACCAAGCAATGCATCATACCAAATTTCAAGCATCTGAGCCAAGTGGTCCTGAAGAAGAAGATTTCTGAATATTTTTCTATGTATTTCTATGGTTCAAACTCAGGACCCCCTGCCGCAGGGCCATTTTGGACCCTGGGGTCATCATTTGAACAACGGAACGACGGACGACGCACGACGGACACTGTGCCTTCACAATAGCTCACCCTGAGCCTATGGCTCAGGTGATCTTAAAAGGGATTACTTTGTGTATGTTACCCTAAATTTAAATGGATAGATCCTTTACAGAAATTCCTTGTGTGGCTGGGAAATTTCAAGTCTTAGCATAAAATTATATTTTTTATACTTCAGATACTCTAACATAACTAATACACAAACGATTTTACTAAATCAATACATTCTCGGAAGCAGTTTGATAACGGTAGCGTCCGTAAAGTTTGGTAGGGGTCGGAAATCTACGGCGGTTCGGTACATTATTTTACCCCAGTGCGGTGCATTGCGTTAATATTTGTGCATGAATATTTTGGGAAAAAGTATTAAATATATAACAATAAAAGATAACATCAAGACTTCTCGAGATAATAATGGCAAATGACAATATATTTAAACGCGTTGTCATACATTTTATGTCCATTTTCAATTAAACATTTTACAAAGACAGATAATATGCAGAGAACAAATAAAATATTAAGCGCGAAAAACTTAGATTTTGCTAGCATATTTATGTAGCAAGTGGTGGCGTATATACGCTTCCGTACATTTCCTGTCCAATATTTATCAGAATAGAAATTGAAACAAGAAAATTAGAACGGAAATCAAAACAACAAATATCTGGTTTAAACGCCGTATTATATCGTTCAAACGATATATTATGTCGTTTGAACGATATAAAATAGAATAGAAATTAAAACAATAAAACCAGAGTGGAAATTATATCAAGAAAAACAGAAAAGAAATTTAAATAAAAATATGTTGTTTAAACGACTTATTATCTTCTTTCCTTTCCGATATTTATAAGAACAGAAATTGAAACAAGAAAATTAGAACGGAAATCAAAACAACAAATATCTCGTTTCAACGACTTATTATATCGTTTAAACGACACATAAAATTAAAAAGGAAATAAAGACAACAAATATCTCGTTTGAACGACTTATTATATCGTTTAAACGACATATTAAGTCGTTTAAACGAGATACTTGTTGTCTTGATTTCCGTTCTAATTTTCTTGTTTCGATTTCTTTTCCGATATTTATCGGATTGGAAAGTAGATAAGTCGTTTAAACGACATATTTTTGTTTCAGTTTCTATTCTGTTTTTCTTGAGTTTATTTCATTTCTGTTTTTCTTGTTTTAATTTCCATTCTATTTTATATCGTTTAAACTACATATTTTGTCGTTAAAACGATATAAGTCGTTTAAACGAGATATTTGTTGTTTTAATTTCTGTTCTAATTTTCTTGTTTCAATTTCTTTTCTGGTAAATATCAGACGGGAAATGTCCTTTAGGTGTTTCGTAGTAAACTGCTTGAACGTTGTTCATTTCTGAACACCAAGACTGCTAATATGTATATATATCAATTATGCGTTGTCGGATCGAATGATGCGTTGTCGAACCCCCAGACATATTCAAAACTATAAACTTGTAATATCAACTTAACTTGTGAAGCCCAGTTTTGTTTATTATAGTTAAAGTCTAAGTCAGTATCGTTTGTTAACATCGTAAATATGCTCCTAAGGAGTGAAGTATGATTTTGTTGGAGAATTTTAATCCAACGTTTAACCATACTTATGTTTTGATTAATCGACAATGGTATTCTACTGAGTTCCCCCTATAAAGCTGATTTTGTTGTTTTCTTAACTCCAAAGAGGAAGCTTTAAAAGATTGTATGGACGAGCTCAATATATGTCTTTGACTTTGACTCTAGCATCTTGCCATTTTTCAGGGTTTTACCATATTTAATATTTGTATAAAGCAATACTAAAATCAATTCGCAAATAAGGGAGTTAGAGCAATGACAAAGCTTTTACGTCTCTTAGAACAGTAACTGTGGTGTGATCTTGACTTTAGCCCTGGCACCTATAAATAGTAACAGCAGCCTTAACCTCGATCCGAACCCATCTCCATGAAATGCAGTCTTGTCAAAGTTATTGTAATACTAACAATTTGCTAAAAGACTACTGAAATCGGTCTATAAATTAAGTTGCTAAAGCAATGACAAAATTTTCCTATAAATAGTTACAGTAACCTTGACTTTGTCCCTAACATCCCGACACAATTTTAAGATATTGTCAGATCTAACATTGTAAGACGTTATATTAAAATCGACCATAAATAAGGGCGCTAGAGCGATAACAATGGGGTTTTTTTTGTTTCTAAAATCATCAACGCTGGCCTTGTTTTCGGCCCTAGACCCCTAAAACGCGCATTTATCCGAGATATTGTCATATTGTAAAAACATGTGTGAATGAAGATCAAAATCAATCCATAAATGAGGGGCTAGAGCGATGAAAATAGCAACAGTAACCTTGAACTTAGCCTCTGTATCCAGAAACGCAAACTTTTCAGGATATTTTTTACACCCAATATTTGTGTGAAGTTGTATTACATGGATTGATAGTTTGGGTGCTGGAGAGGTGACATTTTTTTTCTAACATGTTTACCTTAGCCATAGCACCATGAAACGCTCACTTGTCCATGATAAGCATTTGTATGAAGTTATAGTAAACTCGATTCATAAGTGAGGGCGCTAGAGCGATGTTTATTTTTTTCTGAAAACAAGGAGCAATTGTGAATTTGACCACGGCTGCAGCATCCGGACACGCTACCTTGTCCAAAGATATTGTCCTACTTTACATTTGTGTGAATTTATACTAAAAATCACTAAATACATGTTGGACCTAGAGCGATGACACATTTACTGAAAATTCTTACTGTGACAATGAACTTGGCCCTAGCACAACGAAACTCAAAATTGTTCGAGATATTGCCGTACCTAACATTTGTGAGAAATCATAGCAAAATAGATTCTTAAAGGTAGGTTCCTGTACTAGCGATAACAATTATGTCCTCAAAATAATTTCGTCTTTTTCTGAGCAGTATTGAATTCTCTTATTTTTCTGAATTTGTTGCTACTGAGAAACTCGTCAGATGCTGAAGAAAATAGTCGTTTTCCCTTTTGGTTTATTTTCTTTCGTTGGAATTCCAGTTCTAAAAATAACTATGTTTATTATGTCTATAAGTGCGCAATTTCTGATGCCATTCTCCAAAGGTCAATTTTCCCTTGTCGTGAGCTCTCCTAGAGGTCCTGGCATGGTGGATGGATTAAAACTATCCCAAAATGCAATGCAGCATGACCTCAGCTGCGTTATCTATTTTTGGCGCGAACTAAAAATAGCGCTAACTGGTGTGCGAAGCATAGTTAGGAAATCCCTTGCAAAACAACTTTTCTAATACTTTTTTGATTTACACTTTTTAGTGAAACTTATTCATTCCCTTTTATAAGTGCTTTCCAACAACTTGGATGAAAGATCATCAAAATTATGATGCATTCCAAAGTACAGGAACCTACCTTTAAATGAGCTATATGAGCATGCGTACATACAGGACAAACTCTATCCGTCAATAAATTAGTAAAATAAAAATGACAGAGAAGGAAACTCTGCACACGGCCAGTTACTTTATTGTTTTTAAAGTACCACAAGACTAGTTATGCAGCAAAAGTGAAAGGTCTATGTCACCCAGGTAAGCAAACAGTAAAATCAAAATCTTAAAGACTTCCTTTAAGATCAGGGAACACATTCAAAAGATGGAACATTGGAAATACTTCAAAGTTTCAGCTATTCAAGCCTCATCAGTGATCCTGACAATATTCGGTGACGATGGCTAGAGAAACGCATACTGTAGTTTCTTAATTTTATTAAGGCAATCATTCCAAAGACTGATTAGTATCAAAAAGGATCCAAATGTAGAAAAGCAATGGTCTAGAATAAAAGTCTAAACCGGTAAAAAATTTCTGATTTCTCAGACGGTCTCTTCTGATCTAAAAGGACACGTCTCTCTTTGATAACATTGCAGAAAAACATGGAGGTAAACCCATATAACTTCAGATTATCCCATGTCTTGGCAGTCTGTCTTGGCGGTAAACTCTGTCCCTTTAGATGTACCTTATCAATCCAATTAAACGCCCCGGAGCGTTGCGTTTTGCGAAAAGGGGCGTTATACAGAGCTAAAAGCTTAGTAAATTAGTCACTGCCAAAATATCTCTAATAAGCAATGGTAATGGGTATTCGTTCAGAGGAAGCAACTCTACTATGTTTGCATCCCTTCTAAGTTGGAATCAACTCTTAAAGGAAAGAATTTGTTCCTCTTTAGCAAATTCTTTCCTTATATTGTAAAACCCAATTCGAAGAGTTACCTTATCCAGAGAAGCAAACAGGTATGCATACAAATTAATATAACTTTATTTTCGGGGAAGAGACAGGGGCGTTTATTAGAGCAAGGCCGTTTATTAGGATGAATACGGCAACTCTTTTATTTCTTCTGTTGCAGGTATGAACCCGTTGACAAGTAACACTTTTGCAGTCAGATTCTTTACTGCAGCAGTCATCGTGTTGAGCAAGGATATATTTGTCATCTCGGAGAGTTTAAAGGAGGAAAAACAAGAAGCATATAGTAAACCGATTTTCAGACTCGATTCAGGACAGCCAGTCAATGTAACATATCTCGTATCGGAATATATCCTGACTTGTGGCTCAAACGACGACTTTTGTCATACTGAAAAGCTCCCATTTAATATAAGTTTACCAGATAATTCGGGATGTTTGAGAACAACAAACTGTAATAAAGAGTGCGCTATGTCACAAAGCTGCTCTCCTGATGCAGAAAATGCCTATATAAGCGTGTCATGTATTTCAACAGACCTTTTCCCTACCAGCATGCGAGGAATCAACATGGTTACAAAGTGTCCCCAGTATACTACTGCTGCGCCTACTTTCTTGAAGCTTTGTGATAATATTGGAGATTTGAATGATACGAATATGCTTGACGAAACATTTAAGCCTGTTATATCCAAACAGTCCAACACTGTGTATAGAAATAAATTCTGTGCAGCCTGCAGCAATGAGCTCGACACAATGCCATTTAAACTAGAGCTGAAGTGTGACCAATATTTCGACATTAATTCATTTTCATCAAAATCAGAGATGATGCAAGCCATCAAAGCAAATTATTGCAGTCTAACATATGTTCCACCAGTAGAGCATGTTGTTACGTGCCCAGTGTATATAAACTACATTTCTATATGCAATGCTTCCGGTCTCTGGTTTAATTATGACCCCCAAATAGACTGGGCTTGTCATAATTTCAACTCATTTCCTTACAAGGGCTATAAAAATATATTCTGCTATATCTGTAACCCAATTATCGTTTCGACTTCGGCAGTACAGGTGATAGACTCTTGCAATATGACCAGACAATTGGAAAAGAAAGATACATCACTGGAACGAGGCTGTCTGGAGCTTCCAACAGCGAATCGACCATATCCTTTTAAAAACAGATTTTGTCAGCTATGTAATGGCTTTGCGTCCGGTTTCAGACATTTAAAAAACTTTTCTCTGTATGTTGCGGAACGTGGTCTATACCACGCAAATATTAAAGTAACGTTTCATGGTTTTAGTCTTGCTGAGGGTAGCCCAAGTCAGGCCCAATTAAATTTTGATAAATTGAACAGCAGCCTAGACATAGACTTTGACAATGCTCTTAGGGAACTTGAGCGATTTTGTGGCGATGTCCGTATTTGTAATGACGCGAATGATCCGTTTCTTATTACCGATGAGACTTACACAAATTGTTTCTTCTCATGCGAATGTGGTAAAAACAGTTGCCTAGATCTATTACCAACTGATACATGTAAACCTGGTAGAATATATGATACATTCAGCGAGCTGTGCGAAAACTCCACAATTGGGGATATTCTGGACACCACTTTAGTTAGATCTAAAACAACATACAGAGTCTATAAAAATATTTACTGTGCCAGATGTAATGACGACATTGGCGACCTAGAGTCTGAAAGTTTTGATATTACATGTGGCAAACCACTAGAAGCTTCTTTGTCCGACGAAATAACAGATGTATCTCAAATAATATTTGAAAATGAATGTGAGACAGAATTCCTACCTCCTCCGAATTTTTACGTGTTTGACCCTCACTCTCAAATACAAACATTCTTTAGTGAATGTAAATCAAGCTGTATACGCAAGTGTAAGCATAGAAAATATTGGCGCAAGAATAATAAGAAAGTCCTAGACTTGTGTGAAACTGAACATCTTTATTTTTCTCGTTTTCCATCAATTATCTACAACTCCACAACTTATAAAAATGTGTTTTGTTTGATATGCAATAGAGACGTAGCCCTACATTCTGAGGAAGAACTTGTTTCTACGTGCAGTGGCACTGTAAATTATGATATGATGACGGAAACTCAGTGCCATAATGTATCCACCTATCCAGGCTGGTACCCATTCAAGAATATTTTCTGTGCGGCTTGCAACGGGTATAGAATATCTATGGACACATACAGTACTAACTGTGAATTTGGTTGCAGTGAAACAAAGTCTCCGTACAGGACAGTGTTTTCTCTGAGAGCTGTGCAGTTACCAGAAGAAGACGACACAAGAAACAAATTAGTAAGTACCTAGAAGAATCCAATACTTTTCAGTCTTTTGTAATTTACTACTGATCGTTCCAAGGCGGTGCTCCTGTGATAGTTTATTACTATAATTATCATTGCTTGTCGGATTTCTATTATTCTAATTTTTACTTTTTGCACATAATTCAGAAAAGCCTCAGTTAATCGGTTGCACCTCACACTATTGAATTCTTAAAACTGACTGTTTCAAAAAAAATTCACAAAGAGTTCCTCGTGTTTGAAAGACAAAGTAGGGTTGATTGTCGTTATCTAAAACAGTAATATTTCAAAGTACCCGCTTATATCAAAAATATAGTTTTGATATATTTCCTATTTTGTTTTACATTTCAACTGTTAGAAAAACTACAGAAAATTGACATTGCAATATCAGTAGTTTGAGATAAACTTCGACTTTAAGATATCGAGAGTTTACTGTATCTGTTATTGCGGGAGGGCTATTCGTGTTTAACAATATTTCTTCTTTTGGTACCTTATTCCTTCAATACAAGGATTTCCCCTTCTTTCGAAACAGTCCCAAAATCTAGACGGATCTATATTTTTGAAATTGTTTTAGAAGTGGAATGCCCTTCTCATAGCAGAATTTTATTAGACTGATTTAGATACTTTGGGGTCATTCTAGAGATGGAAAACACCATATTTAGCATTATGAATACCTTTTTTTTTCATACGGAATCGTCTTTGTGACAGTCTCTTTACCTGCGTCTATATATATGCTTGTTTATCATATGACGTCGCATCTGAGAAAGTAATAAAGCCATGCATTAAATGTGATAATCCACTAGTGGATTAAATATGCAAATTACGTCGTTACGTTATACGTTGACGTCCATAAAAACGTCGCGTTTTCTAATGGCGAAATCGTGACGTTTTAGTGCAAATTTTGCTAATAAAATGCGATTTTAGTGTCATATGATAAATAGAACCTTGCATTCGTGCTCCTGTATTATTGAATTTATTAAACTCGTTGGGGAAAACCGATAAGATGCTCGGCAAAGCCTCGCATCTTATCTTTTTCCCCAACTCGTTTAATAAATTCAATAATACATGAGCACTCATGTAAGATCCTCTATATATAACCTAGTTACAAGCCTCACACAGAATGTCACTCAAAAGTCACCTAATAGTGAATAACTGGCCAATGCAGCGAAAATTTAGAGTTTAACAAAGTTCTACAATTCAATGTCAGACATAAGTCCGTGATTTTACCTCACAGTTAATGGAGGGATGTATACCTGTGTAAAGTAGGCGTGGTTTTCGGAACTATGAATTGAAAAGAATTTGAACCGCCAATTCAATCAAATAATATATAGTAATTTCAAAGAACATAGTAGTATGCAAAACACTTATTTTGCAACAACAAACTTTCGGACATTTTACAAATGGACCTTTCGGTGCATTTTTATTCAAATTGGCAAACTCAAATTTGGCGATTTTCTGCTTTTCTGCCAATATCGCCAAAATAAAGTGACCTCCAAATGTAAGTGTTTTACAGTACTCTTAAGGTATGTTCACACATATCGCGAGCTACATACGACATGCAAGTTTTGTTTTGATGTCTCTATGAACGTAGATTTTTGCATTTGCACTGTGAAATTTAATTGATGCATGATCTGTAGTTTTGACCCCTTTGCGCGTGCAGCTCGATTGACGCGTGACGCTCACGGTATATGTGAACTGAGTTGTTTGGAGTAGCTTTAAACCTTTATGCCAAGCTCCCTACAATAAAATATACCATAACACTCAATCTGTATGATATATTGTCTCCTTTCAGGATAACAATTCTGCGACATTTTGTCCAAAAGGAAGATCTTTAACTGGCAGAGTTTGCAAACTACTGATCGAAGAAACCTCTGACTTAGGATATAACATTACTTTTGGTCTTCGTCTAAAGAATATAAGTTACCATGCAAGAGTTAAGTTAGATCTGAACTGCCTTCGTCAAGAGATATTAAATCATTGGGATATACTGAATCAGAGCGTAGCAGTTGTACAAATTGATATTGGCACTGATGGAGATTGCCACGAGCGAGCTAATTTTGAAAATTATCCGTCACATTCACAATGTTATGATAACCAAGATACTGTTACACGAGGAAACTCAAGTCTAGGAAGTGAACTTAATCGTCATACAACACGAATCGTGCATGAACTGGCTATCAGCGGTGAAACTAAATTAAATTTAAATGTTTTGCTTTATGTACAAAATACTAAAAACAGGACAGAACTTGAGGAAAAACTTCTTGAATTGAATAGTTTGGTTTTAAATGCTTCTTCTAGCGTTGGGTTCGTACAGCTTGAGCCTTTTCCTGTTGATACTCGCACTGAATGCCATACAGACTCTCAAAACAATAAAACTTGTCACTATAGCATCCAAGACCATGATAGTTACAGAAATATAATCGACGATATGAACATTAACTTCGTTAATGTTAATGGACTATTAGCTTGTGCATTAACAGAAATAGAATTGGAAAAAGATATTGTCGAAATTCTTTGCACAAGTAACATGACATTTCGGGTATCTGATGATAAAAAGAAAATTATACTGTGCCTAGAAGATAGGGAGACTCTAATTTTAAGTGCGCATCCTGTCAAACGCGATTTGTTCCAATACGCTCATGAAGTGTTTAGTTTGATTTGCACATTACTGTCATTGACTTGTTTGTTTTTGGCTTTTGTCACTTATTTACTGTTCAGTTCTCTGAGAAACATTCCTGGCATAAACAACATGAATCTAGTGTTTGCACTGTTTTGGGCACAGTTATTACTGCAGTTTGGATTGTGGCAAACAGGATATCCAAACGTGTGTATATTTCTTGGAATTGCCAATCATTACTTCTGGTTGGCATCATTCTTTTCGATGAGCGTATGTTCATATCATATGTTCAAGGTATTTCATACAAAAATGCTTGTTTCAAATAGTATAAACAAAAGAATAGTGATTTATTATTCGATCTACATTTACGGTGCGCCGTTGATCATAATATCTGTGTTTCTTATCGTGATTTCAACGACAAGTAACTTTAAAGATACCGGATATGGCAAGGGTATTTGTTTCTTGTCTAATCATACATTTGTCCTAGTAATGTTTGTAACTCCCGCAATATTAATCATCCTAACTGACACATTCTTTTTCGCAGTTGCGTATTGGCATATACGCTCATCGCCACGCATAGGTAACAAAAGTAACAGGAATGATTTTATAATTTACCTCAAATTGATGACGGTTACAGGAGTAGCCTGGATCCTTTTATTTATTGACACATTAAACCCTTTGTCAATATTTTCATTTATAGCAACACTAGCAAGTGCTTTACAAGGTGTTTATATATTCATAGCATTTATCTGCAATGCAAAAGTCTGTTCGTTGTACCGAAACAAGTTATGCGGAAAAATAACCTTAAATAGGTCTGATATTACTTCAAGCGAACTGATTCAATGTCAGTTTGTAAAAACGCAAGAAACACATATTTGAGTTGAATTTCGTTCTTCCTTTGAAATTGGAATTTGTGTGCGCTGTATAATCATCATATTCTTCTGCTGTTTTGTAATTATCTCCTAAAAACTACTCGGCTCAAAATGACTTAAAGACGGCTAATGATCTGTTATGGAAAATAAGTCGGTTAACGGTTACGAATAGTTACGAATAGTTGAATTCAGTTGTCGAGTGCACCGTCTTATAAACTGTCGTCTTTTGCAACTATCATGATCTCCCAAGGGAGGGGATTGTTTTGAAGCCCCTAAGATTAGACTGTTTGCATCCGCGCAAGAGTAGAGAAAGTTAGACATTACTACGTCAATTAATGCGCAAAAACAGCTGTTTTGTCTCCTGGATTCGTATGTGAGGTTCGGGCAGGAACGCATGCTGCCTGCTGAGACCTGTCTATCGCCCTTTTTCTCTCAAACGGTTCAACATCTAGCGACGGAAGACTTTCTTTCTTTCATGATGTCAGACCGATTGAGAAAATGTATCCTCGGATAGTTAGCACTAAGTACTAAAAGTGGATTGCAGAAAAGAATTTTAAGCAGGGAATAGCTATCCCCGGGATAGTTATATCCTCGGATAAGAGAAGGTTTTTCCTGGATAAAACAATTTTATGAAATTTGTCTCATATCACCTGTGATGCCAGTGACAACTTAATTAAAGTTGCAAGGTTGTATCTAAGCTTTTCTTCCTGAAAATATTGCGATTCTCTTGCATATACGTGAAAGCAAGGAATCGGCCATTGTATAGGATTTTTTTTTATTCAGTCTTGATTCTTTTTTGTTTGTAGCATTTTATTATTATCTTCAGCGTCAATGAAACCTGATCACCCTTTAAACGTCATATTATCCCAAAAAGTAAACGAAGATATTTTGCCACATCACATATGTCAGATGTTGAACTATAGGTCTTATACAAATTTTAAGAACAGGTCTGATGCGTAACCGCCAAGTCCACTTTTTGCTAAGGTTGACTGCCCATTTTAGAACAATTTAAACTTATTCTGCTACAGCTGACTGCTTACTGATATAACACCTTATCATGGCAGCTTTAATATTGACAGAAACCATCTCGCCTGCAGATGCCATTGTAAACCTAAATTCGGTTGATCTTACCTTCACTGATTTGACTGTCATCAATTTGGCACAACGGTGCTGGCAGAATGGGAAATACTACTGCAGTCCCTGAACAGTCTGGCCTTGGTCTACAGTGTCTGCTCAGACATTCCTGTCCCAATATTAAGTCAGGTGGTGCAAGTTTACAGATCATTTTGGAACATTTATTTGCTTGTAGGACCAAATTCGCACCTGTGTTTATATATCACTTTGAGTGAAAACCCAAGTATATGTATGTAAAATGAATAAGATGAAGAGGGAAAGATATCAGAATCCAATTAATAAGCATCAGTTCTGAAAAGCCTAAACTGCCATGGTGAAAGCCAGTCAACAAGTTCTTATAGTTTGAAAACTGTTGATCAAGACCATGTATTGCTTATATGCCGTTTCTTCAAGGTCTTCTGAATAGCTGTTTTTAGGTCCAGTTTCCACAAATATCTAGTTTTAGTTCAGAAACCAGTTTCAAATATTTCAACAGCAGAGTATTAGCATTCGAATCATGAAGTTCAGAATTTGGCCTTTTCTATGCTTCCATTTTATGGAGTCATAGGATGGCTAAGCTTGTATTTACACACAACTAGCCAGGTAAGAGATTTTGAACAGTCCACTGATTGCACATGCATAGCATGCTAAATCATATAGGTGTGACATCCCTTTTTCAGTGAATAAACCTTACCACCACTGAGCTAGAAAGTGTAAACAGTTTTTGAAATTCGTAGAAGATCTATAGCGCATTACACCTAAGATGACAGTTTGCAAAATCACAGGCTGTGAGTGCATGACGTACGTGTAACGTAACCTATGTTGGTTGGTTGATTTGATGCTTAACGTCCACGGTTAACTAAGGTTAACTAAGGTCATGTCGGGACGGTCAGTTAACCTAGCCACACTATTCCTGGGCAGGCTTAGACCTCCTAAGCGGTTAACCAGTACTAAGTGCACATACTTTCGCCAGTAACTGACAACTGCCCTTCTTGAATCAGCGGAAGGAGAAACGAAAGTATGTGGCCAGACCGGGATTCGAACCCAGGACCTCTGACTTACGAGTCAGGTGCCCTACCGATTGCGCTACCCGGCCCGGCACGTAACCTATGTAAGCAACAACAACAAAAAAACACGACAAAACTATTTATTTCATATAAAAGAAAGTTTCCGTCGCTAGTTGCTCTTGTCTGAGAAAAGATAAACCACCAAATCGCCATAGAAAAGACACCTTGACAGCCGCAAGCAACAAACTGAATTTGCAGGTTCGAAGGTCTCTATATTTTTATGTCCATGAAACAATGCACAAGCGAAAGGAAATAGAGGATCTTACATGAGTACTCATATATTATTGAATTTATTAAACGAGTTGGGGAAAAAGATAAGATGCGAGGCTTTGCCGAGCATCTTATCGGTTTTCCCCAACGAGTTTAATAAATTCAATTATACAGGAGCACGAATGCAAGATTCTATTTATCATATGACACTAAAATCGCATTTTATTAGCGAAATTCGCACTAAAACGTCACGATTTCGCCATTAAAAAACATGCCGTTTTTATTGACGTCAACGTATAACGTTACGACGTAATTTGCATATTTAATCCACTAGTGGATTATCGTTTTTAATGCATGGCTTTATTACACTCTCAGATGCGACGTCATATGATAAATATAGATATTAACTGTTTGTGACCCAAATTATTCAGAATAATTGTAGACATAATGTTTTGGGTAATAAAACTCAACAATGATCCAGTCCGAGCATGGTGCTAGACAACATGAAAAATGCCACCATTTTTGCTTAATTACGTATTAATGCATAGCGTACTGTATATACAATTGTTTGCATGCCAAAAGACCTTTCAAAGAAGGATACACTGGCAATCTGATTTCTGGCAAATTGCAGAATATAGATTTATTATTAATATATTTTCTGTGTTAGAATTATATTCAACTAATCACTAGATTTTTCTCACAAACAGATGATTTTTCAATACTGAAGTGTCATGTACACGGTACTTTATAATCATATTTCTACATCTGTTTGTACTTTGAACAGTATTTTCTAAATGTTGTCTTACGTACACTCAATTTTTCATGTTAATGTTTTGTACTCGGGAGAAGATGTCTATAAGTTGCAAAGCTTGTTATCCAATCCCGCTGTATGTTATTGTGTTACTATATTTGTATTGATTCATTGAATAAAATATTGTTTAAACTATAGAAATGTTGCTTTTGATGTATACAGTTACCAAGAGGTCATTGTTGACATTACATCTGTTCGGGCTAGATAGCAAACGTTTTATCTCAGTATCAATAAGCAAATTTTTAGGTGGTCGGGTAGAGAATACCAAATATTTCAAAACAATCAAAATATATACGTTCTAAAAGACCTGGTATGATAAGGCCGTTTTAGCCCCCAATTCAAACTCTCTTCCAATGTTTCTATTGCTTATCTTTTGTGTGTTTTGGAATAAACAGTAATAATATGTTTCGTCTTTGTGAATATTTCTGAGATGGCTATGTTGTTCCAATAATTTCTAGGAAAATTGCCAGCAAGAAAAATGAGTTTAAAAGCTTTTCTTTAAGAAATATGGCAGTTACAAAAGCTTTTGAAAACTCTTAATAATAGGCTTTTGGTGAAATGTTTTACGTTCAGTAGCTGCCAACCACTTGAGCACTGCACAATGCCTAACCAGGTACCCCAGCCACTCAGGTTTGCAAGTCCAGAGACTATAAACAAAATATTCTAAAAGATCAAAATGAAATGTATAATTCATTATTTTTTGTGTCCTAACTAAGAAAATGAATACCCACTACATACGTCCCAAAAGCTGCCAGTTCGGTAGCAACTAGAAAAATTGTGTCTGTAAGACACTAGTGATGTCCCCGTGCAGCGCCTGTCACAGGACATGTGTACAACCCTAAGGCACCTATTAAGCACAAACACTATATACAAAGAATCTATTGAAAACATTACAAAAACTTCATACCCTACAGTGCAAAAATGCTGCCCCAAATCACTAAGTTTTAAAGGCCATAATTGCATCAAAATTATTTTTCTCCATCAAAAACTCACATGCACATCTTAATTATGTTCACAACAAGAATACAGTGTCTGAAAAAGAGCCGCTGAAAATTGTGGGAGGGATTGATGACACAAAGTCCTTATCCTACAATGCAAACATTAGCTTAAAATGACTAAGTTCAAAAGTTGGCAATTCTGTCAAAATTAGTTCAAGCTCCAACAAAAACCCCAAAAAGTGTCCACAATATGTACGCAAGTTTTAACGAAAGAGCCATTTTAAATTGTGGGAGGGGCTAATTACACAAACAAACTCCACACCCTACAATGCTAAATTTGCATATAAACGACTAGGTTCAGAAGGCCGTTTTTTCTGTAAAAAATTATTCTAGCTCCAACAAAAACCCACTTGCATATGTTCAATGTGTCTGCAATACGTAAGCATAAGAAAAAAGATTCATAAAAATGTGGGAGGAGTTTATTACACTAACTCTATACCATACAATGCAAAACATTTCCTAAAGTAACTAAGTTCAAAAGGCCGTATTTCTGTCAAATTATTTCTAGCTCTAACAGAAAGCTACATGCACATTTTCAATATGTGCATAACAAGATGCAATGTTTGAAAAGCTCAATTTAATACTATGGGTGAAGTTGATTACACAAACTCTATACCCTAAAACGCGATCATTTGCCAAAAATGACTAAGTCCGAAAGGCAGTAATTCTGTCAAAATTTATTCTAGCTCCATCAAAAATCAACATGCACATTTTCAATATGTTCACAATACGTATGCAAAGTTTGAAAAAGATCCATTAAAATCTGTGGTGGTGGGGGGGGGGAGTTGATTGCACAAATCTATAACATAAAGTATGACGAACGGACAGACAGACAGACAGACGGACGGACAGACATGAGCAAATCTTAATGCCCCTGGCTATCGTCACAATAGGGATGGGGGAATTAAAATTATAAAGAATAATATAGAGCCTGGTCTTCATACAAAGATATCATAACTTTGTTTACAAAATATGAATAGAGCGGGCGGCCAGGCTCATGTATTGGCTTCCAAAACCATTTGCGTCAAAATCCGACGAGAGTATGTATATGTTCAAGGTTTATTTATATAATATAAAAGTAAAAAGTATGCATGAACCAGGAACTGAAACAATCAAAATCCAAATCCAAATTTATATATATAAAATCTACATGCATATTTTATGCAAGAACTGACTAATCTTATGTTTGCTGTTACTTTCTAATAACCCATTCACAAGCGCAGATTTGCAGACGTAAGTATTTTTTGCGTATATGCAAATTTTACTCACGTAAGTAAATTCTTCATGTGAACGCAAATACATACGTAAGCAAATTTGCTGGTTATTCAAACCCAGAGCATTATCCAGGTAATTTCACTCACGTGAGCAAATTTACTTATGTGCAAATATACTTACGTAAGTAAATCTGCGCATGCGAATGGGGCATAAGTTGGAACTTTCCTATTTGTATACATTTTTATTATCGAAATAGAACTTTTGAAAATGAATTTTCCGGTGGCGGTTGGCAAGGACTGGTGGGTGCAATATGGGCCTTTTTCATACCAGGTGCTTGGGTGCGTTTTCATTGACGTTTGGTATATATTTATGGCTGATATATAAATAAATTGTTATATTTTTGATGCAGCCATCCACATGACCTTACATAATACGCTATATTTCATTAACTAATAGAATGAATGTTATGAATGAATGTTAAGTTATTTATAGACGCTCAACCCTGGTAAGGGCATATAGCGTCTAAACGTCAGCAATTTAAAAGGTTTCTACAAGAGATTCAAAAACGATCAAATGTTAAAAGTATTGTGTATACGTCCAAATGATAAAAACGTTATGTACGATAAAAGACTATATCTTGTTAAAAAGTCCAGCTTCCATTAAAAAATTGATAATATGAACAGAAGAAACTTTGCTAAAAAGCTCGGTAATGGTTTTAATTTTATAATGTTTTGAACGGATATGGTTAAAGTCAATGCAGGATACAAGAAGATGTTTAATAGTGATGACTCCGTTGCATGGTATGCAAAATGGTGCAACCTCATTATTTAATAAAAATGAATGTGTAATTCTGGTATGCCCTATTCGGCATCTAGTAATAACGGTCTGTTCTTTTCTATTTGATAATACATTTTCTTTGCTGTGAAAATCTGGTATAATTTGTCGAAGTTTGTTATGAATTTGATTATCCCAACTAGTTTGACATTTTGATTTAATGTATTTTATTAATTTGAGATTTAAAATCTGAATGTGGAATTCGAAAAGTACTTTCTGGTAAATTTAAAGCCGCCTTGGCCTCTTTGTCGGCCAGGTCATTTCCACGAATATTGACGTGACTGGGAATCCAACAAAATACTATTTCTTTTGATGATAATTGATAAATTTTACGAAATATTTGTTGTATTAAAGGGTTGGGGTGATTAACATTTTTTAATGATGATAAAACAGAGAGAGAATCAGAGAATATTATAAACTGATTGTTTTCTTGACCTGAGAATTGATTGAGAGCAAGATCTATGGCTTTAGCTTCTGCTGTAAAGATTGAGCTGCCATTTGGTAATCGTATGGTTTCTGTGAATAGGAAGCTTACAACCGAACATGCAACTTTATCTTCTTGTTTTGAACCATCCGTATAGATTGTGGTATGGTTCGGAAAACTAGATTTTATTTGTAAGAATTCCAATTGAATAAGATCAGGGTTTGTCTGCGACTTTTTATTGTGATGTAATGATAGAATGACCTTTGGAGGTTTTAAGGTCCATGGCTCATGAACAGGTAAGGAAAATTTCTGAATGTTTTAATGTCAATATGCGAATCGACAAGCAAAGGTTTAATACGCAAACCCAAGGGTTTGATAGATCTCGATTTGTTGTTATAAAATATTTCATAACGAGGATTAAAAACACAATCGTAAGCTGGATTCTGAGGGTTTGCAGCTAATTTTGTAACATACTGCAAAGACAATTTCTCTCTTCTGGTATATAAAGACGGTTCATTTGACTCAGCATAAAGACTTTCTACAGGTGATGTTCTAAATGCTCCTAGAGCAAGGCGTAAACCCTGATGATGAATGGTGTCGAGACATTTAAGGTGTGATTTTCGTGCCGAACCATATACGACTGAACCATAATCGAGTTTAGATCTTACTAGAGATCTATACAGATTAAGAAGAACAGTACGATCTCCTCCCCAATTTGTATTGGAGAGAATTTTTAAAACATCTAAAGCTTTTAAACATTTAGCTTTTAAAGCTTTTATGTGAGGAATGAAAGTGAGTTTCTTATCGAACAGAAGGACTAAAAATTTGGCCTCATTTACAACTGGAATAGGCGATCCATAAATTTTAAGAACTGGATCTGGATGTAAACCCCTCAGTTGACAAAAATGAACACACTGGGTTTTAGTTTTGGAAAATTTAAAACCGTTTTCTGTGGCCCAAGTTTCTACTTTATTCAGGCATCTTTGGAGTCTGAATTCTATGTTTTCCATATTTTTCGATCTGTAAAAGATGCCAAAGTCATCAACATATAAAGAGGAATCAGTATCATTGACACATTTAACGATGTTGTTGATTTTTATATTAAATAAAGTGGGGGATAAAATACTTCCTTGTTGAACGCCCTGTTCCTGTTTAAAAGTGTCAGATAACGTAGATCCCATTCTGACATTGAAGGATCTGTCCGATAAGAAACTCGATATAAAATTCGGAAGACGGCCTCTGAGGCCAATATCATGTAAATCTTTCATGATGCCATATTTCCACGTCGTGTCGTATGCTTTTTCAAGGTCGCAAAATATTGCAACGACATGTTCTTTTTTAACAAATGCATCACGGATAAAAGATTCTAATCGTACTAAATGATCGTTAGTACTGTGATTTTTACGAAAGCCCGCCTGATTTCTGGAAATCAAGTTATTTGACTCCAGGAACCAAACGAGCCTGTCGTTAATCATTCTCTCCATTGTTTTACATATGCAACTTGTTAACGCTATCGGTCTGTAGTTTGTTGCTTCCGTCTTATCCTTTCCCGGTTTGGTAATAGGAATGATGACTGCTTTATGCCAGTCTTCTGGAAATTTTCCAGTATGCCATATATCATTTAAAGTATTGAGTAAGGTTTCCGATGCGTCAGGTGGTAAATGTTACAGTATTTGATAATGGATATCGTCCGGTCCTGCTGCTGTATCGTTACATGTATTAAGAGAATCCTTTAATTCTGATATGCTGAAGGGAAGGTTTATTTTTCGTTATTTAGTGACTGAAAGTTTAAGTTTTCTGAATCCTTTTCAATTTTGAGTTCTTGAAATCGTTGGCTGTAATTTGAACTTGAAGAATTTTTCTGAAAGTTTTCGCCTAACGCATTGGAAATCTCTTTTGTGGAAAAACATTTGTTACCGTCGGAGGATTTTATATGAACACATTCAGATTTTTTATTTTTTCCACTAATCTTTCTTATCATATCCCAAATCTTTTTGACTGGTGTTTTAGGATTTAGTTTGTTGACATACTGTTGCCACGATGTGCGTTTGGCTTGTTTGATAGTTCTTCGTGCTTTAGCACGTGTTAATTTTGAATGAATATAATTTTCACGAGACGGATTTTTATTAAATTTTCGTAACGCCGATTTGCGTTTATTTATTGCAGCTTTACATTCATTGGTAAACCATGGATTACGTCTTTTTGAACTTGTCGAGGATTTCAGAATACATTCTTCCAAAATTTCATGTAATGCTGAAGTAAAAGCAGACATATCATCTGCTGTTTTATATTTTTCTGAATTTAGCCGTTCTTGACATGATGTAACGAACATCTCCCAATTAGCTTTTTTAAGATTCCATCGAGCTAGCTGTTCCTCGTCAGAAGATTCGATTTCTTTTATAATAATTGGGAAGTGATCGCTTCCATGCAGGTCATCACAAACTGACCACTCAAAATCTAAATATATATTAGGATGACAAATAGATAAATCTATGGCAAAATAATTTCCCGTTGGAGGATGAAGATATGTGGGCTGTTTTTCATTAAGTATACGCAAATCGTTTTCAGCAATTACATCCTCAATAATTTCTCCTCTGTCATTTGTATTCAAACAACCCCAGGTTTTACTGTGACCATTGAAGTCACCAACAAGCATAAAAGGCTGCGGTAATTGGTCTATTAGATCGACCAAGGAATTTTTGGAAAGTCTGTCGTTAGGCGGAATATAAATAGAACATATTGTTACTTTTTTGGATAAAGTAACATTGACAGCAACTGCTTGTAAGTTTGTATTTAAATCAAACGGACTATGTGGAATGTTAGATTTTACAAGAATAGAAGTTCCTCCTGATGCTCTTTGACCATCAGGACAGATATAGTTCAACATACTAAAGTCTTTAAAACTAACATTATCTGATTGCTTTAAAAAGGTTTCCTGAAGACAAATGACACTCGGAGAGAAAATAGACATTAAAAGCAATATTTCGTTATAATTTGCTGTAAGACCACGACAGTTCCACTGTATTATTGACTTTTTATCCATGATTAAATGAATGGGAGAGAAAAAAATAATGTGTCATGAGACTAATCAGGGGAAGTATAAACTTCCTTTAAGCAGTATCCATATTGACATCAAGGACGTCGTATTTATTTGCTGTTTTAACAGGATCTTGCGATCCTCTGCCATGTCTATTGGAGGACGAGCCTCCGCCAGAATTAGATCGTCGGCCAGAGCCGTGACCAGAAGGAGAACGATGTTTTTCCTTCTCCTTCTGTGTCTTAGCCTGCGTCTTAGTCTGTCAAGAAGACTGAGAACTAGACGAGCTAGACTGTGAACTAGACTGAACAACTGGTTTTGAGTTAGATGAACGAGCTGTTGAATTTGATCGAGGTGGTTTTGTACCTGTGTTAGACTTTAAATTTGACTGTGATGAAGAAATTTGTTTCAAAATTTTTGAAGACGGAGATATGACTATTGATGAAGGTAGGACTTTGAAATCACTGTCGAAAAATTGAGTTCCGGTGGTTTTGGTTTCTGGCTTTGATTGAAGTGACTGAACAACTTTGGATTTGGAGAAATCTAGGTTGGCTGACTGGGATTCGTAAACCTTTTTGGCTTCTAAATATGTAATGTTTTTAGTAACT
This sequence comes from Ctena decussata, assembly GCA_963989385.1. NCBI lineage: Eukaryota > Metazoa > Mollusca > Bivalvia > Lucinida > Lucinidae > Ctena > Ctena decussata. Next base: position 48,761,139 of record OZ022504.1, read on the forward strand.
TTGATTTTGATTATTTCTTTTTCTTTCTTCCAAATTTCGCATTCGTTTGATCTAGAGACATGGTCTTTTCCGCAATTCACGCATTTTGGCTGATTTTTGCACTGGGAGGTATGGTGGTCATGACCTCCAGTGCCGCACTTTTCGCAGACAGATCCATCATCCACCGGACAGTTGTTTTCATGATGGCCAAACCTCTGGCAATTAAAACACCTCAGAGGGTTTGGCACATACATGTCTACAGGTACAATTCTGTAAAAGATTTTTAATGTTTTTGGAACACAAACTGTATTGAATGTCAGGAGGAGGGTATTTGTCTCGACCGTTTCGTGATCTTTTTTAATTTTGAACCGCTTACAAGCGGCCACGCCCTGTTCACGCAAATATTCAACAATTTCTTCTTCGCTTTCTCCTTTCAGCATTCTGTCTCTGATAATTCCTTTTGAACTATTCAAACTGGAATGCTCAGAGACAGAAACCCTGAGACCAAAGAATGTAGTTATTTTGAGTAAATTTTCCGTTTGTGACTTTCTGCACGTTTCGGCAAGAAGTGTTTTGTTTTTCAATTTTTTGACCGATTTTGCTGTTCCTATTGTACTTTCAATTTGTTTTTCTATGACGAAAGGAGAAAGGGACGTGACCGCTTTCTCCTCCATTGACTTAATAACGAGAAATCTAGCAAAGCTTTCGTTGCCTTTTATAACGAAAAGAGGTGTTCGTTCCGCGTCGTCATCAGGTTCAATTTGAAGCGCTCTTTTTTTTTTGACTTATTGGCTTCCATGATTGATGTATTTAGATTTCAATAGCTATGCGCTTCACCCTCCACGGAGCCCTACAAGGGGACGTTTTTATGGAAATGGATCTCCTATCTCCAACGCCAAAGCTACATAGCCATTATACTCAACGTTCAAATCCCTCGGTTTAAACCCCCAATGCTGAAGGCCGAAAAATATGCCCGTCGATTAACCCATCGGCCGCTGCCCATCAAAATACCCATAAAAGAGAGAAATAAAGAGAATTTCAAACCCGGTATGTACCATTAAAGATACGTATAAAGAAAGAAGGAAGGGGAGAATCAAGAAGCGTATTTCTAGAGCTCAACACGACCGAGCCGATTGAATCAGGTCGGGCCTAACCCGAAACGCTCGTCTATCTGAAGCCAGGGCCAAAGTAGTGTGTTGATAAGCTGGAGATCCCTGGGCCTCTCTCAACTACCAGGATCCCTTTTTCCAGCATACGAGCCGCCACCCACGGCAAACAGGTGGCTCCTGTATAACAGGGAATTTCACCCCATCCACTACAGAAGTAAAGTGGTCTGTAAATTTTTTTCCCCACAGGCAAAGGGAAAAGGCAACTGTTTGTTAAAAAGACTGCTTTGACGTTGTCGAAATAGGAGATCCATATTCGTAGTGTATGCGATAAGAATTTACGAGTTGTGAAAAAGTAAATATGTAAGGAGAGACAGACACATTTTAGATTGTAAGATGATAAGAAACTTTAAAACATTCAGGCAAAATGCAGCAGACAATTGCTACAAAAATTGAGTTGTATTTTAACCTGTAGACACAAATTTCTTTTTGAATTTTGTAAAATTTAAAAATGCAACGTGCTAGAGCTTGGAAATGTAACACAAACACAAGACAATTGTTAAACACAGATGAGGTAATAATCTTCGTCCCGTGTGCGACCCACGGGCACAGAATGATACACAAACAAATGAAGCATGTTAGTATCATGAAAAAAGGAAAGATCGAAAGGATAGAATTCGCGATTTGGTTTCTATCTAAATGTTTAAATACGATTTAAATATGCACGTTGGATCTGTCTGTACGAAGGATTTGATCATTTAAACTTGATCAGTTAAACTGTAAAGACTATATAACGGACGGTTGCTTGTATAGTGGGGTTTCACCACCTGCTCAAGCGAAAGCCTCCAACTATTTATACCCCCCGGCTGGACACGGGGCTTTAACTAATAGAACCGTCTCTCTTCAAATATGCAATACTAAACCAAATAAAAAAATGAATGTTTAAGTTATTTATAGACGCTCAACCCTGGTAAGGGCATATAGCGTCTAAACGTCAGCAATTTAAAACGTTTCTATAAGACAAATTCAAAAACGATCAAATGTTTAAAGTATTATGTTACGTCCAAATGATAAAAATGTTATGTACAATAAAAGATTAAATCTTGTTAAAAAGTCCAGCTTCCTTTAAAAAATTAATAATTTGGATAGAAGAAACTTTGCTAAAAACTCGGTTATGGTTTTAATGTTGTAATATTTTGAACGAATATGGTTAAAGTCAATGCATGACACAAGAAGATGTTTGATTGTAATGACTTCATTGCATGGTATGCAAAATGGTGCAACCTCATTATTTAATAAAAACGAATGTGTAATTCTGGTATGCCCTATTCGGCATCTGGTAATGACAGTCTGTTCTTTTCTATTTGATAGTATATTGTCCTTGCTGTGAAAATCTGGTTTAATTTGTCGGAGTTTGTTATGAATTTGATTATCCCAATTAGTTTGACATTTTGATTTGATATATGTATTAATTTGAGATTTAAAATCTGAGTGCGGAATTCGGAAGGTACTTTCTGGTAAATTTAAAGCCGCCTTGGCCTCTTTATCGGCCAGGTCATTTCCACGAATATTGACGTGACTTGGAACCCAACAAAAGATTATTTCTTTGATGGTAACTGAAAATATTTACGAAGTAATTGTTGTATTAAAGGATTGGAGTGATTGACGTTTTTAAGTGATGATAAAACAGAAAGTGAGTCTGAGAATATAATAAACTGATTGTTTTCTTGAACTGAAATTTGATTGAGGGCCAAATCTATGGCTTTAGCTTCAGCTGTAAATATAGAGCTGCCATTTGGTAATCGTATAGTATCTGTGAATAGGGGACTTACAACCGAACATGCAACTTTATCTTCTTGTTTTGAACCATCCGTATAGATTGTGGTATGGTTCGGAAAATTAGATTTTACTTGCAAGAATTCTGATTGAAGAAGGTCAGGGTTCGTCTGTGATTTTTTATTCTTGTGTAATGATAAAATAACGTTAGGAGGTTTTAATGTCCATGGCTCTTGGACAGGTAAAGAAAATTTCTGGATGTTTTTAATGTCCATATGCGAGTCTACTAGCAAAGGTTTAATACGTAAACCCAAGGGTTTAATAGATCTCGGTTTGTTGTTATAAAATATTTCATACCGAGGGTTAAAAGCACAATCGTAAGCAGAATTCTTTGGGTTTGCAGCTAGTTTTGATACATATTGTAGTGATAATTTCTCTCTTCTGATATATAGAGACGGTTCATTCGACTCTGCGTAAAGACTTTCTACGGGAGATGTTCGAAATGCTCCAAGAGCAAGACGTAACCCCTGATGATGAATGGTGTCAAGACATTTAAGGTATGATTTTCGTGCCGAACCATATACGACTGAACCATAATCCAGTTTAGATCTCACAAGATATCTATACAGGTTTAGAAGTACAGTACGATCTCCTCCCCAATTAGTATTGGAGAGCACTTTTAAAACATCTAAAGCTTTTAAACATTTAGCTTTCAAAGCTTTTATGTGAGGAATAAAAAAAGTGAGTTTCTTATCGAACAGAAGGCCTAAGAATTTGGCCTCATTTACAACTGGAATTGGCGATCTATAAATGTTAAGAACTGGGTCGGGGTGCAAACCCCTCAACTGACAGAAATGAACACATTGGGTTTTAGTTTTAGAAAATTTAAAACCGTTTTCTGTGGCCCAGGTTTCTACTTTATTCAGGCATCTTTGAAGTCTGAATTCTATGTTTTCCATATTTTTCGATTTGTAAAAGATGCCAAAGTCGTCAACATATAATGAAGAATCGGTATCGTTAACACATTTAACAATGTTATTGATTTTTATATTAAATAAAGTAGGTGATAAAATACTTCCCTGAGGAACACCCTGTTCTTGTTTAAAAGCGTCAGACAATGTAGACCCTATTCTAACATTAAAGGATCTGTCAGATAAGAAATTCGAAATAAAGTTTGGAAGTCGGCCTCGAAGGCCAATATTATGTAAATCTTTCATGATGCCATATTTCCACGTCGTGTCGTACGCTTTCTCCAGATCAAAAAATATTGCGACGACATGTTCTTTTTTCACAAATGCATCACGAATAAAAGTTTCTAATCGAACTAAATGATCGATAGTACTGTGATTCTTACGAAAGCCCGCTTGATTTCTGGAAATCAAGTTATTTGACTCCAGGAACCAAACGAGCCTATCATTAATCATTCTCTCCATTGTTTTACATATGCAACTTGTTAACGCTATCGGTCGGTAATTTGTTGCTTCCGTTTTATCCTTTCCCGGTTTGGTAATAGGAATGATGACTGCTTTATGCCAGTCTTCTGGAAATTTTCCAGTATGCCAAATATCGTTTAACATATTAAGTAAGATCTCCAATGCATCAGGTGGTAAATGTTTAAGGATTTGATAATGAATATCGTCCGGCCCTGCGGCCGTATCTTTACATTTATCAAGAGACTCCTTTAATTGTGATATACTGAAGGGAAGATTATATTTTTCGTTATTTAACGACTGAAAATTTAAATTTTCTGATTCTTTTTCAGTTTTCAGTTCCTGAAATCGTCGACTGTAATTTGAACTTGAAGAATTTTTCTGAAAGTTTTCGCCTAATGCATTGGAAATCTCTGCAGTGGAAAAACATTTGTTACCGTTGGAAGATTTAATATGAACACATTCAGATTTCTTGTTTTTCCACTAATTTTTCGTATCATTTCCCATATCTTTTTTACTTGCGTTTTTGGATTTGATTTATTGACATATTGTTGCCAAGATGAACGTTTGGCTTCTTTAATAGTTCTTCGTGCTTTAGCACGAGTTACTTTTGAGTGTACATGATTTTCACGAGACGGATTTTTATTAAATTTTCGTAAAGACGATTTGCGTTTGTTTATTGCAGTTTTACATTCATTAGTAAACCATGGATTACGCCTTTTTGAGCTTGTCGAGGATTTCGGAATACTTTCTTCCGAAATTGCATGTAATGCTGATGTAAAAGCAGACATATCTTCTGCTGTTTTGAACTTTTCAGAGCTAAGCCGCTCCTGACATGATGTTACGAACATTTCCCAATTAGCTTTTTTCAAATTCCATCGAGAATGCTGTTCTTCATCAGATGAATCAATTTCTTAAATTATGATTGGGAAGTGATCACTTCCATGCAGGTCATCACAAACTGACCAGTCAAAATCTAAATATATATTAGGATGACAGATAGACAAATCTATGGCAAAATAATTTCCCGTGGGAGGGTGAAGATATGTAGGCTGTTTTTCATTAAGTATACACAAATCATTTTCAGCAATTACATCTTCAATAATTTCTCCTCTGTCATTTGTATTCAAACAACCCCAGGTTTTACTGTGACCATTGAAGTCACCAACTAACATAAATGGCTGCGGCAATTGGTCTACTAGATTGACCAAGGAATTTTTAGAAAGTACATCATTTGGCGGAATATAGATAGAGCATATTGTTACTTTTTTGGATAAAGTAACATTGACGGCAACTGCTTGTAAGTTTGTATTCAGATTAAACTGACTATGTGGAATGTAAGATTTTACGAGAATCGAAGTTCCTCCTGATGCTCTTTGACCATCAGGACAAATATAGTTAAACATACTAAAATCTCTAAAACTAACATTATCTGACTGCTTTAAAAAGGTTTCCTGAAGACAAATGACACTTGGAGATAAAAGAGACATTAAAATTAGTAATTCATTATAATTTGCTTTAAGACCACGACAGTTCCACTGTATTATTGACTTTTTATCCATGTTCAAATGAATGGGAGAGAGAAAAACGTGTCAGGAGACCAGTCAGGAGAACAGACTTCTCCTAAGCAGTATCCATGTCATCCTCCAAAGCGTCATATTTATTGACCGTTTTAACAGGTTCCGGAGATCCTTTGCCGGGCTTATTGGAGGACGAACCTCCGATGGCAGGTTTATTGGAGGACGAGCCTCCGCCAGAATCTGATCGACGGCCAGAGCCGTGACCAGAAGGAAAACGATGTTTATCCTTCTCCTTCTGCGCTTTAGCCGCCGCTTTAAGCTGTTCCTTAGTCTGTCTAGCAGACTGCGAACCAGATGAACTAGACTGTGAACTAGACTGTGAATTAGACTGTGAACTAGACTGAGAATTGGACTGAGAAATAGACTGAGAACTAGTTGGACGAGCCGCCGAAGCGGCCCGAGGCTGTGAACCTGAGCCAGAGCGGGCTGTAGTTGCTCTCGGCTGAGATGTTGGTTTTACAGATGGTGTAATAAGTTTGGAAGATGGCAGAATGTCAAAATCTTTTTCGAAAAATTGGGTACCAGTAGTTTTTGTTTCGGGTCTCGCCACTGAGTGTACAATTTTTGTGAAGTCCAAATCCGATGTTTGAGTTTGGCTTTCATATAATTTCCTAGCTTCCAAATAGGTAACATTTTTATTGACCTTAATTTTCAAAATTTCTTTTTCTTTTTTCCAAATTTCACATACGCTGGATCGAGAGACGTGATCTTTGCCGCAGTTAACGCATTTGGCCGGATTTTTGCACGTGGAGGTATGGTGGTCATGACCTCCCGCGCCACAAGTCGCACAAACAGATCCGGGATCAACGGGGCAATTGTTTTCGTGATGGCCAAACCTCTGACAGTTGAAACACCGCAGAGGGTTTGGCACATACACGTCAACCGGAACAACTCGGTAAAATTTTTTGAGCGATTTTGGTACCGTGACGGTGTTGAACGTAAGTAGTAAAGTGTTCGTCTCAACAGTATCATGATCTTTTTTGATGGTAAAGCGTTTGCAGGCGGTCACGCCCTGTTCTCTTAGGTAATCAACGATTTCATTTTCTTTTTCCCCTTTCAGCATCCTGTCACGGATGATGCCTTTTGAAGAGTTAAGGCTTGTATGCTCCGTGACAGAGACTTTAAGGCCAAAAAAGGTAGAAATTTTCAAAAGATTGTCCGTTTGAGCTTTTCGGCATGTTTCGACAAGCAGAGTCTTGTTTTATAGTTTTTTTACAGATTTTGGAGTTCCTATTAAACTTTCAATTTGCTTTTCAATCACGAAAGGGGAAAGGGTCGTGACCGCCTTCTCTTCAAGTGACTGAATGACTAGAAATTTAGCGAAACTAACATTACCTTGAAATGTGAAATATGAGGGCCGGTCCGCGTCGTCATCAGAGTCCATTAGAAATCTTCTCTTATTTGAGGATCCCATGATTGGTGTTTACTATTCATTGGCTATGCGCTTCACCCTCCGCGGAGTCCTACAAGGGGACGTTTTAGGGGAACGGATCTCCTATTCCCAACGCCAAAGCTACATAACCATTATACTTAACGATCAAATCCCTCGGTTTAAACCCCCAATGCTGAAGGCCGAAAAATATGCCCGTCAATTAACCCATCAGCCGCTGCCCATCGAAAATACCCATATAGAAAGAAACGAAGGGAATATTTTAAGCCCGGTATGTACCATTATAGATACGTATAAAGAAAGAAGGAAGTGAAGGATCAAGAAGCGCATTTCTAGAGCTTAGCACGACTGAGCCGATTGAAACGGGTCGGGCCTAACCCGAAACGCTCGTCTATCTGAAGCCAGGGCCAAAGTAGTGTGTTGGAAAGCTGGAGATCCCTGGGCTTCCCTCAACTACCAGGATCCCTTTTTCCAGCATACGAGACGCCACCCACGGCAAACAGGTGGCTCCTGTTTTGACAGGGAATTTCACCCCGTCCACTACAGAAGTAAAGTGGCCTGTAAATTTTATTCCCCACAGACAAAGGGAAAAAGAGAACCGTTTGCTGAAAAGACGTCTTTGGCGTTGTCGGAATAGAAGATCCATATCCGGAGTATATGCAATGAGACTAAGAAGTTGTCAAAGTTACTATATAGGTAAGAAGAGGTAGCAACATATAAGATTTGTTAAATGATTTGAAACTTTAAGGCATATGCAAACAAAACGTAGCAGACAATTGCTACAGAAGACAAATTGTTTATTATTTTTCTGTTGAGACAAATTCTTTCTTATTTTAAAGTGCAACGTGCTCGAGTTTGGAAAAGTGATACAAACACAAGACAAATGTTATACACAGATGAGGTAATAATCTTCGTCCCGTGTGCGACCCACGGGCACAGAATGATACACAAACAAATGAAGCATGTTAGTATCATGAAATAGTAAAGATCGAAAGGATAGAATTCGCGTTTGTGCCTACTTAAATATATCTAAAATTTCTAAATGGGATTTATTTAAATTCGCACGTTGGATCTGTTTGTACGGAAGATTTGATCATTTAAATTTGATCAATTAAACTGTATGAACTATATAACGGACGGTTGCTTGTATAGTGGGGTTTCACCACCTGCCACAAGCGAAAGCATCCAACTATTTATACCCCCCGGTTGGCACGGGGCCTAAACCAAATAAAATAACATGATTATACCAAGTCAATATAGATATGAGAAAACTTTAATCATGTGAAAAAGAACAGAAAAGCTCTATGAAATGAGCCGCGACATGACAAAACCAACAATGTGGTTGTGTGCCCAGCGCAGACTAAGATCAGCCTGGGCATCCGCTCAGTCGGATCAGAGTCTTTGCTATCCGCATAAAGGTAGCTTAGGCCCTTAGCTACCATTTTAGCACTTAACGAAGAGTCTGATCATACTGGGCGGATCTCCAGGCGGATCTGAGTCGGCACAGGGCGCACAACCACATTGTTGGTTTTCTCGTGTCGCGGCTCACATCTTTTCTGATATGTCCAGAGGGTTGTATTTGCTTAGTGGTAAGCCCAATCATGACTGATAAATTGCTTGCTGGTGGGACGCGCATCAGAATCAACGATGGACCCGACAAAATAGCTATTTACTTTAGTTGGTTCGGACCGGAGCTTGTCTTGTCTGTTGATTGGCCGTTCGGGGTTCAACTGGTGGTTTTCTTTCGCTCCAGCAGTTCGGTATTGTTGTATGACACGGGACACCCAAGGAATCTCTAGGTGTTGCAATACGTTGCTGCAGTCCCCAACTCTGATTCATCGCAGGTCTTATCTTCTTTTTCCCCATCATGCGGAACAAACAGCTAACTAAGTGTTTCGATCCCCTACAGAAGCAGAGGCGAGGGCTTGGATCAATTAAAGCTAGTTTTAGCATCCTTTTACTCTTTAATGCTGTCTTTCCATCTTTTTTTCAACCTTTTTCTTCTTTTTCTGTCACTCTGCTCTGTATAGCCGTCATTACTATTTTGGGGGCTCTCCAACCCGCTAGCTCTCATTTGGTATTCGATCTACCTCGTTTCGCCATTTTTACCCCCGTTAAAGTCGGAAACTGAGTTCATACATCAACATTTCTGGCAAGAGTCTGCCCAGTCGGTTCTAAGGGATCATTGGACCATGAACATGTATTCCGTATCTGTTTTCTTATTCTGCTTTCGGAGCAGAGATATTCCATATCAAATGTGCATCTTTCAATGTCCCACACTTAGTCAAATTCAACGGGGCCGGGATCAAACTGTCAGCTCATCTTGCTCACGGCATTCTACAGACTCCGATAGGACCAGAATCATTCATCCAGATCATTAGCGCGTCACGTTGAGCACGGATCAGCCATTCCATATCAGATCGTCCTTGTGTACTCTACAGACTCTAGTAGCAGGGCAGCTGCTTATGCCGATATATACCCACGTGGAATATACTATCCAACCATTACCTGTTTCAGTTTTTCTACGGTTTTATAGGGCCAGGATCAGCAGCCGTCCAAGAACGGTCAAGAGTTCACTCAAGGGTCGGGACTAGCCACCCTTACTCGATCAATGACTAGAGATATATAAGCTGGACACTGTGAGCAGCCTTGATATGACAGCCGAGTATCTGTTTTTATTGTTTTATATGTAAATAAATATTTTAACTTTGCAAATTCTTGTTTTGTATATAAATCAAAATGTGGTGGAACAGGAAAAATGAAACAAAGACATATCAACTTCAAAACCATCACGTTCGCATCACCATAGTTGGAGCTGTGGTTGCTTAACCTTTAATGCGCCAAAAAGCAGACGACAAAATTTGCGTCTGCCGAATTTCAAAATATATCTCGTCCAAGCGATTGAGAATTCGACCACTAGAGGGCAAACAGTGTAGATTCAGGTGAGATGGCTCATTATGAGCCACCTCATCTGGATCTACACTGTTTGCCAATTCAACAATTTAAATTTTTGGTGCTTTATGGGTTAAAATGCTCTAAGACACTTTTAGCAGAATTTATACATTTTTAGGTCTAGGAGCTCAGTCATTTTCTTTTGCCAACCTTCCCCTGGGGGTCAGTGTGAAGACTAACCCTTAATGCGCCAAAAAGCAGACGACAAAATTTGCGTCTGCAGAATTTCAAAATATGTCTCGTCCAAGCGATATCATATTGAGAATTCGAGAACTAGAGGGCAAACAGTGTAGATTCAGGTGAGGTGGCTCATTATGAGCCACCTCATCTGCATCTACACTGTTTGCCAATTTCACAATTTTAATTTTTGGCGCTTTAAGGAGTAAAATGCTCTGAGACACTTTGAGGAGAATTTATACATTTTTAGGGCTAGGAGCTCTGTCATTTTCTTTTGCCTACCTTCTCTTGGGGGTCAGTGTGAAGACTAACACTTAATGCGCCAAAAAGCAGACGACAAAATTTGCGTCTGCAGAATTCCAAAAAATATCTCGTCCAAGCTATCTCATATTGAGAATTGCAAACAGTATAGATTCAGATGAGGTGGCTCATTATGAGCCACCTCATCTGGATCTACACTGTTTGTCAATTCAACAATTTTAATTTTTGGCGCTTTAAGGACTAAGCTGCTCTAGATGAAACTTCTTACTTTTAATGTATATCCCTTTAAAGAAGAACTGTGTCTTCAAGAAAAGTAAAATGTTGTTTCCCTTTGTAAATATAGTGGAAAAGATTAAGGGGTCACCACTGATTTTCAGTAACTAAAACATTTTCGGGGTTTTTTGGGGTTTTTTTTTTTTTTTTTTTTCGTCTTTTTTTTTTGTCTTTTTTACGTTTTTTTAATCCGTTGGTATAATGTTTTCCGAAAATATGTTTGCTTTATTTTAATAAAAAATGCAAAGCGGTTATCATAAATGTATTCTGAATGGCGTCCAAATGCCACCTAATTGCACCCAGTGCCGCGGGGGATGGGTCCTTAATCCGAGCCCTGTCTTCATCGCCTTAAGAAGTACTCGTCTAGATGACTCATGTAAATAGTCTTAGTAGCGTTGGTTCAGCCATGGCAGAGCTATGAATTTACCCAGAAATGGCTGCAATCACGGAGCATAGGGTTCCCGAAGCACGAACAGTGAAAAATTGAAGGAGGACACAATCAAACCCTATCATGTACAGTGCCTACTAAATGAACAAAGAGAAGCCGGAACAGAAACCACATTGGACGTGCAGTAGCAATGGTGCTTGTGTTTCAAACCACTTATAGGTTACAACATACAAATACAAATTAGAATTCGAGACGCAAAATGGATGAACAAAACAGTCTTCATTTTTACACGCATTTTGTTGCATCTCCTATAATATGGCAGCATATTATCGGCGTATCTACCTCACACCTTTTAAGTGAGAACTTAAGTCACCTTGCTGGTTGACTTAAGTTTATAGCAAAATCAGCAGAGTTTAAACTAAGATTTTTTTGTGAAACCACATTAGTATAAACTTTTGACTTAAGTTATAACTTAAGTCAAAAGTTCTTGCTTAGATCGTTTGTGAAACTGGCCCCAGCTTTTGACGCGCAAGAGAAATTAACAACTGATCCACACTTATACCGTAAAATTTCTAAATATTGGGGCACCTCAAGCAATTACTGTGATCGGCCTAAAATTGAGAAAAAAAATGGGTTTACAATGTAGTCATGCGTCCAAAAGATGCAGACAGACTGACTCACAGTGTAGATCCCGGGGCCGTATTCATAAAACGACTTAAGTCGTTGCTATGCTGTTGCTAAGGCTAAATTTCTTTGAAAGAGATTCCCTACAACTATGAAATTTGCTCTTGAGGAACAGTCTTACAAAGACTGTTCCTCCAGAGCAAATTTCATAGTTGTAGGGAATCTCCTTTATAGATATTTAGCCTTAGCAACAGCATAGCAACGTCTTAAGTGGCTTTATGAATACGGCCCCTGATCATAATACTCCTTTATTCTGGGTCTGCACTTCATATGCATGTCTATCTGTCCAAATATTTAGAACTTTTACAGTACTAATGTAATTGCTGCTAAGATAACAGTGAAAACGGCTGTATTCAAGCCGACAGTCACCCCGCGACAAAAAATCTTCAGGACAATTCCCCCCATTTTTACAACCGGCCGGATCGATTGTGCAAGTCAACAAATGTAAACGACAAGTGACACACCTCATTTTTGTTCAAATTCACCGTTTAGCCCTATAATACCAAAGCCCCTGCGCTGCAGAAGGCCGACATAATACCTATCATAACCAAAGGACCTCTGACAGTTGTAATGTAAAGCCTTTAAAAGTGGTCAAAAGTGAACGTTCGGTATACTTCAAAATTTCCACTGAAATGTGTTCCCCTGAACTCCCTATACTTGGCACAAAAACAAGTTTTTGGTTACGATGCACGCAGACTGAGATTTTTATGTAAAAAGCATGTTTTTATTATTGAATGTATGGAATACAGGAAAAGTTTTATAGAGATACCCCCCACGTGTCTCAGCTACCCACTTTGCATGCATGTGTGTCCTGTGTATATACACATTATATGTGAGTGGCAAGCTGAGGCACGGAAGGGGGGTGGGGGGGGGGGGGGGGGGGGAAGGATAGTCTACAGCTGAAAAACTGAAAAGTGGGTGTTGTAACTAGACCCTCTGCATATGAAAATAAGGCTGGCATACTTTTCCTTTACATATTATTGTATGGTATAATGCAGTTATGGTGTTTCCTTTATTTAAACATGTTTATCAAAATAGAATTGAGTAAATATGAAAAATCGAAAATTTGATGTATTTTGGATGACTGAAAATTTCACTTACCCTTCTTAAGATAGTCTGTGCGAGTTAGTCTGCAGACGTGATATTTCTTCAAAATCAGTATCAGAATTTCTTAAAAATGCATACGTCTACATGTTAATGCTAAAATTATTAACATTGGCTTCCCATGAAAGCTGCAGTAATTTGTCGAAAAAAGGCAAATTTGCATTGAAACTGTCAGAGGTCCTTTACAGATTTGGTAGATGCTTGCCCGTGGTAAAACTTCGTAAAATGTTAATTCTATTTTTTACGGGTACATCTACCTTTGAGCTGTGTAAATAATCGGCAAGATTGTCGTCGGCTGCGCCAGTAAACAAAGATGTCATACGTAAGGGCGCGTTTACACGAGCAAAGTTTCTATGTCACAGAAACTTTAACAAAGAAACTATGAAAAATATTTTGCGTTTACACGGAGCAAATTATTTGTTAAAGAAAATGTGCCATAGAATCTTTGTCACATAAACTTTGGCAATGAAATATTTGCTGCAGTGTTCACACGACCAAATATTATTCGTCAAAGTTACCTGCAGCGATGAAACAAAATCTTTGTCACATTTTGCACGCTTGTAGCAATGTTCTTTGTTACATAATCTTTAGCAAAGTTCTCCATTTACACGGACAAATTTAATTTATCGAAGTAACTTTATCATATATATTTGTCAAAGAAACATTGTCATATTTTGGCATTTACACGAGCAAATTTTTCTGTGACAAACCTACTTTGTTATAGAAACTTTGGTCGTGTAAACGCGCCCTAATATACTAACTTACGATTCATTGTAACAGTTAATATAAAAATTACCGGAGTTATCTAACAACCCTGGTTTACTATGTATATACATGGGCTGTAACCAAAGGAAAAAGGGCATGTTACCAAACGAAAAGAGTCCCTAGTTCCCAAACGACCTGATCATCGCGGCTAAACAAATTTATTTAGCCATGATGACCAAGTAGTTTTGGAACTCTGACTCTTTATCATTTCGTAACAGCCTTGGAAACATAGTTAATCAGGTGTGTCTAAAGCGCAACAGAAAATCACCCCTGGTTAACTATGTATATATACAAGGCCTGTGAAGAAACGTAAAGGGGCTGTTACGAAACGAGACAGATTCATAGTTACCAAACGACCTGGTCATTTACGAAACGAAAAAGTGTCATAGTTACCAAACGACCTGATGACGAGGTCGTTTGGGAACTAGGGCTCTTTTTCGTTTCGTAACAGCTCTTTTTCATTTTGTAACAGCCCTTTAACATACATACATACATACATACATACATACATACATACATACATACATACATACATACATAACCGGGGTGTTTGATATGGCAAATTGACAAATGCGCAATAGAAAAGGGCGACCATGAAAGTCTGGTCGATTTCAGTTTTGTTTGCCATTCTGCCTATGATGTATGACACATCGCAGGATTTTACAAACTTTTGTTTAATTTAAGGATTATTAGATTACCCGGTTAAAGTTTCAATTTTTAGTATTAGTCTGATTGACGAAACATACAAGGAACACTTGAGAGAATCTGATTCTCAAAAAGTTTTCTTTTTATGTCATTTTTCCTCTCACACCATTCCGCGGTCGGTGTCTTTGTAAATAATACGCACCAAGATTTGCTCAGTAGCTGCTTGTCCACGTCCTCTAGTGTCACCAACGTTAGGAACTTTTGCTTCAAATCGATCTGTCTGTCAGTAGCAACAGCCAGTTGAAAATCGCACCACTGGTCCTTTAGAAAGCTCTTTGAAATCACCGCAATCACGTGATTACTCTTGTAAATATTATCTACTACTATGCCCACAGTTTGATCACCAGCGGTGAAATCTCTGTCCCATATAAACAACTTATAGTGATGCTCTTCTTCAAGGAATCGCAGAATTTCTCTCCGAATGAAAGCCCGATCATTGTCATGGTAAATAACATAAGCGTCATACGTGACATCATTCCCCAAAAGTCTATGTCTTTCAGGGTCGGATTTTACATCACATCTGCATTTCCTGCGACATTTAATGGTCCAGTACCTCAGATACCAACGCGCCTTATAGCCAGTTATTCCAATCACAGTAAATACAACAAGAAATACTGCTATAGTTATGTAGGCAATAATCAATGGGTCCTTTGGTTCACAGTCCTTTTTAGTAGGTTTATGGCTTTGCAATAGAGTCCCTCGTACATTTGGAGGAGAAGCGCATTTATAATATTTTGGCCATCTGAAGAAATGTATCTTGGAGGTGTCGATCCAGCTCCTAAACCAAGTATTGTTACTACGAGCACAAAAAGAACAAGAAAAAGGGTTCCCTGCCAGATTGATTCCCTTCAAGGAGTGCCGCAAGGTGACAGGGAATGTATCATCAATAACGGTGATCCAGTTATATTCAAGATACAAAGTTCGAAGACTAGTAACGTTCATAAATGAAGCAGGATTTATCCATTGTATTCTGTTGTTTCCCAGTTTTAGTATTGTTAACTGTTTTAATTGGTTGAAAAGGTTCTCTGGTAGTCTGTATATGTGTGCACCATCCAAACTCAAATCTGTTAGCTTTTTTAATGGAGATAACATGGCCTCCAATTCATGATCAGACATTTTTCTAAAATTGTTATATCCGAGATGTAATATCCGTAAGTTTGGTGTGTATATGAACAATTTGCCATAGGATATATCCGAATCTGGTCTGTATACTAAATTGTTATGATCCAGATGGAGATCTTTGAGGTTCAGATTATGAAAAGCTTTTGGGTGAACTTTTCTGAATGGCTTCGCCATATTAGAGAACACCAGTTTTTCAAGTGAAATCAAATCTAAAAATGTGTCAGCTCTCAGAATCTGAATCGCGTTTCTAGCTAAATTTAAGCTTGTCAGTCTTTTTAGACATGACCAAGCTCTCCTCACTAAAATTATTATGGTATTTCCTTCAAGATCCAAATACGTCAGCTTTGGATATAACGGTTCTTTACTTGCATTGGTGTGACAGAACCAAGGTGGCCAGTAGTCAATTTCATTTCCTTTCAGATAAATGAGCTCAAGAGTTCTATGCCCTAATCGGCTGCCGTTTGCAGGTATTGTTGAAATGTTACTGATCCAATTGTCCGACAAATCCAATGATTTAAGATTTCGAAGATGATAAAATGATCTTTCATTCATAACTTTTATTTTGTTATTCCGCATAGTTAAGTATTGTATACTTGTTTTTATCAAACCATCAAAAAAGTTATCAGCAATATTTTTCAACCCGATGTTGTCAATATACAGATGGTGAAAGCTATGTTGAAGGCTGTACAGTGACGAGGATAGTTGCTGCGGATTGATTCCTACGTTGTTCTTCAAATTTAATATTCGAAGAAAAGTGAGATTTGCAAAGCTGTCATCGTGCAGGTTTTTAATACCATTGTCACCAAGACCAAGATACTCTATTTTTGATATATTTTTGAATGTTTCTGCTGACAGCGTTTTGATATCATTTCCATCGAAATGCAGAGACTTAATGTTCTCTGGTAATTTTGGAATAAAATTCAAGGCCATATTTTTGCACATAGCAATCTGCCTTTTACAGCAGCATAGTGAATCTCCACAAACATTCCAGCTTTTATTACAAGTAGTTGCTGTATGAGCTGATGGCATCAGAGCACACAAAAATAGAAGCATCTTTATGCCTGCCATTGCGTCAACAATATCATCTACTATTACACTTCTCTTAGAACTAGTATATGATTTCTTTTAGTTATTTTGTTCTTGTCTGATTTGTATGCCGACACTTCAATGGAGCCGCGACACGAGAAAACCAACAATGTGGATGTGCGCCCAGCGAAGACTCAGATCCGCCTGGGCATCCGCCCAGTCTGATCAGAGTCTTCGCTGTCCGCATGGAGGTAGCAAAGACCCTTGGCTTCCCTCTCAAGCCCTTGGGGAAAATTCTAATCAGACTAGGCGGAGGCCCAGGCTGATCCGAGTCTGCGCTGGCCGCACAACCACTTTGTTGGTTTTCTCGTGTCGCGGCTCATTTATTTCTGGGTTGTCTCAGCCTGACTGCGGCAATCTCAATGTGTGATACCGTATTTATTCGGTTATAAAAGTTTACCCTTCAAAATTTACCACAAATATGTAAACCAGCATTCTGTTATTTAGCTATAAATTGGGCGTGTCTTCGTCTTATCAGAATAAGAAATTGATTTGGAATACCATGACGGACGTAAATCTATGAAAATGTTTTGGGAGAGATAAAATGTCTTATAACCAAAAATACGGTACTGGCTGTCACAGGAACTGGTTTCTTCGCCACACCTGTAAATATCACAAACATATGTTGATCATTATTTCTAGAAGCGGCGGTAGTGTAGTGGATAACACGCCGTACTACCAATCCAGGGATCGTAAGATCGATCCCCCGCTTCTCCTGTTTTTCGGATGAGACTTTAAACCGAGGTCCCGTCTCCATATGACCTCGTTGTTGGTGGGACGTTAAACCCGAGTTCACTCACTCACTCACTGCTCGTTATTTCTGAAAGATATTGATAAAAGTCAGAATATCTTTACATGTTTACTCCTTTACTCTGTTTCAACAGCTGAACGGTCCAGTTGAAGACGATAAATCATCTGGCAAGCCAAATGCACAATAAGTCTACAAACATTAGTTTGTAAAGTACAAACCTATGTTTGAACTTTTAATCTATGTTTGAAAACCACTATCATAGGTACGGAGCCCGGGAGGGGACATGGCAATACATATACTGATTTCGTTCCCACGAAATGCATTTCGTTCCCACGCATTACTTTTTCGTTCCCTCAGTTTAGTATTTCGTTCCCTCAAATTAATATTCCGTTCCTACGCTTTACTTTTTCGTTTCCACGCATTCCTTTTTCATTCCCTCAATTAATTGTTTCGTTTCCTCAAAATATCTTTCCGTTCCCACGCTTTACTTTTCCGTTCCCTCAAAATAGCATTTCTTTGCCTCAAAATAATATACCGTTCCCACGCATTACTTTTTCTTTGCCTTAAAATAATACACCATTCCTACGCATTACTTTATCGTTGCCTCAAAATAATAATTCGTTCCCTCAAAATAATATTTGGTTCCTCCAAAACAACATTTCGTTTCCACGCATCACTATTTCGATTGCACGTTCTAACATTTCTTTCTCTTGTAAAATAAATTCGTGTCCTTAAAATAGTATTTTGTTATCTCGCAATAATATTTTGTTCTATCACAGTAGTATTTTGAGCTCACAGATTACTATTCCGTTCACACGAAATGATATTTCGTTCCCACGATTTACTATTATGAGGCCTCGCAATGAATAAAACTACATCTATTTTTAGCTTTACACAGATCAGTGTATCATGGGCGTTGACAAGAGCTCTGTTTTGAATAAGGGCATTTCATAATGATAAGCAGTTTGGTCAACATTATATTAAATCTTTGAACATGGCAATTGAATTACATGTATCGATTCTACCAACAATTTAAAAATAAGAAACTGAGAAAATGTAGCATCATTATAATCATAATAGGAAAACTTTACGCTGGCACAACGTCTACCCAACGTTGGACAAACATTATTAGCGTTTCTGAACGTTGGGTCAGCGTTGTCCGAACATCGCGTGCTCACTCAGCGGTGTCGACCATCAGTTCGCGGAGTACTTGTATGGTTCACGAGGGGCTCTGGGTTCGTGATCAGTAGAGCCACGATTTTGTCCACATCTGTTACATTTGGGAGGTGGCTGGAGGGGTGCAGAGATGGTGATAGTGATGGCTGAATTGCTTCCAATTGTGACTTCCTGTTTATTTCCTTTGGCAGTGTGACCATTTCGAGGGGCCTGTTCTGGAGGGAAGAATTTGCTCCAAGGTGAGCAAATTCTTTCCTTTGAGAATTGGCCCCAGTTTTGGATTTGCAGAGACTGGGATGGCTGAATTGCATCCCTTGAAAGTGTACTCATTCACCTAATCATTTAGGTACTTGGTAAGACAGCTAACTCAGGGCCCGGAAATACTCCAGTAATTTAATAGTGACAGTTGGCATAATAACCTTTGAGCTATGGTAAAGCTGTGGTGTGTGGTGTGGGTGTATCTCCATATTTTTCCGCCAGGTTTCCACAGGGAGACAACTGTTATGACTTCCTTCTTGCTTCCCTAGGTGACAGTGCCTTTTCTGGCAGGCCTGCTATGGAGCGATAGCATTTGCTTCGATGGGGGCAAATTCGTTTCTTAGGAGTTGGCCCCGAATTAGAGGGGGCACAGGGATCGGGATGACTAAAAGTACTAGACTGGCTGCAGTTAAGAACATAGATAAAATGGCAATAATAATAATAATAATAATTATAATAAAAAATTATGATAATAAATATAATGACAATGTTGAAGGGAAAATAATAATAAAATAAAAAATATGGTTGGCCTTCAATACAAACGGAGTCAAATTAAAACTTGTAACATTTAGAATAAAGCGTTTAGCCTGGAAACCAGGGTGCTAAAATACACTATGGTTTTGTTTATACCACCACCGAATAGTTTTGTGAGAAAACGAAAAGCTATTTCATAGGAAAGAAATGTTAATTTGAGTGAACGAAATGTTATGGCAAGGAAATGAAATATTATTGCGTAGGAAAGAAATGGTAACCCGTGGCCACGGAATATTATCTTGAGGGAACGGAATTTCAATCTGAGGGTACGACAAAGTAATGCGTGGGAACGAAATATTAATTTGAGGGAACAAAATGTTATTTTGAGCGAACAAAATTGTAAAGCGTGGGAACGGAATATTATTTTGAGGGAACGAAATGCTATTTTGAGGGAACGAAATAGTAACGTGGGGGAACGAAATATTATTTTGAGGGAACGAAATGCTATTTTGAGGAAACGAAAAAGTAAAGCGTGGGAACGGAATGTTACTTTGAGGGAACGAAATATTAAATTGAAGGAACGAAAAAGTAAAGCGTGGGAACGGAATATTATTTTGATTGAACGAAATATTAAATTGAGGGAACGAAATCGCAATGCGTGGGAACGAAATGCATTTTGTAGGAACAAAATCAGTGTATATATTGCTATGTCCCCTCCCGGGCTCCGTACATAGGTACTACATATTCATGCCAAATATTTCAACTTTTGCTGCATGACGAGGGTGTAATAATTTGAGCCGCGACACGACAAAACCAGCAATGTGGTCGTGCGCCCAGCGATGACTCAGATCAGCCTGGACATCCGCCAAATTTGACCAGACTCTTCGTTAAGTGCTCAAAGTGTAGCTAAGGGTCTAAGCTACATCCATGCGGACAACGAAGACTCTGATCAGACTGGGCGGATGCCCAGGCTGATCTGAGTCTGCGCTGGGCGCACAACCACATTGTTGGTTTTGTCGTGTCGCGGCTCATTTGTCGAAAAATAGGCATATACCGGTATGCAGGTCCTTCTATATCTCAGTCATATTGAGAATCATATTTTTTGCGTGATCTAACTGACAATATTCATGGAGTTGTAATGAAAAATAAAAATCAATAAAATTTTGCTTTTGTGTGCTTTCATTCACATATGAAAATTTCGATCTTAAATTTAAGCATGTCCTTAAGTTTAAGGAATGATTGTGAACCTGGGGCCATGGAAGCTCATGGATGCTAAACTAAATTAGAGCCTAGCTACTGGGCGAACCAAGCGTCATGAGGCCTTGAAAAAAATGATTTTGTACACAAACAATAACTTACCATCTGAAGAACGAGTACATTTCACACTTTCCGTGTTCATGAAAGTGATAAGGAATACAGCTGGCAGTGTCGTGAGAAAACATGACATCCGGGATATATCAACTGCGCATATTGCGTGTCAATGACTAGAGAACTAGATGAGGCGGCTTATTATGAGCCGCCTCATCTATATCTACGCATTTTGCGAATTCATTTCTTTTTATGGGCTTTAACACATTAATCCCTAGCGCCACAAAAATGGGATGTAGGCAAACCGTGCAGACCCAGATCAGACGCCGCAGGCGTCTGATCAGGGTCCACACTTTTTGCATATGACAAATAGGTATTTTTCCTCAAAATAAAACAAAAAATCGATAAATAAACTAAACCTGACACCCCTTAAATGACAAATGGACTCGTCCAATATATACAGATAGAAGAGTCCACTAGGCATTAATAGTAAAGGCAAGTGGGTCTATGATGGCTCTAATGACACTGCATGCACGTGCAAGCTGGTATGAACATGCACAGTTCGAATATGTCGTAAGAGGTTTCTTACCAAACAGTTCAGTTAATTTCTAAGTATCACGGAAACAATGTTAACTGACTAACTTTTTCACGTCTGACTTTCATTATTTATAGGTCCATTTTTCAGAAATCGATGTTCATATGACGATATACCAAGGCCAGTGGAGTATTGTCTCATGTAACTTCTCGTCTATTTTCATTGGAAATAACAGTGACCAATTAAAACATCATTGATTATGTCATAATAAAGTGTTGAAAACTAATTTCCATCGTTTAAAGCCCATTGTTCTATCAATGGCATAAATTGTATTTTGACCTATTGCCAGCGCTGGGCGCACAACCACATTGTTGGTTTTGTCGTGTCGCGGCTCATTTGTCGAAAAATAGGCATATACCGGTATGCAGGTCCTTCTATATCTCAGTCATATTGAGAATCATATTTTTTGCGTGATCTAACTGACAATATTCATGGAGTTGTAATGAAAAATAAAAATCAATAAAATTTTGCTTTTGTGTGCTTTCATTCACATATGAAAATTTCGATCTTAAATTTAAGCATGTCCTTAAGTTTAAGGAATGATTGTGAACCTGGGGCCATGGAAGCTCATGGATGCTAAACTAAATTAGAGCCTAGCTACTGGGCGAACCAAGCGTCATGAGGCCTTGAAAAAAATGATTTTGTACACAAACAATAACTTACCATCTGAAGAACGAGTACATTTCACACTTTCCGTGTTCATGAAAGTGATAAGGAAATTAACAGTCAGATGATACAGCTGGCAGTGTCGTGAGAAAACATGACATCCGGGATATATCAACTGCGCATATTGCGTGTCAATGACTAGAGAACTAGATGAGGCGGCTTATTATGAGCCGCCTCATCTATATCTACGCATTTTGCGAATTCATTTCTTTTTATGGGCTTTAACACATTAATCCCTAGCGCCACAAAAATGGGATGTAGGCAAACCGTGCAGACCCAGATCAGACGCCGCAGGCGTCTGATCAGGGTCCACACTTTTTGCATATGACAAATAGGTATTTTTCCTCAAAATAAAACAAAAAATCGATAAATAAACTAAACCTGACACCCCTTAAATGACAAATGGACTCGTCCAATATATACAGATAGAAGAGTCCACTAGGCATTAATAGTAAAGGCAAGTGGGTCTATGATGGCTCTAATGACACTGCATGCACGTGCAAGCTGGTATGAACATGCACAGTTCGAATATGTCGTAAGAGGTTTCTTACCAAACAGTTCAGTTAATTTCTAAGTATCACGGAAACAATGTTAACTGACTAACTTTTTCACGTCTGACTTTCATTATTTATAGGTCCATTTTTCAGAAATCGATGTTCATATGACGATATACCAAGGCCAGTGGAGTATTGTCTCATGTAACTTCTCGTCTATTTTCATTGGAAATAACAGTGACCAATTAAAACATCATTGATTATGTCATAATAAAGTGTTGAAAACTAATTTCCATCGTTTAAAGCCCATTGTTCTATCAATGGCATAAATTGTATTTTGACCTATTGCCAGCTTCTCACTGCAGTTTCGTCATTAATAAATAAAATACTTCCTAAAGGTTTTGAAAAAAGTCATTTGAGTCATTTCAGGTAACTAAAATGACATACTTCCGGATTCATGAATTTAATAAAACGGTAAAAATACATTTGTGGGTCCCATTCATTGTCCTGCTTTTTGTTTATATTGAATCGCTCGACGGGGAACCAGAAAAGGAAAGCGTATTTTGTAGGGCAATTTGTCATTTTTCAAAAATATGTCCGCTTTATTTTTTGCCAGTTATATGACTCATCACCAAACATGAAAATTGAACTTGTTGTGTTAAGACGTTTTTACTACTGGTAGGACTATGGAGACTTGAAGTTGAAACCCAAAATGACCTACTTTCGATCTCGCCAGCATTTGTAGTGTGATAAAAATACAATGTACAGTTGAAGGCTTCCATTCGTTGTTTTGCTTTTGTTTATGTTTGATTGCTCAACGGGGAACCAGATGTAAAATCTCCATTTTCTGGAAAGATTTTTCAACATTCAAAAACCTGTTCTCCCTTCTGTTTGGCAGCGTGAAAAGATCGTAAAATAGATATGGTGAGAAATTTTACAGGCTGGCAACCCAGCCGAAGCCAGAAAAGCTGAAGCTGAAGTCTATCTCAAGCCACCGGAGTTAACTTTTTCGGAGATTAACAGGTAGTACCCAAATTCAGATCAAAAGCCTAAAGTTATGGGCGAGAAGAAGTACATATATATTTTTGGTGGGCAAAGGAAATCCCACACTCGGAATCCGAATACTTCCGTCAAAAACGAGGCAAACCTCGTTTCTGACAAAACAATACATATAAAAGCTACTTTAGATCCTAATCGAACCTTTTTATTTTCGGGTCCACTGTGTTCCGCCAGCAATCCTGAAACAAACCAGTCCAATGGTGTAACTGCCTTTGGGCAAATACGCAGGGGCGTATTGAAATTTTGTCAAATTGACAAAATTTCAACACGCACCTGCGTATTTGCATGATGACATTTTATGAATTGGTTAAAGATCAAAGACTTACCTTGATCTCTATCATTCAAAAATGTTGATGTACTCATTTAGTTGACTGTAATTGTCAACTTTTGCGCCAGGTCGCGTAGCGCAGTCTGTAGCGCGTCTGACTCAAGAGCCAGAGCATTCGGAACTCCTCGGCCAATTCCGTGTGAATCAGACTCATTGTCCCTATTCTCTTTGGTTGAAACGGTTCACTGTGTAGATGAACTACTCCCAAAAGATTTCCTTAGACTCCTTGAAACAATTTCGTGAGTCTGTCTAAGACAGAGCAATCACAGTACGGTATAATTTCTGGAGAAAAGGGTTGCAACAACAGTCAAACCTGTCTTAAGGGGTCAGTCTATTAAGGGCTCACCTGTTTTCAGCAGCCACGTTTGTGGGATCCATTGAACTTAAATGCAGTACAAATGAACCTGCATTAGGGTAACCTGTCTTTACAGTTCATTTTTTGGTGTCCTCTTACAATAGGTTTGACTGTATTTGCTATTTATTTTTCTTTCCAAAGATAAAGAAGAGAAATCTGTTTTCAGTATAAAGTGGAACGACTTAAGACAAAATATTGTAGAAGAAATTTTGAAGATAAATTAGAAAACAGGATCCTCAATGAGACTCACAAGGACTCCTCAGATTCAGAACAGATGGAAAACCCTGCATAAAGATTCACAGGTTTGCCTGAGTCTTCCCTATTTGCAAATGCAATAAGTGCCCATCTACATGTATTGGTTAATGGCTCAGTTGAAACAAGAGGACCAGTATTGCTCATCTGAGACTGCAGTTTTCTAGTCATAGCTTATAACATAAAGTGTAACTGTACAGTACAAACTGTGCCAATACATCATGGCCCTAAATTGCCCATTCAGCCATCAAACTAATTATGGTCCTAAATTGCCCATTGAATCATAAAGCTAAAACAGTCTATGACATTTTCATTATGTAGGGGATTTTTCATTCTAATGCACTTACAAATATAACGCGACGTCTGATTGGATAACGTCAAAATTTTGCGACAGTATATTCTGGGATATACTGTCGCAAACCCAACGTCATTAGGTAACGTCGCTTCTCATTGGCTGACAATTTTCAAGACGGTTATCCCCTAATTATGCATATATTATTAAATTTAGTCCCAGCACAATAGAACAAAATGTTGATACTTATACATGTATACTGCTTTTCTAAAGGTGATCATTCCCTGGCTTCATTAGACATTTACAGAGGGAATGTATTAGCCCTTTGCAATTAGATTCAGAAAACAATCTTGAATATTTAATTTGCGAAATATTAAAAACATATTTAACATTAATAGTTGGTCTACAGCTACATCTACATCTACCAATTAATGCATGGCCAATATTGGCATAGTCGCACTGTGAACAACCTTAACACATTCATGCTGGGAGGTTCTAATGTGCAGTTAAAGTCAGATAAACATGTTGTTCACATTCACAGTCTTAGGATACCTGGACTGACAAGGAGCTTGAAGTCATCCAAAGTCGGCGCTGATATGACATTGACAGGCAGGCCATTCCAGAGACGGACCGTTGATGGAAAGAAGGATCCCTTGTAGGCATTGATGGAACAAAATATTGGCAGGAATTGATGGTGTCCTCTAGTTGCTACTCCTGTGGCTGTCAGGTGCTGGCCTGAAGGGATTTCAACAAGGTTATTGACAATCCTGTACATCATTGTGACTTTGTTCTGATCTCGCCTTGATTGAAGGTCCTCCCAACCAAGCTCTTGCAACATTGAAGTGACACTGCTGATTCGGCAGTAGTCACTGCAGCAAAACCTGCCGGCACGTCTCTGTACAGACTCCAGTTGGTTGGTTGGTTGTTACTAAGCCCTAACTGGCCGTAGAGATTTCTGGGTATGTTTCTCTGGGTATTCTTCCTTAGGTAGACTTAACACGCTTGTACTCGCGTAGTAGGTGGTGCACCGAATGTCCCTTTAACATCTTAAAACACACTGTTCAGAAACTGGATTAATGACTCCGAAGCCACAATGAGCTCTGTAAAAAAAATCAATGCCAGCTTACTGCACAATTAAGGATCCTTCTTCGCATTTATCCTGTACGATTTTCAAGCAGCTCAAGTCCATGGAGTATAGTGAGCATTTTTTTTGAAAATCAGGTTTTATAGTTAAATTCTTCCGATTCATCAACTAGACATTTTGAAATATATGATCTACAACAGTCATGGTACCTGAAACAATACCAAACCATTGTTAATCTGTAAACTGTCTGATTTCAATACCACTCAAATCCATGCAGAAAAAATGACTGTTTTTAAAGAAAATCAAATATGCATATCTCCTCTCTAGAAATGTTTGATCAACAGCCAATCTCACCATTTACTATTGATAGTGAGGACAACTGATGATCGTTTTTCTAACACTTACATATATATGACATAGGCTAGACTCTAACGCATGACTACATAGTTACTAGTAAACGCATGACTACATAGTTATCAGTTAAGGTGGTGATAATCACTGATTTGGGGCAAAGACAAAAATCTGCATAAAACACTCAAAATACCACTGATCTTTCCAAAACTTAGCATATGCCGTCTTTATGTTGTTTCTGACAATTCAGACTCCCAAAATGCAGCATTTGTTAATGTTAAAAAGTGTTTTTATAAGGAAAGATCAAAGGGTAATTTTGTGCGCAATAATCTGAAAAAATAATATTGTTATTGAAAATATACTTAGTGCTGAGAGTTCCTTGTTGCATAATGGAGAGCGAGCTAGCAATTATATTTTCAAACTCTTTCACACATTATCAGGCTGAGCAGATGAAAAAAGATGTGGTCTGTTTTCAATTTTTTTGTCAAAACACACAAGTGAAACAGGTGAGACTATTTTAACAAGGTTGAACAATTTCATCTACTCACCAGTGATCATGTAAGTAATGTATTATTTATACTGTAGGTGTTACATAGGTATGCTTGCCTACCCTATATTTAATAAATGCATCCAGTGTACATTACCTTGTACATGGTTGAACATTTGAGAAAAAGCTACCGTTTTCATCTGGTCTACATGACAATTTGAGAAAGAGTTGGAATAAATAATTGCTAGGTCGCTCTTCATTATGCAATAACGCACCTTCAGTACTACGTAAATTTTCAATAACGATGCTAATTTTTTTTATTATTGCGCAGAAACCCACCTTTCATCTTTCCTTATAAAAACACTTTTTTAAGCAGCATGTACGTCTATTTTGTATTCTAAACTGTAAAGAACAACAAAAATAAAAGGTCTGCTAACTTTCAGGGAGATACCTTACTTTTTAATGGTTTTATGCAGATTTTTACATTTACCATAAATCACCACCTTAACCCTCAATATACAACACCACAAAGAACAACAGTAAAGCTCCTCACAGCCTTATTTTGACCGAAACAACAGTACTGTTTTATCTTCACTTTTACAAAAACAATTTCAGTAAACACCAAAGTCATATAAAAGGTCCACTATTTGTAAATGGTAATTCAAATTCAAATGTATTAAAACGGACTTAGCTTAAATTTTGAAACAACACACACACACACACACACACACACACACACACACACACACACACACACACACACATATGCCTTCCCGCACATACTATTTACAGGTATCAAAAAATTTGCAGACATAGGTATACTCACTGCTCTACACTTTAAGGGGCAAAAACACATGTTGTTACCCCTCACTAGAGCTGTCTCACTGAGGGGCCACAATACATGCTTTAAAATAGAAAAAAAAACAAGAAAAAACAACCCTGAACCATCCCCCCTATGCCCTCCTATCTGGAGCTCTGCATACAAATGTATATACAACAGCAGATAAAAAATGAAAAGGACACATAACCATAACCTGCATGCCACCAACTAGACTATAAACAGATTGTACAGTCTATTAAAAATTCAAATGGCAGTGTGCAACAAAATCACTAAGCCTAATTCCATTCTTAATTATTTAAGACCCAATATCATGTTTTCTGCTGTGTACTGATTATTCTTCCAGTTACCGGGTTTACTTTCACTTTAGGCCAGATTAGTGCAGAAAGAACAAAGATGAAAACTTCCTTTTCGTGCATTTTCCTGGCAGTATTTCAATAGTATATACAAGCAGTGATAATTCCCTGACCTTTTAAGCCGTAAATGATTTAAGGAGACAGTTTACAACAGTATTTCAGTGATAAAGTGAAGACTGGGATCAGCCTGCGCATACATGCAGTCTGATCAGAGTCTTCTCTGGCTTATATTG
This sequence comes from Ctena decussata, assembly GCA_963989385.1. Lineage (NCBI taxonomy): Eukaryota > Metazoa > Mollusca > Bivalvia > Lucinida > Lucinidae > Ctena > Ctena decussata. The sequence continues at coordinate 48,789,274 of OZ022504.1, forward strand.
TCTCCAAGAATATTTTAAATAATAAGATAATAGAAAATCCAGTTTCTATTTACTACATAGTCAGTCGTAAAACAATGTATGTCTGTACATCATCTAAAGTGGTCCTGCATCTATACTGGTCCTGGCCTCTATTTTGGTCCTGACTAGCCTCTACTGGCATCTATTATGGTGCGATAAGCAGCCTCTAAAATGATGCAAGTTATATACCTGATGACTATGCATAGTGGTGCCTTCTACGAATAACTTGTTATTGCTGTGAGTAATGTGAATCGAGCGAAACTTCAGATCAGCCTGGGCATGCGCCCAGTGTGATCAGCAGCTGAAGTAGTTTTGTGGCGTCATTATAGGCTCAGCTAAAAAGAATTTTTCGAAGCATTTTCTTCAAAGTTTTCGAGCGTCATAATGTTTTTATGCAATTCATTATAGCTATCAAACATGCTTTTATGATACATTTATTACTGCTAGGCCCGTCGGAAGGCGTTGAATCTCCCGCCTTTCAGGTGCTAGGCCCGTCGGAAGGCGTTGAATCTCCCGCCTTTCAGGTTCGGGTTTAAATTGGTTTAGCTAGACCGGTCCAATCGACTAAATGGTTTTGATATATGAAACAGCTTCCATGATCTTTAAGTATGGCTACAGGTCTCCGGAAAAGCTAGACTATTTCTCTGTCACAATATTCGAAGTAAGTCCTGTATTTCAGCTACTGAGTAAGTAATGGAATCTTCTGGCAATCGTTTACAATAGCGAAGTCCCGTGAGTTAAGTACCATGTTGCAGATAAACATACTATACGGCCTGAATGCCAGGCTACTCGGGGCCCAAAGATGATTAATGCATAGAAAACCATGGTTGGTCCCTATATCCTATATATCTCTCTACCTATTTTAGGCCGCAATCCATGTGCGCACAATCCACAGTCTGCTTCCGCATGCGAATACGCATATCGTGCAGAGTTTTTTTCATGTCCATGCAATGTGTTTTTCATGTTACATTTTTCGTGTTACATGATTCTCATCATCAGATCAAACTAAAGCACAAGAAAACACCATGACGCGGTTGCTTGTAGCTAAATATATAAAGCCAAAGTGTCTAGTCATGTGACTGACTTCAATGCCCGTAATAAAATTTTAACTGCTAAGCTTCTCCAACAGGGCTATAGATATCATAAACTTCGAAAAGCATTTTCAAAATTCTTTCGCCGACACTATGAATTGGTTTCTAAATTCAATGTCGGATTAAAAAGTCTTTTGCAACAGGGCCTATCGGGACTAGAATTTTATGGTGTCTTAGTCTATAAATTCAAAAAAATTGTAAGTAAGTCCGATTTTTCTGATCAGTTCAGGAAAATTATCGTTCGTTACAAACGTATTGGAAATAATATAAATTAATGTAATGCTACAGTCTGCATGTTTGGTGGTTAAGGTGGTGATTTATGGTAAATGTAAAAATCTGCATAAAACCATAAAAAAGTAACGTATCTCCCTGAAAGTTAGCAGACTTCTTATTTTTGTTGTTCTTTACAGTTTAGAATACAAAATAGACGTACATGCTGCTTAAAAAAGTGTTTTTATAAGGAAAGATCAAAGGGTAATTTTCTGCGAATAAATCTGAAAAAATAATATCGTCATTGAAAATTTACGTAGTGCTGAAGGTGCATTATTGCATAATAAAGAGCGTCCTAGCAATTATTTATTCCAACTCTTTCTCAAATTGTAATGTAGACCAGATGAAAACAGTAGCTTTTTCTCAAATGTTCAACCATGTACAAAGTAAATGTACACTGGATGCATTTATTAAATATAGGGTAGTCAAGCACACCTATGTTAACACCTACAATATAAATAATACATTACTGACATGATCAGTGGTGTGTAGATGAAATTGTTCAACCTTGTTAAAATAGTATCACCTGTCTCACCTGTGTGTTTTGACAAAAAAAATTTGGACACAGACTGCATCTGTTTTCATCTGCTCAGCCTGATAATGTGTGAAAGAGTTTGAAAAAATAATTGCTAGGACGCTCTCCATTATGCAACAAGGTACTCTAAACACTAAGTATATTTTCAAAAATGATATTATTTTTTCAGATTTATTCGCAGAAAATTACCCTTTGATCTTCTCTTATAAAAACACTTTTTAACATTAACAAATGCTGCATTTTGGGATTCTAAATTGTGAGAAACAACATAAAGAAGGCATCTGCTAAGTTTTGGAAAGATCAGTGTTATTTTGAGTATTTTATGCAGATTTTTGTCTTTGTCCCAAATCAGTGATTATCACCACCTTAACCCAATTATGGTTAAATACTTTGCTTCCCTCTTTAATTGCACGCCGGTTGGTCAGGCATCAGACTCAATGATGGGCCCGACATAAAGCTACTTAATTTAGTTGGTTGGGGCCGGAGTTTGCCGTTTCTGTTGCTTGGTTATTCGGGGTTCAACTGATAGTTTTCTTGTAGCAAGATACGATCGGATTTTTCACTCAATACGGAGAGTGATCCAGGATCTACAGTAGGCCTGCTAAGATGTGTTACCCACGTAAAGGGATTAAAATGCGAGCTATACATTGATGATGCTTCAAGTACAGTTACAGTCACCGGGGTCGGACATAGACTTTGGAGGGAACATTATTTTCCTAGAGTGGCGAAGACTCTTTTCCAGAAGTACGTCAGGGAGACAGACAGCCAAATCATCGATGTGCAAGATGAACAAAGTGACATAGACCGCAATGCATTGAACATAGGGTCCACAGGACTGACACAGGCCAACACAGACAGTAACACGATGGACTTTGGGGGTAACAGAGACACTCAGACCTCCAGCTTGATCTCGTCCCAGTTAAATGGTCATCTCCCCGTGTTTACTAGCACGCCGATATTGCATAATCAGGACGCACATATGGATAATCTAGAAGTTATGCCTATTTATAAAATATGTCGAAAATTAGAACAAGTTGAATCCGAGCTTAAAGAGCTAAAACATACAGTCATATCCAACATGGAACGTAAAATTTTGGACCTTAAATCAACGATGATTAAATTGTTAGATGAGGTGGCGTCTGAAAATAACTCTTATGCTAGTGTTGTACAGAGACAAAGTCGTACAAACCAATCAACAGATGAAGGATTTTGCAACAGTTCATTCGTTGGCATTAGTGAATCATCAGGTTCATCAAACACATGCGTAAAAACGGCATATGTACCGACTGAACAACCGGCGAGGACAGTAACAAATAAAAACAGCAATACTTTTACAGTTGGTAGCAGTAGGTCTACACCTTCTAATTCGTCTCAGACACACTTAAAATCATGGATACCGACGGAACAACCAACGGAGCAACCAGTGGAAAAAGTCACAGAAAGAGCCAAAGAAGTCACTGGACAGACAGTTCCCGTGAGAATCACAGACAGGGCTTCAATAAATTCAGAATTCAATCAACGTAGACCTATGTCAGAGCGAAACAGTGCACGCAGTTTTGGTGTTCCTAATACAAACACTACAAGACGTGATAATACAGCTACTAGCCAAAAGACACTCCTGATTGGTGATTCGGTGCTACAAGGAATCAACACAAAGGGTCTTGTTAAAGGTGTTCAGAAACACTCGCGAAGTGGGGCTACGGTTGGTGACATCATCGAAGAAATCGTAGTCTATGATATAAAATCTTTTAATAAGATCATAATTTACGTGGGTGGAAACGATTGTGCTAAACATATTGATCAGCAGGAGTTTGAGGAGAAATACGACCAGTTAATAAGTCTCATTAAAGCTGGTAATAATGATTGCGACTTGTACTTGTGTAAGATAGCACCGAGAGGGGACACCGATGTTTCAATATTTAATGACAGTATTGAGAGGTTGGCGACATACTGGGAGTATCAGAATGTAAGTTACATACAAGAAACCCAGGGTTACTTCTATGGAAAGAACTACATGCCGGCAAGCCGCTATTATGCTTCCGATGGAATTCATTTGTCAAAGTCGGGAGTGAAACGCTTTTTAAATGCTTTAGATATCACAGTGAAAATAGTAATAAGCTATGACATGTGTGTGTTTACTCGTCCGAGTATCCAAAGCAATAGTAGACGAGGTCAGTCAGCTTCATACCAAAGGAGATATGTCAATAATTTTGCCGGGAACTCAAGACAAACACGAGATGGTCCGTTTTCGAATGGGTCTACCTTTGGTCGACGCAATTACACAGGGAGCTCAGCTGGATATCCACGAAACAAGAAACGCTGCTACGGATGTCACATGACCGGGCATTTAATTGCAGACTGTTGGAATATACAATAGGGACTCGGCATTACTGCCATTAAAAAGACAGGAGCACCTATTAATGTCTACAACTCGTTTTCCGTATTGGAATGTATCTGCCATAAGTGTGATTCCTTTTCATGCTCCTGTACGGACAGTGACTTAGTTAATCAAAATGATTTTATTTTCAACAATAATTCATTAATTCATAGTAATTCTGTTAGTCATAATGTGTTTTCGAGTGACTACAGCAGACATGAAAGTGAGGAAAGAAATTTAATTCATGATTCAAAATATAGTACTACTGAGGCTTCAAGCATAAATTCTGTTTCAAATAACCTTAATGTCAGTTCTGTTGATACAGTACTCAGAAGTACTTCCCGACAAAATTGTGACCAGACCAGTGTTTTATCTTTAAATTTATCTGATAAAGGACTAAATTTCGGACATTTGAATATTCAAGGCATTTGTGGAAAAAATATGAGTAATTTTACGAATTAAAGGCGATGATGTTACATACTCAAAATAGTAATTTACATATTTTTGGTTTAAGTGAAACTAAGTTGAAAGCTCATAAACCAACTACTGCATTTCATATTGAAGGATTCCAAACTTTCAGGAAGGATAATCATTCTAATGGCGGTGGGGGGTTGATTGTTTACGTCAGAAATGGAATTAATGTAAAACGCAGAATAGATCTAGAAATAAATGAAATATCGTGCATTTGGTTACAAATTATGCAAGAAAAAGGTAAATCAATTTTGATTGGAAATATGTACCGACCACCTGATTCTCGAGTAGAATATGATGATAGATTTGAAGAGTTTATTGATAATGTTTTAAAAGAAGGTAAAGAAATAATTTTGATGGGTGATTTTAATAAAAATCTATTACCAGATACAACCAACAGAGAATGGGAAAATTTTATGTTGTCTTTAGGTCTCAGTCAGATGATAAGTGAACCAACACGCGTTACAAATTGTTCTAGCACATTAATTGACCATATTTACACAAGTGTTGAAGAAAATATATCTAGTGTAAGTGTTTGTAAATTAACCATAAGTGATCATTATGCTGTTTTTGGAAACCGTAAGATTAATGTTTCAATAAGTAAAAACTCCCATCAAACGATTACTTATAGATCGTTCAAAACGTTTGATGAAAATGCCTTCATATATGATCTACACCAAATTCCATGGGAAATAGTGGACACGTTTGATGATGTAGATGAAATGGTTGAAGTTTGGAATTCATTGTTTTTAGAAGTTGTCGATAAACATGCACCTGTTAAACAGCATAGGGTTAAGAAATATCGTCAACCTGACTGGTTGTCTCCAGAAATAATAGATGCTATTAAAGACAGAAATAAATGCAAATTAAACGGACAGGTTCATGAATATAGATGTTTAAGAAATAAGGTTTCTGCTATGATAGCATCAGCAAAAAAGGAAATGTATAAGCTAAAACTCGAAGAGGGCAAAGATGACCCACGCTCAATATGGAAATTGTTTCGAGAAGTAGGGGCGGGAAGTAAAGCAAGTCCACGGGAAACTATAAATGAAATTAATGCAAATGGCCATATGATATCAAACGATTTTGATATAGCTAATGTCTTTAATAATTATTTTGCGAATGTGGCATCTCATTTAAAAGAACCAGTTCAGTCCTCTGATTTCAATCTTGTAAAAGATTACGTAGATTCTAAAGTCCCATTAGCAGATTTATTTAGTATTCCAGTGATAAATCGATCATTTGTGAAAAAAATTCCTGACCAATTAAGATGCTTCAAAAGCAACAGGTCTCGATTGTATTAGTCCTAGGCTACTTAAAATTGCACCCGATGTATTATGCTCTAGCATTACAAACATCATCAATAAAAGCTTAACGCAAGGTGTTTTTCCAACAGTTTGGAAAAACGCAAAAGTTAATCCAATTTTTAAGTCTGGATCAAAGAATGATGTGAATAACTTCAGGCCGATTTCTATTTTACCAACACTCTCCAAACTGATTGAAAAATGGGTACATGTTAAATTAATGGCCTACTTAAATAACTATAAATTGCTTTATCAGAAACAGAGTGGCTTCAGAACTGGACATTCAACAGAATCGGCTTTAGTTCTTATGATTGACTCATGGCTGAAAGCAGTTAATTCAGGGAAAATTGTGGGTTGCGTGATGGTCGACTTCCGCAAAGCGTTTGACCTTGTTGACCATGATATTTTGTTGAAGAAACTAGAAATTTATAAATGTGACGAAATCTGTATTGCCTGGTTTAAATCTTACCTTACAAATCGAAGTCAACAAGTATCAATAAAAAACACTAAATCTTTAAGCGAAAATATTAATTTTGGAGTCCCTCAAGGGTCCATTCTTGGGCCACTACTATTTTTAATTTTCATTAATGATTTGCCTTTGTCACTTTCAGAATCAGTGGCGTCCATCGACTTATATGCAGATGATACGACATTGTACGACGTGCAGTTAAACAAACAAACGTTGGAAAATAACCTTCAAAAATCTTTACTGTTACTTAACAAGTGGTGCAAAGAAAACGGAATGTTGCTTAATACTGATAAAACTAAGCTCATGCTTATAACAAGCCGTCAGAAAAGATCAAATATGGAAAATAGTTCTTTAATACTGAAGTATAATGATCTAGACCTAAAACTGACTAATAGCGAGAAAGTTCTTGGTGTTCATATAAATGAAAATCTTATCTGGAATGCCCAGTTTCAATTTGTTGTAAAAAAAGTTTCATCTCACTTATGGCTTCTATCTCAAATATCTTCTTATTTATCGATTGAAGACAGGCTATTGTTCTACAATGCTTACATCAGACCGCATTTTGATTATTGTAGTATTATATGGGGAAATTCGACGAGTTTTAACATTAATAAAATTACAAAATTACAAAGGCGAGCATGCAAGAGTATATTGAGGAATGAATACACTAATTTAGGAGAAGCCCGAGATCGTTTGAAAATGTTATCTTTTAATGAAAGCGTATTTTTACAAAAAGCAAAAGTTATGTATAAAGTTGCGAATAATATGGCCCCGGAATACGTGACAGATCTGTTTCAGTTGCGGAGTACCAACTCAAATAATACGACTTCTAATTTACGATCAGTTTGTAACAGGAATTTTTTAATACCTAAACCTAATTTAGGCCTATTTAAAAACAGTTTGTCTTATTTCTGGTGCACTTATCTGGAACAGTATCCCTATAGATATTAGAAATGCGACAACTATACATTCATTTGTAAATAAATGCACGGCTTGGTTGAAAAATTAGCTTAATTGGGTTTACTTCCCCACCGCCATACCTTATATGATATTTAAATTTTCGTTTTCTTAATAGATGTATCATTATATCATTTACATGCATATTGTACATGTCTTTGAGAGAGAGAGAGAGAGAGAGAGAGAAAGAGAGAGAGAGAGGGAGAGAGTGAGAGAGAGAGCTTTTCTTTTGTTGGTATCTGTAGATGTATTGTAATTATTTTTTTTTGGTCTCAAATTGCACTTTGTAAATATTGTATGTTTATATGTCTTATCAGAGGGCCTCAAGGAAGATTGGTTCGCCAATTGAGTAACCCTCTTTAAATAAAGACCTTACTTACTTACTTACTTTACTTACTTTTGCTCCGGTATTTCAGTGGTGTTGTCTGACTTCCCAGGGGTCTCCTGGTGTCGCAATACATTCTTTCCGTTGAGTCCTCATCTCTGATTCATCATAGGCCTTATCTGTGATTTGTTTGTTTTCGGTGATGATTCATTGATCGGACGCTGTCTGTGAAAACTGGACTTTATCTGTGTATTTCGGAGACTATTTGCGTTAGTTTAGGAATCTATCCGCCCCAAAATGGAAAACGAGGTAAGGGTGGGTGTTAATAAACTCTAATATAATTGTAAACAACACATTTTCTTATGGGGCATAAGGTGTACGGAACATCAGACACCCGTGTCTTCCAGTATCTGTAGCTGTTATGCCTAATTCGTATTTACTTTCGAGCCTACAAGCTGGAATGAAGGTCAAGATTTGACAATTTTGAAGAGTGTGTCCACTTTGAACGCCGATCAGTTGCGACCGCAATGGAAAGAAAACAGATTGGTTGGATAAGTTTGACCCTAATGAATGAATTTAAAATTTTGTAAGGCTCTGAGTTGAAAGAATATCTCCTTTTTGAAGAAAATCGGATTTTTATACCTTTTACAATGGCTACGGATGCTATATGCGCCCGGCACCAGACTCTACAGGACACAGCACTCTATCTGCCAATATCATCGGAAATTATCTGTGCTTCAGAAGCATGGGCCTACATCTGTCTAGTGATCCGAAAATGGTATCAACATGAGGCAGATGATATCGTTCATGATTGATTGATTCCTCTTCTTGCACACATTTTTTTAACTTTTCAGAGGGTTTTGGTCACCTCAAAGCCGAAGAAATGAATAAACGTTTCAATACGCGCGTATACATATTTTTGCAGTTGCAGTTATAAGTACAAACGGTGGTTGACACCTAGAGTTGCGGTTTATTATGAACAACATCTATAGGTTGATGTAACTATATGCATGATATTAGGGCAAAAGAAACCCATAAATGGATAGCACTGTCAACTTCCTTTACATCTTTTGAGTGAACCGTTATCTTTAAAAGTAGAGAATCAGATGATCTTTAACAGGAAATATATTCAAAGTTATCCATAAAACGAAAGATATCAGTTATCAAAAAGCCAGACCCATACCGTCGTCGGCCGTTGGGAGTGCGTGTTCCGACTTTAAGTATTTTTCGCCCTAGACATTTAGTCGCTCGAAAAGGTGTCAGGTAAGCCGGTAATATATATATATATATATATATATATATATATATATATATATATATATATATATATATATATATATATATATATATATATATATATATATAAATAGAAATAAGAAATCTGCCTGAAAGTTCTGTCGCTTTATTTTCTTAACCGGTTTCACTACTGCATGTAGATCATCAGAAGAAGTGAAAAAACATTAACACAATCACAATGTTAAAATAACATGGAGATAAATTACGTTGGCGTTAATAGTAACGACGTTAGCAACAAGTAAAGGAAATGACGTCATGTTACTTCCGTCTAGTCGGTTGATCATATAAATAAGTGTGTTAAACAGCTCTATTTAACTTGGGTTTAAATTTGTATATAAAATAACTTTCTTTTGATTTTCTTAAAGTGACACTGTCAGAATTCATTTTGTAGAGAGGACAAATTTTAAATTTTATAGTTTGTCCTCTTGCACAATCATCTATATGATGACTCACATAAAGCATTCTTGTATTAATGTCCCGTATTTGCTGTCTATGCACCGTAACTCTGTGTCTCAGGGTATCCCCTGTTTCTCCGATATATTCCTCGTCGCACCCGGCGCATCGCATCACATAAATTACGTTTTTACTTTCGCATGACATATTGGATCTTATCTGAAAATTATAACCATTTTTGAAAAGAAAATTATTTCCTGTGATTAAATGATTACAAACACCACAGTTAGACCTGTTACATTTCGTAACTTCGGGGGTAATTATACTGTCTTCAAATTTCGCCCTAGTTAACATCTTTTTTAGGTTTTTAGGTTGTCGTTTGCTCTTAATTATGTTGGTTTCTTCTATTATTTTCTTCATTTTTTCATCCTCGTATAAAATGGGAAGATTATATTGAATAGTTTGAAAGAGTTCTGGATTTTGTGGATTGAAGGTGGATACATATGTAATTATATCATTCTCAGTTTTGTCTTGTACTACTCGTAATTGGGTTGGATCCAATTTCATTGCTTTCTCAATTCCCTTTTCGATGACAGTTTTGGGATACCTTTGGTTCGTTAAAGCTTTCCGTAATTCACTCATTCTTATTTCTAAAGTGTTTACATCCGTCACAATACTTCTAATTCGGCGAGCTAATGAGTATGGTATACTTGTCTTTATGTGTTTTGGGTGACGGATGTAATATATATATATATATATATTTTTTTTTAATATTAACAGTAATTTTTTTTAAAATGTTGAAAGAGCATATAAAGATAGACAGAGGGTGGTCCATATTTTGTTATTGTTCCCAGTAACCCTTCTGCCTACAAAGATTTCTGACATGTATCAATATCCGTCCATGAACTATATTCGACATGTACGCCTACGCTGAAATTGAGTTTCATTCTGACGCACACGAAAATCTGGGTGAAGAACAAACGAGGCGTTTCATTGCTCCACAGCGATAACACGACGTTGGAAGTAAACACCATACAATAACACTACTATGCACTGGTCAACGTCTTTATTGTGTCAAGTCGACGATATGACTGGCTATTCACGTCAGATGCCTGCATTAGGCTTATGTAAGGAAAGGAAAACAGAGCCATGCCAGAGTCTTGTGTTGCGGAACAATCTTCGTTTTGGGTTATTAACCGTAGCCGATACGATTACCTTATGACAAACAGAGGCAGAGGTTCGATCAGGTGGCCAAGTTGTAAACAGATAGCTCTGATTTTGCTTGAAACACCTTTATATATGGACAAAATACGCCCAGATGCCGAACATTATTTTTTCAGATGCGATTTATATATAAATCAACGGTTAAGATTCTTTCAGCTATCTCGAAGATTTCACCCGCTTGGGGTTCAGTATATGTTGTACGGATCGAACCAGCTCTCAGACGAAGATAATATTCTTTTTTTAGCTATGTTCATGCATACATTAAGGAAACAAAACGTTTCAGTTAACTTCTTTATTCTTATATCTACTTCTGTTATTACGAAACTCCACATACTATTCTTCTGCTTAATCGCGGTTTGTATATTTTTCGCTTGCGCCTGTGTGCATGCGTTGGTTTGTAGGTCTGCTGTGTGTTGTTCGCTGTTTACTGCTATTGCTTTCCGTTGTTGTAGTGGGTAGCTTGCAAGAGACAGGAGAGGGCGTATGTGGACTTCCGTATGTCGTACAAGTAATGAGATATATATCATAGTTGCTTTTTTTTGTCTTTTCAGGTACCGCCCAATGATGACGTTGTCAGGCTGAAAAGGGGACAAAGGACGACTAGACCATATATAAATCTGTTATCTTTTATTTATTTATTTATTTTATTTTTTTTTATTTATTTACTTATTTTTTATTATTTCTATTATTTCTTATATCTCTTATCAATCTTTATTTTCTATTTTTTATTATTACTATTATTATTATTATTATTATTATTATTATCATTTATTGATATTAGTTTGTTTCTATTATTTTACGAGGCTGATTTAGTTATTACATTTATTTACTGTTATTATTTCAGGTTTATTGATCTATATTACTTATTTCTCCTTCTCATTTATTAATTATATACCATAGTTCTTTTAAGAGCCAAACTTAAAACATCTCTTTATGATGTTAAAGATGTGTTGTGGGTGTTGTAATTGCTTTCCAACTCGTTTTGTTTTCACATTCTAATTGTCTTTTGGTAAGCAGTATCAGTAATTTCAAAATTATGTTATATGTATGTCATTGCCTATATCTGTTCTGTATAGCATTCTCATTGGGGAGGACCGTAATTAATGTTGTTAGAACTTGTGGTCCCAACCAATTGTCAGTTGTTTTTGGCAATAAAATATGTTTAAACTAATACGCCCAGAGTGCAAACTGGGTGCAAATGTGCACCCGGGTGTATTTTTCATGCAAACACGATTGAAGGGCCGTATTAGATAATTTCAAAATCTATTTGCATTCTCGGAGGATGTTAGGGCTTACTTTTTTGCAGCGCCTGAGTAAACGTGTCTTTGTGAGCTCTGACTAGCCTATTCACAAAACTGTCTACAGAGTCACCCAAGCTGGTTAAGCTATCCTTTGGCTGACTACAAACTTGTTGTTATTCATGCAGCGAACAGAATTACGCTGACCAGACTGCGCGGATGTGCAGGCTGATTTGCAGGCTTTGATGTCAGCATGTGCACAGAGCATGTTTTGTCATGACGCAGTCCACAAATACGCACGTATCCACCGCCCTGTCTGTCAGTTTGTCTGTCTGTCACTGGTCTGTCTGTTGGTCTGTCTGGTCTGTGTTCTGTCAATCTGCCGGGCCTCAAGAAAACTGGGCCTTCAGAAGTTTTGATTAGCGTAGCCATAAATCAGTGTACTCATGCTTGTATGTGCCTTCTATGAACGTTATACTATCAAAACAGCAAACAATAAAGACACAAAAGTTCCCTCCCTTGAAAATATGTCCTTTCAACTGAGCAAAAACAAACGATGTGGCTTTCATAGACTACACAGGAAAGCTCTACATAAACAGTGTTGCAATTGGTAGCGTGTCTGACTTGAGATCGAAGGGTCGCGAGTTCGATCTCTAAGAGAGGCGCCTCGTATTGAGTCCTTGAGCAAGGTATCCTATCTTCAGCTTAGCACTTACAATTTCCCACACTGCAGCACCTGGGTCAGAAAAGAGTTGCTATCCGTGCAAAGTTTTTAAATTTCCTGGTCCGATGTGTAAGGAAAAGAAAGGTAATATTTAAAACAATGAATATAGAGCTAAGGCAATTCTACAGGGCACAGTGAAAGGAAAAAGAAGAGGAAGACAGAGGAAGAGGTGGGGAGACAATATTAAAGAGTGGACAGGAATGGACTTTGCCAGCTCAGCTACGGCAGCTGAAAACAAAACAAGGTGGAAAGGGATCGCTTCGAAGTCATCTGTGGTGCCTCAACGACCTTGTAATGTTATGGGATAGAACAGAATAGAATCGAGCTATCTTTCAAACGAAAGAAAACAACAACTTTATTAGTAACAGCTTGCTCTCAGAGTTTTACAACTGTGCAGTAAGTGATCCACTCCTCAATACAGTTTTCCATAGAAAATATTTAGTTTTGGCTGATGCAACCACGTGTTTGATCTTTCACGACGTTTTCGGCTGAAAAAAGAAAACAAACATCACAAGTAGGGTCCGCTGCTCACAAGTATAGTCCGTTTCCTTGAGGACAACATCTGTCCGTTGGCATAAAATTACATTATTTCGGTGACACAAATAGAATCCGGAACATAGAAAATAATGGGTGGTGTCCTTTAAACATTGATATTAACGTAAAGATTTTATTTATACTCCTAACGACATGTGTAAATTATCAAGAACATAATTATCTTCGTAAATTATGGACAAAGTTCATTACCTACAAATAAAAACACTGGGTCTCTCCTTGTTTTCATTGGCCATGTACGCTCTTGCACTATCACGCTGCATTTGATTTCACTGATGACAAGCACAGAACATCGCTAGCTGAATAATATCGACGGAAATATTAGGAAAAATAAGGTATGTGTTCCGTGGAAACCATGAAACCCAGTACTTACACGTTTTGTCCCTTTTTCTTCGACTGAATCACCGAAGCGTCCATGGCAAGTAATGAATAGAGTCCGTAGCACTCACCGATAGCGTCAAGTAACGCAGATTTTCACAGATAGCGTCCGATATGGTTATGCACCGTGTTCATGCAAACCAAACAGCTAACTTAAAATGTATCAAACCACTGCAGAAGCAGAGGGCGGGGTTTGGGCCCAGTAAAACATGTTTAAGCCCCCCAGTAATTTTTTGCTGACCGTTCCAAGGCTGTACTTTTGTTGCGGTTCCTTGATGTTGTATTGTGCTGTGTCTGCTTGTCTATGGTCTCTGGCGGTTTGGTCAGCCGTACTGCTGCCCAATCTGCCTTCTGTTTTGTTTTGTTTTGTGACTAAAATAAAAAATAAGTAAAAAATAGATGTTGATGCTGGTATTGGGGTAGCTGAATGACCATCTGTTTGGGAAAGAGCTGCCCATTCGGTTTACTGTGCGTGTCTTTCGTAAACTTGTGTCACTGTCTGTGTGTATGTGCTTCTTTCCCTATTGGTTTTGAGAGCGGAATGAGGGGTTTGATTGTATTAATTCCTGATCATCACCCATCTTTTTACTTCTTGTCGCTTGCACTTTATCCAAAGTAAATGCGAAAAGATTAAGCAATTGGCGGTGGTAGAATGAAATTATTTGTAAGCGCTGAATATGTTGCACATACGATCCAGTGAGAGAACATGCTTCGTACTCATTTACATGCTAAATCGAACTCTTTTCGGTTCGATGCGGAGATGGTTGGGAAGAGCACGAGGCGTGGAAACATGGAGCTGTCTCAATAACTTATTTTAAATACCTATGCAGGAAAATTGGCATTCAGTATTGAAAATAAAACGATTATGCGTAGGAAGAGAGGCGGGGGCAAAGCTAGCCCCCCTCCCCCCCCCCCTCCCCCACACACACGAGAGATATTTTTAAAATGGCTTGTGCCGAGACTATGAATATAAAGTCGTGAGAAGCAGTTTTTAGCGGAAAAACTATTAGTTTTCATATATTTACTTTAAGCGCTCAGGATCATTTTAGAGGCTGCTTATCGCACCTTAATAGATGCCAGCCGGGACCAATTTAGTGGCTGTTTAGGACCAAAATAGATGCCAGGACCAGTTTTGATGCCAGGACCACTTTAGATGATGTATACCTTTGGTGTGTGCCTGTGGTAACTATCTATATGTTATTTGTTCTAGGACACCCTTTTCTTCCTGTAAATAAATATTGACACGAGATGGCTTCATCTACCTATTAATGAGTACCCGGTGTCATTTATATAATGTAGAAAATGAATAACAGTAAGAACAGTTACAAACTGGATATAAAATTTACATGTGTGAAAAAAAATGTTAACCATAAGGTTAAAAAAATTAAATGTACTGGTAGAGATAAAATGAACAGTAAACAATATGACCATTACGAATAAAAATGGATCTTTGGCCAAAAAGAGTTTTTTTATATATACAGATATACAGATATATAGACTATAATTTTTTCCCAACACATGGATCTAAAGCAGAGGTCCCAAGATACAACGAAAATGGAGGGGGTATTTTTTTAGCTCACCTGAGCCAGCGGCTCCGGGGGAGCTTATAGGATGGTAAGGCTCCGTCGTCCGTCGTCGTCCGTCGTCCGTCGTCGTCCGTCGTCCGTCCGTCCACAATTTCAAACGACTTCTCCTCTGAAACCACTGGGCCAATTGTGACCAAACTTCATATGTGACCTCCAGAGGAAGGGGGAACGAAAAGTTGTTCAAACGGTCCTGGTCACATGACCAACATGGCCGCCATGCCCATATATGGTAAAAACCTAAAAAAATCTTCTTCTCCAGAACCAATAGGCCGATGGCCTTGAAACCTGGTATGTAGCATCGGGTACGCGAGTACTACTAAGATTGTTCAAATTATGAACTTGGGTTGACCTTGGCCTTTTTTACGGCAAGGTCAAATTTGCTTCCATGTGCTTTTATATGGCAAAATGCTACAACATAAAATATCTTGGAAACTGTTGAAGATTTTGGGCTAGAAATTGGTATCTACAGTCATCTTAATGAGTACATGAATATTTGTGAGTATAAGAGGTCAAGGTCAATCAAGGTCATTGACGTTTGACCTAGAATTCTCATATTTTGGCAATTTCAAACAATCTGCTCAAAAGCCACTGGGCCAATTGAAACCAAATTTCATAAAGAGCCTCCAGAGGTTGAGGGAACGAAAATTTGTTCAAATGGTCCAGGTCACATGACCAACATGGCCACCACGCCCATATGTGGTAAACAGCATTAAAAATCTTCTTCCCCAAAATCGATTGACCAGTGGCCTTGAAACTTGGTATGTAGCATGGGATACTAGAGTTCTATTAAGATTGTTCAAATTATGAACTTGGGTTGACCTTGACCTTTTTTACGGCAAGGTCAAATATGGGAAAATGCTAGAACATAAGATATCATGGAAAGTTTTGAAGATTTAGGCCTAAAAATTGTATATACATATATCTAAATGCCTACATGAAGATTTGTGAGTACAAGAGGTCAAGGTCATTCTTTGAGCATTGACCTAACTCTCATATTTTGACAATTTCAAACAATCTCCTCAAAAACCACTAGGCCGATTCTAACCTAATTTCATATAGAGCCTTCAAGGGTTGAGGGAATGAAAATTTGTTCAAACAGTCCAGGTCACATGACAAACATGCCTCCCATGCCCATATATGGTATAAAACTTTAAAAACCTTCTATTCCAGAACCAATTGACCGATGGCCTTAAAACTTGGTATGTAGAAATAGGTGTGTGAGTACTATCAAGATTGTTCAAATTATGACCTTGGGTTGACCTTGACATTTTTAGCTCACCTGAGCCATAGGCTCAGGGTGAGCTATTGTGATCACCCAGTGTCCGTCGTCCGTCGTGCGTCGTCCGTCGTGCGTCGTCAACATTTTGCTTTGAATGACATCTTCTCTGAAACCGCTAGGCCTAGGGCTTTGATATTTGGTATGAAGCATTGCCTAGTGGTCCTCTACCAAGTTTGTTCAAATGGTGTCCCCAGGGTTCAAAATGGCCCTGGGGCAGGGGGTCTTGGGTTCGAAACTAAAAAATACTTAAAAATCTTCTTCTCCAGAACCGCTTGGCTCAGATGCTTGAAATTTGGTATGTAACATTGCCTAGTAGTCCTCTACCAAGTTTGTTCAAATGATGGCCCCAGGGTCCGAACTGGCCCTTGGGCAGGGGGTCTTGGGTTCGAAACTAAAAGATACTTAAAAATCTTCTTCTCCAGAACTGCTCGGCTCAGATGCTTGAAATTTGGTATGAAGCATTGTCTAGTAATCCTCTACCAAGTTTGTTCAAATGGTGACTCCAGGGTCCAAAATGGCCCTGGGGCAGGGGGTCTTGGGTTCGAAACTAAAAAATACTTAAAAATCTTCTTCTCCAGAACCGCTTGGCTCAGATGCTTGAAACTTGGTATGTAACATTGCCTAGTGGTCCTCTACCAAGTTTGTTCAAATGGTGGCCCCAGGGTCCAAAATGGCCCTGGGGCAGGGGGTCTTGGGTTCGAAACTAAAAGATACTTAAAAATCTTCTTTTCCAGAACTGCTTGGCTCAGAGGCTTGAAATTCGGTATGAGGCATTGTCTAGTGGTCCTCTACCAAGTTTGTTCAAATGGTGGCCCCAGGGTCCAAAATGACCCTGGGGCAGGGGGTCTTGGGTTCGAAACTAAAAAATACTTAAAAATCTTCTTCTCCAGAACTGCATGGCTCAGATGCTTGAAATTTGGTATGGAACATTGCCTAGTGGTCCTCTACCAAGTTTGTTCAAATGGTGGCCCCAGGGTCCAAATTGGCCCTTGGGCAGGGGGTCTTGGGTTTCGGAACTAAAAAATACTTAAAAATCTTCTTCTCCAGAACTGCTTGGCTCAGATGCTTGAAATTTGGTATGTAGCATTGCCTAGTGGTCCTCTATCAAATTTGTTCAAATGGTGGCCCCAGGGTCCAAAATGGCCCTGGGGCAGGGGTCTTTGGTTCGAAACTAAAAAATACTTAAAAATCTTCTTCACCAGAACTGCTTGGCTCAGATGCTTGAAATTTGGTATGTTACATTGCCTAGTGGCCCTCTACCAAGTTTGTTCAAATGGTGGCCCCAGTGTTCAAAATTGCCCCGGGGCAGGGAGTCCCAGGTTTGAACCATAGAAATACATAGAAAAATATTAAAAAATCATCTACTTCAGAACCACAAGGCTCAGATGCTTGAAATTTGGCATGTAGCTTTGCCTAATAGTCTTTTACCAAGTTTATTCAAATGATGACCCCAGGGTCTAAAATGGCCCCACCCGAGGGGGTCCTGGGTTTGAACCATAGAAATACATAGAAAAATATTCAAAAATCTTCTTCTTCAGAACCACTTGGCTCAGATGCTTGAAATTTAGTATGTAGCATTGCCTAGTGGTCCTTTACCAAAATTATTCAAATGATGGCCACAGGGTCCAAAATGGCCCGGCCCCAGGGGGTCCAGGGTTTGTACCATAGCAATACATAGAAAAATATTCAAAAATCTTCTTCAAAACCATTTGGAAGTGGTTGCAAACTATCAGGTTTGTTAAATGATGACCCTTGTTTGACCTTTCACCTTTTTGGTCAGGTGAGCGATTCAGGGCCTCTTGGCCCTCTTGTTTTCTTACTCACTGAAGGTGGAGTGGGTATTTTCTTTTTCTTTTTTTTTTTTTTTTTTTTTTGGGGGGGGGGGGGGGGGAGGGGGGAGGAGGGGGGCGTGAGGAGGGCTATTGGATTTGGCAATATATACTTATTTGACCCGCCTATATTTCCGCCTCCTCCCATTGCCCGCACCCTCTAGGTTTGTTTGACTTATAGATATAGAATTTTACTTACGGAATAAAGCGAATTTGCATATTTTAGACCTAATTTGCATATTTAATAACCTCCCTTTACATGCGGTTTATTCCGTCGGATCAAATAAGTGTATATTGCCTTGGATTTTGTCAATGGGTCCCATACAGGTTGTTACAACATACAGAATTGATCAGCTGTCATATCTGGCGGATCCAGGAATTTTGGATAGGGGTTCAAATTAGCTAAGGGGGGTTCGATTTGCGCAGTTCCACCAATTTTTGCTGAAATTCCCCATGAAAATGAAATAATTTAGGCTGTAGAGGGGGTTCGTTTGAACCCCCCGAACCCCCTCTGGATCCGCCACTGGACGATTTAATCAATCTGTTAAAAATTCACCTATAAAACTCCAGTTTTCCACAAATTTCAAACAGGGGTCACAAATGTATAGGCAACTTTCTATCGTCGATAAATCTCTTCCTGCGACCCATTCTGCAATTTTCCTGACATTCAGTTGTTTTGCTTTGTTGTTTGCATAATAAAAAAAATCTGCGGCTGACTGACAGACAGAAAGAACACGTGTGCTGATCAAAAGTAAGTACATGTTTTCTCGGGGTACTGGCCGGAGTGGCCGCTGCCATTTTTGTCTAGTCTGCGTTGTTCTCTTGTCATGTGATCCGAAAGTAGTCCCACGTTATACATCCGAGGTTGATTCACGGAATTGGCCGAGAGGTGCTCCGAATGGAGCCAGAGGTCCTGGATTTGATACCCGGTCCGGCCACTTTGGTGGAGATTGATTCTTCCGCTTCCGCTGATTCAAGAAGTGCAGTTGTTATTTACTGGCGAAAGTATGTACACTTAGTACTGGTTAACCGCTTAGGAGGTCTAAGCCTGCCCAGGAATGGTGTGGTTAGGGCAATTGACCATCCCGACGTGACAATAGCTGTTTGTCGTGGACGTAAAGCAACAAAACAACAACAACAAATTAATAACTTTTGCACCAAAATCTTCTATAAGTTCTATGAACTCCTATGTTTAAATATTTTTCCTATATGATCACCAGAAAGCAATTTGACCAGTACTAAGTGCACATACTTTTGTCAGTTACTGGCGAAAGTATGTGCACTTAGTACTGGTTAACCGCTTAGGAGGTCTAAGCCTGCCCAGGAATAGTGTGGTTAGGTTAACTGACCGTCCCGACATGACCTTAGTTGTTTAACGTGGACGTTAAGCATCAAATCAACCAACCATATATGGGCGTGGCGGCCGTGTTGATCATGTGACCTGGACCACTTGAAAAGGAAATCGTTCCCGCATGCTCTGGAGGCTCTTAATGAAATCTGGTTACGATTTACCCAGTGGCTTTTGAGGACTTGTTTGAAATTGTTGAAATATGAGAGACCAGGGTCAAAGTTCAAAGAATGACCTTGACCTTTTCAAATCTTCATGTACGCAGTTAGACAACTGTATATACTAATGTCTAGGTCAAAATCTTCTATAATTTCCATGAACTCTTACATGTATGTTCCAGCATTTTCCCATATAAAAGCACTAGAAAGCAAATTTGACCTTGCCTAAAACAAAGGTCATACAAGGTCACCTTTTGAACTCGACTTTGACTTGACTTCTTGTACTTAGAAATCTGAATGTATTCACTGAGATAATTGTATGTACCAATTTTAGGCCAAAATCTTCAGCTATTTCCATGAAATTATACGAGGGGTGTTCGAAAAGTTTTGCAAATGGCCTCATGACTTTGTTTAGGAGCATGCTGGGTACAACTGCTATGCGTGTACTGAAAGCAATGCATTTTGTCTTTACAATGATACCAAACACTATACAAAGACACTTTTCCTTATTGAGTTACAGCGCATTTTAATAGGCCCCAGTCATACCACTGGGCTAATTTTATATGTAAAATCTTTTCAGTGTTAGGCATTCAAGTCAAATGTCCTTGTAAATACCAAATTAATCTTTGTCATTTGCATGTCCATCGTTGCCTATAATATCCATACAAAAGTTAGAAGGGCGGTAACTGTTATCGATTTATTCCTATACCTATGCTTGCTTACCAAGCGCTACTTGAAAAACGAACTCGGTAGTCAAGGACTTTTCTTACCTTATTTTAATCGACAGATCTTCTGACATAAAATATCAGTTTTTGAAAAAAATCTATGTAGTTGTAAACAAGCTGTGTACGTTTAAATTTTAAAATCTGAGTTTTTTCATCGCATTCCCATTGCCGTCAATGGAAACGGCCTCAAAATTTCATGTTTTTCAATCTGGTCTAGCGACTAAACAAACTCGGTGACCTATCTTTTTTATGGCACAATTCGATGTAACACATGAAAATGCACCCCTGTGCAAAATTTAAAAAAATTCTATGTATGAGCCATTTACGTATTCTTGACCTTAACGTCATTTTTGAAAGCTTGCAGAGGCTTCATTTTTGGCATTAATTTGAATTTGTTGACAGGTTTTCGTTGACCCATGTAAATGCTCTTGCCGACAATATTTTGCATGCTAATACACTTGTTTTCATTACAAAATCATCAAATTTTAGAAGAAATGGAGTAATTGCTACAGCATAACGTACGGATAATCCATATTCCACTGCCATGTACGGAAGCCAGATTAAAACTGATTTCCGCGATATTTATAGAACAACATTGTCTGGGCATTGTCTTTAACTAACAAAGATAAAAAGATATCAAAGACTGCTGATATATAAATTACGGCCTACTAAAGTAAAATTTTGCAGTGTCTTTAGGGTATACCTCTTTCAAAGAAGTTAAAAATGCGTCCTTTTTTAAAAATGCATCTTGTTTGCAGACTTCTCTTCGCATAATATAGCTTAATGTATTTTTGCAATCAGAAGTTCTGTCTGTATGGTGGTTACCGAGAAATTACGTCATTTGCAAAACTTTCCGAACGCCCCTCGTATGTTCTAGCATTTTCCCATATAAAAGCACTAAAAAGCAAATTTGACCTTGCTTTAGAAAAAGTCAAGGTCAATCCAAGGTCATCATCAGTGAACAATCTTGGTAGTACTCGAGCACCCAATACTACCTACTATGGTCAAGGCCATCGGTAAATTGGTTCTGGAGAATAAGGTTTTTTAAAGGTTTTAACCATTTTGGCCGTGGCGGCCATGTTGGTCATTCGTTTGAAATTGTCGAAATATGAGAGATCTGGATCGAAGGTCAAAGAATGACCTTGACCTCTTGTACTCACAAATCTTCATCCACTCATTGAATGTGCCCATTTATATTTGACCGTATATTCCCATATGTAGGCCAAAATCTTCAATAATTTTCATGAAATCTTATGTTCTAGCATTTTCCCATATAAAAGCACCAAAAAGGGAATTTAGTCTTGCGGGTCAGATTCACACAAGGTCATCATTTTAACAATCCTGGAAGTATTCGTGTACCCAATGCTACATGCCAAGTTTCAAGGCCATTTATTATTGGGTTTGGAGAAGAAGATTTTTTTAAGGTTTTTACCATATATGGGCATGGCGGCCATGTGGGTCATGTGACCTGGACCATTTGAATATTAGTTCTTTAAATACAAGTCCAGGAGGCTCTATATGAAATTTGGTTACAATCGGCCTGGTGGTTTCAGAGAAGTCATTTAAAATTGTGGACGGACGATGGGCGGATGAACGGACGACGGATTGCGATGGGCGACGGAGCCTGCCTGTACTTATCCGTCTCAAGTGAGCAAACCAGATGACCAATGGTCCTGTAGCTCACCTGACACCTTCTGTCACCAGACACAATTTGTCATTTTGCTCATTTGTTTAGTGGCTTATAAGGAATTCATATTTTAATTGTAAAATCTCAGTGACCTTGAGCAAAGTTAAAACAATGACCTTGATCTTGATGACCCTGTCTTCATGTATTCATTTAGTTAGCCATATTTTCAAATTATTATATCTAAGCTTAAAAAGTTTCCATGAAATCAACTGTTAAAGCATTTTCCCATATAAAAGCACAACATACCAAAGTTGGCCTTGCCATAAATTAGATCAAGGTCAATGCACAGTCATAGGCCTTTGGTTCTGGAAAAAGAAGATATTTGAAGGGTTTTTACCATATATGGGCATGGCAGCCATCTTGGTCATGTGACGATGACCATCTGAATAAAGTTGGATTCCTTCGACCCAGTAAAGCTTCATATGAAATATGGCTTCAAATAGCCCAGTGGCTTCAGAGGAGAAGATGACTGAAAATGTTGGCAGGCGGCAGAATCTCAGTAACCTTGAACAAAGGTCAAAGAATGACCTTGACCTTTAGGCAACATAATATCTTCATTTGCTTATTTATTTTTTAATCATATATACCAAATATGATACCTTAGACTTAAATAGTTTCTGAGAAACCCACTGTTCAAGCATTTTCCCACACAAAAGCATAGCCTACCAAAACTAGCATTGCCATATATTAGGCCAACGTCAATACACGGTTATAATTTGTATAAATTATGATGGCCCTGAGTCCTCAATGTGTCATACCAAGCCGCAAGGTCATAAGGCCATTGGTTCTGGAGAAGACGTTTTTCGGAAGGGTTTTTACCATATATGGATGTGGTGGCCATCTTGGTCATGTGACCAAGACCATCTGAACAACCTTTAATTCTTTTGGCCCACTGAAGCTCCATTTGATATACGGCTTCAATCGGCCAAGTGGCTTCAGAGGAGAAGAAGATTGAAAATGTTGCCAAGAGACAGAATTTCAGTGTCCTTGAACAAAAGTCAAAGAATGACCTTGACCTTAAGCAACATTATTTCTTCATTTGGTCATTTGTTAATCATATGTATCACATATTATACCTTAAACTTACATAGTTTCTGAGAAATCCACTATTTTTAAAAGCATTTACCAATACAAAAGCATAACATACCAAAGCTGACCGTGTCGTAAATTAGGTCAAGGTCAACCTATGGTCATCATTTGTATAAACTATTATGGGCTCTAATGCAAAATGCTACATACTAGGTTTAAAGGTCATGGGCTTTTTGATTCTGGAGGAGGATATTTTGATTGGTTTTTACCATATATGGGTGTGGCGGCCATCTTGGTCATGTGACCAAGACCATCTGAACAAACTTTGGTTCCTTTGGCCCACTGAAGCTTCAAATAAAAGATGGCTTCAATCGGCTCAGGAGCTTCAGAGAAGATGATTGAAAATGTTGACAGGAGACAGAATCTCAGTGTCCTTGAACAACGGCCAAAGAATGACCTTGACCTTATGCGACATAATTTCTTATTCTGGTCATTTAGTTAACCACATATACCAAATATTATATCTTAAACTTATATAGTTTCTAAGAAATCCACCGTTTAAGCATTTTCCCATACAAAAGCATAACTTTCAAAAGTTAACCGTGTCGCAAATTAGGTCAAGGTCAACCTATGGTCATCATTTGTTCAAACTACAATGGGATCGAATGCCCGATGCTACATACCAGGTTTCAAGGTCATAGGCATTTCGGTTCTGGAGAAGAAGTTTTTTTAAGGGTTTTTACCATATATGGTCGTGGCGGCCATTTTGGTCATGTGACCGTGATACCCGGAATAAACTTTCGTTGCCCCGACCTAGGTAGGCTCCATATGAAGTATGGCTTCAACCGGCCCAGTGGTTTCAGAGGAGAAGACGTTTGAAAATGTTGACGACGGACGGACGACGGATGCCTGGCTATACTATAAGCTCACCTATGAGCCTACAGGCTCAGGTGAGCTAAAAACTAACAGGCTGAACAGAAAGAAATATATATATTTTATTGTTCACAAAATAATCAACTAACATTCAAAAAGTTTTCATATGTGTCCCATAAACATCTGCCCTACTAATTCAAACGGCTAGCAATGAGTAAAGGTATCCGATGGCTAATGCGTACGGTGAAGACTCAGCTCAGTCTAAGCAACTAACAGAGTATAGTTTCAACAAACTGCTTAGATGGGCAGACCGATCTGAGTCTTCGCTGTATACACATGCTGTAAACGCCTTTTCTCACGAAGTAATTTATGCAAAACTTTCTAGCGGCACAAAACGTGAAACCGCATTGTAGCAACGTAGATTCAACGTCAATGACGTTGAATCAACGTTGCTGCAATGTTGTTACAAAAGATCCTAATATTGAATCAGCGCTGGTACGACGCCCACTGACTTAGTTTTGTTTTCTGCTTACCCGAAACTGCTTATCTTTCTCCTTTTTTTTCAGCACTCTTGATTTTTTACTGTCTTTAGATGTTTTCGGGTGTGATAATTCAAAACATACAAGTGGGTATTATCGGTAAGTAAAAAGGCCTGCTAGCATGGCCAGAACCTTTGCTTTGATATGTACAGTGCTTATATTAATAAAGAATCCTGTTCAGGTTGCACTCCTGTGCAGGTTGATTTAAACGTCTTTGACGGTCGCATTTGCCAGTTTTTTTTTTCCGTCTGTGTTGTCTTTCAGAACCCTACCAGCGCCCACTGTACACGCCGTGATGATGTTTGCTCATTTGGGCCTCAAGCTGCTGTAGTAGCAACAGACATGCCGTCGTCTGACAGAAAGTAGTTATTGAACGACCCTTCCTGGGATGAATCTTTGAACTGCTTCCCGGCGCTAGTTTGTTCGGAATGGCCTGCTGCTTGTGTTTATGAACTCTTATGAGAGCCTCATCTGAAAATAGGACAATAACTTACAGACGTGATTTACATTTTGCTGGTCAATTACCAACAAGCACAAAAAGCAAACAGTTGTCGCCATCAGGGTCCATTTGGCACGCGCATTCGAACATCTTAATTAAGATCAAATATGGTGAATGGATACTCGTTCATGTTTTAACCATTTTTACGAAGGGAACTATTTTTGTGATTCCCTGTTTCCTTCCCTTAAGGTCTTTTCTTCTCCAGATATAGAGATGAAAAAAAAAAAAAAAAAAAAAAAAAAAAACATTCCTTTTAAATTATGCTGAGGAGTCAGCTGGTTCTGGAGTTATACCAAAGGTTACCTCTAAAAGCAATCACCTGTAATGAATGGCGATACTGGATCCATTTGAAGACAAATTTGTGGAAATCTACAACTTAAAATACGAGCAAGCACCTGCCTTAAGCAACCACATTTTTGCTTTCCCAGACATGCTTGTTACACACAGGTTTGACTGTAATTCAAGCAAACATACCGTGTTGTTTAGTCCTTCTGCTTTCTGTCGCCATGAATAAACCAACTAAGAGTAGGCCTACTAGAAGAAACGCTCTGCCAACATCCATGGCGCCAGTTCAAGTTTTCTGAAACAAATGCAATTTCGACTAGAAAAAACAATCTCATGCTTGTTCAAATGAAAAAAAATAGAAAATTGAATTATTGGAGAATGAATGACAGATTTAATAAAATCACACTTTTTTCATTGAATGACTTTCAGGTAGCGTCTCACTTATAATTCGAGAGGAGCATGGCATACAATGTATGCCATGCTCCTCTCAAATGATAAGTGAGGTGACATCATAGATTGTAACTATAGCAACTTTGGAATTACCAACTGTTGTGTTTAGTACCTTGAAAGAATGAAGTCTCCACGGCGTCGCTTTGACATTAATATGACTTCTTAGTTGCTATGGTAACAAATATATGACGTCATTGGTATCGGAGCAAGGCAAACAATGTAGGCCATGCTCCGCCAATGTTTCAAAGACATCGCAAACTGAAATTCTTCAGATTTTCTCAAACAAATAATTATTTTCATCCCATTTAATTCCGAGATATATGCAGATCTTTCATTTGTGCGTGTGTATGTGTCTGAGAGACAGATAGACAGACGGACGGACAGACGTAACTAGAGAGAGATTTTGTGTGAAACGGGAGAAAGGTCAAGGATATCAACCTGAACATTTCAAATAATGCTGCAAGAGTGTGATAATCAAGGGATAAAACTCAATTTCACAAAAAATCTACAGGCATCACGAGTTATGCTGTATATCGGTCCGTTTTGCGACGGGTACCGGTAATTTCGACAGCGTGATAGTTTGTCTCGTAAATGTGTCTTTTATTTATATGGACTGGGCTTTCGAATAAACAAATACATTTCCGAACTGATACTTTGTGATTTTGGTGTTCAGTAAAGACTTTTTTGGGCTGTTTTCGGGAAACAAACTCTACCCTTAATCTCTAATTATCTACTTTTTTCTTCTTAAGAATTTTAGTCTATACTCCTCACTAGAATAACTACGTGTCGCTGGAATTCTACTAAAATAAATCAAAATATTTTTATCAAGGAAACAGGTTATCCTATATTTTGTGTAAAATAACTGCAACATAAAATAGGTGATGTTATTAAAAGAAAGTTTCCACACGAAATAAACGGGAGTTGCTCAAATGTCTCTCTGGTATCTGGCAACTTTAAAAATCAATTGGCACAAAATAAAAAATGCACAAAGATAAAGAATGCTTGTAGAAATGGATAAAAGATTTACAACAGATAATCGAAACTGAAACAAAGTGAACTGTAAATAAATATATGAGCCGCGACGCGAGAAAACCAACAAAGTGGTTGTGCGCCCTGCGCAGACTCAGATTAGGCTGGGCAGCCACCCAGTCAGATCAGACTCTTCGCTAAGCGCTTAAAGGGTAGCTAAGGGTCTAGACTACCTTCATGCGGACAGCGAAGACTCTGATCAGACTGGGTGGATGCCCAGGCTGATCTGAGTCTGCGCTGGGCGCACAACCACATTGTTGGTTTTCTCGCGTCGTGGCTCATATTGAGAAAAACACTACATTAAATAAATCTCGAAATGAAAGTCAACCAAAAGTTAGTTTAATTACATTTTCATCAAAACATACATACAAGCTTGAGAGCAAAGAAAATCAGTTTCAACTTTCCATCTAGAAAACTGAACCAGACCCTTTGCCATTGATCTGAAACTAGTAAGACATTGAGCTTACCGAAGCTATATCCACTTTTAGTCACAGTATGAAAGGAATGAGTTCCGTAGATTTCGCTCTTTTTGTACAAATAGCAATATCTTTTACACACCTAGAAATAAATTGAAAATGTGATATTTACTGATATATTTCGGTCCTGTACGTCGAACGAGTTTATTATCACAAAAACTGAACGTAACCTGACAGGTGGTTTGGTCAGACTGGTAACCTTAACTTCATGACAAAGTCCCAGTGCTCCAGATAAGCAGGGGTAACAGGGATAATTTAGGGATAATTTTCCACGTTTCTCCATAAAAACATAAGTTGTGACCCCTCATTAGAACCGTCTTGTCAAGGCGGTTCTAATAATGGGCCACAACTTATGTTTTCATTGAGAAATAAAGAAAATTATCTCTGAATATTCCTCAAAACCCCACCTAATGAGGAACTCCGTAATATATCCTAAACAGTGGGACATGGGAACCACGTAAACCAGTTACTGGAATTTTTATGAAACTTTAAGAATTTGATTTTACTCCCCGGCGATGGGTAAAAGATTAATGGCTGGACGGCAAACTGTGCAGACTCTGATCAGACTGCTCTTTAGGAGCAGTCTGATCTGAGCCTGCGCTGTTTGCTCTGGCACTTCAGTATGCCTCAATAGTTAGGATCATGGCGGTGGTTGGGGTCATCTTAAACTGTATAAAGTCATGACAAATCAATGATCTTTCGCATAAATAAACATGCTATAACTTTTTCAGACAATAAAATGTGCCACTTTAAAACAAAACTATGGCATTTGCGAATAGATAAAACTCAGGTCAGCTTTCGTATCTGCGCAGACTGATCAATCTTCAAATTTTGTTATATTGCTTCATTAGTATTCATAGACTGCTGAGATTGTGATCAGACACAGAGGATGCGCAATGTGGAATACAACAGCCATGTGCGCGCATGTCCATAACATTTTTATGGCAAATCTCTTTATAGCCTTATATTCAAAAGAACTCAATACTATAACAGAGTGTCAAGTGAAAAGGAATGCTACGGCCAAGTACAGATTTGAATCAGAATCACAAGCGGAGATAGTAAGACGGTATCCCAAAGCTCATTCGCCCTAGCCAAGATACATGTAACACTGTAGAAAAATAAAGGTAAGGCAAGGCTAAAAGAAAAATGGAATGAAAATATCAATTTTCCATCATTCCAGCGGGCAGCAGAGAGTGGAAGCGTTTTCTTAAACGCCCTTCAAGATGATCATACTACGACATAGTCACGTGAGCCTTGCTCTTTTGGTCAATGGTTACACATGCAAGGGAAACAACACTGCCATTTTCCCTTTTGCCTCTTTTCTCAATGAGGGTTAACTCTTTAGGGAAATCTTTTGCTCTGCCAGAGGCAAAACCCTTCCTTTGAGAGAAGATGCCATTTTTGGAAGGGGTTGTCGTGCAGGAAAGCAAACTGTACGTCACAAAAAGTGCTGCTTTGTAAAAATGACCGAAAAGTCTGGAGGTGTATCCATTTACCTTAAGTAAGTGACTCAACAGCTCAATGTGACTGGCTGGTCTAAGTCTACGCTGGCAACAGACAAAATTTACTTGCTTCAAGCTCTGGCCAATGCAGTGATATAATTTATGGCACGCTGTCTAATGGCTCTTTTGACTTGATGTACCGCTATGTTTGTCAAATGTTCATTGTAAATCATTTAAAATATTTGTTATTTGAAAACGCACGTCATTGGTATTGTTTAAGAGGCATTTCATAACCCACAAAACACTTTGCAGCAAAATACGGTACTGAAGTATGAAAAATGGGATAGGATACAAATTTTTTAACCACAAGAAGACCACAAAAGACGTAGCTCTCGCAGACGAGCATGAGAGCTTCGGCTGTACCACCTTGTTTCTCAGTAAGTTTTCCATATCTTATTTTTTCAAGGTTGAGATCCTTACAATTCTAAAGAGACAACTTAGTTTGATTTTCTAGCAGAATCGAACTGGACCCATATGGTTACTGCAGGGGTTTTATTAACCATAAGTCCGTTGGTCCTGGACCACTGATTTTTGGGCATGACCAGTTGATGTCTTTGGTAGATGGTCCTGCAGACCAACTGATTAAGAAATTAAATGAAAACACATGATAACAAAGAATAGCCGAAACATCGGGAGGACCACTAACATTGTGGATAAGTTGGTCCTGTGGACCACCAGTCATTCAGTCCTTAGCAAAATCCCTGTTACAGTAGGGCTACTTTGAAGCTGTACACGTGATACGTCCTAAAACAATAAGGAAGGTGTCTTCAAGGCTTGAGACTCACACTACTTTTAAACAGCCACATTGTTTCAGCCTTTTATAAAGATATGGACTAATGACAATATATTGGCTGCCGTCATTAAAGTCAACAATTTTGGCATATTTATACTCGTAAAATTATTATCATGCCAAGCAGAGCTCCAGATAAGTATAATTTGGAGATAATTTTCCTTATTTCCCAATGAAAATGTATGTTGTTAGCCCTCATTAGAACCGCCTCGGTGAGACGATTCTAATGATGGGTCACAACAAAGGTTTTTTTGAGAAATATGGAAAATTATCCCTATATAATGTATTTGTATCCGATCCCACTCTTTCGTACCTCAGAAACGTACCTTGTTGCAAGGTGTGTCTCGGTGGGACGTTCATATGAGAGGTCACAACATATGTTTTTATGAACAAATATGGAGCATTATCTCTAAATCATTCCTATTCTATCTGGAGCACTAGCCACGGTTAGCCCTGTTGCTCAAACATTCATGAAAAAGAGAGCAACTCCATGACAGTACGTCAACTTACAACCGTCATAAGACTGGCTCCCTTTCTCATGTCAGTTGTATCAAAGTTATAAATATCTCCTAAACAACATAATTAGACTGGCTCCCTGTCCCGTGTCAGCTGTATCCGATCGACGACATCTCTGCAACAACCGTCATAAGACTGGCTCCCTTTCTCATGTCAGTTGTATCCAAGTTATAATATCCCATGACAACCATCATTAGACTGGCTCCCTATCCCGTGTCAGCTGTATCTCTACAACCGTCATGACTGATGGCTGAAATAAAGTTTCCTTTTAAAAGGAAAGGCTTACCAAGTTGGCGCTCATGTAGTTCAATGTTTGTGGTATTTTGTGGTTTATGGTTTCTGGTCTTGGGAGATAGTATCTTACTTGGAGACACTTTCTTCATTTAAAAACGTCCACAACTGTAGTAACAATGAGGTTACGCTACATTCTGGTTGTTCTGACAATCATATGATAACCTTCAGTAAAAAGGTCAATTTTTGTATTACTGCTATTGAAAAAAATTTCATAAAAGCATTTAGAAATAAGGATTTTCGTATTCTATTATGTATTGCTATATAAGAAATTTTAGGACATTAGAAGATTTACTGGGAGTTTCGTCCTGTTTTTTGTGAACTAAGCAGAACTGTGTTTGTTCTTTGGAGCAAATGGACTACACATAACTGGTGAAGTGTAAAGAAAATAGTCCAAAGGGTATTCAAGTTACAGAGTGGACAACAAAATGTTAATGGGCGTACTAACATACGGACAGAGACAGATGGACGGGAATTTGAGTGCTATATTCCCTGAGCCGTTCGGTTAGGACAAAGTTATGTTCATAATTAGATCGTCAAGTCTTGATGTTGAAAAAATACATCTTACATTGGAAAAGTTCTTTTACAAGTCCCTTACACATAAAATGATATATGGTTCATGACTGCTGATATGAGAAGGAAATAGTGGAAGTAGTTCGTCCTACTAGTGACAGATATGACCATTGGTTTTGTCTTTCCTTTTCGAGCACTCTTCGGTGATAAAAATCTTCCCTTTTATAGAGCTCTCAGTGTTAACCTGTGCAATATTTCATAGTTTTCCGTGCCAAAGTCTTGTTCGTACCTAAATGGAACCCATTGGAAATAAGCCATTTAGGCTTTATGGGCTATCCATGGGTATTAAGATCGAATCTTTCGAATCAGTGAAAATGGGTGTGGGTGTTAGTTTTTTACTTCTAGCAGCCTAGCTCATTCCAAAACTCCTTAAGTTCTAGTCAAATTCACTGTGATAATTTTATTTTTCTGACATTAAATTCATATAGATATATACATAAATATCATTTAAGTGTGCTCTTAAATACCTCACTTGTAGATTAATTTTTAAATTTTAATTTCAAAAGTCGCTTTTAGATAGTATATGTTACTTTGTTAAATGATCTTAATTCCTGAATAAATCTTAATCTTTTTAGCCTCATTTGTGACAGATTGGTAGGAAAAAAATCTTACCGACCGCAACAATGGCTATTATTAAAAGGGGAAACAACTTTAATGACTGTTTGTCTCATTGTTTCTGTTGAAGAAAAGCTGACTACCACTGAGAGGAGGTTATAATGAAAATGATAGTTCCTTCCCAAACAGTTGCCATAGATCGTCTGCAAATATTCAGCTTATTCTTTTTAGTATATTGTCATCTAAGTACTGGTTAAGCCTGTGGTATGCTGTTGTTGTGTTATTGTTTTACGTGCACGGTAAACAGCTACAAGGACGGTCAATTAATTTAACTACAATATTCCTTGGAAGGCTTAGCCATCCTAAGCGCTAAACTATTACTAAGTGCACTAACTTTCGCCAGTAACTGACAGCTGTCCTTCTTAACTCAGCAGAAGCGGAAACGAGAGTAAGTGGCCGGACTGAATATCGAACCCGGGATCTCTGGTTTTTAGTTAGACGCACCACCGACTGCACTATGCGGCCTAGCAAGTCTGCGGTATAGAGTATAATTGGTAATTGGTAATGATTACAAGTCAATGTATTTTTGTTGCTTCCACAGGATGTTTGTTTTCAGAATCTAGCGTGGTGTCCTTGGTCATCACATATTTTGTCATTATATAGGGATTTAATGCAAAAGAAAAAAGAAGTCTTCTTTATTTTAGTAGTTATTATTTTGTTGTTGTTTTATTGTCCACGATAAACAGCTATGATCATGTCGGGACGGTCTGTTACCCTAACCACACTATTCCTGGGCAGGCTTAGACCTCCTAAGCGGTTAACCAGTACTAAGTGCACATACTTTCACCAGTAACTGACAACTGCCCTTCTAGAATCAGCGAAAGGAAAAACGAAAGTATGTGGCCAGACCGAGGATCGAACCCGGGACATCTGGCTCTTGAGTCAAAACGCGCTACCGGTTGCGCTACGCTGCCTTGACCCTCTAAATTTTAGCAACTTTTATTCAAAAAGGAAGGCAACTGTTAAAATTGCAAAGGCCTAGAAAAGGATGATTTGATGGCAACTGTAAGATACTGATATTTTCCCACACATGTTGTGTATCCTGGATTGATTTTTTTAATAAGACACTTACATTAAACTGAATAACATTATACGTTTATGAAAAAATAAGAAACTGAATTTCAATGTACGCTGATGAAAAAATACGAAATAGTATCTAGTAAATACGATCAAACACCTTGTCTGTAAAACCAGTAAATGCTTTTAAATAAGGCTGTTGGCACAGACCCTGATCAGACTGTTCCAACCAGTAGTCTAATTTGGATATACACTCTACACTGTTTGTACAGGCGTAAAAACTATTGTTGAAATATTTCAGTCCAAGTTTACAAACTCCAGAGTCCAAAGTCCAGGTTTTACAAAGTCTGAAATCCAGGTTTTACACAGCCCGAAGTCCAGAGTCCAAAGTCCAGAGTCCAAGTCCAGTCCATAGTTTACATAATGCCTGCGAATTGCGCATGTCGTTATTTGACCTTATTTGACAGTGGACAATCAAGAAATATTCAAACACACCGGATAAATAAATAAAAAAATAATAATAACTCATGTGTTCAGTAAGGCAAAAGATGCTAGACATGTTCGATTATTTGGTGTGCCAGATTGTGGCATGTCGTTATGTTTCGGTGCTCAGGTAAAAGAAACAGTCAAACGAAGTTGCGCCCCGTAGACGCTCTCCATATATTGGTTCTCCACTTGCAATTATGAACCATTCTCGAAGCTGGGAACAAATCAGCGTCTTCCGCTGGACTGTGCATGACAGGAAGTCATAACCTGTCTGAATATATGGCTCGCCGCCGAAGCGGCAAGCCAAAAATAAGTAGAAAAAAACATACCTTGTGCCTGCGTGGATGATTCGCAGTCTGGAGGTCACTGTGTGTTTTGACTACTGTGCTGATGTATCGAAATCTGGAGACTACTCTGTATGTGTCTAACCCGCTGACCTTGACCCTAACAGCAAATCAGAGACAGTTTTTGCCGTCATGCTGCAGTCCACTTGCCATGCCATTACGTTCCATCAATGCTGTAAAAGCCGCTCGGTTTGTGATGACGCCTGTCACCTCTGAACAATTCTCTTACCCTGAAAACATAATAGAACTTTTAAGTTTAAGCATATTAACCCATTTAATATACCTAGTTACCCGTAAAAGGGTCATTGGCCAACAGTGCAGTCCCAGATCAGACGCCGCAACTTGCGAGGTCTCATCAGGGTATACACTATTTGCATAAGACAATTAAATGGGTATTTCTCCACAAAATGAAATAAAAAAGAGTAAAACTAAGCATAATTGACAATTTTGCCCAAAGGGCAGCTAATTCTTTCTTCTAAGATTTGGCCGCCCATTTAGAAAGTAGGCAGATTTGCTTCCCCTGAAACAGTACGCATAATTTGACAGAGTAGTAAATGTCTAAATTCGGATATCACCAAATGTTTGGTTGGAGGGATGCAAAGTGTTTTCATATTCTTCGTCATCCAGAGTTGTATGAAGTTTTTAACCCATTTATGCCTGGTGGACTATTCTGTCCGTATCAAATGAATAAGTCCATGTGTCTGGTTTAGTTTACTTTTATCATTTTTAATGAGAAATACGCATTAGTCTTGTGCAAATAGTGTAGACACTTATCAGACGCCGTGTTTTGCGGCGCCTGATCTTGTTCTGCACTGTTTGTCTATTTCCTATTCATGAGACTAGAGAGGGAAACCGGTGCTCGAACTCAGGTGCAAGCACTCTGTCAACTGAGCTTCCGAGCCACATTGTCGACCTTTGACATTTTCCGCCTGCCTTATTAGATTCGTCCCCGAATCTGCTCGGAAACACGGTTGGTTGGTTAGTTGTTGTTTTTTGTTGTTGTTGTTGCTGCTGCTGATGTTGTTGTTGTTGTTGTCGTCGTTGTTTTTACCTACCGGCCCTTTGAGACAGTATTTTATTCAATATTGAGCCGTCTCCTAGAGAAAGGGAGGAGATAGGCGAAATTATTCCAAACCCAACCGCACCTACTGCAAGCACATCGGGCCCTTGTCCACTTTTTTTAAATAGGCCACTATATTTGTAGGACGCCCCAGTGCCGGAAGACAAGAGTAAGCAAATCTAACTGCAGTGCCCACATAAAAAGCAAACTAAATACAGCAAATAAAACAAAAACCAACCTGCATCGTGAATAAAACAAACACTAACCTGCATAATTCTCGTATAAAATTCCCCATTAATGAAGATTGTTATAAACCAGATGTATAATTTTCATTATCTTCATGTATATGAGACGGCTCTATTTTCGGCATCTATGTCGAGGTATGCAGAGATATCTCAGAATTTCCCATCTTATTAAGTGAGCCGCGACGTGAGAAAACCAACAAAGTGGTTGTGCGCCCAGCGCAGACTCAGATCAGCCTGGGCATCCGCCCAGTCTGATCAGAGTCTTCGCTGTCCGCATGGAGGTAACTTAGACCCTTAGCTACCCTTTAAGCGCTTAGCGAAGATTCTGATCAAACTGGGCGGATGCCCAGGCTGATCTGAGTCTGCGCTGGGCGCACAACCACATTGTTGGTTTTCTCACGTCGCGGCTCAAGTATTTATGATAACACTTGAATCATTTTATTGTCTTAAAGACAAACAGACTTGATAGTCCCTACGCCACTAGAAAAATAATTATCACAAAGACTCAAAGTTTCAAAAGGGCTAAATTTACACGGGGTTTACACAAAATACCCAGTGAACACATAGCGTTGACACAACGTTGTATCAACGGCGATGGAACGTCATAGTCAGCGTCGAACTTGCGGTAACGTCATAATTATGTTAGTTCAACGCTCTCTATCCTCTGGGTGGGTAAGGGTAGGAGAAAACGTGGGATCTCATAGTACATCCCAGTGGGCATATGATGTTGAAACAACATTGAACCAATGTTGATTCAATGTTGTTTCAATGTTTTCTGCCTGCTGGGATATTGCGTAGAACCTCATTTTGCAAATGCATATAAGGCTGTTCCAGGGCTGTTACGAAACGAAAAAGAGTCATAATTCAAAAACTGCTTGGTCATCGTGGCTAAACAAATAATGGCCAGATCGTTTGGGAACTAGGACTCTTTTTCGTTTAGCAACAACCCTTGTACACTCATACTTAACCAGGGGTGGAAAAACGTTAGGGTAATGTTGAATCAATATATCATTGAAACAACACTGAATCAGTTGATTCAATCTCATGAGATTCAATCAACTGATTCAGTGTTGTTTCAACGTCGTATGCCAGCAGGAAAATTATTGCCTATGGTATAATTAGCAAACCTTGATTTACTGCATCAGTTTAATCACTCTAAATCTTGAGACAGCTTAATTGTCCAATTACTGAATTTCGGTATCTGCGAGGTCAACAGAAATCTACACTAGTATTCATGGTGTCTATAAACTGCCGATTAATATATATAAATGCACATTTTTACGACCCTGTTACCCTTAATTGATAGAATTTGCTGCGTATGCTTCCTTTTCTTTTTCTTCTTCTTCTTATTGTTTCTATTTTTGTTTCTTCACACAGCAATAAGACCAGTAATTTAACTCCTGGTTATTTCATTATATTAGTATTATTGTTATTATTATTATTACTATTATTATTATAATTTTGGTGGTGAAAATGGATTGAACTGCATTCAGTCCTCACGCCTGCACTGTAAAAAAATATCCTTTTATTTTACGGTAGAATACCTGGCAACCAGCTGCCAGTCCATTTCCCGTTATTTTTACGGACGTCTGCCTGTAAAACATTTTTTTTAGAAATCTCGATAGGGCAGAGTTATGCTAACTGACCGCACTCGAAAATACCTTTAAAATGTTGAAGAGCTGTATAAGCAAAACAATACCAATCTTATTCTACCCTACTATGCGTGATGATTCCGCCAATGTTTACGGGCGCCCGTAAAAATAACGGGAAATGGAATGGCAGCTGGTTGCCAGGTATTCTACCGTAAAAAATACGTAATTTTTTTACAGTGTGATAAACTTATAATTCTATTTCTACCAGAAAATTGGAAATTCAAGTTTTCTGCAAACAGTTAGCAAATATAGCTGCTATTCGGCTTTTATATATGTTAGGAGTAAATGATTGTCGAAATTATGATAAACATCCTGAAAGTGCCCAAATTCGGGCATTTTGCAGAAGTTTTATGATAACTTCACGATTTATCTTTTGCGCATTTTTATACTACCATTAATATACATGTACCTTACATACATATTATAAGTTGATTAAGATTGTTATTTTCTGTCTATCCATTCGCAGATGCTTGAAATTTTAATTTTCGAGGTGGGAATGGAATTGCGCATTATCAGGCTTGATTACCGTTTTGTTGGCCGACTTGTTCGACTAATTTCTTTACAGCGACCAAAATATTGCACATTTGAAAGCAATCACACTTGTCAACGGCGTAACGTAAATTACAAGCTTTTTTAAAATCTCAGTCAAAATCCTGTTATAGGTTTTAATCCATCATATTTACAGCAGAATAATTTTGAAACCTGGTCCGATCTGTTCCATAAGGAGAGTAATTGTATTGAAAAGAAAGCAGGTTGCATTTGCACTCAGTGCAATTTATTAAAAAAATGGGACTCCGAAGATGGCTGTCCTAACTGATCTAGAAATGGAAAAAATGTTTTACAATGCGACCAAAAGTTGCAGATGGAATGGCAAACAGTGTAGACCTGAATCAGACTGCCCCTTTGGGAGCAGTCTGATCTGGGTCTGCACTGTTTGCTCAAACCTATCTGTCCCAATACTTAGAATTTTGACGGTAACGTAATTAACTTACCTTACTCGTACCAGTCCCATGTCCTGTAATTTTACCATTTCTAACGCACACCCTTTCGATGATACGAACAATGATCGACATCACGCCCTCAATTTCGTATATATTAGCCATGGGCATGCGAATGAATGTTAATTTGCTGAATTAAACGCTTTTCTTTCATGTTAGCCCATTTCGCAGTACCATACATACTTATTTGTGTGCTGCATCACCCAAATGCTCAGTGGCATGGCTATCAATCATGCTCGTGTTCCAAGCAGGCACATGACGTTGAAATGACGTCGTTCTGACGTCGATGCGACATAATGACGTCGATGCGTCGTTTTGACGTCATGTGCCTGCTGGGTTATTGCTAGCCATGCATTTGCAGTCTGCAGACTTTTCTCCAACTATGTCATGTATATGCTTTAATGTCAATGAAGTGCTACGTGTAGCATCTAGTCGAAGGTAAACATTCTCAGTACTCAGAGGGACCAAAGGAGCCGCGTCTAACCAGGGTCTTTATTGTTTGCAATTATTATTCTTCTTCTTTCTTCTTCTCCTTCTTCTTCTTCTTCTTCTTCTTATTCTTATTATTATTATAATTATTATTACTATTATTATTATAACCCGCCACATGTTAGTGGCGGGGTATTATGTTGGCTGTCCATGTGTCTGTCCGTCCGTCGTACGTACTTGTATCTGTCCGTCCGTCTGGCCGTTCGTGAGCACTTCGTTTCCGTTCAATAACTTGAGTACTTGACGGATTTTCATCAATATTGGTAGGTGCATTTGTCTTGGTAATATCTCAGTTGGGAATGTTAAGGGGTAAATTTCACTATTTTATTACAGAGTTACTGCCCTTGTTACTGTCTCAAAGGTGGTTTTTGGTCTGTAGCTCCTTTACTCTTTGAAATATCGTGATGAAATTTCACAGAAGTGATTGTAATAATACAAGCTTAATGTTACAAACAAAAGATTGTCCAGCTGGGTTTTCTGTCCTTTCCCCAGCCCCGACATGTATTAAACTAGGAAAAATATCTATATAATTGTCAGCGTAACTATTCAGGCACCTTTTCATCCGTTTCTTTTAAATTTGGTAGGGTGTTTCGCTATGATGGGTAGATGAGCATGTTATCAAGGATTCTACATCTGACTCATTTTTGCAGAGTTTTGTCCCTTCTTGTGTCTGAAGAAAGCTTGCAAGGAAAAAAATCCTCCTTGTTTTCGTCAGGTTTGTTTGAAAACTTAGTAGGGCATGTGCATTCTATTAGGAATTGGGACCAATTTTCGCAGACCCACACTGTTTTGCGAGATTTAGAAGACATTGTCAGCGCAGGTCCTACATTTTTATCAGATGAGCCGCGACATGAGAAAACCAACAAAGTGGTTGTGCGCGTTGCGCAGACTCAGATCAGCCTGGGCATTTGCCTAATCTGATCAGACTCTTCGCTAAGCGCTTAAAGGGTAGCTAAGGGTCTAAGCTACCTCCATGCGCACAGCGAAGACTCTGATCAGACTGGGCAAATGCCCAGGCTGATCTGGGTCTGCACTGGGCGCACCACCACTTTGTTGGTTTTCTCGTGTCGCGGCTCAGATTATTTTCAAACTGGTAGGTTATCTTTCAGCGATATGTAGATATAAATAATAGTGGATCCTTGTGAGTTATGTCCCTTCCATATTTTGAAGAGAACTTGCCAACGCAATTCCTCAGAAAATTTTCTTCTGATTCCTTTGAAACTTATTAGAATGTGTATACATTCAGGATAGTATTGATTATTGGCTGAGCCTAAATGAGCCGTGGCACGAGAAAACAAACAAAGTGGTTGTGCGCCCAGCGCAGACCCAGATCAGCCTGGGCATCCGCCCAGGCTGATCAGAGTCTTCGCTGTCCGCATGGATGTAGCTTAGACCCTAAGCTACCCTTCTGTAAGCGCTACGCGAAGAGTCTGATCAGACTGGGCGGATGCCCAGGCTGATCTGAGTCTGCGATGGGCGCACAACCATTGTTCGTTTTCTCGTGTCGCGGCTCAAATTATGAAGAGCTATGCCGCTTCAAGGGTCTGAGGGAACCTTGTCAGCACAACTTCTCATTTATGTTTCATCAGATTTAGCGGGAACTTGGTTGGTGTGTAGATATGCATATGATTATTGGTTATAAATTAGGCTGTTTTTTTTGGCAGACCCATGCCCCTTCTCGAGTCTCAAAATGAACTCCTCAGACAATTTTCATCTGATTCTTTTTAAGGTGGTGATTTATGGTAAATGTAAAAATCTGCATAAAACCATAAAAAAGGAACGTATCTCCCTGAAAGTTAGCAGACTTCTTATTTTCGTTGTTCTTTACAGTTTAGAATACAAAATAGATGTACATGCTGCTTAAAAAAGTGTTT
Organism: Ctena decussata; assembly: GCA_963989385.1. Classification (NCBI taxonomy): domain Eukaryota; kingdom Metazoa; phylum Mollusca; class Bivalvia; order Lucinida; family Lucinidae; genus Ctena; species Ctena decussata. The sequence continues at coordinate 48,829,140 of OZ022504.1, forward strand.
TCATAAGGAAAGATCAAAGGGTAATTTTCTGCGAACAAATTTGAAAAAATAATATCGTTATTTAAAATTTACGTAGTGCTGAAGGTGCATCATTGCATAATGGAGAGCGTCCTAGCAATTATTTATTCCAACTCTTTCTCAAATTGTAATGTAGACCAGATGAAAACAGTAGCTTTTTCTCAATGTTCAGCCATGTACAAAGTCAATGTACACTGGACGCATTTATTAAATATAGGGTAGGCAAGCATACCTATGTTAACACCTACAATATGAATAATACATTACTGACATGATCAGTGGTGTGTAGATGAAATTGTTCAACCTTGTTAAAATAGTATCACCTGTCTCACCTGTGTGTTTTGACAAAAAAATTTGGACACAGACTGCATCTTTTTTCAACTGCTCAGCCTGATTATATGTGAAAGAGATGGAAAAAATAATTGCTAGGACGCTCTCCATTATGCAACAAGGTACTCTAAGCACTAAGTATATTTTCAATAATGATATTATTTTTTCAGATTCATTCGCAGAAAATTACCCTTTGATCTTCTCTTATAAAAACACTTTTTAACATTAACAAATGCTGCATTTTGGGATTCTGAATTATGAGAAACATCATAAAGAAGGCATCTGCTAAGTTTTGGAAAGATCAGTGTTATTTTGAGTATTTTATGCAGATTTTTGTCTTTGTCCCAAATCAGTGATTATCACCACCTTAAACTTTGCATCATATGATGTGTAGATGTGCATATAAACAGGCTTGTCTTCGCATGCACAATTTGCTTATTAATGGAGTGTCGTTTTACTACATGTATTTATTCCCTATTTCTTGATATCCGTAATTTAGTTTTTGAATAGCCATAATGCGTTTATGGTCTCCAATATTTATCGTATTTTTGTGATATCTACAAATCGATTTATGGATATCCAAAAATAGAATTATGGATATCCATAGATGAATATTGGATATCACAAAATCATGATGAACATTTGATATCCATAATTCGATTTTTGAATATCCGAAAGTCAAGGGAATATTGCATATCCAAAAACAAAAATCAAATTTAGCATCATGTAAGATGCTGTATTTCTAATTATGACTTATTTATAGATATCGATACTCCGATTTTATTAAATGCACTATTCGATTTACGGATATCCGATATTCATTTTGATTTTCGGATATCTATAGATCGAAATGTTGACCTCTATAATTAGATAGCAATAGCTCGAATCACAGTTTGGATATCCATAAATCGAATTATCGAATCACGTGTATATTCATGACACAGCAATTATTATGGATATCAAAACATCGAATGAATTTTGGAAATCGAAAAAAAAATTTACACCCAAACGCAATTTAGGATACCCAATTTTATTTTGTAATTTCTCAAAATAAAATACAAGCGATCTAAAAAAAATTATGGACTCGCTAAAATGAATTATGGATATCCAAAAATCGGGATTATATAGTAAAAGGGCGCCTCATATGTATTCCTCGATGTTAAATTTTCTTTCGATGCAGCTCATTTCCATTATACAGATATTTTGCTTGCACTGTAATACTAAATCTTCAACTTTGGGGATTTGTTTTCGTTTCATGACTTCTTTGGGCTGACGCTGTATGAAAAATCAGTCAAAAAGTATATAAATCATGGATGAGAATTGAACGAATTAAATATTTGACACCAGCTACTCTTGCCCTGTTGAATAATTAACTTGCCCAAACATGACACGACGCAGCCGCTCTAATTTATTCTCGCCTCTATTTATGTTGCTGCACACAAAATTCGTTGCGCACAATATCTTAATTTCTCAGTGATAATGTTGATTAATTCAGAAACAAAACCGCTGAAATAATATCGTATTCAATTTCATGTCAATTTCGCTTTCTCTGTATCTCTTATCTTGTTCACTCTCTCTTATAAGACCTGCACAAATAAATGTATTTCTCCGTACGTTCTGGACAGCTTTTCAAATTCGAGTAAAATAATCTCTTTTTTCAGTTTAAGCATTTTCGGGTCGATAAAAGAGCACATTTTATCAAACATAAGAAAACGCAGTGTAATGCCTTTCACAGTCGGCCTGATATATGACTGACCCCATATATTTTTTATTGATACCGGGCGTCTAGTCCCAACATCCCCGCAGCCCTTCCACACTCCTTCCTTTACATATCCATACAACGACACATCATTTTCTGCAACGAAAACATGTAATAAGGAACCGGAGCGGTTTTAACGATGTTCATAAACCCATGTAATGTACATTATATATTGCACTTTGTCGGGCTGATATATTTGCATTTCTGTATCAATACTAATACCAAAACTAAATCCTTAACCAAGTCTTTCGAACGCACCCTCCATTTACATACATGTATAACGTAACATTTAGATGGTACAATTTACATAGAACTTTGCAGACTATATTTTACAAATACTCTGTAGGGAAGTATCAAATGGAATCTTTAATCCAGAAACTTAGTACAGTACCTTAGTGCCCTTAGTACAGCACGCAGAAATCTGCAGAGAAGCATTAAATCTATACTATGCATCAGTTCTGCGGAGGACTTTAAACGGAAATGGAATGCTTTATGTAGTTCCCATCATCAGTCTTCAGGAAAACGTGTAAGAGGAAACTGGGTGCTACATTTCATACACAGGGAGACACTACAATGAAACTAAATGCTTTATAATATACTGAGACCTCTGTACATGATAAATGGCTTCCTGCCGAGACTGTCCGCGTGATTTTGCTTCCTGCTGAGTCTCGGCAGGAAGCAGAGTCACGCAGACAGTCTCGGCAGGAAGCCATTTTGCGAGGACAGTAGTCCCTGCAGAAAGGAAGAGATCGCGGACAGTCTCGGCAGAAGCCAAATATGATGGACAGTCTCTGCAGGAAGCGAAAATTGCCGGACTGGTTTATACCCTGTGAGTAAAGGGAAACGGAACACTTAAAACGGAAGCATAGCGCTTTATAGAGTATCTTAAGAAATCTGTAGTGAGGCAACACGAGAAATCAGAGCGCTTCCAGCGAGGGATGATAAAAGTGCTTCATTTTTCGACACCCCTTATATAAGAAGTGGACCTGTCCAACGTGTGAGATAGACTCAGATCATTCTAGGCATTGAGAAGTTATCTCTCTTTCAGACAGCAAAGATTCTGATCGGACCGCATGGATGTGCAAGCTGTTTCAAATCCTTGCAGTACGCATATGTCATGAAGCACCTTTTCGGGACTCATGATGCACAAAAATTTGTATAAGGCATTTTTATCAGAATTCAAAGACTGGAGAGCAAATAGTTGGCGACTCCTCATGATCCGCCTTACATGTATCTGGATCTACGTTGTTTGCAAATTCAGTCATTTTCATTTTATGCGCTTAAAGTGTTAAATTCGGTGGAATATGATGATTTATCAAATTTTATTTAGATGATTTTATTAACCAATTTTGAAGAAACTGTTTTACAAGGGTCTCGTTAAATATTTGCTAAGATAGCTGCAAAATTTATGAACTACCTATCTGCCTTAACGAGAGGGCCTTTGTTAATTTAATTCAAATCTTACCTTTATACTGTGAGTTTGGTCTGGACTTGTTATATATAAACCTGGCACGAACAAAAGAGTACGACTAAATTATTTAAAAATTGACTTTTTTGTCTCAAAGACTTCGAACAGCCTACGCACTTGAAAAGTCTTATTTCGGTATCCTTAAGCATCTATCCACAGTAGTGGGTCCAGAGGGGTTCGGGGGGTTCAAACGAACCCCCTCTTCAGCCTTAATTATTTCATTTCCATGGGAATTTCAGGAAAAAATGGTCAAACTGCACAAATCGAACCCCCTCAGCTAATTTGAACCCCCTCTCCAAAATTTCTGGATCCGCCCCTGATCCAATGCACATGGTTTACAGTGAAGACTTTGATTTGTCAAGAATATGGGCTAAGGCGCTTTTACTCGTTGCAAAGAAATTCAGGGATACCAACTGCTACTGCATTAAATTTAGCCATTTTTTATTAGCTCACCTGAGCCAGAGGCTCCGGGGGAGCTTATAGGATGGTAAGGCTCCGTTGTCCGTCGTCCGTCGTCCGTCCGACGTCCGTCGTCCGTCCACACTTTCAAACATCTTCTCCTCTGAAACCGCTGGATCGATTGTAATTAAATTTCATATAGAGCCTCCTGGGACCTTAGGAACAAAAAGTTGTTCAAACGGACCTGGTCACATGACCAACATGGCCGCCATGCCCATATATGGTAAAAACCTGGAAAAATCTTCTTCTCCAGAACCAATAGGGCGATGGCCTTGAAACTTGGTATGTAGCATCGGGTACACGAGTACTACCAAGATTGTTCAAATTATGACCTTGGGTTGACCTTGACCTTTTTTACGGTAAGGTCAAATTTGCTTCCTTATGCTTTTATATGACAAAATGTTGCAACATAAGATCTTTTGGAAACTGTTGAATATTTTGGCCTAAAAATTGGTACATACAGTCATCTTAATGACTACATGAAGATTTATGAGTTCAAGAGGTCAAGGTCATTCTTTGACCTTTGACCCAGAACTCTCATATTTTGACAATATCAAACAATCTCCTCAAAATCAACTAGACCAATTGTAATTAAATTGCATATAGATCCTCCAGGGGTTGAGGGAATGAAAATTTGTTCATGCGGTCCAGGTCACATGACCAACATGGCCACCACGCCCATATATGGTAAAAACCTTTAAAAATCTTCTTCTCCAGAACCAGTAGACCGATGGCCTTGAAACTCGGTATATAGCATTGGGTACTCAAGTACTGTCAAGATTATTCAAATTATGACCCTGGGTTGACCTTGCCCTTTTTTATGGCAAGGTCAAATATCGGAAAATGCTAGCACATGAGATTTCATGGTAAGTTTTGAAGATTTTGGCCTAAAAATTGGTATATACAATCTTCTTAATAAGTACATGAAAATATGTGAGTACAAGAGGTCAAGGTCATTCTTTGACCTTTGACCCATAAATCTCAAATTTTGACAATTTCAAAGAATCTGCTCTAAAACCACTGGGCCAATTGAAACCAAATTTCATATAGAGCCTCGAGGGGTTAAGGGAATGAAAATATTTTCTAACGCTCCTGGACATATGACCAACATGGCCGCCAAACCCATATATGGTAAATACCTTTATAAATCTTCTTCTCCAGAACCAATTGACTGATGGCCTTGAGACTTTGTATGTAGCATTGGGTACTTGAGTACTATCAAGATTGTTCAAATTATGACCTTGTGTTGACCTTGACCTTTTACAGCAAGGCCAAATATGGGAAAATGGTAGAACATAAGATTTCATGGAAAGTTTTGAAGATTTTGGCCTAAAAAATTGGTATATACAGTTGTCTTAATGAGTTCATGAAGAATTATGAGTACAAGAGGTCAAGGTCATTTTTTTACCTTCGATCCAGATCGCTCATATTTTGACATTTTCAACCATTTCCTCAAAAGCCAAAGGGCCAATTGTGAACACATTTCATACAGAGCCTCCAGGGGTTGATTGAATGAAAAATTTGTTCAAACGGTCCAGGTCACATGACCAACTTGGCCGCCATTACCACTTATGGTATAAACCTTTAATATTTTTCTTCTCCAGAACCAATACACCTATGGCCTTGAAACTTGGTAAATAGCATGGAGTACTAGAGTACCACCAAGACTGTTCAAATGGTGACCTTGGGTTTACCTTGACCTTTTTTGCGGCATGGTCAAATATGGGAAAATGCTAGAACATAAGATTTCATGGAAAGTTTTGAAGATTTTGGCCTAAAAATGGTATATATGGTTGTCTTAATGAGTACATGAAGATTTATGAGTACAAGTGGTAATGGTCATTCTTTGACTTTTGACCCAAAACTCATATTTTGACAATTTCAGACATGATAAGTAAAAGCCACCTTGCCAATTGTTCAGGTGAGCGATTCAGGGCCTCATGGCCCTCTTGTTCTTTACACCGACTGCTCTTATGAATATGAAAACAACAACAACAACAGTTTCGGATTTTAGAGAGAAAAACAACTGCATAGAATACATTTCTGCTGTGATAAGTATACTGAATAGTGCAGTGGGTACTTGTATTATCATCATTATTATCGGCGTAATCATTATCGTCATCATTCGCATCTTTCTAACGGTATTCGAAAACTAGAAAATCACATAAGTTTAAATACACTGCAACAATTTGCACGATTTCTTGTATTAATTGGTATGCAGGTAATTAGGCGTTATCTCTAAACTCCACCTGGAATAATTGCAACTCTGCATTTGATTGCGTTTTAATATGTACCCGTTATTGGATACTAGATGAAAGTGAACGCCTTAACCAATTTATGCCTAACCTCCTAGTAGGTATTGGGAAACGCGGCGTCTGATCAAGGCCTACACTGTTTGCATTAAACACGTTTGAGCCGCGACACGACAAAACCGACAACGTGGCAAGTGTCCCAAGCTAGATTAGCTACCCTTAAAGACTCTGATCGGACTTGGTGGCTGCCCAGGCTGATCTGTGTCGTCCCTAGGTGCATATGCCACTTTGTTGGTTTTGTCTAGTCGTGGTGCAATAACATAAAATATCTAAAATGAACCTGTCCAAGCTACAAGGTAGAACGTCCAGTAGCATAAAATCCACTTATTAGACAGGTCACTCTAAGATGGAAACTATCACTGACCTCCTGATAGGGACTAAGGGGGGAACGGAAAAGGTTCCCGTAGTTTTGAAGCCGTTGGGACAGTGGATGGTTAGAAGCCCTCAGTATCTTGGTCACAGCATATGATGACGAGACCCAACCCTCTCCTTTGGCTGCCTTTGATATTCCCTGATTCGAAACAGGTACCCACTTACTGCTAGGTTGGCAGCCTTCTTCGCCAAAGCAAAGCGCTCTAACCACTCGACCACGGCATGGCGGACTACGAACTGGTTTTAAACAAAAGCATTTGCCCTCAATAACAGAGGGATATTCTTGATTAAAGGGGGAAATGCTTGCTCTATGGGCTAAAGAGAAACGCTTCTTTAAGAAGAGCCTTACCAACGAAATCTCTCTCTCTCTCTCTCTCTCTCTCTCTCTCTCTCTCTCTCTCTCTCTCTCTCTCTGAGAGAACAAGCTTTCCCTTAAATGTAACCCTCTTAAGAAAGGGATTCACCTACCAGAGACGCAAATAGTAATCTGGAATTAGAACATTTTTAATTTGCGCACTGTAAAATCTAACACTAGACCACGGCAACATTGTCACTAACCAGGATGTTCGCAGAAAGATCCAAGCAGCCGTTGGAAAATATGACAAACTCCTGACCTTGTCCAAGAAACGGAAACTGAGGTGGTTTGGCCACGCCTCAAGGTCTTCTGGCTTAGCAAAGGCAATTCTACAGGGCACATTGAAAGGAAAAAGAAGAAGAGGTACAGAAAAAGAGGTGGGAAAACAATATTAAAGAGTGGACAGGGATGGACTTTACTAGCTCAACTAGGGCAGCTAAAGACAGGACTAGATAGAAAGGGGTTGTTGTAAAGTGATCTGTGGTGCCCTGGAACTCGCGAGGTCATGGGATAGACTAGACTAGCACTGTATAATCACCGATACCAGAGTGATCTTCAGAAGCAATCTATCTAGGTCTACATCTTTTTTTCGGGCATTTCTGTTCCAAAACAAGAATTCCGCGGAATGCTATGTCGCACCTGCACTGCACTTCCACAGTAGCAGAGGTCATGGCCCACTGATGTTCCATGCAATATTTCAACCAAATATACCAAGTGGTTCTGAAATAGAATCTGATTTTGTTGTTTTTGCCATTTTTAGTAAAGGCAGCCATCTTGGATTCTCGACCTGGCTGAATTTTACCTTTATATGAAATTTGAAAACTATGAGTGCAATGGTTTTGGAGAAATTAATTGAACAGACTTTAACACCAGGGTTAACGTAAATGTGAATGGCTTTTTGTTGCAGTAGCAAACATCTTGGATTCTCAACCTGGCTGAATTTGATTTTTCTGAAGCATTGCAGTCTGGTCATGCTCCATATAAAATTTAAGAACCATGGGTGCTGTGGTTTGGAGAAATTAATTAAATATAGATCTTAACACCAGGGTTAAAGTAAATGTGAGCGCTTTTTTGTTGCAATGGCGGCCATCTTGGATTCTTGACCTGGCTGAATTTTACCATTCTGAAGTATTGCAGTCTGGTCATGCTCCATATGGAATTTGAGAACAATAGGTGCAGTGGTTTTTAATTAGATAGAATTTAACGCCAGAGTTAACGTAAAATTAACGTGAATGGAAATTTTTTGCAATGGCGGCCATCTTGGATTCTCGACCTGGCTGATTTTTGTCATTCTGAGGTCTTGCAGTCTGAGCATGCTCAAGGTAAAATTTAAGAACAATGGGTACAGTGGTTTTTAATTTAATAGAATTTAACGCCAGGGTTAACGTAAAATTAATGTGAACGGAAATTTGTTGCAATGGCGGCCATCTTGGATTCTCGACCTGGCTGATTTTTACCATTCTGAGGTCTTGCAGTCTGGTCATGCTTCATATGAAATTTGAGAACCATGGGTGCTGTGGTTTTGGAGAAATTTATATTTAACGCCAGGGTTAACGTAAATGTGAACGGACTGACGGACGGACGGAATGACGGACGGAAAACCGGACGCCTATATCGCACCTTGCTAAAGCAGGTGCGACAATAATTAAGGTATTTGGATACACCTCCATGTGTACTTTTCCCAACTTTTACAACTTCTTATGTCCTGACAAATTTACGCACGTGCGATACGCAGTCTGGTCAGAAAATGTACATTTCGTTCCCACCACTATTACTCTACCTGTCACTGAGTTCATCCAAAAAGCAACTAAAGGACACATATGGATTATTCATTTTAACCTCTACATATATTTCAAATTGGGATCGAAGAATTATTCTTTCTTTTCATTTTTCTGTGACTGCAATTTCAGTCGAAATATTTCTGTTAATCGTTCATCCCGCCATTTTCGTCGCTCTTCGATTTTGTCCAGAGGTATCCGCTTTTCTATTTCCCGCTGGATTTTATGCAAGGTCTCGCCCTCCAGTGCTATCGGTCCTCCTGATTCTACTTGTTGAAGAAAAATTCCCTCACCATACTTTTCACAAAAATCTTCCATACCTGAAACAGAGTAAACTAGGACTGTCAGAGAATCTGATTATAGCCCCAATTGTACTGCTTTAGTACAAACTCATTGTAAAAAGAGCAATAAATATCAAATTCACCTAGCCAAGCCAACCGACAGATCCAGAGAAAATGAGTAAAAGGAAGAATAAGAACCAGCATCCTTCTCTATAATATACAGTACACCAACTCATAACCTATATGTCTACCAAGTTTGAACAGGGTAGCTTGAATGGTTGCAGAAAAATGTAACATAAACTTCAACGTTCTAAATAAGGAAAGAAAGAAAACTGGATAAATAAAGGATGAGTAAGAACAGTAAATCCTGCTTTTCAGTTCCATGATACAACAACTCATTCCCATGATACGACAATATATTTTCCTAGGTATACCAAGTTCGAAGATTCTAGCTTGCATAGTTTTTGAGAAAACTGTGGCAAAAATTTACCTTGAAGAGACAGAAAAATGGACAAACAAAGGGAAGAATAAGAGCAATGATCCCGAATCTCAATCCCACAATACAATCACTAAATGTGCATATGTGAACCAAGTGTGTAAAGTTTCTAGCTTCAATAGTTCCGTTGAAACCAAGACACAGATTTTCAATGTAAACAAAATAGGGAAAGGAAGAAAAATGGATAAAATGAAAGAATAAGAGCAATGAGCCCAAGACTCAATCCTACGATACAATCATGCATTCTCAATATGTATAACAAGTTGAGAAAACTGTAACACGAAGGTGCTTTACAAGACAGAAAAATAGACAAATAGAAGGAAGAATAAAAGCAATGAGTCCGATTCTCAATTCAACAATAAAACAACCCATTGTTCATATGTATAGCAAGTTTATATAGTTCCTGAGAAAACTCCGACACAAATTACGGCATTACGGAACTACGAACTGACGTAATCCAGTATGGCCCAACTTTTTCAAAGCGGGGCTATAAAAAGTTTTCAGTACATGTAAAAAAGGTTAAAGTAAAGGTTTCCCATAGCCTAACAACCGTAGGGTTTGTTGTTGTTGTTGTTGTTTTATTGTGTTACGTGCACGGTAAACATCTATGGTCATGTTGGGACGGTCAGTTAACACTATTCCTGGGCAGGCTTAGACCTCCTAAGCGATTAACCAGTACCGTAAGTACATATACTTTCGCCAGTAACTGACAACTTCCCCAGTTTGAAACAACGGAAGGAGAAACGAATTATGTGGCCGGACCGGGTATCGAACCCGGGACTTCTGACTCTTGAGTCAGACGGGCTACCGACTGCGCCACGCGGCCAGGCTAATAGCCGTAGGGGCAGTGGGGGTTTGAGGCCCACTGTGTCTTTAGCACAGCAGCCTAACCCTCTCCTTTCGCTGCCTTATCCTTCCCTGATTCAAAGCATGTTGACAGAGAGTTTTCCAGTCGTCGCATGGCGAAACCTGGGAGCGATCTCACGACCAGGGGCCGTATTTATAAAACAACTTAAGTCGTTGCTATGCTGTTGCTAAGGCTAAATTTCTTTGAAGGAGATTCCCTACAACTATGAAATTTGCTCTGGAGGAACAGTCTTACATAGACTGTTCCTCCAGACCAAATTTCATAGTTGTAGGGAATCTCCTTTATAGACATTTAGCCTTAGCAACCGCATAGCAACCACTTAAGTTGTTTTATAAATACGGCCCCTGTATCATAACTGAGCGTCTCTAACTATTCCACCATGGCGCCTCTCAGTACATGTCCTTGTATCTTTACCCCATGTCATCGTTAATATTTAATATATCATGCCAGAGCGTGTGGAAATTACATCGAGAGGCATGTAAATGAAATAATTAAGGTTACCCTGCCAAAGTTGGGTTTTCTATGTTCTGATCGAAGCGCTTCATTCGACAGTGAGATGGGATATTTCCTATGATGAAATAGCAGTGTCACTGGATTGTTGCAATAAGATAATGACACTCAATAAACAAGAATTATGTTATGGAAATTGTGTGTTTTCTCTCTCTCTCTCTCTCTCTCTCTCTCTCTCTCTCTCTCTCTCTCTGTCTCTCTCTCTCTCTGTTCTATTTACGAATACAATCCTTCAGAGTTACAGGCATGGTCTAGACAACCACTCAATGGACAGCATTCATTCTTGGGACGTGGGTATCTTGGAGGGCCTGCGTTCATTCCATAACTTCATGCTCCCTATGATAGGATTGAGGTCAAATCTAGGGCTCCTTTATAAATATTTTGTTTCTTTTCCTATATGCAAAGCCTTCTAAAGAGAGAAAGTTAGACGCCAGTCATCCTTATAACACTGACTTGTGTGTGTTTTGGTAAACGTTCGTAGAACATATACTTTGCGGTCCTATGCCTTATCCTCCGGCTGTTTGATGAATGAGCATCGTTCTTTGATGGTTTAGTGTAAAAAGAGTTTGACTTCAAAATACGAATATGTAGATTAGTGCGACCTCTATTCCATGACCAAGTCATTTCATTTTATATCCTGAAAACTTTCTAATGGCTGAATGTCATACTGCAAGCTAATTTCACAATGAACTAGTATTCCAAGTGCAATGCAAATCCATCAAATAATCTGCAAGCCATAAGAACCATAAAATATAGGTCACTGTAGCATATACCCCTAGATGTTACTTGATCAGTTAAAGTATCAGATAGATCTATCCTCTGTGTGTATTGGGCGTCCATGATTCAACAAGAAATGCTTTCTGGTGATCTGTTGGCGAGATAAAGCATCAGAACAACTTGAACCATATAAGCGAAAACTCGGAGAATACTCGTATATAAATGCCAAGCGTTGGCCATTGCGCAGTTTATCGACAACGCCGAAACTTTTTGAAACTCGTTAACACTGATTGTTTAGGGTTAACTGTTTTGCAAATGCAAAAACGCTATATAGTGTTAACGGGTAGCAGTGCAGCGCTGTCTGGTGAACAGTAAACGTATAAGGGGTAACACTATGGGGCGTTATACTGTTCCAGAATCCAACAAACCTATTACCTACCGTTTGCATTCAGGTATGACGTCTCGAGAGCTCCTAGGAAGGCGTATCGTAAACCCAGGCCCGCTGGAAACAGTTTGTCCAGATCATTCACGCTGATAACGTCATCCTGAATATAATCATAAAATCTCAAGTAACTGGCCTTTTATTTATTCGTTTATTTATTTAATTATCTAGATAATTCATTTAGTTTTCATGCATTTAAGTTTAATTCTATCGATGCCCAGCCAGCAAAGAATGCGTAGGCTGCCATCGGTCCATCATCCAGAGGAAAGTGGCTCCTTGTTGCTTTGCCGTCTTAGGCAACCTTTCGGGGAAGCAAAACCACCCGCGCCGTAATCGGCCCGTTATTGACGATAATTGATAATAACTCCACACATTTTCTTTTGCAGTCCCTAATATTAGTGACTAGACTGTGCAAGAATATAACATGAGCCAAAAGCACACATCAGTATGTTCGTATTAACTTTTTCTTTTGCCCAATCTCATTACGATTTTCACCAGGAGGCTCAAGTGAACGAATCCATAACTTGCACCTCCTGGCACCGAGTCGGTCCTTATAGAAGAGAGTTGCTAATGCGCTGCAAAAATAAACGGTAGATTTTACAGTAAAATAACTGGAAACCAGCTGCCAGTCCTTTTACCGTTATTTTTACGGGCGCCCGTAAAAATTGCAGGAATCATCAAGCAGAGTGGGACAGAAAAGAGCAGATGTTTTGGTTAGATAGCCCCTCAACATTACAAAGTTATTTTCGAGTGCGCCAAGTTAAAATAAAACTTCCATTTCGTGATTTCCAACAATGTCTTACAGGCAAAAACCCGTAAAAATAACGGGAAAAGGACTGGCAACCGGTTTCCAGTTATTCTACCGTAAAATCTACAGTATTTTTTACAGTGTAGATTTAAATCCAAAAACAAAACAAAACTGGTTTTGTGGCTCAAACTAATTTACAAGGGTGGAGAAATGGATTACTGAACTAGTTCTAGTTCTAGTGTTTTGGACGAATTCTGTGTCCATAAAATCAGTCAGGCATTTTTTTCTATTTACCATGTTTACTTAGAATCTACAGTGATTACACTACATAGATTAATTGATCATGTCTGTTTGCCTTCCAACCAAAATTGGATTGTCATCAAGTAAATGTGCTGTTAGCGGACCGCTAATGTTATCACGGAAACTAAAGTAAACACGGAAGTTACACATTTGAAATGCATAAAAATTGTCTCATCAGAATATTATATAAACAAAACCAAAAAAAAAAAGAAAACACACACGCTCATTTCCTTGTTTTTTGGGGTTTTTTTTTTTTTTAGTTTTTGTTTTTGAAAAATTTGATTTCTAGCGGACCGGCTGCGAGCCATTTATTGACTGTGATGCCGATATGACACTTAGATATGACAATGCTTGCTGGGTTTCTTCGTACTAACATGTGTGACTTTTAGTTTGCAGCTTCACTTTCCCTTTTTTGCTGAGTACATAAAACGTTAGGATGCATGGCTGCACAGCGTTGATTTGGCGGCCAATTTAACCAAGGAGGCAACTCTGACATAATAGTAGTTTCTTCTTTTATGGCTTTATTTGTCGGTCAGGGGCCGTATTCATAGAGCCACTTAAGTTGTTGCTATGCGGTTGCTAAGGCTAAATATCTATAAAGGAGATTCCCTACAACTATGAAATTTGCTCTGGAGGAACAGTCTGATTCCCTACAACTATGAAATTTGGTCTGGAGGAACAGTCTTTGTAAGACTGTTCCTCCAGAGCAAATTTCATAGTTGTAGGGAATCTCCTTCATAGAAATTCGGCCTTAGCAACAGCATAGCAACCACTTAAGTTGTTTTATAAATACGGCTCCTGATGTTAAGCTATAATATAAACACCCCAAAATTGCAAGCCAAACATAAAACAGCAGCTCAGTCTGACTTTTATGTTTTGAGTTGTCTCTAGAGTGGAACTGCAGAAAACAACAAAAACACATTACCCTTATAAGTTTGAAGCACTCTGCAGTGATAGCATGCTGCACTCTACATATGATAAACCCTTCTGTTTCTTTCTTGGCAACTATGGGTTCCTGTCCAACATTCTCCAGCAAGGCCCTGGTGGCACTGATCACTTCCGGGTCCGTCCAAGGAGCAGGAATTATCTCTACTAGGGGTACCAGGTGGGGAGGATTTAACTGAAGAAAGACCAAAGACACAATACTGTTATTTGCACACGAGAAAATAATTCTATCCTATATAGTCAGGACGCTGAAACTCAAAAAGGGCCTATTTTTCGAGTTTAATGCCCCGACAATTCGAAAGGATGAATTTGGTATATTATGAAAGTTCATCATCCCAACTTTAACTTAGGGTATGATGTGGTCCTGAAAAGTGGATCCGGGATGTAAAATAAGGGGAGATAACTGGGTACCAAAGAAATGCTAAAAATGATCGACTGCCTTTCTCCTTATTTTTATGTCATTTGACGCGGAGTTTCAAGCAAACAACATAAGTTTTTAGAAGAAGCCTATTATACTGCCAACGACTGATACTTATTAGCTTTCTGTCCAAATTGGCTTAAGCCCGTAACATTCGGTTATAGACGTTACATATGAGAATATTCCCAAAATGTAAATAAATTGAAGACAGAATCGTTTTGTTTTTATTTGCTAGTATATCCTCCTTTAAAATCATCTTTAAATATTAGAAGAATTACAGCCTGCTTGATTCCTTGTCATTCGCCTATGTTACTACTTGAATTAACGTAGAACTAACGTAGACAACAATTATACAAAATGTATTCCATTACATCACAGCTAATCAGAAACATTCACCAACTCCCTGGAAACTCTCATAAATACGGTATTCAGACCTTTTGTAAGAAATATTGTTGACAGAAGTTTGTCGTTATTTTCACCAAGCAGTTTAAGGTCCTCGCAAGCTGCGTTTTATACGTGAAACAGAAAAGAGAGTTGTTATGTGTTAAAAGACTTGACAAATACTGAACTAACAGTTTATTTTTTTGCTATTTCTTTCTTCTTGTAGCAACGCTCAACATTTTTGCTGACGTGATTATACAACGGTTCAATTTTGTTGCTACGCTTCTCATGACACTAACATACGTGACTTTTAGTCAAAGCAATAAAAGTGAAACAAATAGATTAATTGAGAGATAGAGAAGAT
This sequence comes from Ctena decussata, assembly GCA_963989385.1. Lineage (NCBI taxonomy): Eukaryota > Metazoa > Mollusca > Bivalvia > Lucinida > Lucinidae > Ctena > Ctena decussata. The sequence continues at coordinate 48,844,461 of OZ022504.1, forward strand.
ATTACCCCAAGGGAAATAAAACTACTGATGCTCTGAACACTGTTATATTGGTGGTGTCAGTCAAGTGACAATGAAACATCGTCGTTCTTTTTAATATAAATAAATACAAAGATAGGGAATTACTAGTAATTTACACTACAAAATCTGCTGTTACATTGATTATTGAAAAAGAAATTGGTTCATAGAGCATAGAAATTGAAAGACTACAGAAAGGTGAGAAAACTAAAATACACACTGGAATTTAATAACATGAGGAACAGAAAAGTATCTGCCAAATCGAAAATAAGCATCTGCTTAGAAAGTACGCATTCTTTTATGAGACTTGCATGGAGGTATTTTTCGTTACCAATAAAAACGACAATGCTCAAGTGAAAGTTCAGTTAAAATCAAGAAACAGCCCAATTATATCAATAAATTCAGATATTTCATTGCATTGACCTTTTTGACCAATTTTAAAGTCCCTAAAGACGGTGATACATCATGCGCTTGGTAGTACAGCATCGGAAGCATGAAAACTTCTTATCAGTTAATGTTACTCTAATCAAAATTTTCACTGCCGAAATGCTACACGTTGAGATAATGTAGTTTCACAGCCTCCAGCCTCCGGTCAACAACTCGCTGTCCGACTGTAAGTAAAATGTATCATTTTGTAACATTTTGAGTGCAGATAATACCATCATAGGAATAATGTGGCAAATATTGTGAATTACCCGTCCGGTTACCATAAACACTGATAAAACTCCTGAATAGACTGATGATGGGACATCTTATAAGTTACGGTATCTTCCTTCTTTCGTTAGCTCGTAACAACAAGAATATTTTTAATATTTTGCCTTATAACTGATGAGAGCGCTACAAACTGGTAACGTTGATAACATTTCAGCAAGTAAACCTTGGTACTTAACTGAAACATTGACATTTTCTTTAAATGGATATGTAATTAACCGTCGAATACGCTATTCAAGTTCAATTTTGAGACTTTGTTTTAGATTTAAGTTGAGATGGAATGAAGTATCATAATATTTTAGCTATAAAAGCTTTCGTGCTTCATTGTTGCGACTTTATGCCCAATAATGATAAAAGTATACAGTTTAAATACACATAAGTTAATTGTTAAGACTGAAGGCTTGAGGCATGCAGACATTCAGGTCTTGAATGCAGCTTATTCATAAACAAATATAATCGTTTGGTACTGAATGAAACAATGTTCAAATTACAATTATGTAACTCAGTATAACGTCTATTCCGAAACATGCCAAAACAGATGAAAGTTAAATACCTCTAACAATCTCGTTTTCCTATTTATTTATTTTCATGATGGCATGTGCACCCACTACAATTAAATATAAACAATGGCTGTAGCATCTATGGCTATCTATGCTTCATATATCGAAGTTTTCCGGCATATGTTAGATTTCTTAGAAAATAATTTTTTATAAGTATTCATCTGGTATAGCAAGAGCAACACACACTGCTTCAAAATGTTTCAAGCAGTTAAGTCTACAATAGGCACGATTTTACGTTGAGTAATTATACTAGATGTTTAGTAAGAATCTTTCATTATACTTATTTATTCGGATACTGAATTCTGTGCTGATGCTTTTATTTCTTCTGTTATATACGTGATATACATACGATGACTGTTGACTGAGCCGTTTGAAACTTCGCTTTTCGTTGTGTATTCAAATACCTAAAAACACCCATGTTTATGATACAACGCCTACGTGTTGTTGCTGCATCAGAAGGAAGTGTGAGGTTGCACGAATAAAACTAGTTAAAGCCCCTGTTAGATTAAGTACAACTGTCTATACAAATATGAAAACTTCTACATGCGAATCCCATTGGTTGGTTTTCTTGCCTTGTGGTCGCCTGTATAGCTGTCCTGTGTGCTTTCTATTTTGTTTTGTGGTTTAAAATAGAAAATAGGTCAAATTAGATGTATTAAATGTTTGAATGTATTTTGTATTGTTTTTGGTCTTACTTATGCACAGTTCATCTGTGTTGGAATTGAGCGCCCATTACCAAAGATGTGCTGTTCCGTTTTGTCGTATGCATGTTTCCCATCTTCTTTCGGTGTCTTGGGTGGGCTCAGTGTGATTTGTAATTGTGGTCTTTCCTGGGTAATTTTATTTACATTTTTCTGTATACGTTTTCTACATCTCATATATGTAAACTTGGGTCTGCAAGCATATCTAATAAATACACTGTAACACAATAGCAAGAAACAAATTAAGATAGTCAACATGTAAACGTGTCTTATCCTCTGGAGAGACCTACGAATTTGCAAAATAACGCTGTTCACAATGGTTATAGCCACCTACTGGAGGAAACAGTGATCCCACAACTCTGCTAATATCTACCATAAGCACACTACTGAATAGCTTCTTTTGATATCTAAGTAGTTTACGTTGTAATAACTCTTTCAAAGCATGACGTTTGGTTATTGTTTGAACATAAATTTGAATGCCGTTCGTTTTTCCGCCTGTCAGTAAGTGCAAATATTCGTTAGTACATTGTCTTTTTCAATTTTGATACTTCCATCATTACATTAGTGCCAATCCAACTTAACATATCTACAGATGCTGTCAAAATACTTCATTTACACACTAAATACCAATTACATGTATAAAACTTCATTTTATTAAAGCACTGAATTAGCTTTTAAGACAAGGGAAATGCAGAGTTTAAAAGCGCTATTTTCAAAAACATATTTGAACGACGAAAGGATTTAAAGTTGAAACATCATCTCATTTTATTAAAGGTGAAATATTATCTCATTTTATTAAAGCTGAAATATTATCTCATTTTATTTATTATTTTCGTTTCATGGGTAACATATATAATTTGTATTATTTGCGATGAAAAGCTTTTCGAAACCTTTTTTTTTTTTTTACAAATTATAGCAACTATACTCTAATGCAGTAAAACAAATATGATCCTGTTTTTTGTATTCAACATCTTTATATATCTTCTGAATCGTCTTCATTCATTGTTCTTTCTAACAAAATTATATTAAGTAACGTATGTAACGATCAAACTGGCACAGCTAAACGCCAGTGATAATGTGAATGCGTAAATTGTTGGAAGTTTTTGCAGACCCAAAAGTGGTTGGGCTGGTTTTTCTTGTTAAAACTGCACAGCACGGGGAAAAATTCAAATTGAAATGGACGTCTGAGGAAAACGGGATCCACGGTGGTGGTTAGACTCCAAAGAGAAATGTTTTATGAAGTACAGCGTGCAGTGTCATTATCATTGGAAATGTTGCAAGTGAGCTGCCCTATAATGCTATGCACAGTTTGATGAGAATCTGGAAGACAGCGATTTAAAATGAAATTTAGTACCGTCAAACACCAACAATTGGTAGGGTGAATTATCCTTGTGTAAATATGTGTATACACCGGTTTTCTTAATATTTTAAGCATGCATTTTGTAAATTATTACAGAAACTGATACTGTGCACACAAATACGTCATTTCATGAATGAATCAGAAAACTTTAGAGCACCCCTAAATGGACAGAAATATAGCGTTTTCATTTTGAGCATACTTTAAGATTTAAAAGGGGTAGGGATAAAAAGGGGTAATTAAAAGCACGGGATCCTATTTCAGTGACCACATCATACCCTATCATAAAGCCCAAATGTTGTGCTTAACAAATTTGGTAAAATTTTCCTTTCGAATCGCCGGGGCATTAAAGTTGCATTTTTTCGGCTTCAGCGTCCTGACTAATAGTCCGGTCGCGATAAGTTGGCAATGTTATTGTTTTGTGTTTATTTTGATTTGGTGACTGATCGGCTATATATTGTTGATAAGGATTGACCTGGCACTCATTTAATTCCGTCATTACACTCGGAGGTTTTCGTTAGTTTTAGCGATGATTTACCGGAAAATACTGCTAATTGAATATAATAGAGTCAACTGTTTATAGCTGACGCCATAGCATGGTGGTGAAAACTTCTGACTACGGATGCAGATATCGCAAGATCGAATCTGACAGTAATCGTTTTTACTAGTCTCATTTTTTACTTTTTGTCTTTATTTTTAATATAAGGAATGAAAATGCATATTTTTACTTAATAATTTAAACGCTTTTCTCTCGTTTAGGTTTTCCCCATATATTTTCGTGGGAACGTATTGTGCGTAAGTATTGACCTGGCACTCATGAATATTCCGTTCAGCTCCGTAAATTAATTCACGGTGTCCGATTACGAACGGATAAAAGTAGCGTCAGTATGTACAGTTATTATTTAACAGAAAATAAAAATAATATCACTGTATCAAGTGGCACAGTGGATAAGGCATATAGCTTTTAATCGTAGAGTTATGGGTTCGAATCTCCCAACCGTCTTTTTTTTTTTTTTTACGTATTTTTTTTTCTTTGCGTAAAAACAGCAGGTAATCTTGCCATGTTTGACATAAAATTTTAATGTTTCAGCAATTGATTTGGTTGGTTGCTTGGTTGGTTGTCTTGGGTTTAGCGGCCCTTTGAGGCAGTACTTCATTCTATATCGGGCCGTCTTTCACAGATAGGGAAAAAGAAAAGATGATAGGCGAGAGAAAAAAGTCCAAAAAAGCCCCACCCGCACCTACTGCATGCACAGTAGCTCGTTGTCGCACTATCAGCCAAACTAATATAGCGGCCGGGCACTGAAAGAGACACAGCACCATCGCCAGACCCGATTACCCCCTTCAACTTCTGAACGAGATGTACTGTTTTTCTTCTACTATCACATGTACATGTAAATCCTACAACAATGTCGACAAAAACATCTCAGATTGAAAGAAAAAAATGCTCATGTCTTCCAAATCAAAGCATTTTCAGGAAAACCAAGCACCTGGAGGAGGATGATATATCCAACAGACATTAAATGCAGCTGCTGTCAGCAAAAGGACAATTTTCAGAGTACGTAGAAACAAGAGAAACCGGGACACTTACGTTCCCACGAAAATATATGGGGAAAACCTAAACGAGAGAAAAGCGTTTAAATTATTAAGTAAAAATATGCATTTTCATTCCTTATATTAAAAATAAAGACAAAAAGTAAAAAATGAGACTAGTAAAAACGATTACTGTCAGATTCGATCTTGCGATATCTGCATCCGTAGTCAGAAGTTTTCACCACCATGCTATGGCGTCAGCTATAAACAGTTGACTCTATTATATTCAATTAGCAGTATTTTCCGGTAAATCATCGCTAAAACTAACGAAAACCTCCGAGTGTAATGACGGAATTAAATGAGTGCCAGGTCAATCCTTATCAACAATAAGTGTCCCGGTTTCTCTTGTTTCTGCGTACTCTGAAAATTGTCCTTTTGCTGACAGCAGCTGCATTTAATGTCTGTTGGATATATCATCCTCCTCCAGGTGCTTGGTTTTCCTGAAAATGCTTTGATTTGGAAGACATGAGCATTTTTTTCTTTCAATCTGAGATGTTTTTGTCGACATTGTTGTAGGATTTACATGTACATGTGATAGTAGAAGAAAAACAGTACATCTCGTTCAGAAGTTGAAGGGGGTAATCGGGTCTGGCGATGGTGCTGTGTCACTTTCAGTGCCCGGCCGCTATATTAGTTTGGCTGATAGTGCGACAACGAGCTACTGTGCATGCAGTAGGTGCGGGTGGGGCTTTTTTGGACTTTTTTCTCTCGCCTATCATCTTTTCTTTTTCCCTATCTGTGAAAGACGGCCCGATATAGAATGAAGTACTGCCTCAAAGGGCCGCTAAACCCAAGACAACCAACCAAGTAACCAACCAAATCAATTGCTGAAACATTAAAATTTTATGTCATGGCAAGATTACCTGCTGTTTTTACGCAAAGAAAAAAAAATACGTAAAAAAAAAAAAAAAAAAGACGGTTGGGAGATTCGAACCCATAACTCTACGATTAAAAGCTATATGCCTTATCCACTGTGCCACTTGATACAGTGATATTATTTTTATTTTCTGTTAAATAATAACTGTACATACTGACGCTACTTTTATCCGTTCGTAATCGGACACCGTGAATTAATTTACGGAGCTGAACGGAATATTCATGAGTGCCAGGTCAATACTTACGCACAATAGTACAGGTATAGATCGAAGTTTATTATGTGGCGTTATCGAATATGGGCCTAGTCCATTTTTACTATGATTGAGGTGTTTCAGGTATAATAATGCAAAAATGATAATTATTTAGGTTTTAGCATGCATACGCACACCGTACATTCGACCTTTAACATTTTGGTAGAATCCGGTCGGGTACGGAAAATACAGATGTTTACCGAGGCACGTGCCTTTTCGCGGGTGAGTTATTTTCTTTATTTTTTCTACTTTATGCATGTATTTTGTGGCAGATAGATAGTTGTCGTTTTTGTATGTAATCATGTATATATTTGCATGCCATCGTTCTCGTTTTTATCTGCGTTACTGACGAGAAATTTCACAAGAATTTGAAAAGGATGGATTTTGCCATCGAATTTTGTCTTTGTAATCTTAATTTCTCCTAGAAGTAAATAATTTATAAAAATATTTTGATGTTTTTTGGTAGCCAGATATCTAAAGCAAATATAGATCCATAAGTAAGATCACGTTGATTGATAACACTTGAGCAAAAGCGGCGTCTTTCATACCATATGGAATTTTCACGTATACGGGTCATGGCAGTCGCTTTCTACGGAAGAAAACGGACGGATGAAATACATTTCGATACGGGGTATTGCAGTCATATTGAAGTAAAACGTTTTGCAGTGTTGGCCGCAGGTGTTGCACAGTTCGCTACTATTTCTGTAGTGTACTTGTCTTCTTCAACATTTTGAATTGATAAAGCACTATTTTATGTCATAGCACATCTTCGCAAGCGAAGGATGCCTTAATAAACCTCGTTCACACGGGCAAAATTCCTGTGACCAAGTAGGTTTGTCATAGAAAAATGTGCTCGTGTGAATAAAAAAAATATGCCAATTTAAACTTTCTTTGTTAAAGTTTCTGTGACAAAGAAACTTTGATCGTGTGAATGAGGCTTTACGTACCCTTGGCCAAAGGCATATTCGTAAATCGAATTTCCCACTGCGCCATTTCTTGGGTGCGAACAACATCCATCACAGCCAATCAAATTATCCGTAACAAAATATTTTCCGCGTAATAGGCGCTTTGTCGATAGAAAATATCGTGATAGACGGACACTCGGCGCCAGATGTGTGCAATTATAGTTACGCACCGCTGAGCCATTTGGGGAACGTCGTTACGATAATTAAAACAGAACAGAACAGAAAAACATCGTGGATACCGTTAACAGTTACTAAACAGGACGGCTCGATAGAGCTGTTAAACCCAAAATAACCAATCAACAACCAAACAGGAGTAGACGGTCAAGATTAACCAGTTCATCAGTGTTTTTGAACAATCATGCGAAGTTGTGCAAAAACTGTGTTTTGAAACAGATCTTCCGATCTAAAACTAACACGCCGGGGGAGCAACTCGCTGCAGCCAAAGGGCGGCGCTGTGGGCAATCTGATTAGCGAATAGGTCGTCGGCAAATTGTAAGGAACAAAGTGGACTTAGTACCCCTGGCTAGCAAAAATGATCATAGCAGAGTTTTCCTGTATATATCAAGAGAAATTTGTTGTTGATGATGCGTTTAGGTATCGCATCTTTGGTTGGTATCAGCAATGATCATTTTATACCCCCTTCGAAAGGTGGGTCGTATTATGTCGCGGCGATATCCCTCCGTCTAGTTGTAGTTCGTCCGTCTGTCACTTTAACTTTCATGTCCGCTCCACGTCTCCTTGATTATTGCTAGGATTTTTGTAAACTCAAGCTTACCCTCCTGCCAAGAGCTTTAGCGAGACCCAGTGTAGACCTTGCACGTTGCAGGGTATTTCATCGGCCCAGTTTGATCAGAGTGTTCGCTGTCCGCCCGGAGCTAGCCGAGACCCTAAGCTACCCTTTCAGTGCAGAGCGAAGACTCTGATCAGACTGGGGAGATGCCATGGCTGATCTGAGTCTACGCTAGAGGCACATACCACTTTGTTGGTATTCCGTCTTTAGGAGCATTGAACTAATCCCGCAGGCACAGAACGTCGAACTGGCGTCGTATTTACTTTGATGAGACATTTTGACGTCGCATCGACGTCAGTTCGACGTCATTTCGACATCCTGAGCCCGCTGGGAAGGCTTATGTATAGTCCAACAATCGCCTTTTATCTTGGATTTGAGCTCATCTGCCGCCATCTCAGTGCGCACGTACTAAATTTGTATAGTCTTATAATAACATTTGAGAGGATTCCACCTTCTAGCACCTCAAACACACTTGGTTAACTTTGTTTTCAAGGATGTTACGAAACGAAAAAGAGCTGAACATTACGAAACGTAAAAATCATAGTTACCAAACGACGCAATCTTCAGGTCGTTTGGTAACTATGACTTCTTCGTTTCGTAACAGCTCTTTTTCGTATCGTAACAGCCCTTGTATATACATAGTTAACCAGGGGTGTGAAAGGTACTCGACTCGATAGGTTACCTTTCACATACTACAAGGTGGATTCGGGGATCTCTTGATCTTTCAACGGTTATTGTAAGACTTAGTGCGAGCGCACTGAGATGATGGCAGATGAAAATTAACATTGCATATTTTATTTTTGTGTCGAGACCGAATATAGGCGTTTAGTGCAACAAATAAAGCTAACGCTCATAGTGCCAGGAATTTACGTCGTGCTTAGTCTTTTCTTCTATTTCCACGTGTCGAGCAGGCAGGCACATGACGTCTTACCTACGTCAAGCTGACGTCGATACAACGTAATAACGTCGCATCCACGTCTGTAGGCGCCTTTCGGCGTTTTAGGCCTGCTGGGTGATATATAACAAATTTAAAACTGACTCCTACTATGTACTAATCAACTGACTGATTTAAAGAATCATTTAAACTAATAAGTATGAGATGATTATGAATGAATGAATATTGTATTTTCCTCAAAATTACAAAAACCAACTCCTGTTAGAAAACTTACCTAGCAGGAACACAGCATCATTCACTTAAAATTAATCATCGTTGAGTCAATGTCATTCCGTCAAATCAACGTTGATCTATGTTGATTCAACGTTGTGTGCCCAGTGCATTGGTTGGTAAATGGTTGTAAATAACCTAAACTGGCTATATGCAAAACACCGAAGACGTTCAATCTGATGAGTGGACTCTAATGCATTCTGACCACGAACTGATCGGGAACTGTTCTGTGGGCCATCCTGAAGTCTTGAATGCTGAAGACCATAATTGAGCAGGCTGGTCTGGGCTAGAGGCATACTTTTTTTGCGATAACAGTACTTCAAGTAGGAAAAATTACCTGCCAGTGCAGCTGGGCGTCCTTGGTGAAGTCTTTACTGCTCCCCGGTGTGTCAAACGAACAGTGACTTCCAGACATGAGCGGTTGTGCAGACAGGTCTGACTCCACACCCAAAAGTGCAGTTAGGTATACATGTATAGCTTCATGTTCAGCAAGAATATAGTATTGTCCTGACATATACGACTAAATTTAAAAACCGTGTGTGTTTGGTTACTGCAGACTGGTCTTGGCACTCTCAGCTTTTTTCTGACTTGATGTAAACATGGACGGACGGACGGATGGATAGATGGATGGATTGCAATTTTAAATCAAAAGGTTTGCTATTAAACGTAAACACTCATGTCAAGAAACGAAAACTGAGGTGGTTTGGTCGCAACCCAAGGTCCTCTGACTTAGCAAATACAATATTCTACAGGACACAGTGAAAGGAAAAAGATGAAGGAGATGGGAAGACAATATTAAAAAATGGACTTTGCTAGCTCAGCTAGAGCAGCTGAAGACGAGACTAGGTGGAAAGGGATTGTTGTAAAGTCATCTGTGGTGCACCAACGGCCTTGCAAGGTTACGGGATAGATTCTAGACTAGACCAGCTCATGTTCATATCAGCTTAAGCATCATCTGTATTTTAGTTATACCGGGTTGTCATATATGTGATTTCTTGACACATGAAAGGAACTCCGAGTTATGCATATCCAGATCATCATGTGGACATAATCAGATTGTTCAGGCTTTGCTCATATCGGCTGTGTATGAATCACATGATCATATCGTCCTTTTACCTTTTAGAAGACGATGCGAAGATATTAGAGGCTTGCCATTCAGTGTCAAAACCGAGCTGTTCACATGAAAAATCGGTAAAGAAGCATGTGCGTGAGTTGTTATGCATACTTGTAAGATTGAAAATGCCTAGCCTATTGGTCATCACAAATAATGAGACATTCCATTCTGACACACAACGTCAAAACAACTTTGTACATAACGACCTAGATGCAAGGTTATGACGCTATACTGGCGTGCGACCAGTGGTGGCCGCGTACCAGTGGTGGCCATTTGCGTTCTGCACTCGCAGTAACGCATTTGTTATGTCTCAGATTCGGCCATTTTGTACAAGGTAACAAAACAAACGCCCGGGAAGAAGCTGGGTAAAATTCTCTGCCTGGGAGGCAAAAGGTAAACAATGTCACCAGGCTACCCTCATATCAACACCATTGCCTTTCCGGGGAACTACAACACTTAACACGTACATAAATAAATACAGAAATAAACATGTACAAATTACTGGTTAATGTTCATTTATCAGGAAAACGGTATAACCTGCAACCAAAGCATCTTAATTCTTGTAAATTACAGCACACGTGTAACAATGATTTATGTATGTTTTCTATGTAATACGTAGCGTGTGCCTAGTAACACAATATGTCGGTTACAAGATAAAAAGGTGTAGTAAAAAACGGCCACCACTGGTAGCCTGCCAGTATTATTATCTATACAAGGTTGTTGCGATGTCATAACGTTGCATTGGCGTCGTCAGAAGGTTTTTTAGAAGCTGTATGCATGCTGTGTTAAAAGAAGAAAAAAGAAGATTGTTGTGCAATATTCGATCTTTTCATGCTGAACATATTATGCCGTTGTCAAGTAGCAGAAGAGAATTGCGCATGACGTAACAGCATGCACACTCTCCATTCAGAGCATAATAGTTCGGCAAGTAGAGCTTCAGGTGGATGGGTATACACTTCCAATGGAAACACCTCTGTACTTTTCATTTGGAGTAAATCTTTTGGAAGGATTTCTTTCTCTGGGGAGCATAAAATTCTCAAAAAAAATAATAAAACCCATGTAAAACGGCGGGAAACGTTGATAATAAGCAGGTGAGCAGATAGGTTTAAGCTAGAGCAACAGCTCTAAGTCTTTCAAGTCGGTTACAGTCTTTAAGATTCAACCAGGCCCCATGGTTATAAAACTTTTTTTGTTGCTCAACTCAGCTGAGCATGTGAATACCCAGACTGATCTGAGTCCTCGACGGACACACACGCCCGATAAACACACAATGTTCTCAAATTGCGGAGTGATTTCAGCAGTCGCTGTGGAAGCTGGTTAGACACGGATGCGCCGTCTGATATGTCTCTGGTGGCAAAATACTTGGTAGACCGAATATCTGTTTTATTTAGATTTTGAGCCTTGTACATTTAACGGCACTTCTGAGTTTGAAGATGTATGTGACATACAAACCAGCTTATTCACATGCGGAATCTGAGGTAATTGGATACAGGTTTTCCGCCATTTTACAAGGGAAACAATTTTTAAGACTTCCTGTTTGATTCACTGGAGGATAAAGCCTTCCAAAATGGGATCAACTCTTTCAAAGATGGAAAGGGATATAAAATGGAAAATGTCGGTGTTTCTTCCCCGGAAACCCCGAAAGTGTACCTATTTACCCAAAGACAGATTTTTTACAAGGGTCGTTCCCGATGTGAGCCAGTATGGACATATGAAGTAATATTTTCACCTTTAAAAAGCAGTGACTAGCGTTTGGGCAAGTAATAGCGCTCCCGGATTCTTCAATCTTCCTGGGTATGACAGAAATATTGTTTGAAAATCCCTTGAATCGGAAATCATCCATCGAATACGAAAGTAAAAGTATGATAAATTTGTCCGCTGATGTTTTTGTATTATTCCCCGTACATGCTCGAACTTACGACTGAAGGCGCAATTCAATTCCCACATGGAAACAACAAATTCATTTAAGTGCCTGAGTGAATGAAAGGATGCCTGAATAATTTACTATTACCGTACGTTATTTATAACCCTGCAGGTACATGACGTCGTAATGACGTCGGCCAGACGTCGATGCGACGTTATGATGTCACACTGACGTCAGTACGACGTCATTCCGACAGTACGACGTCATTTCGACGTCATGTGCTCATTGGAACCCGATCTTATAATTAAGAATAATTAAGAAAAATGTAACACCTGGCTACGACGCCATTTTTTTCATGACCAACGAGGCAGCCGTTTTTGGTTGCTAGTTTGATATGATTGTTTTTTTCCCTTTACCTATAAAGGGAGGCGCTGTAGTCGAGTGGTTAGAGTGTTTCGGGTCACCGGAAGGTCGTGATTTCGCAGCTCACCGTCGCCATCCGACGACTGGAAAACTCTCTCTGCATGTCAATCCAGCAGTAAATATGGGTACCTTTTTCGAATCAGGGAAGAGTAAAGCAACGAAAGGAGAGAGATGGGCTCCGCCTTTCATCAGCTATGCCCAAGATACAGTGGGACTCTAACCCCCGTTGCCCCTACGGCTTTTATGACTATGGGAAACCTTTTACCTTTTTTCCTGTAAAAGGTTCAGTTTCATACAAAGCTAAATCGCGCATTAGCTGTAACAAGTTTTCATAATCTAACAACAACAAAAACTTGTTATCGAGCAAATTTTGTCAGGTTTTGAGGGCAGGATATGGGATTTGATTCTGGCCTATTAATTCCTGATCATTGCCTGTTCTTATCACAGGGACTCGGGTCATATGGTTTGTTTCTTCGATCCCAATGACAAACGATCCGTTTGTACATGAAGTACTTCATATACACCACCCTGTACAAGCGGATTCTTATTTTTCATTGGGTTCGAAGAAACAAAGCATTTGACCAAGCGGGCCGGGTAGCGCAATCGGTAGGGCACCTGACTCGTAAGTCAGAGGTCCTGGGTTCTAATCCCGGTCTGGTCACATACTTTCGTTTCTCCTTCCGCTGAATCAAGAAGGGCAGTTGTCAGTTACTGGCAAAAGTATGTGCACTTAGTACTGGTTAACCGCTTAGGAGGTCTAAGCCTGCCCAGGTTGGTTGGTTGGTTGATAATTGATGCTTAACGTCCACGGTAAACAACTAAGGTCATGTCGGGACGGTCAGTTAACCTAACCACACTATTCCTGGGCAGGCTTAGACCTCCTAAGCGGTTAACCAGTACTAAGTGCACATACTTTCGCCAGTAACTGACAACTGCCCTTCTTGAATCAGCGGAAGGAGAAACGAAAGTATGTGGCCAGACCGGGATTCGAACCCAGGACCTCTGACTTACGAGTCAGGTGCCCTACCGATTGCGCTACCCGGCCCGGTCTGCCCAGGAATAGTGTGGTTAGGTTAACTGACCGTCCCGACATGGCCTTAGTTGTTTACCGTGGACGTTAAGCATCAAATCAACCAACCAACCATCTCATGTTTACTTTGACAACAATTGACCCAATCGTAACACTTCGGCCAATTCCGTATCCGCAATATCGAAGATATCGGCGAGGATGTCCGATTGCAATTGCCCCTATGAAAGATCACACTCTAAGATGTCATGCATTAGCCTACTTGTGAGTGTCGAAGAGTTTGCAATTTTATAATATGAATTGGTTACTGAAATACATGTACAGCTCATAATGCACAAAAACTTTTTAACAAGTATTACACAGAGAAATCAATAAAACCTTACCATCGAAGTGACTCGAAATCGAAATGGATGTGACCAAAACATGCAGGATGACGTCTAGTTCTACAATGCCGAACGTAATTGGCCCTATTTACATTTCTCGTTTATATCGGACATTTTCTACTTTTATTTTTAGTTGGCCTTATTACGAGGTGCCAGCCAATATCAAAAAACACCTCGACGTCGATTTTAAGGGACTAGATGACGTCACACGGTGACGTATTTCTGCCCATTGCCTTGAATTGACAGTAGATGAGCAACGTCATGTACCAACTCCTCTTAGGAACCTTACCCAGCAGTCACACAGCATTCACTCCACATTGAAACATCGTTGATCCAATGTCATTCCGTTGAATCAACGTTGATTCTATGTTGATTTCAACGTTGTATGCTCAGTGCTTTATGGTAAATGTCCTGAACTGGGTACATACAAAACATCGAAGACATTCAATCTGATGAGTGGACTCTGTGTATGAATTACATGATAGTCTTTTAACCTTTTGAAGAAAGTGCGGAGATGTTTGATGCTTGCCATTTAATGTCAAAACCGAGCAGTGCACAAATACGTAATAGATCGGTAAAGTAGCATGCGCGTGAGTTGTTACGCATACTTGGGAGATTAGAAATGCCTAGTAAACCGGTTAAATCATCAGAAATAATGCGACAGTTCATACTGGCATACTGCGTCGAACAACGTTGTAACAATGTCGACCCAATGTTACGACGTTTCACTGACATCTATACAAGGTTGTTGTGATGTCATAACGTTGCATCGACGTCGTCACAACGTTTTTTTAGTCTTACGCTGTTTGCATACAAGTTAAAAGAAGAAAAATGAAGATTGTAATGTTGTGCGATATCCGCTCACTTCATGCAGAACATATTATGCCGTTGTCAAGTAGCAGAAAGGAACTGCGCATGAAGTAACAGCATGCACACGTTCTCCATTCAGAGCGTAATATGAAAATGGGCACTGCCTTAGGGCGAGCACATCGCTCTTTAACTTTTTTTTTTTAGTATTAAATTTGCATTAAAAGCTTTGCAACTCCACAGCTGCGAACTCCGTCTACAAACTGATGAGAAACTGTCAGAAAACAGATTTACCCCTAGTAATCTATCCCCTCGAAAAACGGGCTATACTTTTTCAGTTCCTTCTCTACGGTGCTTTATTTCCTTTGAATTATTTCATCCAACGTTCAGCCTCCTCGCATTGAAGCGGTTAACGTTGACGCCATCTTGTTTTTCTCAAACGGAACGTTTGACGTCATTACGTAACGTAGCGATAGAACGACTGTACGCTGTACATAAGTTTTTCGTCGATTTCTATTCGAACCAGTCTAATTCTAACTTCCGTTTGGTGTCGTTATGAAAGAAATTTCATTGAAAGTAATGTATCTTACAGGTAAAAATATGCCTTACCAATCTTCTACAATAGAGCTCCCACTCTTTCAAAGCTCCTTTGCGCCTGCAAGCGACTGCTCGCTAATAGTTCGGCAAGCGGAGCTTCAGGTGGATGGGTATACACTTCCAAGGGAAACACCACACCTCTGTCGTTTTCATCTGGAGTAAATTTTTTGCAATGGAAGCATAAACATTCTCAATACAATCCTAACAAAGACAAATGTATGGCCAATTTAGTACAAGATATAAAATTAGGAATAAAAGTGGCATAACGTATGAATTTGCAATTAGAATGCTGTACTTAGTGCCGTCTGTGATAGACCCGTACCATAAAAATGAATAAAAACGACCGTATCTTCCGTAATCGCCGTCCGTTATATTCCTTACCAAATCAAAATATTCCGACTGCCATTTCCCGTATATTTAGCGTCACCTAGCAACCGAATAAAAAGATAATGGTCCTGAATTATTTCCATCTATTTGCACCGTTTCAGAGAAAGGGACAAAATATGTCCTCTCGCTATGAAAATTGAAGAAACAATCCAGCCAGCTCACCAGAAACTAAGAAAATGACTTACCCGCGAAAAAGCGCGCGCTTTGATAAACATCTGTATTTTCCGTACCCGACCGCGTTCTACCAAAATGTTAAAGATCGAATGTACGGTGTGATACGGTATACTGTAAATGATCCACTGGCGCAGTGGCTATAGCACTGGATTCATGATACTTTTGACTCGTGTGGACATAGGTTCGAGTCCCATTCTATCTATCTTTTTTTTTTTTTTTTTTTTTTTTTGTTACTCAACTGTGTATGTTAATTTTTATATATATACATTTTTTATTTATTTTTAATGAGTTATCTTTTATAATTTTATAATTTAACTCGAGTGTCGATATGGTGTTCATTTGAGTGGCATCACATAGAAAAAGATATGTTTATGTGCATATGGCAAATGCAAAAATCAGCCTGTGCAGCTGCATTATACTGATCAAATGTTTCACTTTTTACTGCGTAGCTATTTCGCGAAGAAGAAAAAATCAGAATAGGCTGGTCAGTGCGTAGGCTGATGAGTGTTCACTGTTCGTATATGTCATAATGTACCGTCTTCGTGACGCCACTCAATTTCGCGAAAAATATATATCATAGAAACCTTCAGAACATTTTGTACGACTGATAATTTTGTGTCATTCATTTTGATATAAGACGTCTTTCTAACAGCAAGTAAAAGTTCGAAATGTTCCTTTGGAAACTTTCTTATACAATACTCATTTAATACTCGCTAAAATTTGCACGAAGAAATCAAGACATTTGTGAATAACCATTATAATATTAGATGCAAAAAAAAAAAATAAATAAATAAATAAAAAAATGGTGAGACTCGAACCCATCACGATACTGTTGAAACCTATTAACTGCTGTGCTGTATCCTTTCCGCCACTGCTTGTATAGTGACAATTATGTTTTTGATATATAAGTAGACAAACTTGACTAACTTTAATTTTACTTTTGGACGAGTCCATATACCTGTTTCACCTTTTTGTGTTTATGTTATTGTTTGTTGAGCGTCCAAAATATTGTGCGTAAGTATTGACCTGGCACTCATGAATATTCCGTTCAGCTCCGTAAATTAATTCACGGTGTCCGATTACGAACGGATAAAAGTAGCGTCAGTATGTACAGTTATTATTTAACAGAAAATAAAAATAATATCACTGTATCAAGTGGCACAGTGGATAAGGCATATAGCTTTTAATCGTAGAGTTATGGGTTCGAATCTCCCAACCGTCTTTTTTTTTTTTTTTACGTATTTTTTTTTCTTTGCGTAAAAACAGCAGGTAATCTTGCCATGTTTGACATAAAATTTTAATGTTTCAGCAATTGATTTGGTTGGTTGCTTGGTTGGTTGTCTTGGGTTTAGCGGCCCTTTGAGGCAGTACTTCATTCTATATCGGGCCGTCTTTCACAGATAGGGAAAAAGAAAAGATGATAGGCGAGAGAAAAAAGTCCAAAAAAGCCCCACCCGCACCTACTGCATGCACAGTAGCTCGTTGTCGCACTATCAGCCAAACTAATATAGCGGCCGGGCACTGAAAGAGACACAGCACCATCGCCAGACCCGATTACCCCCTTCAACTTCTGAACGAGATGTACTGTTTTTCTTCTACTATCACATGTACATGTAAATCCTACAACAATGTCGACAAAAACATCTCAGATTGAAAGAAAAAAATGCTCATGTCTTCCAAATCAAAGCATTTTCAGGAAAACCAAGCACCTGGAGGAGGATGATATATCCAACAGACATTAAATGCAGCTGCTGTCAGCAAAAGGACAATTTTCAGAGTACGTAGAAACAAGAGAAACCGGGACACTTACGTTCCCACGAAAATATATGGGGAAAACCTAAACGAGAGAAAAGCGTTTAAATTATTAAGTAAAAATATGCATTTTCATTCCTTATATTAAAAATAAAGACAAAAAGTAAAAAATGAGACTAGTAAAAACGATTACTGTCAGATTCGATCTTGCGATATCTGCATCCGTAGTCAGAAGTTTTCACCACCATGCTATGGCGTCAGCTATAAACAGTTGACTCTATTATATTCAATTAGCAGTATTTTCCGGTAAATCATCGCTAAAACTAACGAAAACCTCCGAGTGTAATGACGGAATTAAATGAGTGCCAGGTCAATCCTTATCAACAATACCGTCGGCGATCTATACTGTTGACATTAAAAATGTAAACAAAACATTGCCACTATAGCGCGGCCGACCTATAATATATATTAGAAACATCAAGAAAGGATGACGAGTACAAAGTCTCGTAAATCTATCATGCATGTATTTCTACATATATATTAATGTACAAACTAAAATGCAACCACAGTGTTATTATTATTATGGTAGTCGTTTTCTGTATCACTGTTTCAAGTAAATCTCTGGGATATAATGCAAAAAATGAAAAATGAAAAAAAATTGTTGAACACTTCAGCGCCAGAGACGAAAATAGCTGAATTAGCAAACAGCGTAGATCCTGATGAGGCGGCTAATAATGAGCCGCCCCATCTGGATCTACACTGTTTGTCCTCTAGTCTTTGAATTTTCAATATGTTATAGCTTGGACAAAACATTTTTTGAAATTTTGCAGACGTAAATTTTGTCGTCTGCTTTTTTTTTTTGGCGCTTAAGGGGTCAGGGTAAATGGGAACATCTCTAGGGTAGATAAGTCTTACTCAGAAGTGTTTTTATCCCATTTCATTAAGGACAAATCCTTTCCTTTAATATCAGCTGCCATTTTGAAACAGGACAGGACGTAACAAAAGTTGTTTTCCTTTATAAAATGTTAGAAAAACTATGGAGGTGTACCCATTCGCCGTTCATCTTGAATTATGAGGTATTCGGGGTTAGAGAAAAACCTGATCTGACTAGTTATACGTCGAACTGTTCAAGACCATACAGGTAAAAAAGCATATCTCCTTCATGCCGACTTACTGGATGTGACACAAGTAGTCTAGTTTTATGTTTTAGACCTTCTGACAAACGAGAGGGGAACATGTGTCCAGATGAGCTTGCCATGATGGCGTCGTCCGCGATATATTTTTCGATCTCCAGGAAAACACCGCGCTTCACGTCCAAGTCTTCAAAAACACATTCCTGGAAATAAGAAGAGTTGTCAATGAAACGATGGTATATATTAAACAATATTCTATTCGTGATAAAGTTTAGGCATATAATAATACAAAATGGATAGAGATGTAGGATCTGACAATAAGCAGGACTCATATATGATGCTTTATATTTGTATATAGTTTCGTGAAAAAAAATTGAACAATTATATAAACTCTTAAAGGAAATTGGTTTTCAGGGAGCATTTTTTTTTCCTTTAAATACGAGGAATATATATGTAGTAGGCCCTAGTTATCCCATTTTGAAAAAAGACTACGTCATCCAGGGAAGCAAGGAGTAAGTCGCAAAAGTTAACCCCTGCGCACAACTGGCAGAAAAGTATAGTGGTGTACTTGTACACCTTAACAGAGCAGATAGGTATAATAAAGAAAAGAAAACCTGAATATAGCACGCTTCTGTGACGCAATCCTTCACACAAGAGGCTGGGCTTATCAGTTTAAAGGCTTCTGCTGCTGATAGCGTGCCCCGAAGACTTCCTATTGCCTCCAAGTCCGTCATCTTGGTTTTAATTAGGTCAATGCCTTGTGCCAGCTTCTCCTGATCAGTGTCGAAGATGTTGACATGGCAACCACGGGTTGAGAAAACAATCGACCAACTTTGACCCACAATTCCACTGTCAAGGAAGAAAAAAAAAGTTAGGCTTTCTATAATCATACACAAACGTAGATGATACTGCTTAACGAAATGGAACTTTAAAAAGATGGACAATGCAATATGCATGTCAGGTGCTCTGGCATCGGTTCCTTGGTATAGCTTGCATATTTGAGCCACAGCATGTGATTTCCAACAATGTGGCAATTTTGTCATGTGATACTCAAATCATTCTTCTCATTCACACAAGGTAATCAGAGACCTCACTGTTGGCTGTATGGCATGAGTCACTTCCATAGATGGCTGATATGATAAGCAAAGGCTCTGATCAGACTGCACTTATGTGCAGTCTGATCACAGCCTTAGCTTGTCATCAATGCCACATTGTTGGAAATCGCATGGTGTGGCTCAAATTTTTCAATACTTTTGGAAGCTCAAGTACGCCTACATCATGGGAGTTAGCGGATGACAGTTCACACATTACGATGAATTAAATTATCAAAGGTGTATGGGTAGACCTTCATATTTTCCACCAGTTTAAAAAAAGGGTCAAAACTTTCGTGACTTCCTGATTGCTTCCATGGGCAACAAACCCTTCAAAATGAGACGGTTTCTCTCAAACGAAAGAACTTGCTCCTAAAGGAGCTTTATTTCTCTTTTTGGAGTTGGCATCTATTCAAAAATTAGGCAACATGAAAATGGTGGAGCTGCTTCCTCTCAAAGTATAGCCGTTCACCTTATTTGAGTTCACTTCAATTTTGAATACAGAAAGGAGCAGTGTCTATAAGGCTGTTTTCATGGCCACAACGGATTTCTTTAAACTTTGTAAACTCAGACTACTATGTGTTGGCTGTAATGCCATGCAATATTAAATCAATTGGTAAAGGTTTCTTTGGTGTGTACAAGATTAAAGTGGGTGGGGTAATTCAACTTCAAGTTCTAGGTAGCAATAAAAATATTAGCATTTTCTTAACAGAACCCTCTTCGGGTCAGAATTACCCCGCCCACTTTCATCTCGTACACAACAAAGAAACCTTCACAAATGATCTAATATTGCATGACATTACACCCAACACATATAACTTTTAGTCTACAAAGTTTAAAGAAAATCGGTTGTGGCCATGAAAACAGCCTTTTAGACACTCCTCCTTTCATGACATCTTTTTCCATCAATTCGATCTGCAAGGGCATACATAGGGGCATGATAGAAATGGCTGATGTGACAGACCCATTACCATAGCAACTTAGGGTTTTGCTTTCGTTTCAAAGCACAAGCCTGAATAGCCAAGCTGCTATGGTAAGGAAACCATGGACCTAAGGCATACCCTTAAATATACTGAAGATATCATCAGGGGCGAAGCGAGGGGCGCTTTTATGACACGCACACTCATAATCTATACCCTTGAGGGGAACCCCTCCTCTCGACCTGAGATAGTTTATATTGCCATGTCTGTATGAAGTTGGTATCAAAATAATGTCTAATTTACATACTGTGCAAATATGCAGGTGTGTTTTGAAATTTTGTCGATTTGACCAAATTTCAATACGCACTTGCGTATTTGCGTATAAGCAGCTACACCCTCGATCATAGTTTCAAATAAAGGGTGAAGCTCTCCCATAGCCTACCGGCCATATAGTAGGGGCAGTGGGGATTATAGTCCCACTGTATCTTTGGCACAGCATATGAAAGGCGGAGCCCATCCCTCTCCTTTCGCTGCCTTATCCTTCTCTGAATCGAAAAAGGTATCCTTTACTGCTGGGTTGACACAGGGAGTTTTCCCGTCGCCGGCTGGCTTAACCGGATTCGAACCCGCGACCTTCGGCACCATTACCGAGTCGCTCTAACCACTCAAACACGGCGCCTCTCTAGCCTCCCTTGCTCCAAATAAATACAGAATATACCTACCATCCAATAATCCCTATTGTTTTATTCATAAGGTCGTCCATTGTCTAAAACCGAGTACCTAAAAAACCTCATGTATTCGTACACCTACACGTATCCCTGGCACTACCAATCTAGTCCAAATGTAGCTACTAATTCGCTTATTATTGAAATGGCAAACAATGCACTGACTGCTCAGACTGCTCTTTTTAGAGCAGCCTGTTCTGTTTAGAGTAGTCTGATCTGAGTCTACACTTTTTACATGGCATTTTTGTTCCACTGTTTAGGAATATTACGGCAAAGTTCTTATCTTTGAATCTCTATGACCCACATTTCATCATATCTAGTAAATATATTCCTGTATATAATATTTTATATACTGAGGAATTTCCACTTTTTATTGCTGGCTGATGATCCGATCACTCGTGACAGTGTAGAACAAAAATGCTTGAAACTTATCAAATCTAAATATCAGGCATTTCATTCTTATCATTTAATTATTAAACGCTTAAGGCCATGACGGTGTTATCTTTTTAAGCTTGAAACCGACCTCATTCGAAACTCCTCGTTCTATTTCGAATCGGACAGCAGTCTCGCCAGTTAAAGTTATCTTACGCAACACCCTTTTAGCGTCGACGTTTACAAGTTAACGTCATGACCTCTGTTTTTTTTTTAATCTCTGTAAGCTGCTTTTCTGACGGTCTTTTGAGCTACCTGTAAACCTTGCACATCGTCTGAGATTTTAAATTGCCGTTATTAACACATAAAATTGTATCGCGACGCATTTTTTTTCGAATTTTCAGCATTTAACTGGCCCAAAACTCTGCACCTGTTTGCGATATTCAGGCGCAGTATGATAAATAAAGCCACAGACAGACTTCAAACCTTTGAATTCAATTTGATATTGTAACAGAAATGGTTTCGATGGACGTTGCAGCATTTAGTTTTGAGATATTCAAATTAAAGGGTGGAAGTTTTTAAAACCCTTCAGTATATAAAGCTTCCAGAGGCATGTTTAAGAATACTTATGAGTTGTTAACAACATCATTTAAGACATCATTTTGTTTATTTTGAACCTAGAGCTTCATAGGTTTTAGATGATTCGAATCACGTGCAGACTGTGGCTAGCAATGCTTGATGACAGCCAAGACTCAGATAGATACACCGTCTTCAATCTCCTTTTCCTGGAATTACCGGTGTAAAAGAATTTACACACGAAATCAATGACATCTGATTGGGATTTATATTATCAATAAGACAGTAGCCCAACTCACTTAAAGACTCAAACAGGTACTTTAATCGTTTGCCGGATGGCACAGTATCTAGGCTTTTGATCAATTTAGCCTATGCCCAGTGCAGATGAATGACTAAAGCAGAAGTGTAATAAAGACTGACTCCTTCACCTCGTGCAATCTATTTTGATACAGAAATTGATTTTGGTCATTCGATTGGGCGGCTATTATTGAGGCGATTTGATGCAACTGTAACTACTGTGAAAAGTCGTACTTCCCGTGCGAAAATGCGTTCTACGCAAGCGTCGCAGGATATGCGGACAATGCATCCTATGTTCTGTTCTTGCTGTGCAATTCCTTCAAATAATGGAAACTTTTCTCAAGTAAATATTGTCACATTAAAATTGATGATCCTCTACCACTAACCACATGATGGTATTTCCAGATAGTTAGAAAAAGTGTTTAACTATCCAACACCATCTATACATGATAGCTAAAATACTTAAAGTTTGACTATAAAATTTTTAACGTGTCACGTTAGATCGAGCCTGAGTCAGTTGGTGGAAAGTCTTACAAGCTCCTTCTGCGGCGTCGACTTGGTAACAGCCCCAGCCTTTAGAACGTTCACGTTTGCAGTCAAGAGCGGCCCAAAGCATTCTGAACAGGTACTCTAACAATATAACCCGCTCTGGATTTCTTTTACTTGGTCCAATAAGAAATAACAGTCAATTATGATTTGCTCGAGTGTTATAGCGTAAATGACAGGACGCAACTTCTTTCAAATGTCTTTCACCTCTTGAAGAACTGGCACTCTAAGGTAAGTAAGTGCCACACAGTCCTAGCCTCAATATTGGCCTCAAAAATTGCAGAGACAAATATTGTATATTTTCCTCATGTTACCTATCCCCCATCCCACCCTCGTTGGTGTAGTGTTCTATTGTTAGCTATACCTTAACTCTTTTATTCATAATAAAAGGGTTCCTTTAAGAATGATGAACGTTTCTTCGGTTGTGAAAACCATACACCGTGACACATTCGTTGCTCTTCTTATCCCGGAGGATAAAGTTATTGGATCGGAAGAACACTCTTCATATACACAAGGAGAGATTGTTCGGAAGCAAAGAAAGCAAGTGAAGTAACTGCTTTTTTAAGCACAAAACTCTTTTTCCCAGCAACGACAAGGAGTAAGGTAAAACTGGCATAGTGAGCCATCATATGGCATCAAAACTGAAAACAGAGCACCCATAAAGCAACTTCTCAGACCCGTGAATACCCCGGTATGAGAGAAGACGTGGACAACCATATTAATGATCTGCTTGAACCGGATATACTGGAGCCTTCCGAAGTCCATGTCTGCAGGTTTGATACTTGTAAAGCAAAATGATGGAAGAACAAGATTTTGCGTCAATAACAGGAAGTTGAACGAAGTTACCATGAAAGACGCATATCCCTTGCCAAGAATAGATGGGTCACTTGACAACTTGTCGGAACCACAATTGTGCCCCGGTAAGAGTTATATTCAGGGTACTGGCGATGGAACTGGAGCTAGAACACAAGCCTAAAACTGTATTGTTAACAAGACAGGTCTCTTTCAATTCAAAGTGATGCCGTTTGGCTTGTGCAATGCACCTGCTACGTTTAACAGACTTAAGGACAAAAGCCTCATTTACCTCGATGATATCATTTTCATCGCGAAAACATTTGATAGAATGCTGGAAAATTTGGAGAAAGTGTTCCAAAGACTACCAATAGCGGGTTTAAACTTTAAAGCAAAGAAATGCCATACGAAACAAGTAGATTTTTTAGGACACATCATTTCCCTTCATGGCATTAAAACAGATCCAAAGAAGAAAGATTGGTCAAAGAATAGAAAGAGGCAAGCAATGTAGACGATGTCACTTCATGTTTTGGCTCTGCAGTTGCTGCAGACGGTATGTTAAGAGCTTTGCCAAAATAATCAAACCTGTCAATATCTTACTCAAAAGAAACGAAGTTTGTTTTGACAAAAGAATGTCAGGAGGCATTTGGTTCTCTGAAATCAAAACTCATTCAGAATTCTATTTTGAGCTATCCGAATTTCAATGAGACGTATATTTCTGACGATTGCAGTAATTTTGCTTTGCGAGCCGTACTATCACAGAATATATGTAGACTGGCAAGAGAAGGTGCTAGCATACTCTCGCAGAGCTCTCATAAAGTTGGAGAGAACGTATTGTGTTACCAGAAAGGAATAATTAGCAGTGCTTTACTTCGTAAAATACTTTCCCTACAACCTATATGGAAACAGTTAACAGTGAGAACATCATAGTTCATTAAGATGGTTACTCAATTTCAAAAATCCAGAAGGGCTGCCAGCAAGATGGATTGAGGTGTTAACAACGTCCAAACGGACATCCAACATCACATAGTTACCCAGCATAGAAACGCGGATGCACGAAGCAGGCATAGCTGTGAACAATGCAAAGACAAAAAGATGAAGGACGCTGTACATACTGTAGTCGACGAAAAAGTGTAGCCAATGTGGAAATATAGAAAAATACTCATTTAAAGAACTGCAGCAGAATGAGGAAGACATTTCAATGGTGAGTCGACGAAAATTTGACAAAGTGTAGCCAATGTGGAAATATAGAAAAATACTCATTTAAAGAACTGCAGCAGAATGAGGAAGACATTTCATTGGTGAGGAAGTTAATAGACAGCGACATTCAGACCAACGCTGCTGTTTTAAGCTCTGCAAGCTCAGCCATAAAAACTCTTCGGTCACAAAGACAAACACAAGGTATAGAAAATGATTTGACGTATAGGAGATGGGACGATGAGAAAGGGGTAACTTTTCTGGCAACAGTACCACTTAATAAGCGTCTTTATCTCCTCTCCTTTTGTCATTTTCATCCATCATCTGGACATTTGGGAGTTAGTAAAAACTTAAAGTAAAGTATCCCAGTCGTATTAATGGCTAGACTTACAGAGAGACGTTAGGCATTATATTGCTTGCTCTGAAAGAATGCCAAAAGACCAAAAATTCTATTAAGACACCAAAAGCTTGAATGCAAAAAGGAGCTGGTCATTCAATGGAACCAACAGCAACGGACATCCTAGGGGAATCGCCTATGACAGAATGTGACATTAGTTATATCCGATTATTTCACCAACTGGATTGAATGCTTTGCCGTTTCAAATATGGAAGCCAGAACTGTAGCTGACGTTGAAAGTTTTAGAAGTTACAACCATTTTCCGAGCTCCATTGAACATTCATTCAGACCAACGGAAAAGTATGAGGGGATCCTGTTAACAGAAATGTGTTAGCTTCTAAACATTAAGAAAATTCGTACAACACCATATCATCCACAGCCAGATGGAATGATGCAGCGAGTTAACAAAACACACTCGTAGGAATGCTCAAAACCTATGTAAAAGAACAGCAGTCTGACTGGTATGAGTAGTCCATAGAGCATGAAACTACAGGGGGTAGCCCAAACTACCCTAGTTTAAGAGAAATGCTGACCCCTAAAGACATTATGTTAGAGATGCCAGCAAGTATCAAGCGAACTCAAGCAAACCAAGCTGCTTGGGAGGTAAGTGACCGTACATTTGATATTCTGAGGGGGGGGGGGGGGGGGGGGCTGGTATTCTTGATGGAGACAGGACATTTTATTTCACTGGCCTCTGGAAACACTTTTTTTCACCTTGAGGGAGCTAATTTCTTTTTTTTTACAAAGTAACTCAAACAGGTTATTTTTTTTATTTTATAGGCTGATTTAAGCAACCTCCCAATTTTAATGGCAATTTTAAGACTGGAAACAATAGAGAAAAACTAGGGATGATGATAAAAATAAGGGTTTTTATTTTATGACTTTTGCCTTTTGGAGTGTTTAGTTTGCCATAATGGCTTTGTCTCCCATAAGCTAGCGATTCTTTGGCAATTCAGTTTTAGTGGAAACATTTACTTAGTAATGTGGCAGATCAATAATACAAGTATGTGAATGTTGTATGGGAGTTTTTTTGTAAATGTATGCACATGTGGGCCCGCTGGTGTAAGACAATTGTAGATAATATTAAAATATTACTATAAATATGGGGGTCTGGGGGCATAGCCCCCAGAAGCCAGAGACATTATAAAAACTCAGTTCAAATGGAATTATCTGCAGACTATTTTTTTTTTTTAATTTTGGGTGGAGCCAGGTTATTTCTTTCACTCACTTTTGAGGCCAGATTATTTTTTTAAACCCCCTTATGAGCCAGGCTATTTTTTTTCTTGCATATCCACAGACAGGGAATTTTTTTGATAAATATAGCAGCCCCACCCCCCTCCCATTTGTCACTACCAGCCCCCCCCCCCCTCCCCCCTCCCCCAGAATATCAAATGGTTGGTCCCTAAAGGAGAAAATGGAAGTTGCACATAAATTCATTACAGAAAATATCTCTGAAGCAATTTTGAGAGCCATACACCAGGATAGTCTCTGAAGTTAATGAACTATTAGAGAAGGCCTTTCAAATTTAGTAAAATAATCATGGGCGTCACATAAAAAGTCTTGTGGAGACAAAGAGGGAAGCCATAAATTATTTGTGTTCACTGCATGAGAACTAAAAGGCCACAGCAGTTAACTTTAGAAAGTAGTGATAGAGACGTTCAAAGCTCCCCATGAAATAAAAATGAAGATGGTATCATTGACATAGGGGACACTGACAAAGAACATCTGGGCCAAGGAGTTGAAACTTTTGCTCCAAGTATGCACAGGACGCCAAGACCTCCAGGGATGTTTGGTTGTATTACTAACTTTTGCTTTCAAGAGCTGGTATTCTTGATGGAGACAGGACATTTTATTTCACTGGCCTCTGGAAACACTTTTTTTCACCTTGAGGGAGCTAATTTCTTTTTTTTTACAAAGTAACTCAAACAGGTTATTTTTTTTATTTTATAGGCTGATTTAAGCAACCTCCCAATTTTAATGGCAATTTTAAGACTGGAAACAATAGAGAAAAACTAGGGATGATGATAAAAATAAGGGTTTTTATTTTATGACTTTTGCCTTTTGGAGTGTTTAGTTTGCCATAATGGCTTTGTCTCCCATAAGCTAGCGATTCTTTGGCAATTCAGTTTTAGTGGAAACATTTACTTAGTAATGTGGCAGATCAATAATACAAGTATGTGAATGTTGTATGGGAGTTTTTTTGTAAATGTATGCACATGTGGGCCCGCTGGTGTAAGACAATTGTAGATAATATTAAAATATTACTATAAATATGGGGGTCTGGGGGCATAGCCCCCAGAAGCCAGAGACATTATAAAAACTCAGTTCAAATGGAATTATCTGCAGACTATTTTTTTTTTTTAATTTTGGGTGGAGCCAGGTTATTTCTTTCACTCACTTTTGAGGCCAGATTATTTTTTTAAACCCCCTTATGAGCCAGGCTATTTTTTTTCTTGCATATCCACAGACAGGGAATTTTTTTGATAAATATAGCAGCCCCACCCCCCTCCCATTTGTCACTACCAGCCCCCCCCCCCCTCCCCCCTCCCCCAGAATATCAAATGGTTGGTCCCTAAAGGAGAAAATGGAAGTTGCACATAAATTCATTACAGAAAATATCTCTGAAGCAATTTTGAGAGCCATACACCAGGATAGTCTCTGAAGTTAATGAACTATTAGAGAAGGCCTTTCAAATTTAGTAAAATAATCATGGGCGTCACATAAAAAGTCTTGTGGAGACAAAGAGGGAAGCCATAAATTATTTGTGTTCACTGCATGAGAACTAAAAGGCCACAGCAGTTAACTTTAGAAAGTAGTGATAGAGACGTTCAAAGCTCCCCATGAAATAAAAATGAAGATGGTATCATTGACATAGGGGACACTGACAAAGAACATCTGGGCCAAGGAGTTGAAACTTTTGCTCCAAGTATGCACAGGACGCCAAGACCTCCAGGGATGTTTGGTTGTATTACTAACTTTTGCTTTCAAGAGCTCAGAAAGAATATTTGAATCTTTTATATTAATTCTGCTGTAAGATAAGTTTCCCATTCCAAAACAATTCCAAAAATCTAGATCCATCTTATAAGATGGATCTAGAGTTTTTGGTTTGTTTTGGAGTTTAAGATAAAGTCATAAAATCAAATTAATATGGTAACTGATTAGTATCACGTGTGAAAGCACCTTACAGCATATGCAAACAGGAAAGACTCAGCATGCATCCACTCAGTCTAATCAGAGTCTTCAGTTTTTGTACTTATTTGTCTATAAGAGAGGACTTTTGCCTTCCAAACTTACTACAAACATATAAATCAGTCCAGAGCTCCAGATAAGAGGGCGTTATTTAGGATAATTCAAAGATAATTTTTTCTTATTTGTCAATGAAAATAGGTTGTGACCCCTCATTAGAACCCTATCAGCAAGACGGTGCTAATGAGGGGTCACAACATATGTTTTTTATGGAGAAATATGCAATTATCTCTGAAATATCCCTGTTATCCCCTCTTATCTGGAGCATTGTCAGTCTTGGCAATTCAGATGTAGTCCAGGTCTTTCCCCAACCAAATCAATCCCAGAAATCTAGATCCATCTAATAAGATGGATATAGGATGGATCTAGATTTTGGGAGGGAAAAACCTCTGCCTCATAACTGAAGAGATACTTAGTATATGTTTCATGTGAATTCTGGGAAACATAAATTTGGAAAAGTGCAAACTCTAATAAGTTTGCACAAACATGCAGGCTCAATTTATTATTTGCTGTACACACACGATTTACGGTCCCTTTTCATGTGAAAAGTATATGCTTGATCAACACAGATTTCTCAGTATGTTCATGCCAATGTCTTGAAAGACAACACTATACAATTGTTGACTATTGAAGCATTGGACATGATGTGATGTCAACCAGAGAATAACCAATATTGATCAATGGGATTGCAGAGGTCAATATTGGTAATCTCTGGTTGAAATCACATCATGTCTAATGATTCAATAGTCAACAATTGTTTTATTATATAATTCAACAAATTATAATATTGTCTATCTTGGCAATAGAATTTTGCCTCCAGGCATTATGACACATCAAATTTCACACCACCTCTGATGCCAATTTATACAATGTCATTAAGATTTGCATACAGTTTGAAGTCATGGAATTTTGACGTAAAACATCATTGGTTCTCTGATCCACAGAACAATTAAATACCAGGGCCAAATATTGCAGACTTAAGTCTGCAGAAATTCCAGGAAATCTAATTGTAGAAAGTAAATTTGCATGGGAAAAATCTCAGGGCTGTAGACACAAAGCATGTCAAGAGGCATTAATCACACTCTGCACCAATGAAAATCAGTTAATTTTTAGATTACATATTCTAACATGACGTTGACATTTTCCCCACTGAACACATAGGAAGCGGCAGCGTGTGAAAATTTGTCATAATTCACATTGGTAACGTCGAGACATCAAATATGGCCCTTTGATGATGTCAAACTAGAGATGGCAGTAAGCATGGCTTACTAAATACCCCCCGCATTTAAGAGTTAAGCATGGACCTTTGTCATCTAAGTTTTACAACTTTATACAAAGCATACATGTTATGACAACTACAAACAAATATAGCTCATCCTATATTCCTATCAAGGTAACTGAACATGTCTACTTTTATCTAATATTGGCTCCAGAGAGCAAATCTGGAAAAACCTGTAGTGAAAATCAAGAAAATCGGTCAAGCAGTCTAGAAGGATTAGCGATAACAAACTTTTATTACAAAAATTACAAAGGGGAATAACTCAGCAGGCAAACACTTCTGGGAAAAAATGGAAAACACGGGTCAACTTTTTTCGAACCAAATTTGAAAACAATCAAAGCAACAAGACCTGTCACAGAGACAGGATAGCTCACCTGACAGCACCTTGCCCATCACATAAAAAACTTTAACGTAAAACTTTAACACTTTGCTAACGCCGACACCAACGCCGACGCCAACGCCAACGCCAACGCCGGGGGTAGTGCTACAGCTCTTCCTAAAAATGATTAAATCTCCACCCCCCCCCCCCCCCCCCCCAAATAAAAATTTAGATAAAAAATATCAAAAAGGGGCATTCCTCAAGAAAGAGGGGTCAGACCTTAATGCACATCTTCATACCAATATGTGTTCACATACTTAATTTCAAGAAAATCGGTCAAGCCGTCTAGGAGGAGTTGCGATAACAAACTTTTTTTACGAAAAATATCAAGGGGCATGACTCACCAGGAAAACACTTTCGGGAACAAATGGAAAACACATGTCAACTATTTTCTTATGATGCATCTATGAACCAAATTTGAATAAAATCAAAGCAAAAACAACTAAAAATAACCCCAAAAATTAGGATAAAAAATCAAAAAGGGGCATAACTCAAGCAAGAGGAGTCGGATTTCAAAGTGGAAACCTTAATGCATATCTTCATACCAATATGTGTTCACATACTTAATTTCAAGAAAATCGGTCAAGGGGTCTATGAGGAGTTGTGATCACAAACTTTTTATACGAAAAATATAAAGGGGCATAACTCAGCAGGAAAACACTTCCGGGAACAAATGGAAAACACGTCAACTAGTTTCTTTTAATGCATCAATGGATCAAATTTGAATACAATTAAAGCAAAAATAACTAAAAAAAAAAAACAAAATTAGGGCCAAAAATATCAAAAGGGGCATAACTCAAGAAATGAGGGTCAGATTTCAAAATGAAAACCTTAATGCACATCTTCATACCAATATGTGTTCACATACTTAATTTCAAGAAAATTGGTCAAGGGGCCTATGAGGAGTTGCGAGAACAAACTTTTTTTACGAGAAATATAAAAGGGCATAACTCAGCAGGAAAACACTTCCAGGAGAAACTGGAAAACACATGTCAACTATTTTCTTATGATGCATCTATGAACCAAATTTGAATAAAATCAAAGCAAAAAAACAAATAAAACCCCCCAAAATTAGGGCCAAAAATATCAAAAAGGGGCATAACTCAGGAAATAGGGGTCAGATTTCAAAATGGAAACCTTAATGCACATCTTCATACCAATACATGTTCACATACTTAATTTCAAGAAAATCGGTCAAGCGGTCTATGAGAAGTTGCGATCACAAACTTTTTTTACGAAAAATTATAAAGGGGCATAACTCAGCAGGAAAACACTTCCGGGAAAAACTGAAAAATACGTATCAACTCTTTTCACATGCTGCATCCATGGACAAAATTTGAAACAAATCGGAGCAAATGTTGCAGACGGATGAACGGATGGACAAACGGACAGAAAGACAACGTGAAAACAGTATACCCCCCTCAAACAATTTTGCGGGGTGTATAATTAAAACATTTGCTTCTGCTGACATCCACCTCTAAAATAGTCCTTTAGAAAATGTTGTAGTATTTGCATTTTCATTCTATATAATGTGAGAATCAAAATAATTTTTCCTTATCCGTAAAGTATCGCTGATTAATACATTTTGTTGGGCTGATACGAATATTAGCTCACTCTGGCCTGCAGCCGTCGTGAATTAATATTTCATGATCTGCCCTCCAACAACATGTGTGAATCAGTGACAATCACAGGTAAGGGTTATTTCTTGAATAATTGGAGATAAAGACAATTTCTTGATAAATAAAGTCTAATATGAGTGTTCTTTTGTTTAATTTTTATCTTTTATATACTTTCAACAATTTCAATTTGTTCAATCTTTTGCCCACCTGGGTCCAGCTGTTCAAAACTAACAATGTTGTTAGCTAACAAGACTATACCCAGTGGGCACATGATGTATAAATGACGTCGTACTAAGGTTGATGCGTCACATCAACATTAGTACAACGTCATTTTAACGTCATGTGCCTGCTGGGTACATTTCAAATGCATTGTAAGTGAAAACACTACCTCTTTTTGCTGAAAATAAAATATAACACTTTTGTACTGTAAAAGCTCTTAGCATTTTAAAAATATTAGTACACCCGATTCTAGCAACAAATTCTTGACTTACAACTTGATAAGCTAATTATGCTTTGAACAACTTGGCCCAGGCTTGTTTATTGCACTTGGTTAATACATGTCATATGGAATATCAATTTTCTTAAACTTCAACAAAAACTAAACATATTAAAACTTGACAAACAAATGAAACATGAGACATATGCAAAATCATATAGTTACCTCTCTGTGAAAATACTTAAAAGTCTTGATTATTAAAATTCTGAATTCAGGTTATACTACATGAATATTTATAACTTATCAACAAGTGTGATCAAGAATATTCCCTGTGTAAAGAATCACTTTCTAGCATAACTTGCCTGATATAACAAAATAAATAATAATCCGAATAAATAAACATCTCAAATTATCACAATGACCTTTACACAGCAACAAAAATGTCTTCACAAGCAGTGTAGACCCAGATCAGACTGCTTCCAAACCATACTAAAATATAGATCCATCTCACAAGACCGATCTGGGTTTTAGGGATTATTTTGGAAGAGTAAAACTTATCTAATAGCCAATTATACACATCTGATTAATATCTGAGGTTCTCTTATATCCGAATAAAAGTGATATTCAAATTTCAGGATAATAAGAGTACATGTATCTGGTTCAGGTGTTCCAAGTTTTAAGGTGTATGAGCATACCTCCATAATTTTCTGCCATATTTACAAAAGGAAACAACTTTTGTGTCTCCTTGAATGCTTTTCTAAACAAGGAAGCATTTCTAAATAGTAAATTTTTAAAGGAACTTTGAAAGGAAACAGTTTGCTCCTTTTAGAGCTGAACCCCACTGGGGAGGGAGCCAAACTGAATATGGCAAAGTTGCTTCCCCTGAAAGCTTACCCAATCACCTTAATGGTTTTATATGGTAATAAATGCAAAAACATGCCATTTTCATTGTATCATGGGGCATGATGGGATATGGATATTGATGGACATTGAAGGCTTACCGTATTTCTTCGGTAATAAGATGAAGGTTTTTCCCTTCCAAAACAATCCCAAACCAGAGGACCAATGGTCCTGTAGCTCACCTGACACCTTCTGTCAACAGACACAATTTGTCATTTTGCTCATTTGTTACAAATTTGAAACCAGTAACTTTAAAGGTGTGCATATTTTAATTTTAAAATTTCAGTGACCTTGAGCAAAGTTCAAAAAATGACCTTATGTCTTCATGTATTCATTTAGTTAACCATATTTTCCAATTATTATATCTAGGCTTAAAAAATTCCATGAAATCAACTGTTTAAGCATTTACCCATATAAAAGCAAAACATACCAAAGGTGACCTTGCCATATATAAGGTCAAGGCCAATGCACCATCATGATTGTACAAACTATGATGGGCCCCAGTTCTCAATGCTACATACCATGCCACGAGGTCATTGTGCCTTTGATTCAGGATAAGAAGATTTTTGAAGGAGTTTTACCATATATGGGCATGGTGTCCATCTTGGTCATGTGACCATGACCAGCTCAACAAACTTTGATTCTTTTAACCCAGTAAAGCTCCGTATGAAACACAGCTTCATACAGCCAAATGGCTTCAGAGAAGATGTTTGAAATGTTGACAGGCAACAGAATCACAGTGACCTTGAACAAAAAATGACCTTGACCTTAAACAACATAATATCTTCATAGGCTCACTTAGTTAACCATAATAAAAGGCCATCGGCCAAGTGTCACCCGACCTTTGAAATGTGTCACAAACTGCAGCCCTTTATTCAGTTTCAGAGAAACTATATGGCCAAAAACAGAAAATATGTGTATTACAGAACCTTGTCAGCAAATAATAACTGAAGCACAATTACTGGGCCTCTATGAAGCTATAAAATACATAAGTTTAGAAAGGGGCATTTATGTGTAAAACCAGAAAATATGTGTATAACAAAACCTGGTAAGCAAATAATAATTGAAGCATAAGCAGAGACATATACCCCAATTACTGGGCCTCTATGAGGTTATAAAATACTTATGTTCAGAATTGGGCGTATATGTGTAAAATCAGGTTACTGAAACTTTAGGCCCTTACAGAATGCCCAAAACATAAGACTGTATACCCAATAACAAAATAACAAGGGCCATAATCCTCCTAATATGAATCTGATGAAAAATGAACAATGCACTTATGAAAATTCAGCCCATTATTATGAACAGTTCGTGAGTTATCCCTTTACCTTTATGTGAATGTCTATTATCTATGAAAGGGGAATAACTCTGTCACTAATAAATTTAGCATATCCTAACAATAATCAGAATACTCAATTTACCAAATGCTAATAGCATACCAAATTTCAACTCTCTCGGTCAAACGGTTCAAAAGTTGGAAAAATGCCAAAAACAACAAAGGGCCATAACTTTGTAAAATATAGGACAATTGAAATTCCAAAAACACATGCACATCTTCAGATCATGATGAAACATTCTGCACAATTTCAAGTCAATCTGATAAAAGATGTGGCAGGAGTTGCGGGGATAAGGTCTGAGTCAGCAAGGGCCGTAACTCCATCAAAAATGGCCGAAACATAAATAAAAAACCATATGCACATCTTCATATCATAAGAATACAATCTGTAAAATTTCAAATCAATCCGATGAAAGACGTAGGAGGAGTTGCGGGGACAAGATTTCGGACGGACGGATGGACGGAAGGACGGACGGAAAGACGGAAGGACGGACGGACGGACGGACTGACACACGGACGGACGAGGGTCATTTCTATAGTCCCCCTCCGCCTACGTCGGGTGACAAATACCAAATATCATCTTGAATGGTTTATGAGAAACCCACTGTTTAAGAATTTTCTAATGCATCAAAATTGACCTTGCCATAAATCAGGTCACTCTCAATGCACAGTCCTGATTTGTATAAATTATGATTGGCCCAAGTACCAAATGCTACATACCAAGTTTCAAGGTCATAGGCCTTTTGATTCTGGAGAAAATGATTTTTGAACGGGTTTTACCATATATGGACATGGCGGCAATCTTGGTGATGTGACCCAGATCCCGGGAACCAACTTTCGTTCCCCCATCCCACTAAGACTCCATGTGAAATTTGGCTTCAATCGGCGAAGTGGTTTCAGAGGAGAAGATGTTTGAAAATCTTGACCACTGATGGACGGACCGAATGACCTTGACCTTTATTGACATAATATCTTCATTTGTTCATTTAGTTGACCATGTATACCAAGTATTGTACCTTAGAATTAAATAGTTTCTGAGAAATCCACTGTTTAAGCGTTTTCCCATATAAAAGCCTAACGTAATAAAGGTGTCAATGTCATAAATTAGATCTAGGTCATCGCAAGGTCATCATTTGTACAAACTATGATGAGCTTGCATGCCCAATGCTACATACCAGGTTTCAAGGTCATAGCCCTTTTGGTTCTGGAGAAGATTTTTGAAGGATTTTCACCATATATGGGCATGGCGGTCATCTTGGTCATGTGACCCAGACCCCGCGTATAAACTTTCATTCCCATATCCCATTGCGACTCCATAAGAAATTTGGCTTCAATCGGCCCAGTGGTCTCTGAGGAGAAGATGTTTGAAAATCTTGACAACGGACGGGCTGACAGGATGATATTTACCTTTAGTGACATAATATCTTCATTTGTTCATTAGGTGACCATAAATACCAAATATTGTACCTTAGACTTTAAATAGTTTCAGAGAATTCCACTGTTTAAGCATTTTCTCATATAAAAGCCCAACATACCAAAGTTGACCATGTCATAAATTAGATCTAGGTCATGGCAAGGTCATCATTTGTATAAACTATGATGGGCCCGCATGCCCAATGCTACATACCAAGTTTCAAGGTCATAGGCCTTTTGGTTCTGGAGAAGAAGATTTTTGAAGGGTTTTTACCATATATGGGCATGGCGGCCATCTTGGTCATGTGACCCAGACCCCACATACAAATTACATTCCTCCATCCCACTGAGACTCCATTTGAAATTTGGCTTCAATTGGCGAAGTGATTTCAGAGCAGATGTTTGAAAATCTTGACAACAGATGGTCGGACCGAATGACCTTGACCTTTAGTGACATAATATCTTTATTTGCTCATTTAGCTGACCATGTATACCAAGTATTGTACCTTAGACTTAAATAGTTTCTGAGAAATCCGCAGTTTAAGCGTTTTAAAAGCCCAACGTACCAAAGTTGACCATGTCATAAATTAGGTCAGGGTCATCACAAGGTCATCATTTGTACAAACTATGATGGGCCCGCATGACCAATGCTACATACTAAGTTTCAAGGTCATAGGCCTTTTGGGTCTGGAGAAGAAGATTTTTGAAGGGTTTTTACCATATATGGGCATGGCGGCCATCTTGGTCATGTGACCCAGACCCTGCATACAAACTTATGTTCCCCCATCCCACTGAGACTCCATATGAAATTTGGCTTCAATCGGCCCAGTGGTTTCAGAGAAGAAGATGTTTGAAAGTCTTGACGACGGATGGACGGACTGAATGACCTTGACCTTTAGTGACATAATATTTTCATTTGTTCATTTAGTTGACCATGTATACCAAGTATTGTACCTTAGACTTAAATAATTTCTGAGAAATCCGCAGTTTAAGCGTTTTCCCATATAAAAGCCAAATGTACCAAAGTTGACCATGTCATAAATTAGGTCAAGGTCATCACAAGGTCATCATTTGTATAAACTATGATGGGCCTGCATGCCCAATGCTACATACCAAGTTTCAAGGTCATAGGCCTTTTGGGTCTGGAGAAGAAGATTTTTGAAGGGTTTTTACCATAAATGGGCATGGCTGCCATCTTGGTCATGTGACCCAGAACCCACATATAAATTTACGTTCCCCCATCCCACTGAGACTCCATATGAAATTTGGCTTCAATCGGCCCAGTGGTTTCAGAGTAGAAGATTTTCGAAAGTCTTGACGACGGATGGACGGACTGAATGACCTTGACCTTTAGTGACATAATATTTTCATTTGTTCATTTAGTTGACCATGATTACCAAGTATTGTACCTTAGACTTAAATAGTTTCTGAGAAATCCGCAGTTTAAGCGTTTTCCCATATAAAAGCCAAACGTACCAAAGTTGACCATGTCATAAATTATGTCAAGGTCATCGCAAGGTCATCATTTGTATAAACTATGATGGGCCCGCATGCCCGATGCTACATACCAAGTTTCAAGGTCACAGGCCTTTTGGTTCTGGAGAAGAAGACTTTTGAAGGGTTTTTACCATATATGGGCGTGGTGGCCATCTTGGTCATGTGACCCAGATACCCCGAACAAACTTTCGTTCCCCCAACCCATGGAGGCTCCATATAAAATTTGGCTTTGATCGGCCCAGCGGTTTCAGAGAAGAAGACCTTTTAAAATGGTGGACGGACGGATGGACGACGGACAACGGACGGACTACGGAGGCCTGCCTATACTATAAGCTCACCTATGAGCCTTCGGCTCAGGTGAGCTAAAAATCTAGATCCATCTTGTAAAATGGATCTAGAGTTTTGGGATTGTTTTGAGATCCATTTTGTAAGATGGATCTATATTTTAGGATTGTTTGGAAGGTAAGATGGATCTAGATTTTGGGATTGTTTTGGAATTGTTTTGGAAGGTAAGATGGATCTAGACTTTTTGGGATTGTTTTGGATGAGAAAAAAAAAAACTAGCTAAGTTTTATTATTCACAACTGATTTACATATTTGGGGTACTTTATGGAGAAAGAAACCCTGCCTTATAGCCAAATAAGCTGGTTCTTTCCCTCACAACAAATCCAAAATATCTAGATCAATCTTGTAATACCAATCTAGACTTTTGGGATGATTTTGACAGTGCAAAACAAATAGTGTTGTAGTCGAATAAAAACAGTGTTGCGGTAAACATATTTCACATGTTCAAGCTAAATCTTATGATTTTATAGTTCTGTTCTGTTTTCATCCTTGTCCTGGAAGTTTAACAGTTGTCAGGTGTGTCTCAGAAAGCAAACTCAAAACACTATTACAATATCACCCACTTGTATTGTCTTTGAACCTATTCCAAAATCCTCAGTGCAACAAAGGTAAAGACCAAATTTCATCTGAAAGAGTCAAACAAGATATTTACTGAACAAACAAATATGATTCAAAATATACTTTGAATATAAGAATTAGCATTCTATTTTTCAACCTTCATGGTCTGATGAAGATGGTGGGCCAAGCTAAAAATTTCATGAAGTGCTTAGCCCTTCTTTTAATTTCAGCTACACTCATTTGCTCATCACACCATAAAGGTTAAAAAATAAAATTTCCATACACAAATATACTAGGTCAAAAAAGTCCCTATACATAAAATTCCTTCTGTTGCTATGGCAATTGCAGAACTTAAGAACATATATAGTTTAGTAATTTCAAAAGAGTATCCATTTGCCTATTGAACAAACCTATTTGTTTTGGTTTCCTAAGACTACACATGCTACAAGGGTCGTTTGAATATGCAAGGGGTAGTTTTTCATTTTCACATGGTAATATCATTAAAATTGCTCAAGTTCAAAGTGTTTAAAATTGGTTTGTGAATAATGATTTCTCATATTCTGCGCTCCATATACTAGAGCAATGCCTTGGGTAGGTCTACATGCCAAAGAAATTAAAATTTGATCACTACTGATGCGCAAATTTGAACCACAAGTCAGGGTACTGTGATTCCTTCAAAGACTGTTTAAATGCCACTTTCAGCGGGATTTCCATAGGAAATCGAAATCGTAATGGCTGGCGGGCATGTAACAATTCTTCCAATTTTCTCATAATGCCATGAAAACAATGAAATAACAAACAAGTTTATGAAGTAACGTTGAAAAAAGACAGGTAGGTACAGTAATAATGACGCCTTAAAAATCACTATATTTTTAATTAAAAGGGAGATAATCTGAGAATTTGAAGAATTTAAACCTCGCCTGTAAAGCCTGAGTACAAGCCATTAGACATTTTAAGCATTTTTCGAAATTCCTGCATTATGGGCTTTTCTGCGCATTATATAAAAAATCCTGCACATGCGCAGAAATGAGGTGCATTCCAATTGACTCCTATTGAATATTGCCAGATAACTCTAATGTGGAAAAGTATAGGTTGACAATTTTCTAAGCATTTTGTTCTTTGGCGTCTCCCCAAAAATACATGAGTCTCAATTAATTCCATTATGCACTTGGTTCCTTGAAAATAAGGCTGATAGTTGGTATCGTTACTTTTTTGTTCGAGTATATATCACACTTTTATTGTAGTTACCTGAGATGAAGCAATAAGTCTTAATGCATTTAATTTCTGAAGAAAAACAATGACAAGAAATGTCATCGAAGGTGAACTAAGGTGGAGACAAGAATACTTCATGTGAATGACAATCCTGTTGACTGACCTTCCCATGATCTTGCAAGAATTCTTGCACTGTTACATCCCCTGGTTGTTCTGAATGAGAAAAGATCTTTAACCCGGTTCTAAATGAAAAGTTAAAAAAAGAGTTCCTTCAAGAGCACAGAACACATTCAAAAGAAGGAATATGGTACATAGTTAGAAGTTTCGGCTATTCAAGCCTAGTCAGTGACCCTGAATTAATCTAGTGACAAAAGCCAGGAAAAACATACTGTAGTTTCTTAATTTTAATAAGGCAGTTGATTTTCAGACTGATTAGTAACTAAAAGGGGTCAAAATGAATAAAAAGTGATGGTCTGAATATGAGTCTAAACCAATAAAAAATTTATGAATTCTCAGAACATATCCTCTGATCTTATAGAACAGAATATATCCTCTGATCTCAAAGGACACACATGAATATAATCTGCACTATGAATGGGTACAGGGAGACGTTTTACGGCAGCTTACATGGCAATACAGCACAACACCAGCTGCAGCAAAGACAATTAAAATCTAAAAGAGTTCCTTCAAGAGCAGAGAACACATTCAAAAGAAGGAACATGGGCCATACTTTGAGGTTTTGGCTATTCAAGCCTCATCAGTGACCCTGAAATAAGGCAATAACTTGGTGCTACACATGAATATGGATTTATAATAATATAATGTAAATATAAGTATCAAAATCACTTCTTGTTTTCTTCTTCTCTCTTTTTTTTCTATTACAGCATGACAAAAAATGTTAGTTTAACATATACCAGAAACAGATATTAAACTATGCAAATGTTTTTCATGACTTCATGAAAGTGATGAAAAGTGATTTCAGTTTTGATTAATGCACATCTCATCTTATTATTCAGGCAAACAACAATTCAAGTGAAAAACTACATTGTCTACCCAGACTTTCTATATTTGCTATGTTGTGAGAATAATGCTGCGATCAAACTGAGCCCAAATCTGCCCTAGGACCTCAGGATTTCCACTGGGAGTTTTGATACTTCATGTAAATTACCGAAAAACTTCTAAGAATTAGGACACCTAAGAAAAATAGTGTAATTGCCACAAAATGGAGCAGGTCTGGTATTACAATCCAGTAACACATCCAAAAGATGCAGATGGAATGGCAAACAGTTTAGACCCTGATGAGACTGCTGCTCTGGGAGCAGTCTGATCTGGGTCTGCACTGTTTGCTCAGACCTATCTGTCCCAATACATAGAATTCAGTACCTTTCTTTCCTGCCAGACTGCAAGAGTTTTCAGTGGTTCCTTGCTTGTCTCCCCTGTTGATGGGTCAATACACACCATTTGACATCTAGTACATGAGCCCTGACTCTGAAATAGTTGGTAATAATTTAGAATGGAACTATATAAATGTGTCAAAAACAAAATTCTGCAGAATGCTGCATCTCACCTGTCACACGTTGTCATAAAAGAGAAACAAGATGCCTACACTATATAAAAGATGGAATTTAATGACTCCGCAAATTTTTAGATGATATTTTAAACTGAAATTCTTACAACAGAACTTCAGATTTTCTCAAACTAATAATTATACTCAAGTCATTTAATTCCGTGTTATAAAGAGATACACCAGAAAATTCATCAAAACTTTACATCCCCACTGCCACTGCCAACAACCATGACAACACAATGATGAACAAGCAATACCTTTAAGTCGCAAGCAAACAACAGTGATTGATTTAGTGAGTGA
Organism: Ctena decussata; assembly: GCA_963989385.1. Lineage (NCBI taxonomy): Eukaryota > Metazoa > Mollusca > Bivalvia > Lucinida > Lucinidae > Ctena > Ctena decussata. The sequence continues at coordinate 48,886,106 of OZ022504.1, forward strand.
GTGAGTGAGTGAGTGAGTTTTTATGTCCTATGAACACACAGGTCATTTGAAGAAGGGACTTTGGTTTAAAGTCTCATCCAAAAGACCAGAGAAGCCAGGGTTCAAACCTGGGATCCCTGGATTGGTAGTCTACTGGATTAAACAGCAAGAAAAGTGCAGTCACAATGCATGGAATATTTGATTTTCTTATTAGTAGGCTGCCTTTGATTCACAAAAATTACTGCCCATATTGGGCAACTTTTAACCACTTACCAAGCAGTGCAAACCCTGATACTGCCAATGCTTTCAGAGTAAACAGCAATATGAACCAAAATGTATTGAGATTTTTAAGGGGTATGGGTACATTGCCCTGTTTTCTGCCATTTTTGTGAAGGGAGAAAAAAATTTTTTGCTTCCTGTTTGCTTCCTTCAATGACATCAGTTCCAAAAAGGGGTCTCCAATCAAAGAAAAAAATTTGAGCCATTCTTTATTTAAAGAGCTGACCCCAATTGAGAAGGGAACAGAAATGTAAATGGCAGAGTTGCTTCCCCTGATCATGTTGCTTCCCCTAGCATTAGATGGGAAACTGCTTTGCAGTGCTCAGAAAGCATGTTCTTTCAACAAGACAAAAATATTGGTCTATATTAACTAAGGATAAGGAACATTTCTGAAAATGTATATCACATTTACCTATTTGTTTTAATATTTGACATAAATGTCACTATAAGATATCATAGTCAACAAACCTTGAAACAAGTATTTCCAATTTGTACTCTCTTCCAGTTTTCTTCTTCAAAGGGATTACCACCATCTATGGCAAGATTACCACGGAAACGATGGAGCAAATTATCAGAATCTAAAAGCATAGTAAATATAATTATTTATGTAACAATAAGCACAGCAGCAATATTTATGTAGCTCTAAGGCATTCAGCACTCAGCAGTGCTGTGGTACCAACCTGGGATACTTTTTCATAAATTGGTAAATAGTCAAACTTCACTTGTCCAAGGAAAACCATTTACATGTCCCAGAAAAGAGCAAACATACCATGTAAGGATATCAATTCTGAGAATCATGAAGATAAATCTCAGTTGAATTACTTTCTTATGAAAAACAATAATAATATTCTATAATAGTTAAGATAGTCTTGTTTATGAATCTTGCCTATATACAAATGCATATTGTGTACATATTTGTGCACAAGGTGCATTTGTGTATGCATGCATGCATGTGTGAGTGTTCTTGTTATTGAGCTCTTCAAACTTCATCTTCAGTCTGTGAAATTTTCACAATGGAGTCTCATGGCTTTCAACAACTCAATTCATAGCCAGAGAAGGGAAATGGCAAAAATGAAAATGAAAATGGCAAATAGGACACAGCAGTATAGATGCCATCAGATCAAATTAAACATATGAAGTGGTTTGACCGGAGTCTTTGCAGTGTACAAAAGCCTGTTCTGTGCCTCCACCAGGTGTGTTGTGTTACTGTTTAACATCCACGGTTAATAGCTATGGTCATGTCGGGACGGTTAGTTAACCTAGCCACACTATTCCTGGGCAGGCTTAGACCTCCTAAGCTGTACTAAGTGCACTTACTTTCACCAGTAACTGACAACTACCCTTCTTGAATCAGCGGAAGAGGAAATGAAAGTAAGTTGCCAGACCGGGTATCGAACCAAGGACCTCTGGCTTACAAGTCAGGTGCCCTACCGACTGTGCTACCCGGCCCAGCCACCACCAGGTGAGAGAAAATGGTTTTGAAGTTAAGGCTAATGCCCAACTTATACAACTATAAAATGATTAAGGAGATGAAGCCATGGGTTACTTACTAATTTAGCTGGAAGACCCTCTAGAATGATCCCAAATATCTAAATCCATCTTTTGTAACTCCTATATAAGACAGATTTTTTCTTCCAAAACTATCCAAAACAACTAGATCCATCTCATAAGATGGATCTAGATGTTTGGGGTTGTTTTGGAAGGAAAAAAAACATCTTATACAATATTTATTCAACTATAAGACAGGACTTTCTCACTGCAAAAATACCCCAGATCAGATGTAAATCAGTCTTGTACTGGACTGGGTTTTCTCTTCCAAAACAATCTTCAAAAGCAATCCCAAAAACCTAGAGCCATCTTGTAAGATGGATCTGGATTTTTTGGGATTTCTTCTGAAGGGAAAACCCTTCATCTTATAACTGAGAAATACAATAACCAAATACATATAATATGATTTCTAAACAAACCTATGAGTTCCGTAGACTCCCCTCTTTCACATCGCTCTCGTATCTTGTCTCTGAGAAAGTCAACACTAGCACGAGACAACAGTAGATACTGTGACTCATTAGCCAAGGTTAGCTTTGTTGGTGTCTGACCATTGTCTGAAATAGAAGAATTACAGCAATTTGACCTTGACCCCTATGTCACAGGCATAGGTGGGAGATGGCTGGGCTCCAGATAAGAAGAAGTAACAGGGGTTATTCTGTCTTATTTCCCGACAAAAAGTTTTCTTATTTCTCAATGAAATCATATGTTGTGACCCCTCGTTTGAACAGCCTCAGTGAGACAGTTCTAATGAGAAGTCACAACGTAAGCTTTTATGAGAAACAGTGAAAATTACCCTTAAACTAGAAATGTTTTTCAGAGAAAAACTGATGTCCCCCCACCAGCCCATTAATGAAGTCCACCTTGAAAATGAGGTCAAGGTCACCAGAATCTGATCAGCTCTTAAGCTAGTCCCAGTGATGTATTGATGCAAGTTTGGTGAAATTCCATCTATTGGTTCATGAGATATTATGGGTACAAGAAATTGCCATCTAAGTCCTCCAATGACCTTGAAAATGAGGTCAAGGTTGCCAAAATCTAAATCAGCTCTTAAGCTAGTCCCAGTGATCTATCCATGCAAGTTTGGAGAAATTCCATCCATTGGCTCATGAGATATTGTGGTAATAGGAAATTGTCATCTCAGTCCTCCAGTGACTGTGACAATGAGGTCCAGGTCATCAAAATCTAATCCGCTTTTAAACATGTCCCAATGATGTATCCATGCAAGCTTGGTGAAATTCCATCCATTGGTTCAGGAGATAAATTGTCATCTAAGTCCTTCAGTGACCTTGAAAATGAGGTCAAGGTCATCAAAATCTAATTAGCTCCTAAGCTAGTCCCACTGATGTATCCAAGCAAGTTTGGTGAAATTCCATCCATTGGCTCATAAGATATTGTGGTAAAAGGAAATTGTCATCTCAGTCCTCCAGTGACCTTGAAAATAAGGTCAAGTTCATCAAAATCTAATCAGCTTTTAAACATGTCCCAATGATGTATCCATGCAAGTTTGCAAGTTTGGTGAAATTCCATCCATTGGTTCAGCAGATATAGTGGGTAGGAGAAATTGTCATCTAAGTCTTTCAGTGACCTTGAAACTGAGGCCAAGGTCATCAAAATCTAATTAGCTCTTAAAATTGCCCCAATGATGTATCCATGCAAGTTTGATGAAATTCTATCCATTGGTTCAAGAGATATAGTGGGTATAAGAAATTCTCATCTAAGTCCTCAAGTGACCTTGAAAATAAGGTCAAGGTCACTAAAATCTAATGAGCTCTTAAACTTGTCCCAATAATGTATCCATGCAAGTTTGGTGAAATTCCATCCATTGGTTTAGGAGATAACATGGGTACATGAAATTGTCATCTCAGTCCTCCAGTGACCTTGAAAATGAGGTCAAGGTCACCAAAATCTAATCAGCTCTTAAACTTGTCCCTATGATGTATTCAAGAAAGTTTGGTGAAATTCCATCCATTGGTTCAAGAGATATAAGGCACGCAAAGTGGGTACATGAAATTGTCATCTAAGTCCTCCAGTGACCTTGAAAATGAGGTCAAGGTCACCAAAATCTAATCAGCTCTTAAACTTGTCCCAATGATGTATCCATGCAAGTTTGGTGAAATTCCATCTATTGGTTCAAGAGATATCGCGCACGCAAGAAACTGTCACGCCGACGCTGACGCCGACGCCAACGCCACCGGGATCCGCACTGAAAACAATATGTCCCCCCTCACCTTTGGTGGGGGGACATAATTATCCCTTTACCCTGTCTTAACTGAAGCACTGGAATTGACCTTGACCGCAATGTTACTGGCATGGGTGGAGGTTGTACAGAATAACACTTCCAACAAACATCTCTCATCATACTAAATATATGATATTTCATTGGTTATAAGACAAAGGTTTTTCCCTTCCAAAACAATCCCAGAGACCTAGATCTATCGTGCAAGATGAATCTAAATCTTTGGGATTGTTTTGGAAGTAAAAAAGCAGAAGCAACTTTACATGTGCACTGACCAATACATGTAAGTAAATGGGATTTCAGAAAAGGTGACTCACTCTGAGTAAGTTTCGCTTTACCAATGTATAAAAATTTGTACCTGTTTGTTTCAGCTTTGACTTTCTCGTATCATCAGCTTTCTGTCTGATCAGCCTGCAGCCTGGTCTACCAAGAACCTCACTCAACCAATCAGATACCTCCTGACCACAGTCAATACTCTGTACTCTGGGAAAGAAAAGGTATTCTGTAATTTATTGATTGAATTGGAGTGGAAATTTGGTGTAGAGTGGTGGAGTGGAGTTATGGAGTGAAATGGTGGGATGAAGTGGAGTGGTGGAGGGGAGTTATGGAGTAGAGTGGTGGAGTGCAGTGGCATTATGGAGTGGAGTGGTGGAGTTGAGTGGAAAAGTGGAGTGGAGTTATGGAGTGGAGTGGTGGAGTGGAGTGGAGTTGTGGAGTGGACAGGTGGAGGTGAATTATGGAGTGGAGAGGTGGAGTGGAGTGGAGTTGTGGAGTGCAGCTTTGGAGTGGGGTAACAATAAAACATGATTTCTTTTTTGTGTGCATGTGCATATACTGTGTGTGCATGTTGTAAAAAGTTTGGTGTTTTTCCAAATTTCTATCTTATCAGCCACATGAATTTGTATAGAATCCAGAGTACTAGATTAAACACACTTAATGTGCTAATCATGAAATGAGCTGAATTTGTAAACAGCACTGATTCAGAAGTGCTGGCTCATAATAAGCCACATCATCTGAGTCTACACTGTTTGTCCTCTAGTTTGATCTGCCATATGAATTCATGTAGCATCTAGAGTACTTGATAAAGTGAGGTAATTACATGTACAAGAAATGGGCTAATGATTGATTTGGTAGGTTTATGGCCTTTTTGTAAGTATTTCAGTCCTTTCGGACACATGAGGAACAAGTGCGATAATGAAAGTGAAATAATCCAGAAACAAATACATTTGGCAAGGTTCAAACCTCTGACCTCTTGGCTATCAGGAGAAAACATCAACATGTTAGCAAACATGACTGGACTACAAAGACTGTGATTATATCTATTCATTCTTACACAACAAAACTTCCTCAGCAAAGTACTTCTACCACAGCAGGTTTTGAAGATACTTCTGAAACAAATTTTCTTATTCCTCAAAGATGTTCTGACCCTCATTAAGGTCATCGCATAGAGACGGTTCTCATGAGGGGTCACATCATATGTTTTCATTGAGAAATATGGTACTATCCCTGTTATCCCTTCTTATCTGTAGCATTGTCTCCTGGAGTCAACAGTATCTTTTATTTCAAGCATGTGGCAAAAACTGAAACAAACAAAATCTTAGATCAGCTTGTACAACAATGCTCTTTCATCACATGCTTTTGCTGATTGCATAGAAAAAACATGGCATCCAACATCTGTTTGGTACTGTTATCTCCCTATGTTGAAGAAATCGATTCATATCAAAAGCAAATTAACTTTACCTGTCCCCACAAACCTTGCTGTTACATAGACTGGTTTCCAGCTCATAGTTCTCTTCATGTGCCAGTGCAACACTCACTGGAGCCATTTCTGCAATATATTCATATACAGCTCACTCTCATTATCTCGAACACTGATATCTCAAAGTACCCTCTTATATGAAAGAATATAGTTCGAACATATTTCGTATTTTTTACATTTAACTCCTGTTATCTCAAACTACTGCTATCTCAAAGTAAATTTTCTGGGACCAGAAAATTTACTTCGAGATATCAGTAGTTGGTTATCAACTTTTACTTTGAGACATCAAGAGTTGATTATATGATATTCAGAAACTAACTAAATTAACCAGCTGTGGGTTAATATCCCAACCATGATATGCAAAAAATTCTCTGGCTGAAAAGATCACTGGCTCGTGAGTGCCTGAGCAGCTCCTAGTGTAGCAATCTTGTGCCCAACATTAAAATGCCAAAAAGCAGACGACAAAATTTAAGTCTGCAAATTTTCAAAATAATGTTTCATCTAAGCTTTATCATGTTGTTAAAGTAGTACTAGGTTAATCAAGGATCAGTAACAAAAGGTAAAGGTCATATGGCTTTTCCCTTGCTGCAGGTATGGATACTATTTTTCTCTTCAAACTTTAAAGTACATGTACTCTACTATCGGTAACAACAATTCTCTGTATCATGTTTGTATCAGCTCAGTACTTCACTCTTCCAAGCAAACAGCTATTTAAATCTGATAAGTACACATATCAAATAAACTGCAACACTACAAAACAAATAAAGTGGCATGTGCGCCCAGCGAAGACTAAGATCAGCCTGGGCATCTGCCCAGTCTGATCAGGGTCTTCACTGTGCACTTAAAGGCTAGCTAAGGGTCTAAGTTAACTCCACCCGGACAGCTAAGAATCTGATCAGACTGGGTGGCAGCTCAGGCTAATCTGAGTCTTCGCTATGCGCACTTGCCACTTTGTTTTGTCATGTCGCAGCTCAGATACACATAATTAGTTCCATGATTTGGAAGTAAACCTGGGGAGAGTGAGAGACTGAGCTAGTCTATACAAAAGTACAGGAAGGGTGTCACAGCTATGCTGGTGTCAGCATCAGCTTTTGTGTGAGACATCCATGGTGACTTGGCATTACAGTTTTCGATTCAGAACTTTTTCATCATGGGCAAGTGTGAATTCATGTGACAGGTTTTGTTTCATGAAGCACTCACCTGGGTAGTTAAGGATAAGTAACTGAAGGTCAAGGTCAATGGAAGGTTGTAGCAGACACAATTTTGTTTCCCTCTTCAGGCTCAAAGCAACTCCACTTTCTGTAACTATCATCCATTCTCTATCATACAGCAGACCTCTGTTGGATAATGGCCATTTATCAGTCTGTAGGAGAAGGAAATATATGAATAGCATAGACCCATATGAGGTTGCTCATAATGTGGTTTCTATTCAGGTTTGGTAACCTAATTTTCCTGTAGGCTAAAACATGTAACATGGTTTGTACCTTTAACAACCAATAATGCTTGTAATATACAGTGTAGCTTGTGCTAAATATTGTGATGTTGGTATCATAAAATGGTAGTCACAAAAAAGTTTAGAGGTCTTCCTTTTGTACAGAATTGCAGAGCAGATGGAAGGTTTCAGAGAAGAAAGAATGTTATGTCTCGCCTGTATGGGCATTATCACAAATCAAATTACTGTAATGACCCAAAAATTTCGGAAATCCGAAAGTAGGACAATTATTATTTGAAAATTCTTAGGAAGTGAATTTTACACACGTTAATGTATCCAAATGATGCTTATTGAATTGCAAACATTGTAAACCCTGATCAAACTGCTCCTTGAGGAGCAGTTTGATCTGGGTCTACAATGTTTGCTCAGACCTGTCTGTCAGAATATATAGGGTCATTACAGTAAGCTTAACCAGGAAACTTGATGAAAATGTATGCTACCACTGAAGACAAGGCTGGAAAAATTGTACTTCTGTCTCAGTTTTGCAAGTCAGATGCAAGAAAATAAATGGAAATATTAAAAATAAAGTGTTAAACACTGGGCTGGGCTGAGCTGTTCAAAGCATTGTTACTTAACAACGATGTAAGTCAAGGAGTTTGTTAAGTCTTCACATAAAATCATGGGTGCTAATATCTTTTGCTGAAAAAATGAGAGGAGCTCCTCACATTTTTTGGCAAAAAATGGCAGTGTTTTTGCATATAATACGTTTGAAAATTTAACATCTTGTTATCTTACAATGTCATTTATTTTGAAGAACTGGACCATGATTCATACCTTGAAAGCAGCACAAGATTTTACAGGGTAAACAAAGATATCTGTTAGTCTTCTTCCAGCAGTTGAAACGGTGTTTAACTTATTATCAACAGGAAGCTCTGACACCATGTGCGCAGTACTATTATTACCCAAAGAATCATCATTCATGGTATCCAATTTGTCTTTCATGGCACAATGAATAATACTATTAGTATTTGGCACAGTAACTTGAGGCTCTAAACTGTCTACTACTGAACTAGGTTCAACATCATTTGGCACTGATATGTCACAATGGAATGACTCGGAAACAACTGTTTCTTTCACATCAAAGTCTTTGGCACTTTGTGTATCTTTGGATTTTTGAGCAATTTTGTGTGTCTTACTTCTGTCTAATACTGCAGAATGGTTTACAAGTTCTTTGGTTAAAGATGCAGAATGGCTGACAGACTGCTTAACTTCTGTAATACTACTTTTATTGAGACTTTCTGACTGGTTCAAGATAGCCTTGTTTCTAGTTTCGCTAGAATGGGTCTCTGTGTCCTTCCCAACAAAGACTGGTTTTTCAGGGTTTTCTAGGAAGCAGTCCACCAGAAACTGGAGACATATCTCGGCATCCTCTAATGTTGACATATAACCAAAGGACACTCGGACAGCACCAGTGGGTCTACCGTTAATGAGATCTCTGTCATCTCCACATACATGACCAGCCTGAAAAGCACAAGAATGACATTGTGTGGCGGATACTGGTATTACTATAACAATTCTAAAAATTTGGGCACCTAAACTAATTACCCTAACTGTCCTAAAAATTGGAACAGTTTGGTTTTGAAGTGCAAAATGTGTCCGTAAGATGCAAATAGAACAGTGTAGCCCCAGATCAGACTGCTCTTTTAGGAGCAGTCTGATCTGGGGCTGCAATGTTTTTTCTAATACAGGCCTACCTCGTTATAACTCCCTCAACAATACGCGTATACCGTTATAACGCGGTACCTGTCTTGGACCCCAACTTTTTCCCAAGGTACCATTTTCAGTGATTTTGAAAAAAAAAAAAAAAAATATTTTCATTTTTTTTTTTCAGATCGTTGATTCAAAGCTGCTAGGTGAACGAGAAATTATGTTGTTGTTTGTAAAAAAATTTATGAATAAAGTACTTACATGATAATTGTTTGATCTTTGTTTGTTTTCGCCCTAATTACCCTTGATCGCCCCACGTGTACAAGCCATTATTATTGTGTTTTGTTTTGAAGGTACGCCGAGCATATTCACACATAATTAGGTAAATTGCAATGACAGCAAAACTTATGTAACACCTGAATAATTACCTTATTTATTGACTGATGACCGCATGCTTAAAGGAATGAAAACTTTCATAATTATCCCTTAAAAACCTGGAATACACTTCAAACATGCCGAACTCGCAGTTTGATGGGGCTGCATTGTTGTCGTTGCATAAAATTAACAATCAGCCAATCAGAGTGAGTGAGAGGGTTTATGGGTAAAAGAATGTGTAATTGACTAAATTGAGTTAAAGTGTGCGATGCAGATAAAAATTGTCCGACTTTGGTCATTCATTCATTCAGTAAATTTGAAACCATACTGCATAATGGAGACTCCAAGAAAGAAACATAAAGCCTTCTCCGTGAAAGACACGGATAATTTTGGTCCGATGATACTGTACCTCAACACCGCAATGTTAAGTTACATGATCACTGGAAATCTGCCAAGATGGCGTCTTGTGGAATTAAAAAAACGAAACACATGTGTTACTTAGCATATTTTATTGACAAGACAGTTTAATAATATGATTGGAACAATGTGATACATGCTGTAAGTGTTTATCTATCTAGCAATACAACAATACGTATCAAAAACCATTATTTACGTCAAACATCGACTCAAACCACCAACACACACAACCGTTAGGGCAAAATCGAAGTCAGTCGAGCTTGTGTTGGTAGCCCCCTCATCCTAATCGCTATAACGCGTTTCACTTATAACGCGGTAGAGATCTATGGACCCCACCCATCGCGTTATAATGAGGTAGACCTGTACTTAGAATTTTTATCCTATGTATAATACAGTCATTATGTTTTTGAAATGGTTGGAAATAATCCATTGACCTGCCAGAGACATAACTACAAATTTGATCAGCAGTGCAGACCTACATCAGACTGCTCCCCAGATCTGATAAGATGGATCTAGATCTTTGGGATTGGTTTCAAAGCAAAAAACCCATTTTATAAGTGAATTATACAAGACTGATTTACATATCTTCTTATAACTCCCTTCTTATAACCGAATAGATACAGTACTCTTGTCTAACTTATATTATATGTTATATTTTCCTCCTTACTGTTACCTTCTTCATTTTTTCTAGGTTTAATAAATGAAAGTCTTAATGCTAATTAGGGTGACTATTACTGCATCATACATGTACTTACATCAAAGTTGTTTTTCAGCTCATCATCAGAGATATTAAGAAATTTTTGGCATGCTCCCAGGTTGCAGAAACATCCTGTACGGAAGTGAATATTGTGTAATTGGGCAAGTTTGTCCACCTGAAATTACAAACTTTCTAATTTTGATCATATCATTAATGTTTATTTCACTGAGAGAAATCAAATAGAATAGAATAAAACAGAATAGAACAGACTAGAATAGAATATTCATTCAAATCACACCATAAGGCATAATAATCACAATAAGTCAACAGTAATAATTTGCATAATTCTGATTAGGTTAAACCAAGGACAGCCAGGAAAACAGACTAAACCAAGGAAAGTCAGGAGGACGAGTATAACAATACAGTAGAACTTCGTTGGCTCGAACAGGCTTGGGACCATGAAAATTAGTTCCAGCCAAGGGTAGTTCTAGCCATCCAGGTTACTTTCTATATAAAGTGACCTCTAGGGACCAAGAAAAGAGTTCTACCCAGGCAGGGCTTATGAGCCATCAGGATTCGAGCCATTGAAGTTCTACTGTTATAATATGGGCCTCTAATGCAGAAATGCTATGCATATTAGCAGGATCAAAGTTGACTTATCATCTTTAATAAAAAGCACAAATAAAAGAAAATGTTTTTTAAACAGTTAAGGTAAATGACTTGTAAGAGGCTCACTTAATTTTATTAAATCTTATTTAAAATTCATCAGATCTCATAAAATGCAATTCAGGGCCCAGTTCTTCAAAGCATCGTTAGTTTAACATAGTCGTATGTCTCGCTTTTGTTGAGTCTTACCGCAAGCAAAGATTCTAATGCATTAATATAGACTCACATTTTTGGGGCAAACAAATGGCTGTGTTTTCTGTATAATACATTTGAAAATTTAACATATCGTTAACTAACAATATCCTTAGTTTTGAACAACTGGGGCCGTATTCATAAAACGACTTAAGTGGTTGCTATGGTGTTGCTAAGGCTAAATTTCTTTGAAGGAGATTCCCTACAACTATGAAATTTGTTCTGGAGGAACAGTCTTACAAAGACTGTTCCTCCAGAGCAAATTTCATAGTTGTAGGGCATCTCCTTTATAGATTTTTAGCCTTAGCAACCGCATAGCAACGACTTAAATGGCTTTATGAATACGGCCCCTGGGCTCAGAGCTTATGCCAAATATGCTAAGTGTGCTGACTATAAAACTTGCTTCTCTCTCAATAAAAACTGTGTGTGTACTTGTGAAGATAACCCAGAATGACCTCTTACAAAAATCAATACAAAGTTATTCCCCATATACAGTGGCAGCCTGGTTCTAACTGAGTCTGAAGGGTGGCCACAATATACATGTATAAGTTCAGGAAAAATTAAAAAAAAATTATTACCAAAACTCATCTGCATAACACTGTAATAATTTAGATCCTTGCAGACTTTCTTATAAGACAACCCAGCTCTTTCAGACTGTATCAGAAGGATGAACCCATCTCAAAGCTGAATTTCATGAGACTGATTAGATATTTGGGGTCATTCTAAAGCTGAAAAAAAAAACACCATTATATATCCCAATAAATACAGTACCTCAGAAAAGCCTGTATAATCTCCACTTGCCCGCATGAGGTTAAAAGTCACTATGGCCCCTTGTGCATTAGAATCTTCGAAGTCATCATGGCAGTATACCTCTGCCAGGGCCCTGCTATTACCATGACGAAGGGCTCTCAGATTTCGGTAGAAATATCTGGCCACAGAGAATGTGTGATGAGATATAGAAAATATGCCACCTAAATGAAAATAAGAAAAAAACATGAGTAACTACAGAAGCTATTCCATCAATTAATGTGGCATCTGATCAGTAACTACCCAGCAGGCACAAGACTTCAAAATGACGTTGCACTGATGTCGATGCGACATAACAATGTCGCATTGACATCAGTGCAACATCATTTTGACGTCATGTGCCTGCTGGCTACAGTTTGCCTTAAATTTTGATATTTTTAATTTTTCAAAGAGTAAATTAAATAAACCTGACACCACTTAAATTGGAAATGGACCTATTCAAGGAGCCAGTTAGATGAACCCACTCATCATCAATGGGTTAACAGCCATCAGATAGCAGAATTAGTGCAACAAGGCTGATATTTCTCAAGCTAAGTTTAAATTCTTTTGAAAAAAGTCTTTTCTGTGCAACAGTTTATGCATCAAATTCTAATTCCATAAACTGATTTCAAATTTCTTTTCCATAAAACGAAAATAAATGAAGTAAACAGATTACCTGCTAAACTTTCTAAAGCCTGGAAGCCATGCCTGAGTGATATAATATCTAAGAATGACACCGTGCCATCTTCAAATCTGAAAGAGTAACAATCAAGTCACAGATATTACCATATTTACAATTAAGGTTGGTTGGTTGATTTGATGCTTAACGTCCACGGTAAACAACTAAGGTCATGTCAGGATGGTCAGTTAACCTAACCACACTATTCCTGGGCAGGCTTAGACCTCCTAAGCGGTTAACCAGTACTAAGTGCACATACTTTCGCCAGTAACTGACAACTGCCCTTCTTGAATCAAGGAGAATGTGTACACTTTCAGGGGAAGCAACTCTTTCATTTTCATTTTCACCTCCCTTCTCAATGGGGCCAGCTCTTAAAAGAAAGAATTTACTCCCTCAGGAGCAAATTCTTTTCTTTTAGAGTAGACCCCATTTTAGAAGGGTTTTGTCACCAACAAACAGGAAGTCACAAAAGCTTTCTCCCTTTGCAACAAGCCACAGAATGCTATACCTCACTGTCACAAACACTGTCAGAAAACTTGACACAAAAATTACGACGCAGACACCGACACCAATGTTACACCAACACCAGAAAAGCAATACCTGTCTCGCTTCTGCTAGTCACATATGAGACAAATATGAGCCGCGACGTGAGAAAACCAACAATGTGGTCGTGCGTCCAGCGCAGACTCAGATCAGCCTGGGCATCCGCCCAGTCTGATCAGAGTCTTCGCTTTCCGCATGAAGGTAGCTTAGTCCCTCAGCTACCCTTTAAGCGCTTAGCAAAGAGTCTGATCAGACTGGGTGAATGCCCAGGCTGATCTGAGTCTGCGCTGGGCGGACGACCACATTGTTGGTTTTCTCGTGTCGCGGCTCATATGGTGAAAAAACATGGAGGTGTACCCGTCCAACTTAAAATCAAGACATGCCATCTATTCCTATATTAGTGAGTGAACTTGGGTTTAACGTCCCACCAACGACGACATCATATGGAGACGGGACCTCGGTTTAAAGTCTCATCCGAAAGACCGGAGAAGCGGGGGGATCGATCTTGCGACCCCTGGATTGGTAGTCCAGAGTGTTATCCACTACACTACAGCCGCTCCTATTCCTATATTAGACTCTTCCAAATTTTTGTGATTCTGTGAAGACCCTATTTGTCTGTTTGTCCATCATGTTTTTCTTACTGTTCTGTTCTCACCATCTCATCATCTGGAACAGTGGGCACTGTCCAAAACACTGTTCTGAAGTATTCGAATGGAGGGCATACAACTCCAACAGTGCGCTCAACCCAATTAAACAAAGCCATAGTAAACTATAGGTAATATCTATCTGCATGCATTGAGAACACCAAAGTTTCTGTAACACTTTTTTTTGTCCTCTGAAATTTGGACAAGTCTACATACATGTACATATCAGAGGAAGTCACATCAATGTCTTGGCCAAGGCCTGGTTGCCCAAAACTATTGACATTGTCAGTTTACATGATATTATATTTTCAGAAATGTTGTATGCAAAACCCCTGCCATTTTTAGCCAAAGTGAGAGCAGATTTTTTTTGCAAAAGCTCCTCACATTTTTTTTCAGAAAAAAAAAACAACCTGGAATTTATGAGTGCTAAAAACTTAACGAGTCCTGACTAAACTTTGTTAAGCTAGCAATGCTTTGACCAACTTGATCCTGATGGCAAACAGTACAGACTGATCAGCCTGTTCCTCTATAGGCAGTCTGATCTAAGTTAGTTTAGGGTTTGTTAGAGAATGTCTGTACCAATATATAGACTTTTTATGGTACATGTACCAGAGCTCTAGATAAAAGGGAGTATTTGGTAATAATTAGGGATAATTTTTATTAATTCTGCATAAAAACATATGTTGTGACCCCTCATCTGAACCGTCTCGATGAGACGGTTCAGATGAGGGGTCACAACATATGGTCTAATAGAGAAATAAGAAAAATTATTCTTCAATTATCATCAAATACTCCCTCTTATCTAGAGCTCTGGTGTACTTTCTTCCTAATTATGTCTCATTACTCAAATTTTCTTGTTACAACTTTGCACTTTAAAGTTTTCAACTGTCAGTATTTGTTTTGAATCTGAGAAGCTTTTTAGGCTTCATTAAATCAACAATCTCTCAGTGTAATTTGTTTTTCCTGCCTTAATTACAAATTGAATTTATATTTTTCAACCTTTTACACTTGCTAAAGACAGAGAGCAAAGCTAAAATTTCATGAAGTACTTTCTCTACTTTAAAAATGATCACTGTTTTAAGTACCTAATGAAGGTTAAATAATAAAAACAAATTCTTCTACTTTCTCCTATTTTAGATCATATAATGTGTCTTATTTACACAGGAAAATATTAAGCAATGTCAGTGATATGATTCATTAACCCTTAAAGAGTTTCAAAGTTTTATCCAAGCAATATCATATTGAGAATTCAAAGACTATAGTGAGCAAACAGTGTAGATTCAGATGAGATGGCTCATTATGAGCTGCCTCATCAGGATCTGTGCTTGCAAATTAAACTGCATGTACACTTTACAGCCTCGTTTTTAAAAGGTCATAACTATAGATGGTTGTTATTCAATTTTTCTTTATGTTTCAGTACAAGAATTACCTATTTATCAAGTTTCCAACATTTCTTTTGATCCAAAAATACATCTGAAAACCAACCTTTCTGCCAGTGCTGGTCTGAGAACATGGAATCTCTGAGATGACAGACTGACGGAGACTGTTCCCCCACCATAGTACGTCTTCTTAAGCACATGGCTAGATTTGTTTAATACCAACAATGCACCTGTAAAAACATTATTTTTTACATAATTACCATAAAAATTCCAAGTATTAAGACAGATACCGGTAGACTTGAACAAACAGTGCAGACCGAGATCAGACTGCTCCTAGCAGGAGCAGTCTGATTAGGGTCTACCCTGTTTGCAATTCCATCTGCATCTTTTGGACACAAACTGTATTGTAATGCAAAACTGTTACAAAGATTACAATTATGTTCATTATTTTAGGTTTAACACTTTTTAGCTCACCTGAGTATAGCCATGGTCCATCATCTGTCCATCCGTCATCCACCATTTTAAAGATTTTCTTCTCCAACAATGCTGGGCAAATCAAAACCCAATTTCATACGGAGCCTCAGTGGGATTGGGAAAGAAAGTTTGTTTTAGAGTATTCACCAGGACCAACAAAACCAACTACGGTTTATCTTCAAACTTGAACAAGATTTCACTATCTCAAAATGCTGGTAGACAGTATTTCTGTGGTGGGACAGGAGCGGTTGGTCATAAAACTACCAGCAAATCCCCTCATTATCTGGAGTTCTGGGCCAGCCCATTTGTTCAAAGCTAACGATCATGTTGGTTAACCAGAAGTCACATATTCAAACACTGGACTAATATCTAAGGTATGCTGGCTCTTTCGTTCCACTGTTAAAGGGCTACTGCACTGTTTCTTTACTATTTCCAGAAATATTTCCACTTAACAGATATTAATGAGAGAAACAGACTGCTGAAAACCCCATCGAAAAATTCCTACCCAAACTGTAATTATTGACAATTAAAGTTTATGCAAATTAGATTTTAAGCCCCGCCCACTTTTTCATTTCTGCAGCTTTACTTGCAAAATGTGAATTTGATTCCAGTCATTATTACCATATTCTAATCCAAAATATTCAAACTTTTTTCATGAGATGATGTAAGTTCTCTCACTAAATTTATTTTAGGGGAAAAAAGTGTAAAAAATGTTTTCAAAATATATATTTTTTTAAATTTAAATTATTTGAATGACTCAAATGACGTCATAAGAGTCCTTGCATATTTTTCAGCTAATTAAAATTTAAATTGCTTATAACTTTTTAACCATTTGGAATTTTTCAATGCAGTTTCCGACATTCTTTTAGACAAAACAATACCAGTTATTTCCAGTGATTTCAATGCATGTTGAAAAACAGTACAGTAGCCCTTTAAGAATATTTTTTTTCTCTCAAAAATCATGTATTGCTCAAAGTAACCCCACGTATGTAAATCAGTTGTGTAAGGTCATGTTTTTTTCACAATTTTTACAAAGGGCAACAACTTTAGTGGCTTCCCGTTTGCTTCCCTCGATGATGAAGCCTTTCCAAAAGGGGTCTATTCTTAAAGGAAAGAATTTGCACCTGCAAATTCTTTTTTTTAAGAGTTGATCCCCATTGAGAAGGTAAGTAAAACTGAAAATGACAGAGTTGCCTCCCTTTAAAGTGTACCATTCACCTTCAGTATAGGCAAAAACTAACTAAGAAATACTAGTAAACAACTCAAAACCATGAAGACATTAACGTCATATGACGTTAATGGCAACGCAAGCTGTTAGTCCACGCAAAGAATGTACAAACTATTATCACTAATTTTCAGATGCTTCAGCCTTCAGTCTCAATTGTTGGCAATGTTCAAACTGTAATGAACCAAATTATTTGGACAGAATTGCCTGAGCAAACAGTGTAGACCCAGATCAGGCTGCTCGTCATTTGCCATTCCATCAGAAAGTTTTTTGATGTACCACTAGATAGTAAAATCTATTTGCTTTTTAACTCTTTAAGCACCAAAAGGCAGACGACAAAATTTACTTCTGCAAAAATTAAAAAAATGCCTTGTCCAAGACATTTCATATTGATAATTCAAAGACTAGAGGGCAAACACAGTAGATCTATATGAGGCGGCTCATTATGAGCCGCCTCATCAGGATCTACGCTGTTTGCAAATTATGCTATAAAGCCTCTGTTCAGCAACTACCTGTTAAAACACCAGATATACAGATAAATTTCCACATACAGTCAACCTGTCTTAAGGGTTCACCCACGGAAAATAGAAAATTTGGCTGCTTAAGACAGGTGTCTCCTTTATACAGGTAAATTTGAACTGTATTCTGGTCCAAGGGACTCTAAAAAGGTGGCTGCTAAAGGCAGGTGACCTCTTAAGAGAGGTGACAACATATGCAGGGTCATATCTACCTTTCATAGCTTCTTAAGTCTGGCCTTTCAACACATGTGACTACATAAGGTGAATGGGTGTGCTTTCAGGGGGAAAAACTCTACCATTTTTTCATTTTTTGGCTTGCTTCTCAACATGGTCAACTCTTAAAGGGAAGGAGATGCTCCCCAATGAGGAAATTGTTCCTTTAGGAGTAGACCCCATTTTGAAAAGCCTCTTTCATCCAGGGAAGCACATCAGAAGTTGTGAAAACTGTTTTCCGTTGTGAAAAGCCAGAAAAACCTGTAGGTCGGTCCATACCTTTTGCTACAGGTGGTCTTAAAAACAAGTATGACCATACAGTAATGCTTTGGTCACAAGATCAAAGTTTCTTTGTCACAATAACTTTTGCAAAGAAAGTTTGCCAAACATGAGCAAACTATATGTCACAGAAAAATGTAGCAAAGAATATTTGTCAAATACACTTTGGCAATGAAATATTTGCGGCAGTGTTCACAGGAGCAAAGATTTCTCATCAAAGTTACCTGGACAAATACACTTTGCCCATGTGAACAGCCAACCATACTGCATTTTCCTTTTAAATAATTATACTTTGTTCAAAATCAAACTGATTTGATTATGAGCAAAGTTTTCTGTCTTTCATCTCCACAGCTAGTTTCTTTGTTGCAATATTCTATGGCTAATTTTCTGTTCACAGGGACAAATTTTATTTGTCAAATAAACTTTACCATAAATTTGGCAATGAAAATGTTGCATCTATTTTCATTCACACAAGCATACTTTTCTAAACCAAACCCTCTTTGTCACAGAAACTTTGCTCATGTGAACAAAGCTCAATTTCTTGCTTTCATACTTTAAGCACCAAAAAGCAGACGGCAAAATTTATGTCTGCAAATTTTCAAAAATTTTGTCCAAGCTACATGAACATCAAACTGAGAATTCTAAGACTAGAAGGCTAACAGTGTAGATCTAGATGAGCCACCTCATCAAGATCCTACTGTTTGCAAATTCCTCTGTTTTCATCTCTGGTACTTAAAGTGTTAAGATGTTCAAGATTTAGGAAAATTACCGCAGTATGGTTAGAAAAACACATCATGCTTGTCTACCTGTGAACTGTTATTGTTTCACGGTTAATTGCTAGCTCTGAACCAGCAAACAGAAAAATAAGTAACATGTTTTGTGTTTATGAAGTAATCATAATAACAACCTTGCTGATATGATGGATGGATAGATGAATTACAGTTTTACAGCCTTTTCAACATTATTTTTAGTCATTTTCTACACACACCAGAAAGCTGACTGCTTGCCACAGCTCATACTTAATCACAGTATGATCATTACCAACATGTGATATATTAGTACGGGAGAGATTACACAGAATTAAATGACTTGAGAATAATTATTTGTTTGAGAAAATCTGGAAGTTGCTGTTGAAAAAAAAAAAAAAATAGTTTGTAATGTCATTGAAATATTGATGGAGCATGGCAAACACTGTTTACCATGCTCCAATATCAATCATGTCATCAATCTGTTACTATAGCAACTAGGAGTCCATATTTATGTCAGAGAGATGTCATCTAGACATCATTCTGCCAAAGTACCAAGCAAAACCGATGGCGATTCTACAATGGTTACATATCTATGACATCATTGGTATAGCAGCATGGCAAACAGTGTAATGCCATGCTCCACCAATATTTCAAAAACATTCAAACTGAAATTCTTTAGACAGAAACTTCAGATTTTCTTAAATAATTATTCTCAAGTCACTTAACTCTGTGTTTGATGTGAGGATCATCATCACATCAGTGAAAGTTATCCTTTAGTAATTTATTCCCACAAAAAGTAGTTCCTTTTGTGCTTACCTAAGCCAGTAGGATAACCAAACATCTTGTAGAAAGACAATGCCACAAAGTCTGGTTTATACCGCCTGAGGTCTAGAGGTGATGTGCTAACTAGGCATGCTGCATCTAACAGAACATAGCAACAACCTTGACCTTCACTCAAGGTCATTCTGCCCAGCTTTCCATTTTGCACTTGTGAAATCCACTCCATAGGATACTTGTGACCAGAAAAGTTAGACTGAGCTGGGTAGGCAAATAATGTGTTACCACCACTTTCATAATGCTCACTATGATACAGAACATGCTCCTTTGATATAGCATCTTTATCACAGTCTACACAACTAACTTGTCCAGCTCTTTCAAAAGCAATTTCACGCATGCCTTGTACTGAGGTGTGATTGTCAAGGAGGTAGATAAATGATCCTCTTTTGCATCTGGCATTTGTGGAAAAGTTGCTATAGCAACCACAAGAGCAGCTCTGTTGACAATTAACTGAGTCATCTTTATTTGGAGGTTTATCTCTATGCTCTAATGCATCAGATATGCGACTTTCAGTTTCTAATCTGTCCTTGACATTACCAGTTTCTTGCCCTTCATCAAGGTTATTGTTACCATGACAACATGAGCAGTGGTTGTTATGGAAATCAAAAGATTCTGCCAGTAGCTTGACTGCTCCTGTACACCCAGAGGTGAATATGACAGTGTACTCATCTGGAGAAGTATTGAAATACTGTAAAGTCCTGAAAATAGATATGAATAACAGAGAAAAAAGTAACTGACAGTCAACTCTCAATATCTCAGGGATGAAGTTCATCTCAAACTACTGTAATCTCAAAGTTAATTTTCCGGTCCCAGAAAATTTGCTTTGAGATACCAGTTGTTTGAGATGACAGTTGAAATGTTAAAAAATAGGAAATGTGTTCAAACTATATTCTTTGGTATATTATAAGAGGTACTTTGAGATATCAGTGTTTGAAATAACATGAGTCAACTGTATAAGACTCAAAAATAAATAAAAATCCAAGCATTGAAGATGCTCATCTATGCACAGTTTTAAATGTTGGTTGTCAGTTTATTGGTAGAGAGAAACTATGGTAATGTAGTTAGAGTGCAGAAGATTACAGGTTTGAATCCCAACTGGTCAACGACTAAAAACAACTGTCGACCTAGTAGTAATACAAACGTATCCATACCAAATTTAGTGCGACAGACGCGCATTTCTGTATTCAACTGCTAGTAGTAAATGGTTTTGATTTCCTTTACAAGTGGACCCCCATTGAAATAGGAGGCAAAAAAGAAAATGGCAGAGTTGCTTCCCCTGAAAGTGTTCCCAGTCACCTTTTAAACCATAACAATATTATATGACAATAAGGCTATATCATAATTCTTATTTACAGGATGGAGGCTTTTCCCTTTCAAAAAAATCCCAAAAATCTAGATCTGTCTTATAAGACAGATCTAGATTTTTGGGATTGCTTTGGAAAGGAAAACCCCATCTTATAGCAGAGCTTCAAAAGACTGTTTTAGATATTTGGGGTCACTTCAGAGAGGGACAAACCCCATTTTATAGCCAGATAAATATGTTACAATGTAACAGACTTTTCCTACCTATATCTGACCTGGTCAATTGTATCTGTGGTGAGCTGACTACTGGGGCTCCTGCTGTGGGGGTTACCATAGATATTTTTTATAATGTCCCTGTGGTGGGCCTCCAGCTGGCTCCTGGCTGCCAGAGTGGTCCCAGCATGGTCCAGATACGTCTGCTCTGAAACAACAAAACAAAACAAAACATATATCATATATTGTGTTTACAGAATTTTCAAATTCAGTGGCAAACTGACACAAATAAATTTCAATAAAAAAATATTCCATTTCACTGTATTCAGTAACTCACTGTTGTATTTTTATGACATGCATGATCAGCAGAAAATGAAAT
Source organism: Ctena decussata (assembly GCA_963989385.1). Lineage (NCBI taxonomy): Eukaryota > Metazoa > Mollusca > Bivalvia > Lucinida > Lucinidae > Ctena > Ctena decussata. The sequence goes on from OZ022504.1 coordinate 48,907,613, forward strand.
TGACCAATGATCATCCATTAATCAATTAGATTCAGAAGGGCTGAAGTACTTCATAATGTTTTGCTGTTGTTTCTTGTTCAAATTTAACAAAACAACAGCTGAAGTCAGCTGCAACTGGTGCTAATGCTACTTATACAATATGAGTGGGGTATGAACTGAGTAACTGACTATGAGAAAATGTACCGATTAAAGACTCAGGTGGCTGAAGACACCAATGCTCAACCTGCGGGATAAATCAAACATTCTAATACGCTTAGTAATGTAACGCAACCCTCTGTCTGGCCAGTGTAAAACAATTTGCAACAGCATATTCTGTAATGTACTGTCAAAAACCTGACAACATTATGAAACATCGGCGGCTTCTCATTGGCTGCCATCAGGTTTTATGTTGCTGAAAGAGCTTGCCTTGGTTGCAAAGAATTACTCATTGATTGATTGATCAATTGATTTGATGCTTAACGTCCACAGTAAACAACTACGGTCATGTCGGGATGGTCAGTTAACCTAACCACACTATTCCTGGGCAGGCTTAGACCTCCTAGGTGGTTAACCAGTAATAAGTGCACATACTTGCGCCAGTAACTGACAACTGCGCTTCTTGAATCAGCAGAAGGAGAAACGAAAGTATGTGGCCAGACCGGGTTTCAAACCCAGGACCTCTGACTTATGAGTCAGGTGCCCTACCAATTGGCCTGGCCAAATTACTCATTGAGAGAAGTGCATTAGTATGGGGATAAATGCACTGAAAATTGTCATTTGGGAAGGTAAATCATCAGTTTTATTGTCGCTTATTGCGTTTTATGGCTTCACTAACATAACACCTTAAAACAGAATTCCCAACCATAAAATGGACAATTTACCTCCCCAAATGACAATTTTGAATATAGTAGTTATCCCCTAAATCACTACTGTGCAGCACTTTTTCTCATCTTAATGTAAATGCCCAGGTGACCGGAAAAGAATAGATTAAGACATTGATTTCTGATTCCAGACAGTGCTATAAAGGACCCAAAAATGGTGACAGAAACTGTCTGAGCAAATAATGTAGACACAGATCAGACTGCTCCTCAGGAGCAGTCTGATCAGGGTCTGCAATGTTTGCCAATCTGTAAGCTACATTCTGACAAGCTGCTGTACAGCAAAATAACTTTTCTGAATGTTTACAATACAAAGTTATACAGTAAAGGTATCCCAATGCTTAAGTCAGTAACGGTAATATTGACGGCAACAGTTCAATGACAACGCTATGTAATTATGTAAAAAGGCCAATTATTGTGCATGTGCAAACATTGGAAGATGTCCTACACTTTCACAGCAAACATTTCACCAAGATAATTCCAGAACTGTCTGCAAGAAGATGACTGCTCCTAATAAAGACAAGGTGTCCTGGCACAAATATCTCTACTGATTTCTAGTACCGGAATAATAGTGCATTGAAAAAACTTATAAAAATTGTATTTGCAGAATTTATCACATTTACAATTTCAATCAAATTTGCTATACATATCATAAAACAAATCAAAAGATTCAAATTTGATTGTTCTACAATTCTCTTCATTATCATGAAAGTAAACTTTTTTCCCAGCTGGCATGAAATGTTATGTCGCATCGACGTCAGTCCAACGTCATGTTCCTGTGGGTTCAGAACTTCAGACACAGACGTGCTATATGGCTAAAGAAGGATGGTAAATGACTTGTGATGAAGTTCTTCCCATAATGTGCACTTATTGAGGCATGTGTGGAAATCACATTGAATACAGTATTTTCAGTTTTCGGCACTTCAAGTTAATAATTCTCATATAAGACAATTGCAGAATACAGAAAAATGTCCAAATCTGTAAGGCCATAATTACAGTATTTCTAGACAGAACATGTACACATACGGTAATCAAATCTTTGATAATTAGATAAAACTTGTTCGCTTAATGGAACTACAGCTTATGTCTCAGCTGTAGAGAGTTTCCTGATGTAAAAAGCATAATAAGATTTAAGGCTCTCGGCAGGAAGCAGATTCACGCGGACAGTATCGGCAGGAAGCCATTTTTTGAGGACAGTAGTCCCTGCAGGAAGCAAGAGTTTGCGGACAGTCTCGGCAGAAGCCAAATATGACGGACAGTCTCTGCAGGAAGCGAAAATTTGCGGAATCGATTATACCCTGTGAAGAAGGGCCTCCGTGGCTAGTGGATAACAGCACTGACTCTAAACATTAGGTCTCCATCTTTGGGCTTGACGAAGGTCAATTCTGGAACATTATCACCCTTATAGTGCCAAAAGCAGACAACAAAATTTACGTCTACAAAATTTCAAAAAATATTTCATCCAAACTACAGACAAACTTCAATGGCTCAAACCCTGATGCTCTTTTATCATGCCTCACAGGCTAGAACTTGTTCTTAGGTCCCTGGAGTTCAGATTATATAGAAACTAACCCTGGATAGCTGGAACTACCTTTGGCTGGAACTAATTTTCATGGTCCCAAGCCTGTTCGAGCCATTGAAGTTCTACTGTATATCATATTGAGATTTCATAGAATAGAGAGCAAACAGTATGGATTCAGATGAGGTGGCTCATTATGAGCCACCTCATCTGGATCTACACTGTTTGCAAATTACACCTTTTTGTAATTTTGCCGCTTTAAGTTAGTGATTCTAAGATAAGAAATTTCCAGAATACAGAAATATAAGGTCATACAGTATTTCCAGACAGAACATTCCTGTTTTAGTACATATACGGTAATCAAATCTTTGATAATTAGATAAAACTTGTTCCCTTAATGGAACTACTGCTTATGTCTCAGCTGCAGAGAGTTTCCTGATGTAAAAAGCATAATAAGATTTATTTCCATAGAAGCTATGCCAAACAGGATTACTGTACGTTTATAATGTAGTTGCTGTAACAGTAATAAAAAGAACACAGGGTATAATTGATTCCGCTAATTTTCGCTTCCTGCAGAGACTATCAGTCATATTTGGCTTCCGCCGAGACTGTCCGTGACCTCTTGCTTCCTGCCGAGACTTCTGTACATGATAAATGGCTTCCTGCCAAGACTGTCCACATGAATCTGCTTCCTGCCGTGGCTCTCGGCAGGAAGCAGATTCACGCGGACAGTCTCGGCAGGAAGCCATTTTTCGAGAACAGTAGTCCCTGCAGGAAGCAAGAGTTCACGGACAGTCTCGGCAGAAGCCAAATATGACGGACAGTCTCTGCAGGAAGCGAAAATTTGCGGAATCGATTATACCCTGTGAAGAAGGGCCTCCGTGGCTAGTGGATAACAGCACTGACTCTAAACATTAGGTCTCGATCTTTGGGCTTGATGAAGGTCAATTCTGGAACATTATCACCCTTATAGTGCCAAAAGCAGACAACAAAATTTACGTCTACAAAATTTCAAAAAATATTTCATCCAAACTACAGACGAATTTCAATGGCTCGAACCCTGATGCTCTTTTATCATGCCTCACAGGCTAGAACTTGTTCTTAGGTCCCTGGAGTTCAGATTATATAGAAACTAACCCTGGATAGCTGGAACTACCTTTGGCTGGAACTAGTTTTCATGGTCCCAAGCCTGTTCGAGCCATTGAAGTTCTACTGTATATCATATTGAGATTTCATAGAACAGAGAGCAAACAGTATGGATTCAGATGAGGTGGCTCATTATGAGCCACCTCATCTGGATCTACACTTTTTGCAAATTACACTTTTTTGTAATTTTGCCGCTTTAAGTTAGTGATTCTAAGATAAGAAATTTGCAGAATAGAGAAATATAAGGTCATACAGTATTTCCACACAGAACATTCCTGTTTTAGTACATATACGGTAATCAAATCTTTGATAATTAGATAAAACTTGTTCCCTTAATGGAACTACAGCTTATGTCTCAGCTGTAGAGAGTTTCCTGATGTAAAAAGTATAATAAGATTTATTTCCATAGAAGCAATGCCAAACAGAATTACTGTACGTTTATTATGTAGTTGCTGTAACAGTAATGTAAAGAAGGGCCTCCGTCACAGGGTATAATCGATTCCGCCAATTTTCGCTTCCTGCAGAGACTGTACATCATATCTGGCTTCCGCTGAGACTGTCCCTGAACTCTTGCTTCCTGCCGAGACTTCTGTACATGATAAATGGCTTCCTGCAGAGACTGTCCGTGTGATTCTGCTTCCTGCCGAGATACTCGGCAGGAAGCAGAATCACGCGGACAGTCTCAGCAGGAAGCCATTTCTCGAGGACAGTAGTCTCTGCAGGAAGCAAGAGTTCGTGGACAGTCTCGGCGGAAGCCAAATATGACGGACAGTCTCTGCAGGAAGCGAAAATTTGCCGAATCGATTATACCCTGTGAAGAAGGGCCTCCGTGGCTAGTGATTAACAGCATTGACTTTAAACATTAGGTCTCCATCTTTGGGCTTGACGAAGGTCAATTCTGGAACATTATCACCCTTATAGTGCCAAAAGCAGACAACAAAATTTACGTCTACAAAATTTAAAAAAATATTTCATCCAAACTACAGACGAACTTCAATGGCTCGAACCCTGATGCTCTATTATCATGCCTCACAGGCTAGAACTTGTTCTTAGGTCCCTGGAGTTCAGATTATATAGAAACTAACCCTGGATAGCTGGAACTACCTTTGGCTAGAACTAATTTTCATGGTCCCAAGCCTGTTCGAGCCATTAAGTTCTACTGTATATCATATTGAGATTTCAAAGAATAGAGAGCAAACAGTATGGATTCAGATGAGGTGGCTCCTTATGAGCCATTATGAGCCACCTCATCTGGATCTACACTTTTTGCAAATTACACTTTTTTGTAATTTTGCCGCTTTAAGTTAGTGATTCTAAGATAAGAAATTTGCAGAATTCAGAAATATAAGGTCATACAGTATTTCCAGACAGAACATTCCTGTTTTAGTACATATACGGTAATCAAATCTTTGATAATTAGATAAAACTTGTTCGCTTAATGGAACTACAGCTTATGTCTCAGCTGTAGAGAGTTTCCTCATGTAAAAAGCATAATATGATTTATTTCTACAGAAGTAATGCCAAACAGAATTACTGTACGTTTATTATGTAGCTGCTGTAATAGTAAAGATTCCATGACACTGCACCCCCACCTCATCTGTCTGCCTTGCCTTCCAGTTCAGTTAACATTTAAAGCACAAACAGTACCGTATTAATCCTTATAAATGCACCTGCTATAATAAGCACCCTTGCCTCTTTTCGAGGAATAATGTGATACTGACTTGCTAACCTCTGTGTTTTCCATGAATTTTACAAAGGGGAACAACACAAATTCCTGTTTGCTTCACCGGAGGACACAAGGCTTCAAATATGGTCCACTCTTCAAGGAAAGAATTGGCTCCTACAGGAGCAAATTTTTTTTTTCAAGAGCTGACCCCTTTTGAGAAGGGAGGCAAAAGAAGGCAAAATAGTAGAATTGCTTCATTGGAAAGTATATCCATTAACTTAATATGATTTATAACAGTATTTTGGCAGTGGCTGCTTACAATACTCTTTAGGCTCTAAATACCCTCCCCCCTCCTACCCCCCCCCCCCCCCCCCCTTGTAAAATGTAATGCCCATGGGGCGTTTAACAGTATTAATAAGGTAGTTGAATTTGCAAACAGTGTAAGCATAAATCAGCTACGCTCATCATAATCGTTGAGCCCTATCATCTGGATCTACAATTTGCTGTTTGGTCTTTGAATTCTTAATATGATATAGCTGGGAAGAAACAGTTTTTGAAATTCTGCCTTTGTAAATTTTGTCATAAATTAATAACTCTAAATTTGACTAATCAAACAATCACAGTTTGACATTTCACGAGCTGTTTGAATTATATACTACCATCATAAATGTTTATCCGCCATTTTTACAAAGGGGAACAACTTTTCAAGAAAATTTTCAACACACTGCTGAATAATACAACCAAAAGTTCATTGACGACTTCAATCAAAAGTACATGGGGACACCTCCATGTTTACCAACCATTTTTAGAAAGGGGAACAACTTTTGTGACTTCCTGTTATCTTCTCTGGACAACGAAGCCCTTCCAAAATGGGGTCCTCTCTGAAAGCGAAGAATTTGTTCCTAAAGGTTGGTTGGTTGGTTGTTTTGGGTTTAAGGCTAAATTGTGCTGTATCTCCAGATGGAGCAAGTTCTTTCCTTTAAGAGTTGACCCCCATTAAGAAGGGAGGCAAAAATGTTGGCAAAAATGGAAGTCACAGAGTTGCTTCCCCTGAATATGTACCCAACTTCAATGATTAATTCAGGCCCCAGCATTTAGGCTAATAATAATTGTTGTAATAGCAGCTATTATCCTCAAAAACTTCTTAAAGTTCAAGATCTCAATCACTTATCAGAGGAGAGATACTTCTAAATCGGAAATAAACACTTAAAATGAAAAAGATTTCAAATGAGCCACGAAACAACAAAACCAACAAAGTGGCATGTGCGCACAGCAAAGACTCAGATCAGCCTGGGCATCTGCCCAATGTGATCAGAGTCTTCACTGTGTACTTAAAGTAGCTAAGAGTCTAAGCAACCTCCATGCCAACGGTAATGACTCTGTTCAGGCTGGGAAGATGCCCAGCCTGATCTGAAGCTTTGCTGGACTCACATGCCACTTTGTTGGTTTTGTCATGTCATGGCTCAGTTAATGTTGAAGAATAACATGATAAGGTGCCATGAGAAATATTCAAGTTTTAATAATGATCTCACAGATTGTCATTTCAACTCTAAAATAGCCTATATATAGAGGATCTTACACATTGGTCATTTCATATAATATTTATGAAACAAGCCTTCAGCGAGTTTCAAGAATTTCATATGAAATGACCGTGAGTGCAAGATTCTGTTTATCATATAAACCCTTTAAAATGGGATTTTATCACCTTTGAAAGTAACATTATTTCAATAAAAAACGCATTGTTGACATGGACATTGTCAATGACGTTACTTGTACGCGCCAAAGTGTTATTACACATGTGGTCATATGATTTTTATGACACAACGTTATCCACTGAATAACAGCTACGTCATACGATAAATAGTATAGATTTTTTCAATACTGTCGAATTTTCAAGGAGTCCCGGTAGCTCAATGGGTTAAGCCCTGCATGGCCTGCTGATCTAGCAGTCAAAGATTCGATTTCCACTGGAGGGAGAAATCTTTTCAAAGGTTAACATGGTTCCATTGCACACAATCTTTCATTATTAACCTCCCAACATCCTGATATAACTGAAATACTGTTACAAAGGATGTAAAATCGCAATTAAGCCATCCATCCCTTGCAGGACTATTGTTATTATATGAAATTCAACCAAACCTTGCAAGAAAGGATGGGAAGTAGTGTAATGGTTTACCCTCTAGACAACCAATCAAGTTTGATACCCTGCTCCTCCAGTCTTTTGGATGAGACTTGGAACTGAGGTCCCATCTCTGCATGACCTATGTTGAAGTGGGAAGTTAAACCCGAGTTTCATAGTCACTCACTTTTAGAAGTATGGTAGTGTCAGTTATACATAAAATGACAATACTTTCATAAAATTGTGAAGTTATATATTTTGGGATGAAAGGTAAGAGGGGAGGTGCTCTTAACTGGGAAAATGTGTGGTATATAAAGATGTCAACACATGAAGCTTCAAGCTAAATTCTCAAAACAGGTAAAGGCAAAAGAAAAAGGAATGCAACATCTGATTTAATCTTAAATAATGATGTGTTTTGCAGCCAGACACATTTAAGCCATGCTATTATCGACACTGCATGTTCCAAGAAACAATGTCTACCTTAGTCAGAAATATTTACATCTCCTGCATTATGTAATTATGAAATAATTCCTTTCATTTTTCGAGGGATTACATCTAAGCATGCACTCAGAACAAACTCTCGTTCTTTGTAAATATCATCAATTTTGCTTTTTTCCACTTTTTTGTGGCTCAGTTCTATACCCAAGTGTACTTGTACTTGAATAAAGGTGGATTACACGAAGACACATGTTGCATGTAAACACCCCAAAATATGTGTTGCATGACAAACAATGAATGCAACATTTCTCATCATCTAAACAAAACTTACTTGTGAAAATGTTGCATGACATGTGTCATGCAACATGTGTCACCGTGTTAATCCACAGACAATATTCTCACAATTTTTAGCATTAGTCCCTCCAATTCAACAAAGGGAAACAACTTTTTTGTGGTTACTTGCCTATAGCATGTCCTTTCAAAATCGGGTCTTCTCTACAGGAGCAAATTCTTTTCCTTAAAGAGAGTTGACCCCCATTGAGAAAGAAGGGAAAAATGAAAATGGAAGAGTTACTCCCCCTGAAAGTGTATCTATTAACCTTAAGGAACAACCACCAAACAGGCATACAACATTGAACTACAGTAATATCAATGCTGATGCAACATATCATGGTGTTCATGCAACATTATATAATGATGTTAATGCAATGCACCATAATGATCCTGATGCAAGACACCATGACATAGCTGCAATATATCATGAAACTGATGCAACATATTCAGATTTTCATATCATGATGTTGATGCAAACATCAAGCTGCTGATGCAACATACCATGACACTGAAGCAACAAATCATGATGTTATAGAAACATGTTGTGATGATGATGCATCAGATCATGAAGCTGATGTAACATATCATGATGCTGATTGAAACATAGCATGTTGCTGAAGCAGCATATCATGATATTACAGCAATATAACCTGATATTGATGCAACATATCATGATGCTGAAAAACATATCATAATGCCAAAGCATAATATCATGATGCCAAAGCATATATCATGACACTGATGCAACATATCAAAATACTGATGCAACATACCATGAAGCTGAAGCAACATGTGCTGATGCAGCATATGATGCTAATGCAATATATCATGATGCTGATGCAATATATCATGATGCCGATGCAATATATCATGATGCTGACAAAAAATATCATGACATGGCTGCAACATATCATGATGGTTGTAAGACGTCTATTCATACTTCATCATAGTGCAGGCTATCCTTTGGGATCACTGATTTCATTTAGATTTATTTTAAAAATAGATGTCTGCTGATGCTAGTGCTAGGAGGCATGGCCTGAGTGTTGCACATATCATTACTGGTCATGAACAATGAACAGACTCAATTAAACCTAGTCTGTTACTTTCATTTCTTTAAGTGGTGTTCCTTGCTTCAAAGGAACTAAATTTTCAGAATTTCTGTTCTAAAACTGCATTTCTCATAGTTGTTTGCCCACTGTTTGTGATAAATTTGTCCTAAATAACACACAAACAATTCTGAGACAGAAATAAAGGAACACACCAAATGAATGGACTAATAGTATTTTAACCAGACACAAGTGAGAACTAAAATTTAGCCACTGCATATTTTGCATAAAATGGAATTTCTCCATGCTGCGATACAACCATTTTACACAAAACAAAAACAAACTTGTAAGGTTTGTTCTTGTTTAACCTGCTAAAAAAGCAAATGACAAAATTTACATCCGCCAAACTTAAAAAAAAATATATAATGTACGAGGGTTGTTCAGAAAGTTCTGATTCTCGCAGAATAACCTTGTTTAGCGGCATGCTGGGGGCAATTGCTTTGCATGCATTGAAAGCACTACATTTTGCCTTTACAGTGATACCAAACACTATACAAAGAAACATTTTCTTATTGAGGTACAACACGTTTTATTAGGCCCCAGTCATACCACTGGGTTAAAGTCATATGTGAATTTATTTTCAGTGTGTCATTCAAGTAAAAAATCATCGTAAATACAAAATGAATTTTTGTCAGCTGTTTGTCAGTCGTTGCCGTCAATATCCATTTAAAGATTAGAGGGGTAGCGAACGTTTCCAATTCATTCCTTGCAAAGCAATGCGCAGTTCTAATGACGTTACTGAAATCGTCGTCAACGTCATTTTCTAAGGCTGTGACAACTTCCTTTTTTATATCAATTTTAATTATTCGACAATTTCGAATTGGGCCATGCAAAAAGTTTTCCTGACAAGAAATTAGAATGCTAAGGCATTTGTTTTCATTTAAAAAAATGATGACTTTAGCAGACAGGGGGGATTTGCTACCACATAAAATGCAGATAATTCAAATTCAAGGGGTAGCATGGAACCTAGCTTAAATATAATTTCTGTGATATTTACAGGACACAGCTGCCTAGGGTTTGTGTTTATGTAGCCATGACGAAAAAAAATTAAAGACTGCTTATATGTGAACTATGACCCTCTAAAGTAAAAATTTGCAGTGGCTGTAGGGTATACCTCTTTCAAAGACGTTCAAAAAAATGTCCTTTAGAAAACAGTTGTCCTGACATATTACAGCTTTATAAAGTTTCACTATCAGAAGTTCTGTATTTATGATGCTTATCAAAATATGACATCACGATCAGAACTCTCTGAACATCCCTCGTATTAGCTATATTGTACTGAGATTTCAAAGGCTAAAGGGCAAATAGCGTAGATTCAGATGAGGCCGCTACTTTCATTTTCAATGCTTTAAGGGTTAAGTATAAGAATGGAGAAGTCTGCTTGATACGAAGAGAACATTTCCTGAAAGCGAGACTGTGGATTACTCAATTAGTGTTTTCGAAGAAGCAAGTGTGATCAATCTTCCCAACAGCAACTTATTTTAACGGCAACTTATTCGAACAGGATTTCATTGGATGATCCATTTTTTAAAGCATTAATTTCACAGTGAATGAAATAAATCCCGGGATTTCAAGTCATTATTCAGCCTGTAATTGTAGCTTTCAGCAGTAAATGACAAGTAACGGAGAACCGTAATTACTCTGTATATTGCGATGCCTTTTAGCAACAATCGTAATTATTCAAAATTTTTATAAAGTTCATTTTATTATCATTGCTGCCAAAACAGTAGAGACCCAAATCAGTCTGCTCCTGAAGCAGAATCTGATCCTGGTCATGGCACATGGTTGGCTACAACACAGCTGTCCGAGTATTTACCAACACTTCAAGATTTCTCATTTTAGCTGATCGAAGAATTGTGGTGAGGTTGACTATATATTTTCGCTGCTTGGTGAAAAGTCAATGATTTAGTGCCAACGTGATGATTAACAGTGAGCGCAAACATATGAGCCTCAACCCGATAAAACCAACAAAGTGGCATGTGTGCCCAGCGAAGACTTGGATCAACCTGAGCATCCACCCAGTCTGATCCCAGTCTTCGCTGTCTGCATGGAGCTAGCTTATACCCTTATCTACACTTCGAGTACACAGCAAAGACTCTGATCAGACTGGGCACATGCCTGGGCAACTGCACATGCCCAGGCTGATCTGAGTCTTCGCTGGGCACACATGCCCAATTGTTGGTTTTGTTGTGTCACGGCACAAAAATTATTTTTACTCTGAGCAGAATTAAAAAGATGTATGGGTACACCTCAAAGTTTTTTCAGCCATTTCTACAAAGGGGAACAATTTCCATGACTTTCTGTTTGCTGCCTCAGACAGTATAACCCTTCCAAAAATGAGTCTCCTTTTAAAGGAAGGATTTGCTCCTAGAGGAGCTTATTTAGCTACAAAACTATTTCTACCAACTGTAGACTGACCCTAAATATCTGATTCAGTGTTATGAAATTCTGCTACGAGATGGTTTTTCCCATCCAAAATAATCCAAATTTTAGATTCGCCATTCAGGCTCCAGAAATTTGTAAAACAGTTTTCAAGTAAAAACATATTTATCTACTGTTTTGGCTGGCCTTAAAGACGTCAGCTTCTTTATAAAAACATCTCCTCTATTAAAGAAATATTTCACGCAGTAATTACGGGTCTACAGCCACTGACAATAACGGAGTGCTTTTAAGTCGACTTGATTGAGAAATCAACTTGGGGTCAATTATAGGATGAGCTTTGCGGAAACAGTATGTGAATTATTGCCACGGAATTTTATGAGACTTTTTTATACTAACCTATTTCGTAAACAGCTAAAATGTTTCCATTCTGTACTACAGTGGTATTTGAAAAATCTAAGACTGCAAAAACCCCAAAGGACTGGAAGAAACAGTCTAGCCTCTAACCAGCCGGCTGGCAAATCCATCAAACAGTGTCTGAGATATAACTAAATATCCCTGGGGCCGTATTCATAAAACGACTTAAATGGTTGCTATGCGGTTGCTAAGGCTAAATATCTATAAAGGAGATTCCCTACAACTATGAAATTTGGTCTGGAGGAACAGTCTTTGTAAGACTGTTCCTCCAGAGCAAATTTCATAGTTGTAGAAAATCTCCTTCAAAGAAATTTAGCCTTAGCAACCGCATAGCAACGACTTAAGTGGCTTTATGAATACAGCCCCAGATCCATAATATCTAAGACACAAAGATCTACAAATAGTATAAGGTCATTTGCCATGTCAGGCTGTTTTTTAACAGCATTTAACATATACAGAAAAACACCAGACCAAGAGATATAGGTCACAATGACATACAAATAGTATGGGGTCAATGGTCACTGCCATAACAAATTGACCCACTATTCCAAGCCTGAAGCAAATCCATTAAACAGTGTCAGATCTCAAGATATCAGGCAAAATCACTAGACCATGAAATACAAGAAAATCGGTGGAACCGAGGGATGCTCCCCGAAGGTTGAAATAGGAGAATGGGTATCCTGGTGAAGGAGTGATTTTCTGTGTAAATTAAATGCAATTTAAAATTAAAAAAAAATAATTCTCTTAAATACTTTCAGAGCAATGCTCTGGACATGCATACAACTGAGACAAAATAAGGGAAGTAACTCCATAATAACTTGGGATACATGTATGGTTGTTCTGTGCTGCACTTCTTGTCATTGCACTCTATTATCAATATGTGAAGTACCATTTATGTTCTCTTAAATATGTACAAAGATATACTTCGGACCAAGCGAAATAACTGAAAGAATAGGAAGAGAGCTAACTCCGTAATTATTAAAGGTAGGGTTGTAGTTCTTAAGCTCTGCACTTCCTTTCATTACCCTCTATCAATGTGTGAAATTTCATTTAGTTTCCCTCAATACTTCCTAAGATATGCTCCATACAAGCATAATACAGCAAAAATTAAGAAGGGAGCTAACTCTGTAATTACTTATGACAGGGTTATGGTTCTTGTGTCCTGCACTTTCATTCGTTGCCCTCTATTAGTGTGTGAAGTTTCATCAATTTCCCTTTTATACTTTCAGAGATATACTCTGGACATGCATAATACTGAAAAAAATATGGAAGGGAGCTAACTTTGTAAATACTTAAAACAGGGTTATGGTGTTTGTGCTCTGCACTTTGTCTTATTGCCCTCTTTCAATGTGTGAAGTTCCATTAAGTTCCCTTTAATACTTTTGGAGATATGCACCGGACAAGCTTAATATTAAACAAGAGGACCATGAGGCCCTGAATCGCTCACCTGAACAATTGGCAAGGTGGCTTTTACTTATCATGACCTCTTGTACTCATGATTCTTCATGAACTCATTAAGACAACTGTATATACCATTTTTTAGGCCAAAATCTTCAAAACTTTCCATGAAATCTTATGTTCTACCATTTTCCCATATTTGACCCTGCTGTAAAAGGTCAAGGTCAACACAAGGTCATAATTTGAACAATCTTGATAGTACTCAAGTACCCAGTGCTACATACAAAGTCTCAAGGCCATCGGTCAATTGGTTCTGGAGGAGAAGATTTTTAAAGGTATTTATCATATATGGGCGTGGCGGCCATGTTGGTCATGTGTTCAGGACCGTTAGAATTTTTTTTTCATTTCCTCAACCCCTCGAGGCTCTATATGAAATTTGGTTTCAATTGGCCCAGTGATTTTAGAGCAGATTGTTTGAAATTGTCAAAATTTGAGATTCCTGGGTTCAAAGGTCAAAGAATGACCTTGACCTGTTGTACTCACAAATCTTCATGTACTCATTAAGATGATTGTGTATACCAATTTTTAGGCCAAAATCTTCAAAACTTACCATGAAATCTCATGTTCTAGCATTTTCCGATATTTGACCTTGATGTAAAAAAGGTCAAGGTCAACCCAGGGTCATAATTTGAACAATCTTGACAGTACTTGAGTACCCAATGCTACATACCGAGTTTCAAGACCACCGGTCTACTGGTTCTGGAGAAGAAGATTTTTAAAGGTTTTTACCATATATGGGCATGGTGGCCATGTTGGTCATGTGACCTGGACCATATGAACAAATTTTCATTCCCTCAACCCCTGGAGGATCTATATGAAAATTAATTACAATTGGCCTAGTTGTTTATGAGGAGATTGTTTGATATTGTCAAAATAGGAAAGTTCTGGGTCAAAGGTCAAAGAATTACCTTGACCTCTTGTACTCACAAATCTTCATCTATTCATTAAGATGACTGCAGATACCAATTTTTAGCCCAAAATCTTCAATAGTTTCCAAGATATCTAATGTTGTAGCATTAGAATGACCTTGACCTCTTGTACTCATAAATCTTCATGTAGTTATTAAGATGACTGTATGTACCAATTTTTACGCCAAAATCTTCAACAGTTTCCAAGATATCTTATGTTGCAGCCTTTTGCCATATAAAAGCATAAGGAAGCAAATTTGACCTTACCGTAAAAAAGGTCAAGGTCAACCCAAGGTCATAATTTGAACAATCTTGGTAGTACTCGTGTACCCAATGCTATATACCAAGTTTCAAGGCCATCGACCTATTGGTTCTGGAGGAGAAGATTTTTTCAGGTTTTTACCGTATATGGGCATGGCGGCCATGTTGGATATGTGACCAGGACCGTTTGAACAACTTTTCGTTCCTAAGGTCCCAGGAGGCTCTATATGAAATTTGATTACAATCGGCCCAGCAGTTTCAGAGGAGAAGTCATTTGAAAGTGTGGACGGACGGACGGACGACGGACAACGGAGCCTTACCATCCTATAAGCTCCCCCTGAGCCGCTGGCTCAGGTGAGCTAAAAACTTGAAAGGGAGTTTACTTCGTAAATACTTGTGATAGAGATACGGTTCTTATGCACGGCACAACCCCTTATTGTCCTCTATCAATGTGTGAAGTTTCATTTAGTTCCTCCTTATAGTTTCAGAGATATGCTCCGGACAAGTAAAATACTGAAAAAAATGGAAAGGTAGCTAACTTCGTACATACTTGTGACAGGGTTACAGTTTTTGTGCACTGCACTTCCTCTCATTGTCCTCTATCAATGTGTGAAGTTTCATTTAGTTCCCCCTTATACTTTCAGAGATATGCTCCGGACTAGCAAAATATTGAAACAAGAGGACCATTGGTCCTGTAGCTCACCTGGCTCCATTCAGCCTCAGTACTCTAGGGTAAGTTACTCTAAGGCCATTGGTCAATTGGTTCTGGTGAAATTTTTTTTAAAGGTTTTAACCATAATATATGGGCATGCAGAACATGTTGGTCATGTGACCTGGACGTTTGAAAAACCCCTGGAGGCTCTATATGAAATTTGGTTTCAAAATTGGCTCAGGGGCTTTTGAGGAGATGGTTTGATATTGTCAAAACGACAGAGTTCTGGGTCAAAATTCAAAGAATGACCTTGACCTCTTGTACTCATGAATCTTCATGTACTCATTAAGATGACTGTAGATACCAATTTTTAGGCATAAATCTTCAAAACTTTCCAAGAAATCTTATGTTCTAGCATTTTACCACATTTGACCTTGCAGTAAAATAGTCAAGGTCAACCCAAGGTCATTCTTTTGAACAATCTTAATAGCATGGGAGTTCCCAATGCTACATACCAAGCTATAAGGCCATCGGTCAATTGGTTTTGGAGAAGAAGATTTTTAAAGGTTTTTATCATATATGGTCCTGGCGGCCATGTTGGTCATGTGACCTGGACTGTTTGAACGAATTTTCATTCCCTCAATCCCTGGAGGCTCTATATGAAATGGCTACAACTGGCCCAGTTTTTTAGGGGATTGTTTGATATTGTCAAATTATGAGAGTTCTGGGTCAAAGGTCAAAGAATGACCTTGACCTCTTGTACTCACAAATCTTCATGTACTCATTAAGATAACTGTATATACCAATTCTTAGGCATATCTCTTCAAAACTTTCCATGAAATCTTACGTTCTAGCATTTTCCATATTTGACCTTGCTGTAAAAAAGGTCAAGGTCAACCCATGGTCATAATTTGAACAATCTCGATAGTACTCGAGTACCCAAAGCTACATACCAAGTTTCAAGGCCATCGGTCAATTGGTTCTTGAGAAGAAGATTTTTAAAGGATTTTACCGTATATGGGCGTGGCTGCCATGTTGGTCATGTGACCTGGACCATATGAATAAGTTTTTGTTCCCTCAACTCCTAGAGGCTCTATATGAAATTTGGTTGCAATTGGCCCAGGGGCTTTTGAGGAGATTGTTTGGAATTGTCAAAATATGAGAGTTCTAGGTCAAAGGTCAAAGAATGACCTTGACCTCTTATACTCATAAATCCTCATGTACTCATTAAAATGACTGTAGATACCAATTTTTAGCCCAAAATCTTGAACAGTTTCCAAGATATCTTATGTTCTAGCATTTTGCCATATAAAAGCACAAGGAAGCAAATTTGACCTTACCGTAAAAAAAGGTCAAGGTCAACCCAAGGTCATAATTTGAACAATCTTGGTAGTACTCACGTACCCGATGCTACATACCAAGTTTCAAGGCCATTGGCCTATTGGTTCTGGAGGAGAAGATTTTTTTAGATTTTTACCATATATGGGTATGGCGGCCATGTTGGTCATGTGACCAGGACCGTTTGAACAATTTTTTGTTCCTAAGGTCCCAGGAGGCTCTGTATGAAATTTGGTTACAATCGGCCCAGCGGTTTCAGAGGAGAAGTCATTTGAAATTGTGGACGGACGGACGGACGGACGACGACGGAGCCTGTCCATACTATAAGCTCCCGCGGAGCCTCTGGCTCAGGTGAGCTAAAAACTGGAAAGGGAGCTAACTTCGTAAATACTTGCGACAGGGTTATAGTTCTTGTGCACTGCACTTCCTCTAATTGTCCTCTATCAATGTGTGAAGTTTCATTTAGTTCCTCTTTACAGTTTCAGAGATATGGTCCAGACAAGCAAAATACTGAAAAAACTAGAAAGGAAGCTAACTTCGTAAATACTTGTAGCAGGGTTACGGCTCTTGTGCACTGCACTTCCCCTCATTGTCCTCTATCAGTGTGTGAAGTTTCATTTAGTTCCCCTTTATACTTTCAGAGATATGCTCCTGACAAAAGTGTGACGGACAGATAAAGCAGCAACTATATGCTCACCCTTCGGGGAGCATAATAAGTCACAGCAACCTACTAGTAGTAAGAGATCATTTGCCATGACAGACTGACCCACTATTGAAAGTATGAAAAGTTATTTAAATTGTGTGGAGATATAAGCCAAAATCTCTGGATCTCGAGTAAAGGTCGCAGGAGTCAACAAGGGTACTGGGGTGCTTTGATGCTGCTGCTGCTTTTCCAGGGACATGCTATCTGATCAAGTATCAACTCTCTCACCTCAAAGGTAATATCAATAGAGGCAAAGAAAGAACTTTAATCCAACACTTCAGATTAACAGTTAAAAATTCTGACCTTGGCCCCACCCATGGACATGATGCAGTGTCCAAGAGAACCTCTTGCAAAAATCTTAACCTTGATCCTTGCATTGCTTTATGGACAGATGGATGGATGGATGTCTGTATGAATGTATGCACATACAGACTACCTGAAAGTCTGCTCTCTGCAATCAGCTCACCATGTTGGGACAAAAAAAGGAGATTTCCATTTCTAGCTGTGCTCATATGTTGACATGCCCTAATAATAAGAGAGGGTATAATCAAACCTGTGTATGATGAGGTCACCTGTTTTTAACAGGCCCTTAATTCAAGGACAGTAACAGTCCGGGCAACTTTTCCATATTTAAGATGTATGGGTTAAATACTGCCTTGGTTTTCCGCCATTTTTACAAAGGGGAACAACTTTCATGACTTCCTGTTTGCTTCCCTGGAGGACAAAGCCCTTCAACAAGGGGGTCTACTTTGAAAGGATAGAATTTGCTCCTACAGGAGCAAATTCTTTCCTTTAAGAGTTGACCCCCATGAAGCATGGAGGCAAAAATGCAAACTGCAGAGTTACTTCCCCTGAAAGTATACCCCTTTACTTGAAAGGTGGAAAAAAATTGTAACTAAAATTGGTGGAAGTACAGCTAAGACATCCAAATACAAAGAATTATGACAGTAACTCATTTCAACACAGAACATAAAGTAAGCTTGGAATGTAGGTATCCATTACTAACTAGCTAAGTTGCAATCAAAATTACTGTGAAGACAGACAGATGAACATATGAGCCACTGAGAGAATGTTGGAAGAATTAAGCAAATACCCTTAATTACTAAAACACACACAGAGAAAACATATCAATAATAAGAAAGTGTACTGTAATCGCTAGTACATAAAAAGGCATACAGCACATCATAGTGCACTGGCACATATACCGGTAAACCCTTCAGAAGGGTGCTGCATGACAGAGCAATGTGTATATAAAGAACAACAGGTAAAGGGGTACCATAATTTTTCTGAACCAGAGGCCGAAAAAAAAAAACAATATTTTTTGTACACTGACAAGACTTTGTGCCATAACTCTGTCAGAAATTATTGAAATTTGACCATTAAAATTCTTGGGACAAATACATATGTAAAATATGAATGAAAACTGTTGATAAATGCTTGTTATCAGATGAAAGTGAAGTGCCAATGGATGGACGTAGACAGACAATGCAAGTCGATCCAATGCCAATAAATAAATTATCTCCATTGCTAAACTGTTATGACATGAAAAGAAATCAGCATTGTAGCAGTTTAATGGATGTGACAGCTTCCTGTATTAACTTTTCAAATCAGCTAGAAGACTACATGCTGCACTAGATGGTGGACTTGCAGTACACGCCATCCCAAACTAAACCTAGCCTAACATGGAATTTGCACTTAATTCCAGCCTTAACTTCACCAAAACCTAAATCCCTACATATGTGGGTCACTTTACTCTAACTCTTTACCAGTGTTATGGCAGATCCAAAAGTCTAGACATAATGGGTAGCGGCAGACAAATTCTTAAGTCTAGACGAGCACAGTGTGATATGCTGAGCCCACTCTGAGTTTGTTGTAATTGGAAACCATTGCATGTTTTTCAATTTCGATCATGCTAAGAGCTCACAATCAAAGCATAAACAATTCCACCATGCATCATTCATGAATTACAAGGAGACATGCAAGTAATAGATTCTCCTGAAGCAGGATAGAGCTCCAAATGAGGTGGGGTTTTCAAGATAATTCTGGGATTATTTTTCTTATTTCTCAACGAAAAAGTATGTTGTGACCCCTCATTAGAACCGTCTCGGCGAGACGGTTCTAATGAGTGGTCACAACATATGTTTTTTCACTGAAATAAGGAAAATTATCCCTGAATTATCCTGTTACCCCTTCCTATCTGCCAAGCACAGAACAGATTCTCCCGATGCAGCAGCCTCGATTAGCTCAATAAAGAAACAAACGCAATGAATTTTTAATTGATTTCTACAAACCTATTACAGCAGACTTAAAGCAACAAACCATTAATAATTACAGTCTGCAAGTTTTACAGCCATTCTTGGAAGATCTTCAAGTAAACAGAAACTCTGCTTTGTCTTTTCACCATTTTTACAAAGAAAAACAGCTTTTGTGGCTTTCGTTTTTTTTCTTCCCTGAATTATGCACGCCCTCCAAAATAGGGTCTACTCTTAAAGGAAAGAATTTGCTCATTGGGAACAAGTTCTTTCCTTCAATTGTTTATCCAGGTCACAGGAAAATTGACATTTTATATGTCCATCAGTTATCATTATCAACTTATCCCAACTTCGTTCTCTTGATCAGAAAATGCGGTCTTCCGGGGAGGGCAGGGTCTTGTAAACTGATAATAATGGGACATATTAGATGACAATCCTGTGCCCAGATTGAGACAGGAGGTAGCAAGAACTGTCCGCATACAGGATAGCACATTACCCAAATATCACATAAAAACTGTGACCGAAACATCCAATCCAGACACAGACGCTGACATGGATGTGGACACCAGGATGACAACAATAGATGCTTGTATTCTGTACAGCTAATAATAAATGCTGCAGAACTGCTGAAAAAGTATCGGATTCACATTAAAATTATCGTTATTAACACTTTAAGCACTAGTGACAAACATAGCATAATTTGCAAACAGGGTAAATCTTGATAAGGTGGCTCATGATGAGCTGCCTCATAATACATGTAATAATAATAATAAAGACTTTATTTCAAGAGGGTAACACAATTAGTACAGAACTAATCTCCCTTGCGGCCCTCTGGATCTACATTGTTTGCCTTCTAGTGTTTGAATTCTCAATATGAACTGTCTTGGACAAGACGTTTTTTAAAATTTTTGCAGACGTAAATTTTGTTGTCTGCTTTTTGGTTAATCTAAATATTAAACATTCTTTTTAACTGATTACTGTAATACAATATTTCTAGTGATGTTTTATACTATCTTCTGATTAGAACTGCAGATAATGTGAGGTTTTCACAAAATCACAACTAAAACAATCAAGGGAAAATAACTCAAATAGTAAGAAAGCAAGTGTTGTCATTCTTATATGGGACACATCATCATGACCTGTTCCACGTATATGTGAAGTGTCATGAAAATATTCCAAAGCATATTCAAGTTACAAAGCGAAAAAGAAAATGTTTATGAACGGACAGCTGGATGGATGGACAGATTTCAGGCTCATCCCCATATTTCCCAAACTGTTCAGTCTAGGGATAGAAAGCAGATAATAAAATTTATGTCTGCATAATTTCAAAAATTGTTTCATCCAAGCTGCATATCATGTCAAGAATTAAATGACTAAAGGGCCGATAATTAGAGGTCCAGATGAGGTGGTCCATCATGAATGAGCCACCTCATCTGTATCTGGGTCTTGTTTCTAGCTCTTCAACCCTATTACACTCAGAACAGCCAAATCTCCATGGCTTCAATCCTATTGCACCCAGAACAGCCAAAACTCCATGGCTTCAATCCTATTGCACCCAGAACAGCCAAAACTCCATGGCTTCAACCCTATTGCACTCAGAACAGCCAAAACTCCATGGCTTCAACCCAACTGCACTCAGAACAGCCAAAACATCATGGCTTCAACCCTATTACACTCAGAACAGCCAGACCTCCATGGCTTCAACCCTAATGTACTAAGAACAGCCAAAACTCCATGGCTTCAACCCTATTACACTCGGAACAGCCAAAACTCCATGGCTTCAACCCTTTTACGCTCAGAACAGCAAAAACTCCATGGTTTCAACCCTATTACACTCAGAACAGCCAAAACTCCATGGCTTCAACCCTACTGCACTCAGAACAGCCAAAACATGGAGTTTAGGCTGTTCTAAGTGCAATAGGGTTAAAGTCTCCCTAGTCCTATCAGTGGTGAAATTTGTCATGGCACAAATCAAATTATAGAAGTGGTACAGTCGTCACAACTGATGACAACATGTCAGCTGATATGCTTTTTTGTGTCCAATTAAATATCTGGCAAAAAGGAAGAGAAACAGTGTTTTGTTTGAAAAATGTTATTGGTCCATGAAATACAATTTTGTTTCTGGTTCCCTGTTGGGTAATGATGAAATTATACAAAAGGGAGACAATGAATGGGGTCCTTTCCCTTACATTGTATTTTTACCATCTATTAAACATCAGGACACTGTATTTTCATCACCTGTACTTTGTATTTTTACCATGTTATAAAGTAAGTCACAACTAAAATGACCCAGATACTTTTCAAATCTTTTTTATGACAAACTCAAGGACTGTTTAAGCTGGCAAAACATGATCATATTCAGTGGCAAAACTGTTGTGAGAAGCTTGCAGAGATATCTCACAATAAAGTTTTATGTGAATTTATACAGCAATAGGGCCTTTAACCCTATTGCACTCAGAACAGTCAAAACTCTATGGTGTTTTGGCCGTTTTAAGTGCAATAGGGTTAAGTTGCAGTGCATGCCCACAAAATTAAGCAATTCACAATACATAAGCAAGAAAGTGCTTAGTAATTTATAAGACTGCAAGAATAAGTGGACCTGATTCCTTCATGTTTCCTCTGTGGGTCTTTTATGGAAATTTTATGGCGGAAATGATCTCTCTGATACATAGCGCTAATTGAAATGGTCGATTCTCACACCAAAACACAGATGGTGAAGATTGTGATTTATCGATATTTCTCCCCTGAGAATGTTTGTAGAAAGAGTGAATGTTACTATAGCCCACTATGGTACTTATTTCTTCTGTGATTTGTTATTCCTATTATCCAGTGCAAAAAGCCAAGGACAGTTCATGATGTTGATTTCCAAGTGGTCCAATGAAATCATTTATCATATCTAATAGGTTACTGTACTTTTTCTGATGAAATGTTTTGTATTGTGGAGTGCAGTATTGCAATACACTAATAGTAAAAGTATCTTCCCAGCAGGCACATGACGTCAAAATGACGTCATACTGACGTCAATGCGACGTCATTACGTCGCATCGACGTCAGTACGACGTCATTTCAACGTCATGTGCCTACTGGGTTATACCACCCTTGCCAGAAAGCGCCAACTTTAGCACCAAATATTTTGCGATGAGCAAGGTCTACACTGGTAAGGGTCTTATGAAATAGTTATATCATGGTTTGTCTGCCTGTACGGGAGATAATCCACTCGGGAAAGCTTGTGGATTATCTCCTCGTACAGGCCAACAAACCATGGTATAACTATTACTTAATCCTGAGACTACATGATAAACGATACTTTATAAGGGCTACTTCTACCTGAGAGTAGCCATACTTGACCAGTTTTGTGGCTGCCTTAATAAAATTAACATGAGATATACCGGCATGCTACCATTTTGCAGAAGCGACATTGGTCACATGGCTTATAAAAAAGGAGGTCACGTGATTTGACAGAGAATTTTTAAAAAATCATTAAGGCAAACACTGTACATATGCTTTGTGGATGAATTGACTGCTTGCCTGGACTCCAAAGTTATTGCTGATCATTTCTCATTAGAAATAGTTTAGATGGATTGACTCTTGTTTAATGGAGTAAGGGTTTCCCCAGTCTGGCTACAGACCCTACATTCAATATGTATCAGTGCTGCAAAGGAACAATAGGAATCTGATCAGCAGAGTAATAAAATGTATACAAATTCAACTAGAGCCAAGCTAGCGTGCCCCATTGAAAAACTGATATTGAAAAAAAAATCATATATATTTTGTTACATGATTTTGGGCGGTTAAAAATGCAATATGATATACTGCAGTCATTCAATAGTTAATTCCCTGTAAGAAGGGAGAAAAATACTTCAAGACCATAGTGATCACCCTTGGGGAGGTGTCCATACACCGTACAATATATGGGTACATCTCCTTGTTTTTCTGCCATTTTCACAAAGGGGAACAATTTTTGTGACTCCCTATTTGCTTCCATGGATCATGAAGCCCTTCTAAAATGGGGTCTACTCTTACAAGAAAAAATGTGCTCCAACAGGAGCACATTTTTTCTTTAAGAGTTGATCCCCATTGAGAAGGGAGGCAAAAATGAAAATGGAAGAGTGGCTTCCCCTGAAATAGTATTCATTCACTCTAGTTTTGTCTCAGCTGGAGCTTAGTGTATTTCTTCAGTTATAAGACAGTGGTTTTCCCCTTCAAAAACAATCTCCAAAATCTAGATCCATCTTGTAAGATGGCTCTAGATCTTTAGGGCTGTTTTTGAAGAGAAAACTCCATCTCATAGCTGAATTACATAAGACTGATTTACAGATTTGGGACCATTTTGGCAGGGGAGCCGGCCCCATCTTATAGCAGAATAAATACCGTAGAATAAAATCATACTTGCCCTAAATTACCACAGCTAATATTAAATGTATGCCTGTTGAAGTCTATACAGACATGCCTATGAAACTAAACTAAAATTTGCATACCATTAAAGCTATGGTAACATAGGTATTGTATTCACAGTGGGAAATCTAATTTATCCATAAGTCTGAATATTAATACAAATTAGGTGCATAATAGATTAATTTGTCACTGGAGGTCCCTATATTCACAGGCAGACCTGTAGACTAGGATGTGATGATAATTCTGAGAGTTTTTAAAAAAACTTATACTGTGACACTACTTTAGAACAGTCTTGCCAATCTCTATTAAACTTTGCTGTCTCAGCAAAGTCATTCCAATGAGGGGCATAGTACAAGTGACAGTAGTCATTCTAATTAGGGAGGGGGGGCATAGTATCAGCAAAGGCATTCTAATGAGGGGCATAAAATCAGCAAAATCATTCTAATGAAGGGCATAATATCAGCAAAGTCATTCAACTAGAAATTGTGTTTGTGAAACACTATGCCCCCAGCCATATGCTTGCCACTAAAGGTGTCAAACTTCAGAATGTCTAAGTCTGAAAAGGAGTTACCAATTTTTTACAAAAATGTTTCAGTCATCAAGAACTATTATTATACCACAAATCAGCTTCCTAGATCAAGCGATTCAGAATTATGTAAAAATGCCAAATTCAAACAAGGGCTATAACTCCATCAAAATTTTATGGAATTTCCCCAAAGCTCAATCAGGTAATCTGATCAGTACATCAAATATCGTCTACTGAGCGCAAAACTGTGGTGACTACATTTTTGCAAATTGCTCAGGAGAAGGAAAAAACTGTTTCTTTTTTATCTTACTAAGGCAGTTTGAACAACATTAATGTAGATTACAACTTTTAGCTTACTACAAGGATCAAGAAAAGAAATGCCTCATTTATTTTATGTATAACTGAGAAAAACGGAAATATGTGTACTTACAACAATAATGCGCTGAAAACTGTGAGCGCAAAACTATGGTAAGTGCACTTACCATAGTTTTGCACTCACTATGAATGCACTTACAATATTTTTGCACTCAGTTACTGTAACATAATGAGAAATGCAGCAGTTTTGTGTCATCTTATTATTCAAGATTAATTTATATAACTTATTTAAGGCAATATATTTAAAGAGAGCTGTTATAGTTAATAGTATTCTAAAAATTTTACCATATTTTCCCTAATAAAACAGCTGGGTGGGTAACTAACTGGGATAGAGATCCACTGTTAATAGGATAAGTTTTGACCCTATTATGACTGTGTTATCTTTATGCCCTAATTTCACTGAAAATATCTCCAGTAACATGCCAGTTGTACAGCTAATAGAGGTCATGATGTATACATTTTATGTTGTATTTCTTGCCAAAACAATGACAATATTAATTAGTCTTCCACACAGTATGCACTTAAAAATACCAAAAATGCAGAACTTGATCTGCTCAGCAGGGTTTTAGTTAATCTAATAGTTATTTGAGTCTAATATCATTACCCTCAGTGTCAGACAGAGAAAATATATGTGTGAACGGTTTGGGCTACAAATATATAGCACATAAAAAGTGTTACAAATGGAGACCGAAGTTCAATACTGAAAGGATATAGAAACCCACAGTAACTAAATATGGATTTTTTAACTTTGTTTAACATCAGATAATTATCTGGATCACTATGCAATAAATATTGTTGGTGCCAAAAGTAACTCAAGCATGTAATATACCATGGCAGGTAAGGCAAGCAGTGAAAAGCAAAAAAACCCTGACAGAATAATACTGACAAGTTCGTCAAGACATCTTGTCATACCATTTGATACTCCAAAGGTTCTGCTTGCATCTCCTGCACTCATGGTACAGTTGAATGAAGTTCAGGGTATTGCATTGCTAATTAATGTAAGGTCAACGGCAACAACAGGTCCCAATCAATTCTAGAATTGTCAGTGTTTAATATCACAGATTGGACTTATGATTTTGGTACTTGGACCATTTTCATTTTTGTCGAGCCCGCTTGCGGAGAGCGAGACATAGTTGTTACAATGTCAGTTCGGTGTATGTCCGTGGGTGCGTGCGTGCGTTCGTGCGTGCGTGCGTTCGTGCGTGCGTGCGTCCGTCCGGATTTGTCCGGGCCATATCTTCTACATCTATGGATGGATTTCAAAATAATTTGGCACAATTGTTCTCCTTGATGAGTAGAAGTGCCTTTTGAAACATTTGTTCAGGTAGGTCCAAGGTCAAGGTCACAATTGAAGGTCAAATGATAAAAAAGCCATAAATTGAGCTTTTCCGAGCCATATCTTCTACATTTATTGATGGATTTCAAAATAATTTGGCACAATTGTTCTCCTTGATGAGTAGAAGTGCCTTTTGAAACATTTGTTCAGGTAGGTCCAAGGTCAAGGTCACACTTGAAGGTCAAATGATAAAATGGCCATAAATTAAGCTTGTCCGAGCCATAACTTCTACATTTATGGATGGATTTCAAAATAATTTGGCACAATTGTTCTCCTTGATGTTTAAAAGTGCCATTTGGAAAATTTATTCAGGTAGGTCCAAGGTCAAGGTCACACTTGAAGGTCAAATGATAAAATGGCCATAATTTTAGCTTGTCTGAGCCATAACTTCAACATTTACAAATGGATTTCAAAATAATTTAACACAATTGTTCTCCTTGATGAGAAGAAGTGCCATTTGGAACATTTGTTTTAGTAGGTCCAAAGTCAAGGTCACACTTGAAGGTCAAATGATTAAATGGTCATAAATTGAGCTTGTCCGAGCCATTACGTCTACATTTACGGATGGATTTCAAAATAATTTGGCACAATTGTTCTTCTTGATGAGTGGAAGTGTCAAGTGACATATGTGTTTGGGTAGGTCCAAGGTCAAGGTCACACTTGAAGGTCGGATGTTGTAACTGTCATAAGTTGAGCTTGTCTGGGTCATCACTTCTACTTATTTTCCTTTGTGAAAATTTGGAAAAAAAGAAGAAAATGCTGGCTAAGCATGATGTTTTATGGCTTCTTTCTAGAGTGACATACTTATAGGTCACTAAAGCAAACAGCGGGCTCGACCAGTTGTCCCTGGACAACCTTCTAGTTGATTGAATGTTTCCATCATAGTCTGTCTTCTCCATTATCTTAGAGAAATTGGAATGCTTAATGACCAACCGTGATCGGGACATGCCTACCTAACAACACAACATCAGGACAGGGCTATACATCTTGCTCATCTGTATAATCACCACCTTACTGCCACTGAAATGGCTAGCAATTTGGAAAGCACTCATAATCATTGCATTGACCCCAAAACTTTAATTTGAGTCTGTGAAGTAGACATCCCTTTTGGCATACCCGATACAACTGATTAATTCACTTAAGGATACTAGGGGTACCGTCAAATTGTTTTTAGTTACCCAAGCAATAAAGGCCCCATTACTCTATCAACATGAAAATTTTTATCATGAGCAGAGGTATCGGTGCAAGCTTTTCTCTATATAATAGTTCCGTCATTGTAAATGACCATAATTAGCCAACTTTACACAAATAAAACATCCTACAGTTTCAAATAAAACCGTTTTGAAAATTTTCATTGGGTCATTTTAGTTGGCAACTAAAATGACCTACTTTCAATTTCATTACCTTGAATAAAATGGTAAAAATACAATGTACAGGCTGGAGCCCCAATCACTATCCCGCTTATGTTTATATAGCATTGCTAGATGGCAAACTAGAACAGGAAATTGTATTTTGTTGAGCGATTTGTTATTTTTCATAGACTTGTTTTCTCTACTTTTTGCCAGTTGAGTGACTCAATAATATGCACATCAACCCACATTTTATTACCAAACGTGAAGGTTGAACCGCTTTTTACAGTGATTTGAGTCAAGACCATTTTACCACTGGTAGGACTATGGAGACTTTAACAGTCAAAATTCAGTGAAATTGTCTGAAATACTTGATAACAGAAGTGGAACTGCGGAGTAGACATCCCTACATTGTCATACCAGATACTGAACAGTGCATGAACTGATCCATTTCACTTAGGATACCAGGGGTGCCGTCGAACTGTTTCCAGTTACTCAAGAGTGAATAGTTAAAATCCAGTGAAATTTTCTGAAATACTTGATAAAAGATAGCCTTTGACAGATTTAAAAAAAAAAATATTACATAACATTCAAATATGTAACTTCCAATCACTCCTAATAAAATATTATATGTTTTATGCACTGTTTTTAAAATGCCAGCTGTAAGACAGATACAGGAAATCTGTGACTTTAAGACCATAGCATAGTCAGTTATTTATAAGATGTCATTTCATGAATTCATTTTTAATTTTCTGATTGTACTATGAACAGCATGTCAGTGATAAAACAGTGTATAACCAGCATTCTGTTCTTATTCCTGTTGTGCATAGAGGAATCTCTTAACATAAAAATGCAATATCTTGCATAAACTGCAGGGCCACTATGAATTATTTATCAAAGCCATGGACAATCATTGTATTTCCCACCTCGAAAAGACGAATGTCATAGGACCCCAACTGAATCTCCTCAATGAAGAGATCCTACAACAAAATGTTCCAGGGGGTTTAAAATCTCGACCCAAAACTTAAAGAGGACCATTGACCATGCATTACTGGAGGTTTGAAATGTAACACAAACAGCAGCCTTTAGTTCAGTTTCATATATGAGTATATGGCCAAAACAGAAAATACATGTATTGCAGAACCTAGCTAGAAGAAAATAATAATGGATAAAGCATAACCATAAACCTAACACTAAAAATGGGCCCACTATGATAAGTTTATAAAGGAGCATAACTCTGTCTTCAAGACACCAACTTTTCTCTCTAATTTATAACATGCTTTTAGAAAAAACGAGGAGCTGTAAAGTTGCAAACATGGACAGGGTTCAGATGCACATTCCTGGGACATGATTAGCATTATTTCCTAGCTGACGACATGTTTCTGCGAAAATGATTTGGTAACAAACAATAAGATCAGTATAGGTATACAGAAGTGTGTTGATCAATACCACACTTAGTCTACTAGAAATGGGCATTTTCCGAAAATAGTCAAAGAATATGATTATATGCTGTCTATGATATTTCAATCTTCATTTTAGCAGTGACAGTATGTTTCAATGTCAGATTTGAGATTAATTTTAGGAACAGTGTTAGATTAAAGCAAAGAGGGATTTACTTGCAGGCGATTGGGCCTATCCATACACCGTTTGATATTTTGGTCATGGGTAAACAAGTGGTAGCAAAGCAGAAACCTCATCCCAGCACAAAATTATAGTCTACTGCAGTTTGAAAGTGTTGTTAAAGTAATATTCTAATATAAGAACATTCTAAAACTTGCAAAATTAACATTTTTCCTCAAAGTAAAAATCACTTACCATAGTTTTGCGCTAAGTGATTTTAAGCTATGTACAAATTTTGTGAGCGCAAAACTATTGTAACTGCAGAAAAACTGCAGTTACAATAGTTTTGCACTCAGCCCTAAAATGGTGAATATTTTTTGTCGTCAAATAACTTGATAACTATTTAGTCTTCAATGCCGATTTTTTGTACACAGATGTAAATGGTAGAAAGGAAAACTTTTATGAAAAAAAAGGATTTTTGACAAAAATGTAGTTACAACAGTTTTGCGCTCAGCAGACGATATATAGGCCATAACAAATACTTTTTGAGATATATATCCATCTCATGTTTTTGAAGGAGCATAACTTGGAAAAAAACAATACATGTCAGTTATTTCTCCAATAAAATTTCAAAACCCTATGCCTAGTGATTCTAGAAACAAGTAGCTGCATAAGTATTGAACATCAGTGGAAATAACTACATGATTATTGAATGCAGAGTTACCTAACCTGTACTAAAGTATTTAACTCATTAAGGACTATCACTATACCAAAAATCAGCTTCCTAGCTCAAGCATTTAAAAGTTGAATAAATGCCACATTCAAACAAGGGCCATAACTCCATCAATATTTTACAGAATTGTCCCAAGTGTGACGTATGAATGCACAGGTGGATGGACAGACAACCTAAAAGCAATATGGCCACCTTAGTGACTTATCATATGCAAGTTGCATGGTAATACTCCATCAGTACAGAAATGAGCAGCAAGACTGCAATTGAAGATATTGATTTAAGACTTTAACAGAAGAGTTATACAAATTCGGATAGTGCAGATGACATTGAGTGAAAACTTTGATGAACATGATTATGACTTGTGAAATGCTGCTAAAGGTTGCACAAAAATTCACGGTAGCTGACCATGGCCTGAAACGAGGATTTTTATAGACATGCATTGTGCGTGTAGGATTCAGCAAGGTAATGGCGATGAGGCCAAAAAGTAGTGTGCCAGCATTTTCGTTATTTCTGTAGCATTGTAGTTGAATCTACGCAATATAAATAGCGATCAAACATTTTTTTCCAGTGCATTAATGTGTGCAAGGGAGATGTTGAGAACGGGACCTTGAAAACGTTAATGTATGAAAAAACAAGTTTGATCCCTATATAGAAACACAATCTATGAACTTGAGTACATGTAAATATAGGGTTACTAATAGGATAACTGTGAACATTTGTCACCAGGAACATTTAAATAAAATTACAGTCCTGTAAAAGGTCTCACTGTACATATCATAGCATAGATGAAATATATTCCTGTCCTTTGGGATCATTGGGCCCATTCTGAGTCAACTTCTGCTAAAGGTGGTGCTAGGAGAGCCTGGCCAGTGTTGTAACATTATATTACAGCACACTAGTCTGCTGTTTTTGTTTATCATATGATGTTGTTGCATCTGAGAGTGTCATTAAGCGATGCATTAAATTCAATAATCAACTAGTGGATTAAATATGCAAATTACGTTGTAACGCTATGCGTTGACTTCCATAAAAGCGTCACATTTCCTAATGGCAAAATTGTGACGTTTTAGCGCAAAATTTGCTAATAAAAGGCCATTTAGTGTCATATGATAAATAGAATCTTGCATTTGTGCTCCAGTATTATTGAATTTATTAAACTCGTTGGGGAAAACCGATAAGATGCTCGGCATAGCCTCGCATCTTATCTTTTTCCCCAACTCGTTTAATAAATTCAATAATGCATGAGCACTCATATAAGATCCTCTATTTCTTTGATGTGTTCCTTGCGTCCGAAGGATCTTCCATGAGAATTTGATTTATTTTATCTTCACTACAGCTGGGGTGGCAGCTGTAAAGATTGTCTCTGTGCATCATCATGGTGCAGATAATATGAGCCGCGACACGAGAAAACCAACAAAGTGGTTGTGTGCCCAGGCTGATCTGAGTCTGTGCTGGGGGCACAACCACTTTGTTGGTTTTCGTGCGTCGCGGCTCATATATTTTCTGGTCCTGCACATAAACAGACCAAATTAAACAGAGATTGCTATTTTCATTACTTTAATATGTGGATCTTCCTTAGATTTTATTCTAGCTAGACTGCATGGATTCACAGACTGGTTTCATCACTCTTTGCAAATACATTGGTTTGTTTCAAGGCCATAATTAGCCGCGCTGACTCACTAGGCATACTTTTGCCTGATGCAGCTCAACCATTTATGCACCAAAGTATTTCATACAGGTAGTTATGCCCTACAATTTTGTCAGTCTGATGGCATGAATGTTAGAAGTTTCAATCAGTGAAATCAAACCCATTTCTGAAAAGTCTCATTACAGATTAAAATGGTCAAACTTTACCCTTTATCAACTCTGAGGTAATGATCATTACAAAATAACTGGGAAGATAGATATTCATATAAGGGACATTACAACTAGAATGCTGCAAGTCAACAGACATAGACATACCAGACCAGTATGCGGACACTGTAACCAGTATGCGGACACTTCTACCATTCGCATCGAACAAACAGTACGATGCTATCTAAATTCAACTGATATTATAACATAATTTCATATTGGCACCATTTCTATATCTTTTTGTCATGCACCTTTATATTTACACAGCTTCAATCATTTTGACTTTGCAGAGATATTGCAAACAGGTATCACAATCAAAGCTACCGTACATTTTGGCAGCAGAAAAACATGCTATCAGGCAATGCAAAAGTCCATGAGTCAATATGAAATTAGAACAATCCTGTACAGTATTTATACATTTTTATTAACTTAATGTGTCAACAGTTTGATTGCAAATGCAGCATGTAAATGCCATCTCAATTCACTCTGATACTAAGTTATCCACCTTAGTTTATAAAAAGTAATCTATAAGGGTGCATGCGGACGTCTTACTCCCTGGACTAGGTATATCATTCTGCAAGCACTGAACAATTTAACATATGGTATTAATTATTATTGGTTCTGCTCTAGAGTGCTGAAATTGCTTCTTTTGTTCTTAATCTGTTGTTTGAAATATTCTGTCCTTATCTTATACTTTGTTTTGTCTAACCATTTCAATTTACATGCCTCTGTATGTGGTCCTATGCGGGCCTAAAATCCGAAATAAATTCTTGTATCTTGTATGGAATTACTGTTATTAAATTTTCAGGATAACTATGATCACTGATGCAGGTATCTTAGTAGCTTTCCAGAAATGATGCGGATGGCGTTTTCCTAGTAATTGTTGTTGTATATCTGTTCTAAATGAATTAATCTAAACAAATTTGTTGCAGGGCTTTTCCGCGTTGGTGCAACAGGATCTGTTGTAGCATTATCCTGCTGCTTATGGCCTCTATGTAATAAATGACAGCGTTTCACAAGACAAGATTTATTTTGAGTCGGCAAGACGTACAA
Organism: Ctena decussata; assembly: GCA_963989385.1. Lineage (NCBI taxonomy): Eukaryota > Metazoa > Mollusca > Bivalvia > Lucinida > Lucinidae > Ctena > Ctena decussata. Next base: position 48,940,346 of record OZ022504.1, read on the forward strand.
GATGTAACATAAGCTCTGAAGAGCTTTTGAACTGACTGAAATAGCTTTTGAACTGACTAAAATGATCACATGATGGGGCATTGCATAAGCAACTAATGGTCCATTCAGTTAGTTCACGCGACATAAGCAGAGGATCGCAAGACAGGGAGATTTGTCTGCACAGTTTTTCACACATTATGCTCTGTTTATCACTCAAGAAACACAATACTCAGTAAATCTGATTTACCAAACAAAGATGGAAATTCACGCTGTCTCACTGATTCGATAGCTCTGTTGTACTCATCATCCACATCCATGATGCAGCTAATAGCTAGGAAGTTTTCTTTCAGGAGTAGCCTGGAATTATTTTCGTGTGTGCAGCCATTTTGATCGGTCACATGATTTTACTATTTTGTTCTGAGCTTCACGCGGACCTCTCTGGTATGATGATGATAAGCAGGGATCCAGGCAAATCCTGATTGACAGCACTGACCTTTGACCAAAAGTAGTTATTTATTTACATTATATCAATACGCATTAAAGGAAATATGAAACTACAAAATGACAGTACATAATATAAATAAGAAATAATGCTCTAAGCAAAAATGGATTAGATGTAATCTTCACAAATAATTTTGTACATTCAAAGCACTGCATCGATTCATTTCCGATTTTCGAACTATTTTTCTCGGCGCTTCCATTGAGCGTGTGCTGTTCGGTCCACTTAATGACATATGAATCTCGCTCCTTCGCAAGCACGTTTAGATAATTATTCCTTTTGGCTGTGTCACCCTTGTATGAGTGTTGATACCTGCCTGCCTATTTTTATCCAGCTCCCTTGCTAGTATCCCAGGTATGTTATTCACTTTTCCATTGTAGCTTGTCACCTTTCACTCTTTAACTATCTTTTTATTTACCATCTTTCTTGCACGATTCAGTGCCAGATTTCTCAGTATTGTTGCCAGTACACATGTGAGAAATCGACACTTAGCCGTGTAGTGCTTCAGTATATGTGTTATCTTTTACGTTTTGCACCTTGGAGGTGTTAAAACATTATTACATTATTATTCTTGTTTCAATAGTATTTATATATATTTTATTTTATATTGTTTGTAATTAAATTGCCAATTAATGCATGATACTAGTTTCAATCTAAAACTTGTTGGCAACACTTCCATCAATATGTAGCTTTCCTATGCCTTATCCTGCAGTTTTAGACTTTTCCTTTAAAACATCCAGGCTTTTAATTAGCAATCAACAATGCCTCTAAATATTTAATACAAATTTATATAGTGCCTGTTGTAATACATGTTTCCCTACAACACTACCCTTATCCTCGTATATATACACCCTCCCAATTCCTCCAACACCCCCGCGTGCGAAGGAGATACAATTGAAATGAAAGAAAGAGTCTGCGACAATGGTTGTCAGATGGAATTTTCTGCAAATTCTTGGAGGATAACATGTTACAATATTTTCACCGAGACATGAAGAGGATTTTTACAGTAACTTGTGTGGACATTCTCATCTTTGCTGTTGGTCATGGACTGTCAGGTAAAACACTGTGGGTTTTCTTGAATAAATACTGTATTAGATGTTGTGGAATACAGAACTGTTAAAAAGACAGACCAGTACAAATAGGGACAAAAATTGTGTGAATTACTTAGTTGATTATAATATTTCAGACAATTAAGTTGTGACCATGTGAGATATTTAAACATTTTGTTGTAATTTATTGCTTTTATATATTTTTTTAAAAATCTCTGACATTTTCTGATGAGATATGACCCCTAAGACACATTTTAGCAGTAAAATACATGTAAAATTTACTAGATAGTTACCCTAAATGTTTGGACACTTCAACCCTTTTCATCAGAGATATATAAGGTGTATGGATGCACCTCCATATTTTCTGCCATTGTCACAAAGGGGAACAACTTCTGCAACTTCCTGAAAGATGCAGTCCTTCCAAAATGGGGTCAACTCTTATAGGAAAGAATTTGCTCCTAGAGGAGCAAATTCTTTCCTTTAAGTGTTGATCTCCATTGAGAAGGGAAGCAAAAATGAAAGTAAAAGAGTTGCTCCCCCTTGAAAGTGTACCCATTCACCTTTATAATAGTGTTGGTAAACAGTGGAGCCTGTAAACAAGAGCTGATCCTGGCTTCATTTATAACTTAATATTTGGGGTACTTACTGTGTATTTGGGGTACTTACTGTGCCTGAATGTTTGGGGTAATTACAGTGCAGAAGAACTGTATCATATGGGTGTCATTTACCATAATGTGCTTAAGTATTGGGACACCTGAAAACATTATTTTTCCATTTGTCCCACATAAAAAATTAATAGTTTTTAGGTGTCCGAATATTTAGGAACATTTGGGTATTGTGTAAAAAAGGTGTAAGCTGTCTTCTAAGAATTAGAAATTGGCTGCAGCCAGGGAAAAAGGTCTTAGTACAGAATATCTTGCTAAAAATAATTGACCAAAGCAGGCAGCTTCTTAGAAACAAAGATGGACAAAATTTTCAGTGCCCAAATTCCAACTGCAGCAAGATTTTTTTCCAGTGTAGTTGAAAATCCTGTGTATTTCCTGAAGCATGAGATAATTTTATAGAATTAAGATGTATTATACATGTATTTTCATTCAAATTTTAATTTTCAGTGATTTTTTAGAAAAAGGCCAAATGAGTGGAGTAACTCTGTCAATTTTCTGATACACTACTTCCTAGAGTTTACATGGCATTTTAAAAATTCTGCTGTGTTGGAAAATACCATGTTAATGGTAAACTAGATGAAAAAACCAAAGAAAGAAAAACACATTACACAGTTAGCAATATGAACTTTATATTCCATCAAAATTTTAGGATGTTTGCCAGCTTTATACCTGAAGTGCTCATTATAGTTTTAGCTTAAATTAATACTATAAGATTAAATTAAACCTTTTTACCTTGCAGCAGCCAATTTTATAACGTATAGTAAGCTCTACTTTTCACCATTGCCTTATGCACCAGTCATTTGCAACCACGGCCCCCATGGGGCCGGGGATAGCAGGGGCATAGCGGGGCTTAAGTACCGTGTTTTTACCTAAGAGGTGTCCCGGCAGTGCCGTGGATATGCCGGGCTTTTGATTCCCGCCAGAACAACAGGGAAAATAGTGGAGTGTTATTAACAAAATTTACCACGACACAATGTCAGAATATGGATTTTTATATTTATATGACCCCTGGGGGGCAGAGACCTTTACCAGGGATTTGACATAAAAAATGTCCCCACAGTGCAGGGCATATACCAGGGCTTTGCAGAGAGAAAAGTCAATATCCCCGCTATTCCCCGGCCCCTTGGGAGCCGTGGTTGCAAATGACTGGTGCATTTAACACAGGGTATAATCGATTCCGCCAATTTTCGCTTCTTGCAGAAACTGTCCGTCATATTTGGCTTCCGCCAAGACTGTCCGTGAACTCTTGCTTTCTGCAGGGACTACTGTCCTCGAAAAAATGGCTTCCTGCCGAGACTGTTCATGTGACTCTGCTTCCTGCTGAGAGCCTCAGCAGGAAGCAGAATCATGCGGACAGTCTCTGCAGGAAGCCATTTATCATGTACAGAAGTCTCGGCAGGAAGCAATAGATCGCCGAGAGTCTCCGTGGAAGCCAAATATGATGTACAGTCTCTGCGGGAAGCGGAATCGATTATACCCTGTGTTAAAGCACCAAGAATTAAGAATTTGTCCAAAAATGACTGAGAAACAGGGTGGATTTAAATATCCATCCAAATTTTTATCAAACTTTTTTTTTCACACATATTTTGTTTCTTCTCATTATCCTAGTCTCTGAGATACCACAGAATTACAGATTTTCAGATAAGAATTGATCTTACTGATAATGAAAATCCTGAGATAATGTTGGTTCATTCTCCATTAAAATAAACATTGTAATCATCATGAGAACCGGAAGGGGGCTGTGGTGGGGATACCAATATGCTGACCTGTGCTTTTGACAGATTCAGTACTGTGCAAAGTGGCTGTTGACTGAGAATTCGGTTGTAAGCAATGAAATCATGATAAATTATACTGTTTTTAATGGCTGTCAACCCATCTGATACTGATGTGGATTGTCTTGGTTGATGGCCACTTTTGCATGTATGGTAACCAATTGGCTCGGTCAGCAGCGCAGGACTGTTATTAGGGAAGTTGGTATTAGTATACCCCTTATTAACAATATTGATGAAATGAACAAAATTTATCTCAGAATTGTCATTGAAACCCTGGAGCCCTGTGCAAATCATGGTTGTGCTGTTTCCCTGTTTAGAACAGTATGGTAAGAATTTCTTTTCTTCTTTGTATCACTTTGATATCATATTGAACAGCTGTGCAGTAATTTTTGTAAAAATTTGAACACTGATTTTTGGAAACAAAATATGTATAGACAAACAGTATAGACCCCGATCAGACTGCTCATACGAGCAGTCTGATAATGGTCTGTACTGTTTGCCATTTCACCAAGCAGTTTATGGAACAATTACCAGAAATTTACCAGGACAATCATCATGTATGCAATAAGGCGTACAGTGTCCGAATTTTTAGAAAATTCTCCATACAAGCTGATAACCAAGGTGGCTTATCTGCATTAGTTGCTGTTCCTTATTACTGTGTCTTTGAGATGTGTCGAGAAAAAAGATGCCTTTATTTCACAAGTTTGGCAAAGATTTAGATAGTGTAAATGTCTTTTTGACTTTTTTAATTAAAAAAAATGAGAACATGGTCTTGTAAAAAATAATTTTTCCACAAGTTGGTGAGATTTAGACCAGAGGTGAAATCTGCTGTGGTTCAGTGGCTAAAGGCACCTTTTAAGCTTGATACTGTTTAATGATCAGAGTAATCAGCTGTGTAATAATTTGCATTCCATGTCAAAGAGCATTCAGTTCAAAGGGCTATAACTCTTACTTCAGTGAGATACCTACTTCAGATAATGATGTAATCAGCTGTCTGAAGTATTGATCAGAATCAAAGAGAATACATTTATGTCCTCCTCAGAGTTAATCTGTCTTTAATCAATTAAACTAGTTTATAACATTATTAATTATTTATACTTGAACATTAATTTCAGCTTTAAAGTTCCATGTAACAGACATCAGTCAGTTTTGCTACCGACCGGTATAGTGAATGTCAATATACAATGAGGCTTCATTAAATGGTGTCCATTTTTGGTGTCCATTTAAGATGTTAACACCAGGGTAATTAAGAACTAATTGTTTAATTACCCTTGTGATATTCAGTATCTTACAATGGTGCCCAGAAATTCTAAACAATAAAGGACGATAGGTTTGGCTTATCTGGAGCCTATGACAAAGAGTTGTGGCTCTTTTAAGCATACCTTGCTTCAAGGTATGCTTCAAAGGGCTATAACTCTTTGTGCATTGTGCAGAAAGCTTGCATTTGATGTAATCAGTGATTGGTGGTAATGTTTGATATCACTCTATGCATGTTTCTCCTCAGTTTAAGAGAAAATGATGGATTATCTCTGTCAGATTGTTCTACAAGATATATTGGATGGTTTTTGTCAGTGTGTTGTATCACTGAAGACATTTTATAATTTACCAAATATCAAATTAGATCCAGACATTGATAGAAAGAAATATTCAAGGGTAAAAGAAAAATGACAAGATTCCTCAATTACTCTCAGTATTAATAACTTTCACCAAGAAAATGGTTTTTAAACTGGACCCTGACCAGGCTGTTGTACAGTTAAAGACTGGTTGTTCAGTTCAGTTCAATTCTCCTAATGACGTTCCCCAAGTGGCTCAGCGGTACGTAACCATAGTTGCACGCACTTGGCGCCATGTGTCCATCCAATAAAAATGACTGGTTTTATAAACAGATGAAAGCTTTATAGTGCTTGAAGATCATTTTAGTCTTGCCGGCAATGAGCAAAAAGCATTGGTGGTGGCATAAAACTTTTGTTGGGCTCTGTTTTATGATAACGGGCTGACAGCTAAAGACAAAGCATTTCAGGGCTTGTTTTCAATAAAAAATAAATGCATTTAGTGAGATATGTGATTTATTATTGGACTTTGACTACATGGAGACCATTCACATGAACTTTTTCACATGAACTTTACTAGATTTTCAAAGGCTGTCCTTCTTTTCAGTACTATTTCATAAATTGCAAGACTACTTAAGAGCTCCAGATAAGGTGGGGATTATAGGATATTTCTGAGGCTGCTCCTCTTATTTCTCAACAAAAACATGGGTTGCGACATTATAAAACCAACTAAGTGGCATGTGCACCCAGCGAAGACTCAGATCAGCCTGGGCATCAGCTCAGTGTGATCAAGGTCTTCGCTTTGCACATTCAGGGTAGCTAAGGATCTAACCTACCTTCATGCCTACAGCAAAAACTTGGATTAGACCAGGCAGGTGCCACGGCTGAGCTGAGTCTTCGCTGTACGCACGTCACTTTCTTGGTTTGTTTTTGTCGGGGAAATATGTAAAATTATCCCTAAATTATCCCTGGTACCTCTTCTTATCTGGAGCACTACAGTCTATATGAGCCGCGACGTGACAAAACCAACAATGTGGTTGTGCGCCCAGCGCAGACTCAGATCAGCCTGGGCATCCACCCAGTCTTGTCAGACTCTACGCTAAGTGCTTAAAGGGTAGCTAAGGGACTAAGCTACCTCCATGCGGACAGCGAAGACTCTGATCAGTCTGGGCGGAAGCCCAGGCTGATCTGAGTCTGCGCTGGGCGCACAACCACTTTGTTGGTTTTGTCACGTGGCGGCTCATATATTGTTTGCAAAGAAATCAACATCCATACCACTACAAGATTTATGGTTTATTTGTGAGCTTTGGTCAAGGATCTTCTTCAGACTTCTTGTCTGTCTTAAAATATTTTTCTGATGAATGTAATAAGCACAAACATTTATTCTGGCTTTCACTATAATTAAAGGAATGCTTTTATTCCTTGTGCTCTGTTGTTCTGATCATTTATTGTAGGCCCATCATTTCTGCCCATTTGTTCTGGAATTCCTGTAAATTCTCAAGACTAGCATGTGGTCCTGGATGCCTGTTGCATATAAATTCTTTCTGAAAAACAGACTTAGCTCTCTTCTGTTCTATATTTTCATCTCCTCCTGCCTGTTTGTTGCGAACAGATGCATAAACTACTGGAGAGCACAAAAAAGTCTGTTACCATAAAAAATCTAAAAATTGGGACACCTTAATTAATTACCATAATTGTCCAAAAATTGAACAGGTTGGTTTCTCAGTTCAGTAATGTGTCTTAAAGATGCAAAATGGAATGGCAAACAGTGCAGACCCTGATCAGACTGCTCAAGGAGCCGTCTGATCTTGGCCTGCACTGTTTGCTCAGACCTATCTATCCCAATGTTTAGTATTTTTACAGTATCAACGGAGCTTCGGACAGTCAAATATTTTGGCCTTGGCCTTTAAGAACTTTTTTGAAACTTCATGATGGAAATTGTGAAGTGGGATCTTAGTAGAGTAGACTCACTGAGGCTGTTTTTAATGAGATTCCTTTTTTATGGAAAATTTCAACAAAAAAGTAGAAACATTGAAACTCCAAATTTTAATCTTTTCTGAAGCTCCATATTAAGATGTTTTTGATGGCCTGATTAATGTTTGACAGCCTGCTGTTCTTTTAAGTAGTGTGAGAAAAAAAAACATAACTCTTTTATTTGAAAGTTCTGAAGGTTGCCAAGCCTCGATTTGTTCTGGGTATGTTCTGTAAAAAGTGTTTTGACCATCGTTAAGAAATTTTGTCTACCGGTAAATTTTGGACAAAAACTGCTGTCTTTGGTAGAGCTTTTATTTTCCATATATTTTCTGCAGTCTTCTGTATAAAGTGCCTTACAATTTTTCCAAAATTTAACCCTATTAATATAGTGCAGTCTTCATTATAAAGTGCCTACAATGCTTTATAATATCTCCATTTTCTGTTTAAGGATGGTTTAATTAAGTTGTATTGATGGAATAATTGAAATTACCGTGTTTGCCTGAAATAACAGACGTTCTAACCCACATGTGCATTTGTAAAAAATTCCTGTAACAATCATTTCTATCTTCAGATTTGGACAGGTCAGTTTCTTGTGGAAACAAATGTTGAATCCAAGATGATCAGATCCAGACCATTAAAAGATTGCACCAGAAGAGCTGTTTGGTCAGGATCTGCAGCATTTCTGTGAAATATTTAAAGAAAATACGGTATTAATAATTTCAAACAAAACTTTGCAATCATTATATCTTGTGACTATTTTCATTGATTTATAAAGCATTTTGTTTGTTGACTGTCTGTCAGAGTTATCAGATATAATTGAGATATTTGGACATGAATTCCTGAACAAACCCTGTAGACTCTGATCAGACTGATCAGTCTTAACAGAGATGCTTAATAGAACTGTTAGCAAACGGTAGTTTACCGTAGTTCTATTAAACATCTCTCATGGGAGAAATGGAATTGTCCTAATTTCAAGGCATGAGCATTTTCGCAGAAATGATTATAGATGTGCAATTATTTATGAGAACTACGGTACTAGAGGCTGAAAATTGATACAGATTTAATGGTCTGTTGTATCCATGTTAAAGATGTTATCATCTTGTTTTCAGTGGGTGTTTTTTACCATATTTAGTATGGTAATGGCCATCTTAAATTTTCAAAACAAAACATTGGTTTCTTGTCTTACCTGCAAACTTTGGCAGAGAGGCAGGTGGCATAAACTTTTGTCGAATTTTCTATTTAGTTCTATGGGTATAGTAGGGGCCTCTTTGTTACAAAGTGCAGACAAATGAGACACATTGTTCTTGAACAGAACAGAACAAACCTTTTATTTAGCAATAAATCTCAGGCCACTCAAAGGTGGCATAAGAGAAAAAATACAGCTAATGTAAACATGGTAGCAAGCATAAAGCAACGGCAACATTTTACGACATTGAAATAATCACACGGTAGTAAACTGTGGAGTGTACAAAGTTTCTGTAACGGTAATACATTTGTTGTAGCATAATTATTCGATTTCTATGTCTAAAAAACTATCAAACAAGACCACATTTATTTACTGTTATCGAATTTTAAGAATAAAGAAAGGAAAGAAAAGTGTCCGATTCTACCGGTTTCTAGACAGCAACCCAATTTCAGACCTTCCTAAGGTGACATATGGAAACACCTGAATTTGAGTACTGACCCCACTGAAGAAATAAACCGGTAGCGAAGGAGCCTTCTAATTATTTAGAGATGTTTTCAACCCTCTGTTCTTTCTTGCTTTAGTTTAAAAATACTATCTTAATATAGTTTGCCGTGTAGGCCTATATTAATCTTTTAGGAATCTTTCTTAGGAATTCTTGTTGATTGTGAGACCCAGCCCATGCTGCTGCACTTAATAATGTACTTGGAAGCAGTCTGATCTGTACCTGCACTGTTTGCTTTGGATTCTGCCTGAAGATGTCAGGTTAATGCCGCAATCTCCTATTAGCAAACTACTTGAGTTAAGTCAGGACAAACAAAAAAAAAAAGCAAAAAAAATATAAAAAAAGCAGATGGTGAAGTTTCTTTAAACCCAGTTAATAATGTGAAACCATCTAGTGAAAGAATTATTCTCTGTTAAGCTGCTATTTTGTATTGACTTTCTAGAAATTCTACGACACTAATTGCAGCCATTCATGAGGACAGTTTCTGAACAGGAAGTCCACCATATTGTTCGGAGGAAATCAATGTCTTCTAACAAGATGAGATGTTTTTAAGTCCCTTATTAGAGGTACCGTAATACTCCTTAAATTTTGGATTAGAAATTGGAAGGATCTGAGCATACAGCATAGACCCTGATCAGACCGCTCCTGATCAGACCGCTCCTAGGAGCGGTCTGATCAGGGTCTGTGCTGTTTGCCATTAAGTTAACATGTTTTGGTCTCATCGTTAAGTATAGTAAAACTTTTTTCTTCAAATTTTACGATAATTACAATAATAAGTTACCATGTCCCAATAATTATGGTAATTTCCGTAATTTTAATTTTCCAGCGTTCTCATTTCACAGATGATGGCCCTCTTCAAAGCTTTCTATTTGCTGTCATCTCCAGTAGTTTTTTTTTTATCGGAAATCCAGGCCAAAGTTTGGCGGCTGCAGAATCCATCAGTAAGCTTCATGCATTAAAGACCAAGAAGATTAAATCAGTGAAACTGTTGAAATCCGACTTCATCTGCTTTGCATACAAGATTCCTGATAAATATTGGAAAAATCAGTTACCATATTACTTCCAATTGGGTGTTAGTTTTTCTTGGCACCTGCTTTAGCAATGTATGATTTAGGTATTTGGTCTGCTATCCATTTGTTTGTTCATCTGTCCACCCACAGTGGCAACACTGTGCATGCAGGTGCGACACAGCAGGCAATGGAATTCTTGTTTGAAAAAGCTCTATAATGAAGTGGTCAAAATGGGTCATTTTGTAAATGGGGCTGTTCGTTGAAATGACAAACCATTATATCCATCACCATTATACAGTCTGAAAACTGACAAAATTGATTATGGATTTATAAATTCCTGAAAGCAGTTATACAATCAATAAAGCATTTGTGTGCTCTCTGATCAGGTTTTAATTTCTTTATTTGTAGTTTGCAACAAACTTGGTGAACTTCTCTTGTAATGAAGCTCTTTTCATGGTTTGCTTGTATATCAGTTTTATGATGATAGCATACTTCTAGCATCTGGTATCTTGCTTCTCTGCCCTTCTAGCTGTCCCTAAGAACTAGAGGGATAACTGGTAATAACGGATATGCTTTTAACCCATAGCATTCTGGGTATTTTGGTCGTCTGCTGAAATTGTTGTCTGTATCAAAAATCTAGAATATTTTGACAATATTGGTCTAACCAACCTTTGTAGAAATGATGTCTAGGCAGTAAACAGTTTGCATCTCAGATCAGGCCCCACGTTTGTGGGGCCTGAGCTTCTAAAGGGGTATCCCGCATGGAATGGGTTAATGGAGTTCACTGTTTTTATTTGCATCACGCTGATGGATGACCACTCTTTAAGGAAAGAATTTGCTCTAAGAAAGAGCAAATTCTTCCTTGAAGAGTAGACCCCCTTTGAGAAGGGTTCACTTGCTAGAGAGGCAAGTAAGAGTGGTAAAGGTTTCCCGTAGCCTTATTGCTGTAGAGACAGTCAGAGCTCTAGATAAGAGGGCGTATTTGATGATAATTAAGGATAATTTTTCTTATTTCTCATCGAAACCATATGTTGTGACCCCTCATCTGAACCGTCTCGTTGAGACGGTTCAGATGAGGGGTCACAACATATGTTTTTATGCAGAATTAACAAAAATTATCCCGAATTATCACCAAATACGCCCTCTTATCTAGAGCTCTGGACAGTGAGTGTTAAAGGCCCTGGGTATATTGGCCACAGCATGTGGAAGACTTTGCCCATTCGTGTCCTTCGCCTGCAGTTCAGGATCCCTGATTCGTGTCCTTAGGCTGCAGTGAAGTTTCCCCGATTCAAAATAAGTACCCATTTTGCTGGATTGACAGAGGATTTTTCAGTTGTTACTTGTAGCCCTGTAAGGGATTCAAACCTGTGACCATCTCACAGTGCCATTGCCGTAGAGAGGCAAATACTGGTCTGCTAAAGTTGTCCCCTTGGGTGTATCCCTTCCTTGATTTGTCCGATTGAGACACAAAGTTCGTCACAAATGTCAAATGGTCTTCAGAGTAAGGATTTGTTCATAGTCTCATGGAAATCTCCCGCATAATACTGCCATGAACTGTTTTCAAATGAAAAAACACTGCTCTTTCTGGAATGATGCAGCTAGTGAACTTAATGTTTGTATCTGTAAAAACTTCAGCAAATTCTGGAAAATCCATCAAAACCTACATGCTAGGAAGAAATCTTGACATTTTGTGTTCTGAAAAACACTAATTCAGTGAACTTATGTACCTTTTGCGCTGTGGTGTCTAATACTGCATATTTACAAAATTCATCATCATGCACACTCAGGGCTCCACATACAACAGGATTTTAAGAATTACCCTAATGTGCTTAAGTATTGGGACACCTAAAATAATAAATTTTCCATTTGTCCCAAATGGAAAATTCATTATTTTTAGGTGTCCCAATATATATGCAAATTACGGAAGTCCAAGATAGTTTTTTTCCTTCATGTTAAAACATACGAGTACTACATTTATTCGGGTATAAGACAGGAGTTTATCCCTCCCAGATTGCACGTATTTGTGAATCAGTTGCGTGTAATTTAGCTGTAATATGAGGTTTTCTTTTCAAAACAATTCCAAAGATCTAGATCCATCTCTCAAGATGGATCTAGATCTTTGAGATTGTTGTGGAATTGAAAAACCTGGTCTTAAAACCAAAGAAATACGGTAGTCAGAGTTGTTCTAATTAGGGACCAGAACTTCTTTGTTGCAGAAATAAGGATCCTTTTGTTGAGACCCAAGGTAGTCATGGGCTTCATGATGGATGTCTATGTGTCTTCTGTGGGGTGAGGAGTTTGGGGAGGGGGAAAAGCCACAAAAGAGGAGTAAATACTTTATCACTTTGTGGTGTAAAATGTTTGTTGTTGGTTCATCAAATTATCTACAGGTACTGAAGGATCTTGACATTGTATTGTGTAAATGCTGTTATCAGCAAGTTATTGCTACACGATAAAAGGGTGCTTTAACTCTTTAAGCCCAAGTGACGAAATTAGCAAAATTTGCAAACAGCGTAGATCCTGATGAGGCGGCTCATAATGAGCTGCCTCATCTAGATCTACACTGTTTGCCCTCTAGTCTTTGAATTCTCAATATGAGATGTCTTGGACAAAGCCTTTTTTTTTATTTTTGCAGACGTAGATTTTATTGTCTGCTTTTTGGTACTTAAAGAGTTAAAGTAGGTGAATAGTAAATACATTAATATCCTGTGTATTCTCCTCATTTTGCTTGCGGAGCCCTGAACGTCTGTTGACAGATGATATTGTGATGTGTAACGGCTCTGAATGGACTGTGCTGTTGTGCAGAATTGTCTGAGACTTTGTAGTTGCATGTGCTTTTTGCATTCTTTAATATTAAAGGATTTTCTGTCTGATATCTTAGCTTGGTTACAAGTCAGTATCGATTAAATATAAAAAATTAGGTCATATTTTAACCTTCTATAGACAGTTTGAAGCAGGTGCTGTTTACCTGAGTCTACGCTAAATGATCCATCATATATGACACTCTTAAATACACAGATTATCTCCCTTTAGAATTCAGTCAGGGGATGATAACTAATGTCTGACTGATGTTTGACTGTCCACTTCAGGATAGCCTTGTGTGGGGCACCTGACTTATAAGTCAGAGGTCCTGGGTTTGATACCCGGTCTGGCCACATACTTTCGTTTCTCCTTCTGCTGATTCAAGAAGGGCAGTTGTCAGTTACTGGCAAAAATATGTGCACTTAGTACTGGTTAACCACTTAGGAGGTCTAAGCCTGCCCAGGAATAGTGTGGTTAGGTTAACTGACCGTCCCCACATGATCATAGCTGTTTGCCGTGGACGTAAAGCAACAAATCAATCAAAAAAAAAGGATAGCCTTGTGAGAACCTTAATTTCAGCTAATGATTCATTTACATGATTAAAATAGCAACAGAATCCAGAGATCATGGGTTAGAATCCAGCCCATGTCATATTGTGACTGGTTTTGATTGGATCTCTTTACAGTCTTAACAAGACTACACAAAAAACCTTGTTTATGCATATTTTGGAACACAAATTATTCCCAGAGGCATGATAAGCTTTTAGAAGAAGTAGGACATTTCTAAATATTTACACTGACAAGTATGGATTTTTCTCCGAGATTGACACCAGTAATAGAATCAGAGGTGTCTTCTCGACACATGTTCTGGCATTTAATGATGCCAGACAAACAATATGTATATCTAAATCTTGCTTTCAGGGCATGTTTTATGTCTGTGCACTTTCTTGTGTGTTAAACTTTATGCTTCTTAGGGCATGTTAACATGGCAACATGTTGCATATGACATGTCATGCAACCATTTAGGTTATGTTTAGATGGTCAGACTTGTTGCATGCAACAAAGTTGTGTCATGAAACATATGTTTTTGGGGTGTTTTAGCCATGTTAGAATTTGGTGAAGTCAGATTTGGCAAGTTAGATTTGCAAATGTTTGAATTTGGTCAAGGCAATGTGTATATTATTGGTGGGAAACAGCTGAAGTCCCTTTAGGTCAAGCCATAGAGACCTTGGCTTAGTGTGGGTGCCTGTTGTGCATCAACAGCGGGTCTTGAAGGGGTAGGTGGCTCATACCTTTCTTTTCAGTCTGGGAAACTGTTTACTAACTTGGCATAGGGCCTGTTATTTTTGTAGCAGGTCTGAATGGGGGCTCATGCCTTTCTTTTTCTCTGGAAAATACTCGCAAATGCTTTATTTAAAAATTCATGATTAACATGAGCAGAAAGTTAGGGGACAGATGGATGGCTTGGTAGTTTTATGGACTCTCAGCACTATGGGGTCAACTCCTACAGAAAAGTATTTGCTCCCCTGGTGACAAATAAAGGCTACTTTGTCCATGGAAGCCAACAGGATGTCGCAAAAGTAGTCTCCCTTCGAAAGAAGTACAGAAGTGTGTGGAAAGATGTCTCTTAAATTCAACCCTCTTTTGGCCTGTGGAATTGTCAATCCTTATAATTTCGATGATTCTATATGTCATTTTAGGGGTTTCTGGTGAATATTTTTACTTTTACTGTATTTTTGCATAGAAATTCCTGTGAGCAAACAGTGTAGACCTGGATCAGATGCTGCATTTTGCAGTGTCTGAACTGGGTATGCACTGTTTGTGTAAGTTGATTCCCTAAATGGGTATCCAGTCTAAAATGGGTGATATCAGTAAATATTCTTTTTCTAGAACTCAGCGGGCTCACTGTGACTCAAATTGCAATGACTGTGTAGTAAATAGCATTGGTTGTGTGGGTGATTAATGAATTTTGGACTTTCAAGTTGACCAGTTTTAACAATGTAGAATTCAAATCACTTTGTGTAATATACATTGGTCATTGTTGAGGTCAAGGTTTGAATAACAACACAATATATAGCACAACCATATATAAACATCTTGCATGTTAGAAATAAGTGAATGGACTCGGGGCTGTTTGTTTTGTTATGGTGTCAAGAAAAACCCATTAATACCCCTAGACCTTTAAAAGGGACATTATAATGCAGACAGTATAGACCCAAATCAGGTGTCACTAATATCATTTTGAGAATTCAAAGACCAGAGGGCAAAACAGTGCACATCCAGCCAGATAAGACGGTTCATTTTGTCAAATGAGGCTCATCATCTGGATCTACGCTATTTGCAAATTCAACTAGACTCATTTCTGGCTGGCCACAGGGTATAATCGATTCCGCCAATTTTCGCTTCCTGCAGAGACTGTACATCATATTTGGCTTCCGCCGAGACTGTCCGCGAACTCTTGCTTCCTGCCCAGACTTCTGTACATGATAAATGGCTTCCTGCCGAGACTGTCGGCATGATTCTGCTTCCTACCGAGGCTCTCGGCAGGAAGCAGAATCACGTGGACAGTCTTGGCAGGAAGCCATTTTTTGAGGACAGTAGTCTCTGCAGGAAGCAAGAGTTTGCAGACAGTCTCAGCGGAAGCCAAATATGATGTACAGTGAGTGAGTGAGTGAACTCGGGTTTAACGTCCTACCAACAACGAGGTCATATGGAGACAGGACCTCGGTTTAAAGTCTCATCCGAAAGACCGGAGAAGCGGGGGATCGAACTTGCGACCCCTGGGGTGGTAGTCTGGAATATGATGTACAGTCTCTGCAGGAAGCGAAAATAGGCGGAATCGATTAAACCCTGTGCTGGCACTTTAGTTTGGGTTTACAGAGGTGCAGACTCAGAACAGACTGACCCAGTCTTAGACAGGTCAGCACCGTGTTTTGAATATGCTTGGTCAGTTTTGGCAAAATACGTTTTCACTGTGTACAAGGGAGCATATTAATAATCCTATGAATTTTGATATTGAATATACCGTGTTTGGGGTGTTAATTCGGACACGTCAGTGCTTGCAGCCTTGGACAGATTTGTTTGGACTGACAAAAATTTTTACAAAAAAAAAATCTCTGTGAGTTGAAAAACAATGCAGATACAGATCAGACTGCTCCATGGGAGCAGTCTGATCTTGATCAGCATTGATTTTCAGTGCTCAGACAATCTGGCTAAACTTACAGGGTGGGAGACTCAAAGGTTTGTCTTCATTCCATAAATAGACTAATCCCCCCATAATAGAATTTCTGTTGTGGACTTAAAAGATCAGTGAGTAATGATTTTGAATTTGCAGTTTGCCGAAGACAAATTAACACTTAACTGAGAGATAAACCCACAATACATTCTGACATCTTTTGACTTCAGAAACTTGCACGCTAGTTTGAAACTGAGAAAGTGGATTTACACTTGGGTGGATGTTTTAGGATGGTTTGGTGTCAATATAGATGTGGCAATTTAATTGTTGCAAGGGGCATCTTTCCATTGGCTGGAAATGACTGTTTTAATGTAAGATAAGGCTGTGAAAAGCACATTATAGTGAAAAAATGTGTATATAGTACTACCTAAAGACTCTGTATAGTACAGGGACAGTCTGATGTATTCATGAACAAACAGATGAACAAAAATTTGCTATAAGCTACGTAGTGCAGTCTCTACTGATAGACTCCTTCCCATTACCTATTGGTTAAGAGCACTGGGACTCTCACTGCTGTGGTTCGAGCTTTGTGGCTTGGGTCATATGCATGCAAGAAAGCCAAATTTTGCTAACAAAAGGTCAGGGGCCGTATTCATAAAGCCACTTAAGAGGTTGCTATGCGATTGCTAAGGCTAAATATCTATAAAGGAGATTCCTTACAACTATGAAATTTGGTCTGGAGGAACAGTCTACAAAGGAGATTCCCTACAACTATTAAATTTGGTCTGGAGGAACAGTCTTACAAAGGAGATTCCCTACAACTATTAAATTTGGTCTGGAGGAACAGTCTTACAAAGACTGTTCCTCCAGACCAAATTTCATAGTTGTAGGGAATCTCCTTCAAAGAAATTTAGCCTTAGCAACAGCATAGCAACCACTTAAGTCGTTTTATGAATACGGCCCCAGGTAGTTTTACTCTTGGCACTGAAAATATGCCTGCTGGTATATATGCCTGTAAGTAAATTTCTCTTGAAAGGTTAGGGCCCCCGGTAGCTCAGTGGGTTGAGCGCTGGCCTACTGATCTAGCGGACCGGGTTTGAATCCCGCTTGAGGCGAGAATCTTTCCTAAGCGTAAACGGGGTTCCATTGCACACAGCCTTTCATTATCATCCTCCCGTCGTCCTGATATTACTGTTATACTGTTGAAAAGGATGTAAAATCACAAGTCATCCGTCCATCCATCTTGAAAGGGTTGTTAAATCTAAAACAAACCAACAAGAAACAGACAAACCCGTCCATATCCAAAGATGAATCGTCTATCACAATAGTTAAAGTGCCACATTACATAGGGTGATGATTTGGGCTAACAGGGGCACTGATGCGGCAGCAATATAATCTACCATCATGTTGTTACACCAACCATTTGTAATAAAATATTGCAATTTAAATTTATTTCACTTGGCAAACTGAATAGAAAGCATCTTTTTGACATATTATAAGAACAAATTTTATTGAATGACTTAAATTGTGATAAAAACTTCAAACATTACGAATTGTATTTTGATTCGTTTCGGATGAGTTCCGTCTTTCTTGAGAGGTCATAGTCTGTAACAGGTTATGAATGGCGGCTGTTAGCTGAGTGAATAGGCGTGCATATTTGACACTGATATACGCGTGGAGATTATTATCGAAGCTGTCAACGACAAAATGATAAAAATGATTCATGGGTTTTGTTCAGCTTTAATATTCGCTGGCTTGTAATCCATTGCTGTGCACATGCATGGATTAAAATGTGTGGAGAATTGCTTTCCATCAATTTTACAAACAGGGTTCCATTACACACAGCCTTTCATTATTACCTTCACATCGTCCTGATATGACTGAAATACTGCTGAAAAGGACGTGAAATCGCAAGTCATCCATCCATCCATTGTAAATATGGGGCCTGAGATCATTTCATCTCCCACAGGTTAAAGTCTGATTTATTGACTGGTTTGACAGTTTGTGAAAGGTGATTCAGTCCTCCTTTTGTCCTTGTATTGTTTGCAGATTTGTCACAGTTCATGGTGATGTGTAAATTTCATCCTTTGACAAAACATGTGCTTAATAGTTAAGGTGTCTGGACAGACCTGGGGCAGAGATCACTGGTTAACAGACATCAAAATTTGCATCTGCAAAACTTAAAAAAAAATGTTCAAGCTGTGTCATATTGAGAAATCAAAGACTAAAGGGCAAACAGTGAAGATCCAGATGAGGCAGCTCAACATGAGCTGCCTCATCTGGATCTACACTGTTTGCAAATTCAGCTGATTTCATTTTTGGCACTTTAGGTGTTAAAGTGTCGTGACAGACACAGGACAGATCACAGTTTTTGTGAATGGCATTGATATAATGACGCTTTTTGATACTGTTAATCCAAAAACCAATTGTTTGTAAAAAGGCAAAAATTGTCCAGTGGTGAACTTGTGATTAAAATTATTGATGATGGGGATGGTAGGGTCGGACGAAGATGCTGTGAAACTTTCAACATTGGGGTTTCCTTACTTACATTGGCTTTACAGAGGGCAAGGGCCTGTTGCGTGGCAGTAGGTGCAGGTGGCGGGCTGTTTGGATATTGTTTTTCTGTCGTCTATCCTGTCACTCTTTTCTATCTTTGTTTTTATTGGAAACGGCTCAGGATGACTGAAATACTGTCTCAAAGGGCTGTAAAACACAGAACATCTGACCACCATGAATAGAGAAACCCTTGAGCTATAATTGAATGAACATTATGGCAAGTAAATAGAGTTAAAAGCATCAGTTTACCACTTAAAGTGTTTAAGTAAAGATTTAGTATGTTCACATTATTATCTAGCATTATATCATCTGGATTTTATGACAGTTTAATACGGTTATGACCTTCGTTCATGTCTGCTTTAATTGAATGTTTCTCATTATTGCATTGCAGATGAGAGAAAACTGATTTGCAGCCAAATTGCAGGTGTTTGTCATGCTTTTCTTACACAGAATTCCAGGTACACAGCCTTTTGATGGATGATAGTTCCTTATCCCTTTTTTGACCAGTGGACTTGTCCATTCTTATCATTCAGATAATCCCATTACTAGTTTTAGGGGTTTCTGGTGAATATTTTCACTTTTATTGTACTTTGCATAGAAATTCTTGTAAGCGAACAATGTAGACCCTGATCAGACGCCGCATTTTGCGACGTCTGAACTGGGTCTGCACTGTTTGCATAATGTCCCCAAAAAGGGTATCCGGTCTAAAAAGGGTTATTCACTCACACTGGCGAAGTAAACCTTAACTTTGGGCGAGTAAAACATCACCTAAGCCTGCCCTACAAGGAAAGTGCTTTTCTGTTGTGCATTTTCAGTCTGGTTTTGATTCTTTCAAAAGTATTACTGTGGGTACGATGATGGTACTTAGATTTTCTGTCAATAGTGAGTATTAATTCTTATCACCCATTCAACTACAGGGTGAGTATGTTTTCAAAACTAGTTCTACACCCCTGCCAGAGGTTGTGGATGTGAGCAGCTATTCTAGCCATCACTTTGTAGTGTTCACATACCGTATTTATTCAGTTATTAGACATATTTATTCAGTTATTAGACGTGAGTTTATCCTTCTGAAATTATCACAGATATATCATTCTTGTGTAATTCAGCTATAAAATGATTTTTTCTCTCCCAAAACAATTCCAAAGATCTAGTTCCATCTGACAAGACATCTAGATCTTTGAGATTGTTTCGGAAGGGAAAAACACTGTCAGACTCTCATAACCAAATTTGGTGTGACTCCATATACAATCAGTTGTGGATAATAAAAACTAGCTGGCAGCATAACCTGAGTTACTCCATCCATCCAACATCCAGGAACTATTTCAGTTCAGTTCAGTTCAATTCTCCTTACGACGTTCTCCAAGTGGCTCAGGGGTATGTAACCATAGTTGCACTCACTTGGAGCTGTGTGTCCGTCCAGTTTACAGGAACTAGTGAATTTGTATGCAGTTTATAGCAGTTAAGGCGTAGTTTAATGGGCAAGTTTATGGCTGCCATTGGAAACTCAAAAAGTTTAAATGTACTCATGGTTTGACATAGAACAATCAAAGTGAAATTTACTGTTTTACAAACTATCTGAATGCATGCTGCTTTTGTGGAAGGGAAATCCAACCATCTGAAAGCATGCTGCTTTTGTGGAAGGGAAGAATGCTATGTACTGAACAATTTGTTGACTTGGAAGATTAAATAAATGTACTGACTACCAGTTGGGCTGACTGGCTGCAGTTTTGGGGATTTTGTTTTTTTCTAAAGCTTCACTTAAAAGCCGACAGTTGTATTAATGTCTTGAATTATTAGTCCAGCTGTTTTGTAGAAAACAGTTTTATGTTGTTCAGCTGTTTTATAGAACAATTTTCATGTTGTTCTGTGGTCTTTACAATAAATTATTTGGGATCCCAAGAGTCTTAAGTGCATGCCATTGTATGACTGGATGAGCTTCTTTTTAGTCAGACCTTCCTTATTAAGGTGTGTTGGTATACTGACATGAGCTGGGACACGACAAAACCAACAAAGTGGCCTGTGCGCTTATTGAAGACTCAGATCAACATGGGCATCTGCACAGTCTGACCAGAGTCTTAGCTGTCAGCATGGAGGTAGCTTAGACCCTAAGCTACCCTTAGACCCTAAGCTACCCTTAGACCCTAAGCTACCCTTTAAACGCAAGCTAAGACTCTGAACCAACTGGGTGGATGCCCAGGCTGCTCTTGAGTCTTCGCTGGGCGCATATGCCACTTTGTTGGTTTTGTCATGTCCCGGCTCAGTCATGTGTCTGTGCTGTTTTTCTAAGGGAGACAACTTTTGTGACTTTCTGCTTCCCTGGACAGTGAAAAGTTTCCAAAAAGGGGGTCTCCTCTTAAACAATTTGCTCAGAAAGGGTTGAATTCTTCCCATATAGAGTTGACTGCACTCTGATCAGACCGTGCTTAAGGAGCAGTTCCTTGTGACTTGTTGTAGAAATTCAGCATGTAAAGGCTCACATACCTATGGCGTTGATACACGGAAGAGCAAGGGCAATTTAGTCATGTAGGTCAGTGATAAAATGAGTTTTTCTCTTCCAAAACAATCCTAAAAGGTCTAGATCTGTCTAATACAGATCTGGACCTTTGGGATTGTTTTGAAAGACAGATCTAGACCTTTGGGATTGTTTTGAAAGACAGATCTAGACCTTTGGGATTGTTTTGGAAGGGAAAAACCTGCATCTTGTAATCGAATAAAGACAGTACTGAAATTTAGACTGACCTTGATAAAAGACAAAACATACTTTTTCAGATGAGCATATGCATGGCAGAAAATGACGGTATTTCCAGAAACTTTCTTGGTTTCTCATGCAAATGTCACTTTGAATTTACTAGATGTGTGCAGTCTGTCTTAGATTGGGAAGATAGCCATTGACTGACAGCTTGTAGACCAGATATTGACATGTACTGATGTTTATCATTTGGAATCTTATCTATGTCTTCATTTAAGTCACCCAATAGTGTTGGGTCATCACCAGTAGTGGGCTGACTGTCATTGCCTATTATTGTACAGGTATAATTACTAGGTATTTTAATACCATCAATTAGGGCTGCCAATCATCATGGGCACCTGTTCATTTAGTCACTATACAAATACACTATTAATGCAGAGATGAGGTTGTTGTATACAATGGAGCTAAACAAATCAATAACAGAAAAGCAAACAGTAAATCAAAAAGTGGATATTTGTTTTTTGGTGGGTGGGTGGGGGTTTCCCTTTCCTAATTATCACAGGTATGTAGTTCAGCTATGACGTTTTCCATCCAAAAAATCTAGATCCTTCCTATAACACAAATTTTAATTTTTTGGAAAGGAAAAGATTTCTCTGAACAAATATGGTATTCATTTGCAAGCTCTAGGTCATTGTTGGCAAGACATAAAAATGGAAACAAAATCTAATTTAACACAGAAGACAGAATTATAGAAATTTTGCTTTAAGATGTTGTTGAATACACATCGTTGTTCTGGCATGTGATTGGTATTAAATATACAATTGGAAAACAAACTGAAAAGGCCCAAGGGTGCTATTGGAGATTAGAAGATAGAAAAAGAAATTGAAAACTGTCATGGCTTTAGGGAAGAATTAAGGAAATTTGTTTGCTTTCTCTGACATCAATATTTGCACAAATATTTTTTTCTGTGGCAGTTTAACATTAGTATTTATTTTTAGCTCACCTGAGCCAGCGGCTCCAGGGGAGCTTATAGGATGGTAAGGCTTCGTCTTCCGTTGTATGTCGTCCGTCCCCAATTTCAAACGACTTCTCTGAAACCGCTTGGCCAATTGTAACCAAATTTCATATGTAGCCTCCTGGGACCTTAGGAACGAATAGTTGTTCGAACGGTCCAGGTCACATGACCAACATGGCCGCCATGCCCATATATGGTAAAAACCTAAAAAAATCTTATTCTCCAGAACCAATAGGCCGATGGCCTTGAAACTTGGTATGTAGCATTTGACATTTTACATGAGATTGAGTTGATACCAGTGGAAGTTCTGACTGACAAAGGTTCAAGATCACAGTCTGAAATTTATTAGTATTTCTTTTTGTCGTTGGTATTTTTGACATTTTACCCGAGACTCAGTAGATACCAGTGGATGTTCTGACTGACAAAGGTTCAAGGTTTAGGAGATGACTATTATACAAGCATTGCGCTTACCGTCAGATCCTACATTGAAATGATTTGTATTTGTATATATGTATGTAGCTTAACTGAATAAAATACTGTTTAAACCAAGGTTCAAGATCACAGACTGAAATTTACATAATAGATTCATAATTTTCGAAATCGGTGATTAGGGTTTTTAACTTTAGGTTGATACCTACAACATGGTATCATCATCTGGACATAAGTTCAGGGTTCTCAATATTATCTAGGCTAGTGTGACCTACATTTCTTGGACTAGTGATTGGGCTTTATACCTGGAAGACTATTGGATGAACTACCGGTAAGATCATATTTGAGATGTGGGGTCCATCGTGTGGCACCTAATTTGTAAATTGACTGTCTAATAAATGTAGGTCATAGTGACCTGTAATTATACTTGCCTTATATCTTGAAGCTTATTATATTACTGATTAACAGAAGAGGATATGGGTACCATATAACACCAAGATCATTCTGTGATGTGTATTTTATTTTTATGAAATTGCGTAACATGTAGATGAGATGATTTATGGTTGTTATCTAAGATATATTACAGATGCTTATCATATGATATCTGAACTCTTTGTAGCAACTGGGAAGAATTAAGGAAGTATTTGTTTTAACATAAGATGCTGTTTATGCAAGTGGTTATGCTATCATATCAACGGCAATTTTCCAAAATATTGGGACTCCTGTACCCTTCAGTGTATTTTTATTCTGAATTTGAAAAAAAGAAGATTTTACTATCATGCAGTACCTTACAGAATGGCAAACAGTGTAGCTCCTGATCAGACTGCTCCTAAGGAGCAGTCTGATCTGGGTCTACACTGTTTGCTTGCTTTGTCTCAGTATTTAGGGTCTAAAAAATACCACATATTCCAAATGATGTAAGCAATTTGAAGGTTTTGCCAAGAAAAAAGAGCTTATTTTGCAATATTTAAAGAACATGTGTTAAGCTTTGTGAGAAAAGGGTACCAAGTACAGTATTCTTTTAGATACTGCCCAACTCCATTGTAGAAACAGGAATTTAACAGTTTTGTTTAAAACTCATCCTAAAGCCAGTAGTGGTCAAGAGTCAGAGCCTGGCCTGCGAGCTAGCCATTTCTCAGCTGTTATTAAAAAAAAAAAAAAAATGAAATTCTACCACTGCATAATATATCAGTCTTGGTCACAGATCAGAAAAAAACACAAGTTTTCTTGACCTACTTCTGCCAGATTTGGACTTTTCTGTTCTGTCATTCAGTACTTTCAGTACTTTGATTCTTTTGAAAACCTTTAGCATCGCCTTTACATCTTAATTTCTTCTGTGCAGCATATTAAGGTGACTGGATACATTTGCAGGGGAAGCAACTCTGCCATTGTCATTTGCCCCTCCTCAGTTGGGGGCCAACTCTTAAAGGAAAGAATTTGCTCCACTTGGAGCAAATTCTTTCTTTTAAGTGTAGACATCTTTTCAGGAGGGTATAGGTGCCCAGAGAAGCTAACAAAAAGTCACAGCTGTCTCCCTTTGAAGAAATCTAAAAAAACAATGGTGGTTACCCATAACCCAATATGAAATATTTCTGTATGTTCTGGTACTCAAAAAAAATAGGGTAACAATTTCATATCCTTTTGTGAGAGGCCCACTAAATCTTGGGCACAGCATATGAAAAATGGATTCGGTCTCGCTTGTTTTGCTGCCTTTAACTTTCCCTAATTAGAAACAGGTACCCAATTTCAGTAGTGGGCCCAGTGTAGATTCAAACCTTCGACCTTGAACTGCAACATAGCTGTATATCTTCTTATTTAGCTCCAGAAGCGTTTCAACCTTGGAATTGACAGAACTCATTTTTTGGAGATTTAACTCTTTAAGCCCCAGTGACGCAATTAGCAAAATTTGCAAACAGCGTAGATCCTGATGAGGCGGCTCATAATGAGCCGCCTCATCTAGATCTACACTGTTTGCCCTCTAGTCTTTGAATTCTCAATATAAAAAATCTTGGACAAGACATTTTTTTAATTTTTGCAGACGTAAATTTTGTCGTCTGCTTTTCGGTACTGAAAGAGTTAAGGAAGCATTTCTGGTCCTCCATTAATGAATGTATGTTTTTGTGCTGCAAATGTGTCTTTTCGAACCAGTTTGATTTCTGAATTATTCACGACTTTGCTGTTTTCTTGATTACATCGTTGGGAATTCTGGGAAGACTTTCAGCCATGGCAGGCGTTAATGGTTTTTGTGTATACCCATGCAGTATGTGAGCAGCAAAGACTTTCATCATCGACTGGCCTGCACGTGTGTGCAGCCTGATGAGAGTCGGCGCCATTTGTGCACATAAGTCACAGGCCCTTGGTGAAACTGCAGGCCAGCAGCAAAATGCAGTGTAGTTGCTGCGTGGTTTCGCAGGATTACTGTGTCTTTACTGTCCCGAATATGGAGTAAGAACTTGATGCATGTTGTTACCGTAGGTACTGTAAATAGTTGAACAGAAATTAATAAGCAAACAGTGTAGACCCAGAACAGACTGCTCCTATGGAGCAGTCTGATCAGGGTCTTCACTGTTTGCCAATATTATATGTTTTAAAAGTGGACAGTTCTGAATGTGAATGCTGGCAAAATAAGTTACAGACATGGTATTTAAGGTGGCCAAATGTTTAGAGTTAATATGGTATAGAAAAATTACAGTGTTTGAAAGGACAGCTGCTTTTACAACTCAGTTATTGGTTGAATTGGTGTAATTCTGGGAAAGTTTGTTTTCAGGCAACTTTCATTGAAAGTTCTAATTACACTAAAAGTTATTTAATTATACATCCTCTCTGCTGTCTCTGAATTTGAACAAGTTGAAATACATGCAGTCAGTGCATAGAATGATGTCAGGAAAATTAGTTACTTCATGCTTCAGAGTCTCAGCATACAGATATATATACACGCTTAACTCCCACCACCACCACCACCACCCTCCACCCACCCCACCCCACCACCACAACTAAATACAGGGAGCTTAAGGTGGTGATTTATGGTAAATGTAAAAATCTGCATAAAACCATAAAAAAGTAATGTATCTCCCTGAAAGTTAGCAGACTTCTTATTTTCGTTGTTCTTTACAGTTTAGAATACAAAATAGACGTACATGCTGGTTAAAAAAGTGTTTTTGTAAGGAAAGATCAAAGGGTAATTTTCTGCGAATAAATCTGAAAAAATAATATCGTTATTGAAAATTTACGTAGTGCTGAAGGTGCATTGTTGCATAATGAAGAGCGTCCTAGCAATTATTTATTCCAACTCTTTCTCAAATTGTAATGTAGACCAGATGAAAACGGTAGCTTTTTCTCAATGTTCAACCATGTACAAAGTAAATGTACACTGGACGCATTTATTAAATATAGGGTAGGCAAGCATTCCTATGTTAACACCTACAATATAAATAATACATTACTGACATGGTCAGTGGTGTGTAGATGAAATTGTTCAACCTTGTTAAAATAGTATCACCTGTCTCACCTGTGTGTTTTGACAAAAAAATTTGGACACAGACTGCATCTTTTTTTCATCTAATGTGTGAAAGAGTTTGAAAAAATAATTGCTTGGACGCTCTCCATTATGCAACAAGGTACTCTAAGCACCAACTATATTTTCAATAACGATATTATTTTTTCAGATTTATTCGCAGAAAATTACCCTTTGATCTTCTCTTATAAAAACACTTTTTAACATTAACAAATGCTGCATTTTGGGATTCTAAATTATGAGAAACAACATAAAGAAGGCATCTGCTAAGTTTTGGAAAGATCAGTGTTATTTTGAGTATTTTATGCAGATTTTTGTCTTTCCCAGGTGAAAATGGTACTGAAATTTCAGTGAAATTTCACCCAAATTTCGGTGATACAGCGAAATATCAGTGATATTCTGCTGTGTGACTGAAATTTCATAAAACTCCAATGATATATCAGTGAAATTTCAGTGAAATTTCAGTTAAACCAGTTTCAAAGCAGCTAACAGAATTTCACTGATATTTCAGCCTTATTCAAGAAAAAGAAAACACAAAATTGATATATAAAATGAAATTTCTATGATACAAAACTAGACTGTATAGCATGCTGATGACCTATTTTTGCTGTCAGTGATTTTAGTATCACTATGCAGGGTGTAACTGCATTAAGTTATGCATATTTTTCACAATTTAGATTTGTGTTTATCTTTATACCAAATGTATACATTTAAAGTCTTGGTGTGTTTACTAAAAAACGAACAAAATTCGCTCTAAACATCATTGAGCTGATTGTACACAGAAGTTATGTCATGAGAAGTTCATGAACCTTTACTAAATTATTGATACATGTAAATTTTATAATCTTAAAATATATTAGGTACCTGTTTATGAACCATTCATGAACTTAAAAGTTCATGATCAGATACCTTATATTGTCAAATTCTTAAGATTATAAAATTTAAAACTGTAACTCAATTCCCTACTGAAACAGTCAGTCATATATTAGTGATATGTCACTGAAATTTCAGTGAATTCCACTGATGCACTAAATTTCAGAGAAATTCCAGTGCCCAAGAATTAGAATAAAAATTTCAGTGAAATTCTGTGAAATTTCAATGAAATTTCACATCATGTGACACTTAATGATGTCATAACCAGATGGATGATGGGAAAAAACATGGCTGCCAGAAATGGAAGGAATTTGAAGGCTGTGGTAAAAAAAAAAATAATTGTGAAGCAATTTCTACATGGCAAACATGATAGTGAGTTAGCTGACATAGTGAGTACACTTGAAGCCACAATTTCTATGGTTTTAAAGTAAAAATTTTGCTAGGTTTGTGCAGAAATGGAGCAACATGGTGACTGTCATGCACTTTTCCAATGGCAACAAATATCTGCAGGAGGTACATGTAGGTTAACTGATGTTAGTGTCAGTATGTCCTATAATAGAAATAGGATACATTAGAAATAAATTCTTTTGTGTTTTCTTTCTTTTTTCAAGCAAATGTTAGAAAATCTTTTGAAATGGGTGGGGTAACAGGGTGGGGTAATGGTGTTTTTTCAGAGTACCGTGGTTCTATGGTGTGATTAGCAAGGAGATTCAAAAAGAGATGTTTTCATTTCTCTTCATTCATTTTGTTTGTTTTATTTTGTAGGCTTAACATCTAGGAACAGCTAAGATCATGTCTGGATAGTCAGACTCTGATGGCAATGTGACCATATTTATTCACTGTTAATTTTATAAAATTCCAGTGCAATTTTACCATTGTTTCATCAAAATTTCACTGATATTTTACCATTATTTCATCAAAATTTCACTGATATGTTACCATTATTTTATCAAAATTCTGGTGCAATCTTACCATTATTTCATCAAAATTTCACTGATATTTTATTGAAATTACAGTGATAAATTTGGTCATAAAAATAGAGAAATTTACCGAAATTTCGCTGAAATTATGGTGATATTTCAACGAAATTGTGGTAATATTTCTGTGAAATTATATGAAAATCTGCTTGAATTCTGACCAAATTTTACAGTATTTTCCTACGAAATTCCATTGGAATTTCAGTAGAATTTTGGTGCAATTTGGGTGAAATTTCATCAACTTTTTCACCTGGGTTGTCCCAACTCAGTGATTATCACCACCTTAAAAGCACACAGCATTTTAGATTGTTGCCAAACATAATGGCATATAATCAGGTGAAGTTCTGTTGAATGCATAGATGGATGATGGATGACTTGCAATTTTACGGCCTTTTCAACAGTATTTCAGTCATATCAGGACCATTGGAGGATGATAATGAAAGGCTGTGTGCAATGGAACCCCTTTTGTGGTAGGAAAGATTCTTGCCTCCAGCGAGGCTTGAACCCTGTCTGCTAGATCAGTAGGCCAGCGCTTGACCCACTGAGCTACCGGAGCTCCCTTCGGTTGAATGCAGTTGATGGCCATGACCTACGTACATTTCATGCTGATGACTTTGACACTTTGACATCACATCATTTAGCTTTGTTTGTCACTCACACTCTGTAGGAGCCCCAGAAGCTCATTAGGGTAAGCCCTGGCCTGCCGTTTAAATGGTCCAGGGTTTGATTCTTGTTAGAATCGGAAATCTTTTCAAATGTAAGAAGGGTCCATTGCACACAGCCTTTCATTATCACCCTCCATACTGTTGGAAAGGATGCAAAATCACAAGTCATCCGTCCATCCATTTGTCCATCTATCCATGCTGCTGCTGCCAGACTTTATGTTCTTACTATTACTCCTGATGACCAGCAAGAGTAGACAGGTGAGACACGGCATTCTGCAGAACCCATTTATCGATGTTTGACCATGTTCGACTGTTGAAACAGCAATACTGCTTTGATGAAACCATGTTGCATGTTTGCAAGCTAATCTGAGTCATTCCATGAGGTTCCTTATGGCATGTGCAATCACAGTCACGCATGCCAGAAGACACCTTTGCTCATAAGGAGGTTCACTGTAAAATGGTACAACTGGTTTATCCATTAGAAATATGGTTTTTATGTTGTTTTCTTTCTTTGTCTTGTAGTTTCAAGTGGTTTACATGATGGTTCTCTGGGCTTTCCATTACATATCTGCTTTCAGTACTCCAATTACATGTACATATAAGCTTCACTTAGAGGAAACCGGTCATGCTTACAGGACTAATGTACATGCTTACAGAACTTGGTCAGCCACTTTGAGAAAACTTTCTGAAGTTACATGCTAGACATTTACAAGTCGCCTTTTCTGAATATTTTACCATCTCGAACAAACTTCAGCAATAGATTGGCTTGAGGTAGGATGCATCTGCCCTTAATACCGGATCATAGAGACATATTGCTGAATATCAGTCTAGTTACATGCTTGCATGACTGAATTACAATGTACTTGGTTGGGCCACAGTGAAAAAATCTGTCATAAGTTACATGTTTACATGCCGAAGTTACATGCCTACGGAATTGGTTGGGCCACTGAAAGAATGCTTGCTGGCTTACAGGACTTGGCTGGGCTGCTATGAGAAACCCCCTGTTAATTGATTTCTGGACTAAGTTACATTCTTACAGGACCTGCTCCAGACATCTGAGTGTGCACTGTACCAGGCAATTAATTCTGATCTTACAGAGTTAAAAAGAGTGAATTGCATGTCATAACCAGGTGTGCATGTTTCCAGTAGGCTGGTCGCGAATAGTCCAGCTCTGGACCGAAATTATTTCAGAAACAAAGTTTCTAATCCGAAATTATTTCTGAAGTGAAATCGAAACTTGTTTCTAGGCACATGTATTTTCCGTCCCAGAGCTGGGCTAGGTCGCATAGGCCTTAGATTTCCCTACACCATGCCACATGTTAGGGTTATGCTTGAAAACAGAGTACCACAAGTTACAGATGTTATTGTACTGATGTACATGTACATGGAGTTCTTGTTCTTGATAGGTCAGACTGGCTGTGCCTTTAGGCCTTTGAACTGTTAGATACATCAGAATTTTCTTTTATCCAATTGTGTTGAGGGATCTGCTTTTTGATAAGAATCAGTATGTCTGCATGTATATGAAACTGTTATGTATTAATTGGGAAGTCTTTGATCTAGTACTGGAGTCTGGTGCAATATTGGGACAGTTGCATAAGGATAGGCTGCTTTTGTATATCATGCATCTTCCTTACTAATTTGCTGTCAGAGATACAGCCCATTCTTGCAGCCCCTACCCCCAACTCCCTCCTTCTACCTGAACACAGCCCATTTCCAACAACCTTCCCCTATAGATATTGTAAAGCAAAGCTATCTGCAGCCTCTGATAGGTTTAAACCTTTTAAAATGGAAACTCGTTATGGCGACATATGCAAACAGTGCAGACCCAGTTCAGATGCCACAGAACGTGGCATCTGTACTGGGTCTACACTGTTTACTTATATGAATTTCGATGCAAAGTACAATGAAAAGAAAACACCCACCAGAAACCCCTAAAACTAGAAATACACTCATCCAAATAATGAGGATGGGCAAATCCACTAGTCGAAAAAAAAAGGACTAAAAGTGATTAAAGTGAATGGAAACTCTTTCAGGCAAAGCAACTTTGACATATTCATTCTTGCCTCCCTTCTCAGCAAGGGTCAGCTCGTAAAGAAAGAAAAAAACAATTATGTCCTTTAAATGTACATGTATTGTTTATGAAGGGGAAAACCCCGGTCTTATACAGTAATGCATTTCCATGTTTTAGCATGTTAAATCAACCACACCTCTTCCATTTTATTTGGAAACGTTTTGTTTTCATGTCGGAAACAACCCAGAACACCTACGTTTTGTAAACTGCACCTGCTTCCATCACATTCACTGCAAAAACTTCAAGAATTTTACTACAGATAATTTCTTTACTACAAGATTCCGTCTTGATTTATGCATTTTCGGAGGTTTTAGTTAAATGTTTTTGATCTTGAAAACATGATAAATGTGTGAAATTTTTCTCTCGTTCTTCTTTGGCATTATTCTTACTCTGCAGCGTTCTGCATGTAAATGAATTACGTCATTGCACAATATGTGATCAGTCAGGTAAAGTGGAACATTTACATTCATTCACACCTAAACTACACAGGTACAGACTGGGTCACAGGAAACTGTCTTATGTCAGTCAAGATAAGACGGATCCTGAAAGAATGGATAACCTGGCAGTTTTATGTCCTTTACAACAGTACATGTATTTTCTTCATATAAGGGCGATAGGAGGTTGATCATGAACATATTGTGACTGTGCCAGGAGGTGCAACATTATGGATTCATTCTGGCTCCAGGGCCCAGATGTTCAAAGCATGGTTAGCTTAACGAGCTTGTTAAGAGGTTGACTGGTTAAGTGTTCTATGACTTTATAGCCAAATACACTGATAGTTTTTGCTGAAAAAATGTAAGAAGCTTCTCACAATTTTTCAACAAAAATATTGGTGTACTGTATTTGGGTTAGTATCGTTTGAAATTTTAACGAATCATTAACTAGCGATGTTTTTAGTTTTGAACAACTGGCCCCTGGCTAACATTGTTATAAAAACAGCAATGTGATCAGTACGGGCTCTTATGTATAACGGAATGCCATTTAGGTTCAGACAGAATTGTACCTCCAAGGAAACTCATAACTGTGCCTGTGATCCAAAGTCTGGAGCACTAGCCACTTGGCCATGTCGATGCTTCTAAAAATTTGGTATAAAATGGTCACAAGTGTGTGAATTTCTCAGTTTCACACCCGGTTAAATTAGCCACGATGACCAGGTCGGTTTGTAACTTTGACTCTTTTTCGTTCCGTAATGGCTCTATTTCGTTTGGGAACAGCTCTTGTATACGGTACATGCAGTTAACCAGGGGTTGTTTTCAGGATAATCTTGAATCCTGTGTTAATACCTAAGCTGTACCAGTGTGATGCTGATGAGGTGGTCTCAGTGATACTCTAATGGTATTAATTTATATGGTCGCTGATAGGGACATTTATTGCCATGTTTGTTTCTTGTGCAAATTACTGGGCATTTCTAAGCAAAACCTTACTTTAAGGATCAATAACTGACCGAATATCCGAAGATAGCTTAGCACTTCTAAGTGTTTTATGGTGACATATAATGGTGATAAAAACTCAAACAGTAGGACAGCCAAGCTTGAGCAAACAGTCTCAACCAAGATTAAACTGCTCTTCAAGCAGTGTGATCAAGGCCTGTACTGACTCCCATTCAGCCAACAGTTTTATATAATGGTAATTTACATAAATGTTCTAATACTTTGTACACTTCATTCCTTAGAAAAAGCACGCAAAAGGTATGTTCAAACATTTCATGATGGCACTGAAAGAAAGTCGCATCTGCATTTTTGCATGACTCAGAATTGAAAGGTAGATTTAAGGACCTTATCCAAGATATACTCAGATTGGTCAAGTCCGGTAAATTCAGACAGCAGGTAAATTCAGACAGTGACCTTGTTTCCTTTATATCAGTTGTTTGGAATTAAAACAAAAATAACTGCGCAAACAGTGAAAATCCTGATGAGACGGCTCATTATGAGCCGTCTTATCTAGATTTTCACTGTTTGCAATTGTATGTCCGAATTTATCGGCTGTCCGATCTGTCTTATCTAGATTTTCACTGTTTGCAATGGTATGTCCGAATTTACCCGCTGTCCGAAGTTACCTGACTCAACCCTAATGGACAAACATGGTAATCTGCTGCTGCCTCCTAAGTTTGTTACTTGTCAGGAGGTGTTATTTTTCCTTTTTTAGACTGGAAACTTGTTTGGGGACACATGCAGACAGTTCAGACCCAGTTCACATACCACAGAACATGGCATCTTATCAGGGTCTACACGATTTGTTTACTGGCATTTCTATGCAAAATACAAAAAAAGTGAAAACATTCAAACAGAAAACCTCTTAAACTAGAAATGGACTCATCCAAATAATGATAGAATGGTCCACTGTGGGCATAAATTGGTTAAATAAAGTTAACAACTGCAGATTATGTAGGTGTTAAATAAAGCTAACAACTGCAGATCATGTAGATGTTATATAAAGTTAACAACTGCAGATCATGTAGGTGTTAAATGAAGTTAACATCTGCAGATCATGTAGGTTTTAAAAATAAAGTTAAGGTGTTTTTTGGTGTTTTACATAGGACTTTTGGTTGTTTGGTTGGTTGATTAGGGTTTACCGGCCTTTTGCGACAGTATTTCAGTCTATATCGGGCTGTCTCCCAAAGAGAGGGAGAGAAAAGAGAGAAATGATAGACGAGAGAAAAATGTCCAAACAACCCACACCTGCACCTACTGCAAGCACAGTAGGCCCTTGCCCTACTATTATCCAAATCAGTAGGACCCCCTGGCACTGGAAGTTATACCCAGCACCATTGCATCACCCAACCACGCAAAGGAGTTTTGGTAGTGTTTTACTGATGTTTTGCTGGTACATAGTCTACTGTCATAGCTCTCTGCCTGAGATTGTAAAATGGGCTGTAGTCATGAAACAACTCTGCTGATTTAAGATTGATGAGCCTGAGAAGTTGTAATGAAAGGCAACAAGGAACTTTATTTTCTCTAATATTAACTGCTAAGTTATTTATGAGGCAATAATAGGCCCAATAAGGCAAAATAAGGGGGATGAAGGTTGTGTGTTTTTTCAAGATTCTGCTCCAAAAACTGTTTGATCTCATGAAAATATTGCTAAAAGATTCTAGAGGGGTCATGCAATATTCATGGCTTGATTGTTTATGAGAAATAAAAAAAATGTCACAAAATTTTACCCCCAACATTTTGGCTTATATCACAGTGAATTCTTTGGCAAGATTGGAGATTAAATAGGTGCAACTGGAAGACAGTGCTGTGCATGTGGCATGCAAACCAATAAAAAAGTTAGCTCTCACACGTCATGCCAACAAGGTTAATATTTCCTCTTGGAATATTATTTTGATAAAACGTGATGTTTTAGGTAGGCCAAGAAAGTTTTTGTTAATTTTCAGAGAGCTCAGGATTGCCAGAAATTTTGGGAAGGAAGGTTTGGAGGCTATAATATGCAGTTGAAGCTATAAGTTATAGACATTTGGAGTTATCTTTTCTCTTGGTGCATACAGACTCTGTCTCAGTCGCCCTTCAAACTGCAAGGCCCAGGATTCATAAGACCTTAATTAATCCTTTGCAATGTTTATGGTCACACACTGAAACTATAACTTGTTCCAGTATCATTGCTGTCAGTCCTTATTGTGTCTTGTCCCATATATATACTTGTCAAAAAAAAAAGAAATGCTGCATTTTAGTTATTTTAAATCTTTTAGTCACATATCCTTCTTTCAGTATAGGGACAGCATCAGACAACATCTTATAAACCCATTCCAAACTTTGATCCAGATCAGGCCCCACAAACGTGGGGCCTGATCTGAGATCCAAACTGTTTGCTGCTTAGACATCATTTCTACAAAAGTTAGTTAGACCAATATTGTCAAAATATTCTTGATTTTTGATGCAGACGACAATTTCAGCAGATGACAAAAAATACCCAGAATACAATGGGTTAATGTTGATGCAATGTCATCATGTTGCATCCATGTTGATAAGAGGTTGTTTTATTGCTGCTTGCCTCCTGGGAATATTCAAAGTATCAAAAAAAAGTAATGCATTATAGTAGTATTTCTTCTTTGACAATTTTCTGACAGCCTGGCTGCTTTTACATCAGTGAATATTGTAAGCCTTTATTTGTCTGGAAAACTTGGTTCTTTGGATTGTTAAACATGCTGCAACTTTGCTGCTCATTATCTCAATATCTGAGCCTTGTTATCTCTTGTCTACATCTGAACATGAAAAGAAAACAAAAAAATCAACTTTGTTTTATCAATTAGAGACTTTCAGCTCAGCAAGAGGAAAATTTGTCAAAAAGACAATAGTGCAGAAAGACAATCCAGAGGAGTTTAGGTGGATGCTGATAACAAAGTCCTGTCTGATCTTCATGAAAGAACGAAACAGTACCAAGCAGGCTTATGACGTCAAATTGACGTTTTTCCAACTTTGATGCAACGTATCACGTTGCATCAACATCAGTGCGACATCATTTCAACATCATGTGTCCATTGGGATAGAACTTCCATATTAAGCCCTTAAGTCTTGGGTCTGTGAATTGGCAAGAAAACACAGTTTTGACTTTTACTTGAGTACACACAGAGTGAGGCTGTCAGATAATATTCTGTCACAGTGGGATCAGTAATATAGTTTCAGGTTAGGTGCAGACTAGAGGTCATTGACAGGGGGAATTTTTAGCTCGCCTGAACAAAAGTTCAGGAAGAGCTATTGTTGTCACCACGGCGTCCGCGTCGGTGTCCGGATTGGATGTTTTGGTTAAAGTTTTTTTGAAGATCTATATCTCCTTAACCCATGGATGGTTTCTTTTGATACTTGCACTGTAGTTAGATAATGGTCCAAAGTTTAACAGGGTACCACCCCCGCCCTACTCCGTGACCTTGATGTCAAGGTCATGGACTTAGAATATTGGGAGTATATTTTGACTGGATGTTTTGGTTAAAGTTTTATAAAGCCCAATATCTCCTTAACCCATGGATGTATTCCTTTGATACTTGCACTGTAGTTAGATATTGGTCCAAAGTTTTCCAAGGTACTACCCCCACCCCCCTCAGTGACCTTGATGTCAAGGTCATGGACTTAGAAAATTTTCTTTTTATTGATTGGATGTTTTGGTTAAAGTCTTTTAAAGACACATATCTCCTGAACCCAGCGATGAATTCTTTTTATATTTGTACTTTAGTTAGATATTAGTCCAAAGTTTTACAGAGTACTACCCCAACCCTGCTCAGGTACCTTGATGTCAAGGTCAGGGACTTAGGAAATTTGGTCTTTATTAATGTTTTCTAATTATCCCCCGCCGAAGGCGGAGGGATATAGTTTTCTCCATGTCCGTCCATCCGTCTGTCTGTCTGTCCGTCCGTCTGTCTGTCCTTCCTTCCATCCGTCCGTCCGGAGCCATAAATAGGTAACCACTGGACAGAATTTCATGAAACTTTAAATAAATATATACCACTATAATGCGCTGCGGCACATGATGTTTCATCAGACTGGCTTCAGTAATGCATGAGTTATCCCCCTTTAATTGACTTAAAATCAGTGAAATGAGCCATAACTAGGTAACCACTGGACAGAATTTCATGAAACTTAAAATAAATGTATATCACTATAATGCGCCGCGGCACATGAAGTTTCATCAGACTGGCTTCAGTAATGCATGAGTTATCTCCCTTTAATTGACTTAAAATCAATTAAATGATCCATAACGAAGTAACCACTGGACGGAATAGCATGAAACTTAAAGTAAGTATATGACACTATAACTAGCTGATCCACATGAAGTTTCGTCAGACTGCCTTCATTAATGCATGAGTTATCTCCCTTTAATTGACTTAAAATCAATTAAATGAGCCATAACTAAGTAACCACTGGACGGAATATCATGAAACTTATAGTAAGTATATGACACTATAACACGCTGATCCACATGAAGTTTCTTCAGACTGCCTTCATTAATGCATCCATCGGTCTGTCTGTCCGTCCGTCTGTCCGTCCTTCCTTCCATCCGTCCGTCCTTCCGTCCGTCCGTCCGGAGCCATAAATAGGTAACCACTGGACGGAATTTCATGAAACTTAAAATAAATATATACCACTATAATGCGCTGCGGCACATGAAGTTTCATCAGACTGGCTTCAGTAATGCATGAGTTATCCCCCTTTAATTGACTTAAAATCAGTGAAATGAGCCATAACTAGGTAACCACTGGACAGAATTTCATGAAACTTAAAATAAATGTATGGATATAGTTTTCTCCATGTCCGTCCATCCGTCTGTCTGTCCGTCTGTCTGTCCGTCCTTCCTTCCATCCGTTTCCTCCGTCCGTCCGTCCGGAGCCATAAATAGGTAACCACTGGACGGAATTTCATGAAACTTAAAATAAATATATACCACTATAATGCGCTGCGGCACATGAAGTTTCATCAGACTGGCTTCAGTAATGCATGAGTTATCCCCCTTTAATTGACTTAAAATCAGTGAAATGAGCCATAACTAGGTAACCACTGGACAGAATTTCATGAAACTTAAAATAAATGTATATCACTATAATGCGCTGCGGCACATGAAGTTTCATCAGACTGGCTTCAGTAATGCATGAGTTATCTCCCTTTAATTGACTTAAAATCAATTAAATGATCCATAACGAAGTAACCACTGGACGGAATAGCATGAAACTTAAAGTAAGTATATGACACTATAACTAGCTGATCCACATGAAGTTTCGTCAGACTGCCTTCATTAATGCATGAGTTATCTCCCTTTAATTGACTTAAAATCAATTAAATGAGCCATAACTAAGTAACCACTGGACGGAATATCATGACACTATAACACGCTGATCCACATGAAGTTTCTTCAGACTGCCTTCATTAATGCATGAGTTATCTCCCTTTAATTGACTTAAAATCAATGAAATGTGCCATAACTAAGTAACCAATTACCAAAACTGCATGAAATTTAAAGTGAATATGTATCACCATAACGTGGATATGAGAATTGAAATATGATGATGATATGCACATAACTTTCTATCAGAATGGCATCACTAGTGCATGAGTTATTGCCCTTGAATCAATGTGAGATAACAAGTGAACAAAATTTTATGAAACTTAAAATAACTCATAAAGAAATCGGTGCCACAACGGCGGGGGATATAAATTCACTGAATTTGCTTGTTGTATACTGATTCATAATTCAGAGATTTAGTTTACACTTTAACTGATGTTAGACACTTTTTTGAGTTTTTACAAAACACTATATACTTACCCCACTGGGTGACCTTGAAGTCAAGATCATCGACTTAGAATTTTGTTTTAAAGATTTTGTCAAAGTTTTATATTTATGAAGACATAATTTCACAGTGCCACGATGGACTCAGTTGATACTTATACTTGGACTGATGTTAGATATTGGTTCAAGGTTTTGATACATCCTTAGTCCCCCCCCCCCCCCACCCCCTCCCACACCTCTTAGTTCTTTGACCTCAAGCTCATGGACTTTGAAATTTCATGTGGATTTGTTTTTTTTATTGTATTTTAAGACTTACTTCTGAGATAGCTTTTGTTTATAAATGTGTCGTCATTATAGACATGCTTGCCTGAAGTTTTATGCATAGCAGTCCACACCACCAAAGCGACTGTGTGATGGGCAAGCACCTATTCAGGCGAGCTATGCTGTCAGCCGACAGCTCTTGTTGTGACATTATCAGGATTTCAAGGAGAAGTTTCCGCCCAGATTTTGGATTTCTCAAGTAGCCCCCTGGGCTAAACCCTGAGTGTGGGTTTGAGAGTAGTATGCTTATAATTAAACATGGACGTAACAAAAATATGTGCTATGTCTATCCATGTATCATGCAACTCGGTTCTCTTTGCTTGATAATAAATCATGCACTTTTCTACAACCCACAGGTTAACTCTTTAAGCCCGAGTGACGCAATTAGAAAAAATTGCAAACAGCGTAGATCCTGATGAGGCGGCTCATAATGAGCCACCTCATCTAGATCTACACTGTTTGCCCTCTAGTTATCCCCCGACCGAAAGGTTCGGGGGATATAGCGATGAGCCTGGCGTCCGTCCGTCCGTCCGTCCGTCCGTCCGTCCGTCCGTCCGTCCGTAAACACTTTCTTGTCCGCTCTATATCTTGAATACCCTTTGGAATATTTTCATGATACTTCACAGTTATGTAGAACAGGTCATGACGATGTGTCGCGTACAAGAATGGTAACTCTTGCTATTGTATTTTTTGAATTATCTCCCCTTTGGTGATTTTTTGGCAGATTCGTGTCCGCTCTGTAACTTGAATACCCTTTGGAATATTTTCATGATACTTCACAGAAATGTAGAACAGGTCATGACGATGTGTCGCGAACAAGAATGACAACTCTTGCTTTCTTACTTTTTGAGTTATTTCCCCTTGATAGTTTTAGGTGTGATTTTTTGGCAGATTCGTGTCCGCTCTATAACTAGAATACCCTTTGGAATATTCTCATGATACTTCACAGATATGTAGAACAGGTCATGATGGTGTGTCGCGAAAAAGAATGACAACTCTTGCTTTCTTACTTTTTGAGTTATTTCCCCTTGATCATTTTAGGTATGATTTCGTGTCCGCTCTATAACTTGAATACCTTTTGAAATATTTTCATGATACTTCACAGATATGTAGAACAGGTCATTACGATGTGTCGCGAACAAGAATGACAACTCCTGCTTTCTTACTTTTTGAGTTATTTCCCCTTGATGGTTTTAGGTCTGATTTCGTGTCCGCTCTATAACTTGAATACCTTTTGGAATATTTTCATGATACTTCACAGATATGTAGAACAGGTCATGATGATGTGTCGCGAATAAGAATGACAACTCTTGCTTTCTTACTTTTTGAGTTATTTCCCTTTGATGATTTTAGGTGTCCGCTCCATAGCTTGAATACCTTTTGAAATATTTTCATGATACTTCACAGATATGCAGAACAAGTCATGACAATTTGTCACATACATGAATGATAACTCTTGCTTTTAAACTCAGTGAATTATTTCCCTTTGGTAGTTTGAGCTGCTGTTTGAGTCTCTGCTCCATAACTGTATAACCCTGGCCAGCTCCAGAATTTGAATAACCGTGTACCTTTTAGAATATTGATGATCATGCTGTGATATCTTATCAGTGTACCTAACTCTCTCTTACCCCTCCACATTCCCGTGACCCCCTGCCCCCCCCCCCCAAAAAAAAATCCCCCCCCCCCCCTCCCCCCAAAAAAAAAATATTTTTTTTTCCCAGATTTGGATTCTTTGTCCAAATTCACTTACTAGAGAGCTCAAAATTAGATTTGTAGGGCTTAGAAGTTATTCACACATTTTGAAAGTTGATTGTATCGTATCCTATACATTTGTGTATATGGTGGCTGTTTGAGATATTACCTCTTTTTAGCAGTCAAGCATACTGTTTTAGTCTGAGTGTTAGATAATCATGCATCTGTTAACAGTTAATGTCAATCAGAAGCATAAAAGAACGACAATATATTACTAATATGTGTTTTGAAGTGCACCCTTTTTACCAAGGCCCATGGGGGTCTTCGGTCGGGGGATTTGCCACCTCCTCTGATGGCTATTTTTTTTGAATTCTCAATACAAAAAGTCTTGAACAAGGCATTTTTTTAATTTTTGCAGACGTAAATTTTGTCGTCTGCTTTTTGGTACTGAAAGAGTTAAGATCATTGAAGAAACAAATGTTCAGCTTTTTTCGCAATTGGCACAGCTTAACACAGGTTTCAGGTGTAAATTTCTTTGATATCTCTGTTTAACAGCTTAAAATATATTTTTAATTTCACTCATTAGTGCCTTAATGGACCGATGTCAGTTCAAGATGATTTTGGCTAATGATTGATGGGAAAAACCAACAGGGAGCATCAGGGCTAATTCAGAGCTCTAGATAAGAGGGCGTATTTGGTGATAATTAGGGATAATTTTTGTTAACTCTGCATACAAACATATGTTGTGACCCCTCATCTGAACCGTCTCGACGAGACGGTTCAGATGAGGGGTCACAACATATGGTTTCGATGAGAAATAAGAAAAATTATCCTTAATTATCATCAAATACGCCGTCTTATCTAGAGCTCTGTAATTGGTGTAATTGGTCTAGTTCTGTTACTTGAGAGAGTGCAGTTGAGGTTATACATCAGGAATAAGGAGTTGTCTTCCAGTTGGAGCCACCCAGCAAGATCAGATAGGGCTTTCTTCAGCTCCTCAGCTGCTTATCCTTGATTTATCTGAGTGGGGGAGTGTTACTTGAGAAAGTGCAGTTGAAGTTATACATCAGGAATAAGGAGTTGTTTTGCAATCGGAGCCACCCAGCAAGATCAGGCAGGGATTTCATCTGGTCCATAGCTGCTTAATCTTGAGTTATCCGAGTGTGTGAGTGTTACTTGAGAGAGTGCAGTGGAGGTTATACATCAGGAACAAGGAGTTGTCTTGCAATTGGAGCCACCCAGCAAGATCAGGCAGGGCTTTCATCTGGTCCTTAGCTGCTTAGTCTTGAGTTACCTGAGTGTGAGAGTGTTACTTGAGAGAGTGCAGTTGAGGTTATACATCAGGAATAAGGAGTTGTCTTGCAATTGGAGCCACCCAGCAAGATCAGGTAGGGCTTTCATCAGGTCCTTAGCTGCTTATCCTTGAGTTACCTGAGTGTGAGAGTGTTACTTGAGAGAGTGCAGTTGAGGTTATACATCAGGAATAAGGAGTTGTCTTGCAATTGGAGCCACCCAGCAAGATCAGACAGGGCTTTCATCTGGTCCTCAGCTGCTTATCCTCCAGGTTGCTGGGCATATGGCTGTTGTCTTTGTTCCTTTGAAGGAAATACTTTCATTCTAGTCAGAAGCCTTAAGCAACTTCTGCTTAAGAGTTTACATACTTTGAATAAAAGAAAGAAGGAAACTTCTTAAACTAAGTCAGGTCTATCCATTTACCAGTACCTGTTACCTGTTTAGCTGTCCACTTTGCTTCTTATTTGGTGGTTTAAAACAGAAAATAGCTAAAAACAGAATGTATTATACATCAAAAACCATACAAAATACATTAAACATATTATGTTTTATGTACTTTGTATGGTTTTCGATTTTTGTTGCATTGATGTACAGTTCATCTATGTTAGACTTTGGTGTGTCTGTTATCAAAGATATGCTTTTCCTTTTGTGTTTCTTCTTCTTTTGGTATCATGAGTGGGTTGTACTTTGTGATTGTGGTCTTCCCTGGGTATCTTCAATTATGTTTCTGTATTACCATATTCGACCTAATTAGCGCACATGCCCCTGTAAGCACACATCATGGGAAATTCTGAGGCTTATTACTATAAGCGCACATACTTTTACTGGTTCATCCTTTTGTATGTGTGTGTACAAGAGCTGAAAATGAAATTGAATCTGCCATTTCTACTTGTGAAGCTTTTCTGTCATTCTGTGACTGTACACAGCTTTTCTCCAGATGATGCTTGACCTTTAAATTTGATTCCTTTTACTGTAACGCATTGAAATGTGCACTTATAAGAAAGAAAGTTTGCTACAAGCCATTTTGAAAACATTAAGCTCACAGTGCACTAATAAGGTTGATTATGGCAGTATCCAGAGCTCCAGATAAGAAGGAGTAACATGGGTAATTCAGAGATAATTTTATTATTTCTCTAAGAAAACTTACATTGTGACCCCTCATTTTGAACCGACGGTTCTAATGAGGGGTCACAATGTATGTATTTATGGAAAATACCAAAATTATCCCTAACATGATACCTCTTCTTATCTGATTGTCTGCTGCAATATCAAAGCAGTTCACATACTCATAGGTGTTAAAGTTCACAATAAGTATGGGAGTCATAGTACTCATAGATACTGATGAAAAAACTAGCTGATCAGTTTCATAATATTAGGCAAAGGCAGATTAACCAGGCTTTGGCTTGAATAATTTCTGGGTCATATTTTTGGAAGATGTATGTATGTCAGGTAATTATAAAGATACTGACTGGTAGTTATTTTGTCTTTTCTCTGGAAGTTTGATATTAAGCATCTTTTTGCCAGTTAATGGTCTGTATTTTGGATTTGTAATTCTGTGTGGGTAATTTAGGTCGATAGTTTTATGTCTCAGTAATGAGAAACTGTTTTCAGATTTTTTCTTCTGTTTGATGTTAATTATGAAAACTATTTTGGCTTTCAGGCAGGGGTAGGAGAAAGTTCAGTCAGTTCTAGTCTGGTAAAAACATTCATACTGTACAGTGCCTCAGGTTTTTCAAAGGGCCTCAAAAATTGAGAATCAATCAAGCCTACATTGATAGCCAGGCGGGGCTAAATACATGGAAGCGTGGGTAATATATTTAGCCATAGATAGAAAATATTTTAATGCTCAGTCACAAGTTAACATTTACACTGTTGCACTGTGTTTCCTGCTCAATCTCAAGAGTTATTTGAGGTAAAAAGGGTTGGGGGCATAGTTTGTATTCACTCTAAAAAAACAAAAACAAAAAACATTGCCTATGATTAGAACTGCCTTGCATAGATGTTCATAATTAAGGTTTGCAGCTGGTTTTTACCAGAAGAAACAAGAAACTCAATCCCAGCATTGTCATCAAACCCATTCACCATATGGAGCAAAGATTTACTGTTGTTTATGGCCAGCAAACCTCTTGTTGGTGGCTATCAGAATTACTTTAGGGTGCAGTTACAGCTATACCAGCACTGGCTTTTGAATGCAGTTACAGTTAAACAAGCTCTAACTTGTTTCAGCATTTACACCCCTTTACAACAGCCTTACAACAGACGAAATTGCTGTTGGAAAATGACCAGTAAATCTTTGGCTCTCTACTGATTTAACAGGATAATTTTACATTTGAACCCATGTGTAAAGGTGAATCTGTCTGTCTGTTTGAAATCTTAGAAAGCATAAAATTGATGTTTACCAATAATGTTATTAGCCTAATGAGCACATGGAATAGCACTTAACTTCAAACATATTAACTGGTGGCCTTGGTTTGAATAGTTTGGCCATGAGTATAGAGCAGCAGTATGTACTGGAACTATGGGTACACTTTAAGGGGAAGCAACTCTGCCATTTTCATTTTTGCCTTCTGTCTACTTAAGCGTCAACTCTTAAAGGAAAGAATTTGCTCCTCTAGGAGGGTTTCGTTGCTGAGTGAGCATGTTGTTTCCCTTTGAAAAAAATGGTGAAAGACACAGCGTTGTTCCCATTTACCTAAATAAAAAAATGGTGAAAGACACAGCGTTGTTCCCATTTACCTAAATAAAAAAAATGGTGTATGTCTTTTATAAGCCTGATGGAAAGGCTGGTTTGGCTGCTCTGCCTCATAGTTCCAACGGGCCCATTTCCAGTATGAGGGGCATCAACTGGTTTGATTCTACTTGAGGAATTTCAGTACATAAACAATAATGCAAGCATTGCAAGCCCTGATCAGGGACGGTTGTTCTTGGATGTCAGATCTGGGTCAGCATAATGTTTGCCAAGACCTACCCTTTTTCCTAGGACACTAGGAGTTAACGGGTTAAATTGTTTTCTGTTAGATTCCAGCAAACAGTTTTTATTCGTAATTTCAGGGAACAGAAGATTGCATTTGAGACTGTATTAAAATTTTTACTTTCTCTCAGATACCTGGATTTGAACCTGTATTTACCTGAATTAT
Organism: Ctena decussata; assembly: GCA_963989385.1. NCBI lineage: Eukaryota > Metazoa > Mollusca > Bivalvia > Lucinida > Lucinidae > Ctena > Ctena decussata. The sequence continues at coordinate 48,984,952 of OZ022504.1, forward strand.
TTATGACCCAGTCAGCATACACACCAATCAATGTACTCAGCTCTTCAAGTTGTTTACCAAAGTCTTTGAAGTTTACTTTTGCTGTCTGTTGTGTGTTGAGTAACCCTGTTTACTTTATTAATGGGCCATTTCACTGTCTAAAGTCAAACATTTCAATATTGATTATCCTGGGAGTGGAAAATTGAATTAGCATGTGACTTAGCATGCTACCCCACCCAGGCATTCTTTAGGGGTTTTGAGCAGGCTACCCCTGCCAGACATTATTGAGGGGTTTAATTGCCTTGTTACCGGTAGATGCTATGCAAGAAAAAATTTCCCAATTATCTAAAAGCTACTTTTCCTTTATACTTACCTAAACAGCCATACAGGCAGGGTTTGTTGCAATTGCTGCCAAATTGAATATGAATGGAATGTAGGTGCACCCCCCCCCCCCCACCCATATCCATAAAGAACAGAATTAATAGATGGATGGGGTTCTAAAGGTTTTATGAAAAATTTCAATAGATATGATCTTGTCAGTTGAAAAGAGACTCTTCACAGGGTATAAACCAGTCCGCCCATTTTTGCTGCCTGCGGAGACTGTACATCATATTTGCCTTCCTTGCCGGGACTGTCCGCGATCTCTTGCTTCCTGCTGAGAATTCTGTACATGATAAATGGCTTCCTGCAGAGACTGTCCGCATGATTCTGCTTCCTGCCGAGGCTCTCAACAGGTAGCAGAGTCATGCAGACAGTCTCGGCAGGAAGCCATTTTTCAAGGATAGTAGTCCCTGCAGGAAGCAAGAGTTAGCAGACAGTCTCAGCGGAAGCTAAATATGATGGACAGTCTCTGCAGGAAGCGAAAATTGGTGGACTGGTATATACCCTGTGCTCTTTAGCCTTGCATATTTATTTGGATTATTGCATTTTTCACTGCACCAGACATCTCTTTCTTCCGAGCCTCTGGCTGTCTGTCATCTTTTTCAGGCCATGGGAGCTGGGGAGGCCCACGCTCTATAGAAGTCTCTCAGACTCTTGTGTAGTCTGCTGTGCCCGCTCTGTCTTCGTCTCAGCAGATAGCATCAATGTGTGCTCAGAGATATGCTTTGTCTGCCGTGAGCATGCCCATCATTTATTTTTTCCAAACTTTAAGGGTTAAAGCAATTTTGAAGAAGTTAGATACAGAAATGTGCATCTATCTTACTAACTTTTTTATCCTGTTGGAGAGAAGAATTATAAAATATTAATTCAAGTTCAGAAATGATGTACAAAATCCAAAAGTTATATATCTGTTTGAAAAATATGTGGGAGTTCCATAACTTAATTTTCTTACATATTTGGTAAACAGAGTTACAAGCCTGAAACTAGGAGTTACAAACTCCAAATATTGATAGGCCTTTTAACACTTTAAGCACCAAAAAGCAGACGACAAAATTTACATCTGCAAAATTTAAAAATATGTTTTGTCCAAGCTGTATCATATTCAGAATTAAAAAACTAGAGGGCAAACAGTGTAGATCTAGATGAGGCGGCTCATTATGAGCCACCTCATCAGGATCTACGCTGTTTGCAAATTCTGCTTATAGTGTTAAACAGATTCAGTATCTATGGCGTCATTCTTTGTTTGTCATCAGATCTTGCTTCTTGGGGCTGTTTTGTTATTCTCAGCTTTTTTGGATATGGAGGGATGGATGGATGACATGCAGTTTTAGAGCCCTTTCAAAAGTATTTCAGTCATATCGAGCTGATGAACAGGGATATTAAAAGGTTGTGTGCAAGGGAACCCTGTTTTGCAGGTGAAGAGAATTCTGTCTTCAGTGGGGTTTTAACATAGATAGCTAAGCAGGCCGGTGTGTCACCCATTGAGGGGGAAATATAACAATTAATATATATACATATCTATAATACTAAATAAACAAAGTAACGCATAAACTGCAAAATTGGTGGCATTTTCAAGCGTAATTTCTATACTGGTTCTTTCGCATATTGCTATCATTGATAATTTCGGTTAGCGTGTTTTAGTTTCACGTAGATTTAAAGAATTTGGGAATTAAATTCGTCTTTCATTTTAAATTCACCCAAGTATTTTTCTAGAAACTTCGACTATTGGTCGATTTCTTTTTGTCAACAATGGGTGCGTTCGAGTGAAACTATCGTGTACCCGAATACACGTTTTAAATTATTCCGGTTGTTTCGGTTCTGCATCATTATATCGGCGCACTGCTTAGCAAGTCCAAATTTAGCAGGTTCTAATGCAAAAAATCTGACCCATGAACGTACGTCATTCCCCATAAATAACGATTTATTTTTGTATTTTTGCTCATATGTCTAAACGGATGAAGAACTAAATGGTCATAGTCCCGACGGCCCTGGCTCGAAACGACCCATTTTCTTCCAGAACGATAGTCAATACGAGTAGCCAATCGAACTCGCCCATTGAAGAATAAAGCTCAACGCACATGGTATTTCGAAAAGTTGGACGGACACACGGCGGCAATTAAGTGTGTGCGGCTATGTTACATACCGCTGAGCCACTTGGGGAACGTCGTTAGGAGAATTCAAACTGAACTGAACTTTCGAAAAGACAAAAATTAAAAATGTCTAAGGTTAACACACATGCGCCAGGTAAGAAAGGGCATTTTTTCCAGCGAAGCAGACAAATCAATTTCAAATGATTCAATGAAGCTAAATAAGCTTCAGAGGGCTTGAATATTTCCCCCCAAAACGTTCCAGGACCCAATTTTTCCAGAAAAAAAAATACCCAGGACAGGTCACATAACCAAGATGGCAAACATTTATTATATGGTAAAAAATTCAAAAATCTTCTCCCCCAGAACCACGCCGGGCCGTGTAGCGCAATCGGTAGGGCACCTGACTCATAAGTCAGAGGTCCTGGGTTCGAAACCCGGTCTGGCCACATACTTTATTTTCTCCTTCCGCTGATTCAAGAAGGGCAGTTGTCAGTTACTGGCGAAAGTATGTGCACTTAGTACTGGTTAACCGCTTAGGAGGTCTAAGCCTGCCCAGGAATAGTGTGGTTAGGTTAACTGACTGTCCCGACATGACCTTAGCTGTTTACCATGGACGTTAAGCATCAAATCAACCAATTCTCCCCCAGAACCACAAATCCTATGATCTTGAAACTTAGCATGTCACATCAAGGACTCAAAAGTTCAACAAAATTTATATAAATGATGCCCCTGGGATGACCTTAATCTGTTTTACGGCAAGGTCAACTTTTGAGTCACTTAGGTTTTTCTATAGGAAAAAGTGAAAAAAGTTGATTTTTTTAGACACAATGCAGTCTGCTACCTGAAAGTTTGTAGATGCAGACAACTAATTAGGTAAATGAAGCTTTAGTGAGTATTCATGGTAAAGGTCATATCTTCACCTGGGCCTAAGGCTATTTACATTGAAAAATTAAAACTCGCTTTTTTTATATAAACTTGACCATCATGAAATATTTCCGCGCTTGCGCGGGCTCTTTTCTAGTATAAAATATTTTTACAAGGAAGCTTGAGATCAAATTCAAAAAAAGGAAAAGAATAAATAGATAACAAAAAAGAAACAAATGTGTTGGGTCTCCTCAAATTGATAGTGACATTTGATAGTGCAGCCAAGTGACAGTTTCATAATTTGGAAAAAAAAATCTTAAATGCCCATTAAAACATTTGTTGAGATGGCTCATTAGAACTGCCTCAATGAGGCTGTTCTAATGAGAGATAACAGCATACTATTTTCTGAAGACTCCACAGAAATTTTCTCTGAATTAAAGTGAAAACCAGGTCTGATCATACCGTGACATTGATCCATGTATACTGGATCCAACTAATGAGTCTGAAATGGGTCAGCATTTACAGAATTCTGCCCTCGATAACTAGAATTAAACTTGCTAATTAATTTTCAAGGACTGACTACCTATTACCTGAACTAATTTTCATGAACCAGAGGGTATTGGAGCTGTGGGGGGGGAGAGGGGTTGGGCAGGCAAATTGTCAGCTGAAGTTCAATTGTTAGAAAAATTATAGGGAGCCAAACTGTCACCCCCTAAATGTCCCCTGGAAAAGTTCTCTTCAAGTTGACTTTGTAGATAGGTTTTATATGAAAATATGTTTACATCTGTGACAGGTGTCTGTGATCTGATAAACTTTGAAAAACTTCCCCACTTTGAACATGTTCAATAACAATTTAGGTTGATAAAACCCGATAAACTATTTAATCATAGATAAACTTTTCACTCAGACAGCTTCTAATCTGTATTGAATATTACCATAGATTTTCAGCAATTCGCTGAATGCTTTGAACTGAGATCTTTTCAGGAAAAGGTTACAAATAATATTTCCTACTTCTTATTATTATATTAAAAAAAAAAAGCAGATTTTTTTATCATACAAAAAAGGATACTTTATTAAATATTTAAATTGCTGTTTCCTGAAATGAATGTGCGATATTGAATGCTCTTTGACAACCAGAGACTTATATCTTTGTATAAGTATTGGAAGGTACATGTGTTTGTTTGTTGTCAGTTTAAATGTTTTATGTCGGTTTTAAAATAATAATAAAAATAATAATTGCCTTTATTTTCAGAGGGTTAAATAAGCATTTAATGCCAATAAATCACCATCTATGGTTTGAACCAGGAGTTATCCCATAGAGGAGATTTTAAAGCTATGTGAAATTGGGCCTTGTCAATGTGAAATTGGACCTTGTCAGGTAAGGGTACCAATTGGGGCTGAAATGGGCATATATTGTCCCGCTTGTGGTGCTCTTGTTTCTGTTATAAAGTGCACACTCTTTTACGGCCAAGGCACACAGTAAACTGGGGCCGTATTCATAAAACGACTTAAGTGGTTGCTATGCTGTTGCTAAGGCTGAATTTCTTTGAAGGAGATTCCCTACAACTATGAAATTTGCTCTGGAGGAACAGTCTTTGTAAGACTGTTCCTCCAGAGCAAATTTCATAGTTGTAGGGAATCTCCTTTATAGATATTTAGCCTTAGCAACCGCATAGCAATGACTTAAGTGGCTTTATGAATACGGCCCCTGCTTCCTAACTCAGCTTCTGAGATTTCCTAAATAGTCCCTGGGCAAATTTTGTGATAACTAAAAGAAGCTTAATTAAAGAATCCTGATTTTTCTGGAGCATGTCATCCCCATTTTGGTTTATTATTAATAATGTGCCAGTATAGAGATAGAGTTATGGTCTTCACTTTAGGAAATAATTATTATTGACACTTGGTCTCTGTGCAGTATCTTAACCAGCAAGAATTTATGTTGCCAGAGATTTTGCTAGTTAATTTTATGATGTTTTTATTGAGGTCTAGCAAGATTAACTGTCAGAGTGAAACTCAGCAGTTGTTTGCTTGTTGATTAGCAGTGGAGTTGAGATTAAGTATTTGGTAAGAGTTACTTCCCTTTGGAGTTACAAGCTGAAGACAAGCAGAATTTCTGCCCAGATCAGATTGTTCCTCAGAACCAAAGCATTATAGACCTAGATGAGATAGCTTAGAGCAGTTTTATCAGGGGTTCCACAGTTTACCATTCAGTTAGCTACCAATTTAATTTGGCAATAAGACAGGATTTTTCCATCCAAAACAACCAAAACAAATCTAGATCTGCCAAAAAGGCAGATCTAGATTGTGGGGATTGTTTTGGAAGGAGAGAAAAAAACATCTTATGGCAGACTCAATATGACTGATTTTACTTATGAGCTGCGACACAATCAAACCAACAAACTGGCATGTCCGCCCAGCGAAGATTCTGATCTGGTTGGTCGCTTAGTCTGGCCAGTGTCTAAAGGGTACAGGCTACCTCCACTACAACAGGGAAGACTCTGATCAGACTGGGTGGAATCCCAGGCTGATCTGAGTCTTCGCTGGGCAGACATGCCATTAAGTTGGTTTTGTCGTGTTTTGGCTCATATTCATAATTAATGGAGGGGAAAATGTCTTATAGCAGAATAAATGAGCCGCGACGTGAGAAAACCAACAATGTGGATGCGCACCCAGCGCAGACTCAGATCAGCCTGTGCATTCACCCAGTCTGATCAGACTCTTTGCTAAGCGCTTAAAGGGTAGCTGAGGGACTAAGCTACCTTCATGCGGAAAGCGAAGACTCTGATCAGACTGGGCGGATGCCCAGGCTGATCTGAGTCTGCGCTGGACGCACCACCACATTGTTGGTTTTGTCACGTCGCGGCTCAAATACAGTATTACAAAACATTCCCTAACAAATTCAATGGACTTGTCCAAACTGCAAAATGTTTTGAAAGATTGGTTTTGCCGAATGAAATGGAAGTTTTCTATGAACACCTTCTGAGGTGCAAGAATCGTCTGTTCTGCCTTGGAGATCCTTGGACACAGTTCCGTTTATTTGGTCAGGGAGTTTAATAAAATGTTTAGCTCGTTGGTAAAGTGTATAACTGATCAGACTGCTCATGTTCGAATAGTCTGATCTTGATCTACGTTATTTGATGTAAGAGTTTTGATTCACATTTTTACTGTTACATGTATTTTGTTTTTATAGGTATGTGTGTTCATGTGTGTGTGTCATACATTATAAGGGCTATTATTGTTGTTTTATTTCATTTATAATTGTTTTTGTTTTCTGAGAAATTGTACATATAAGCACACTGGTTAGCTAATTATAATGTGTTGTCTTGTTTCAAACATTTAATTACAGTGTATTGTGTAAAAATATTGTTATCAGTTTTCAGTTAAGTTTAGTATACTTTGTGAAAAAATTACAAAAAGAGAATAAAATAAAATTAAAAGTGAAGAATTCTTTGTTCTTGCATTGAACATCCCAGAGCAGTGCAGTCTCAATATGACCTGTTCCAGACATGTACCCTATTAGGCACATGGCATTGTAATGACACTGTAACTGGCGTCGATGCTACGTAATGACATCGCATCAACATCTGTACGATGTCATTCCAAAGTCATGTTCCTGCTAGAACCTGTTACACATCAGGCCCCGAGGTTATAAAACTTTTTTCATGCTCAGCTGAGTTGAGCATGAAATTTTTTCTGCTGATAAATTTTAAAATGCCAATAATTGTTGGCATTTTAATATTTATGAGCAGAAAAAATAGCCTTTCAGGCTTATCTGAGCCTGAAAAATGCTAAATTTCTTGGTATTTCTATATTAATGGGCATTTTAAATTTCATGCTCAGCTGAGTTGAGCATGAAAAAAGTTTTACAACCTCGGGGCCAGGTATATGGGTACACCGCAATGCTTTTCCAACAGTATTTGAAAGGGGCAACTTTCGTGACATCCTGATGGCTTCCTTTGGCAATAAAGCCCTTCCAAAAAGGGATAATCCTAGAGGAACAATTTAGGTCAGGGGATTTTCTATGTGTTCCTAGGGGCCGAAAAAAGGCCCCATTCCCAAACAGAAAATTCTTTAAAATCATGCTGAATTCCCAAATTTGCAACTTATACCTGGACTTGTCATTCCCAAATGGCCAAATTTTCTCCCAATTTTAGGAGAAAGGCCCCATTCCCAAAATACCTGGATAAAGCCCTGTAGGTACTAATCAAATATTGTAAGGCTGTCAAAGAGTCTAGCATTATGCTTTCTTTTGAGAGTTGACGACCATGCAGTAGAAGGGAGGCAAGAATGAAAATGGCAGAGTGGCTTCCCCTGAAAGGATACTAGTAGTACAAAAGTCCTCAGCTGATAGTGCTATAAGTGGGCCTGACAGAACAGCTTGTACATTTTAACAGGCTGGTCAGAGGCTTTACTGTTGCCTGTAGCTGCCTAAGGGCCCCATTACGCATGCATACAGTACAGATCCTGACCAAACAGCTTACATGTCAAGCCATACCAAATTAACCCTTAAAGATGAGCCACCTCATCTGGATCTACGCTATTCTCAAATTCAACTGTTTTCATTTTTGGCACTTCATATAAGCTTGAAGGGTTAATTTTTGTCCTCCGCAGTGGTCCCTGATTCAAACACCAGACAAAAACAGTTCTGTTTAGGGGCCACAACATAGGGTTTTATTCAGAAAAAAACAACAAAAAACCTATCCCGGTTATCCTCAAAATGCCCCTTTTTCTGGTGTTCTGTTGCTTTTTGTAACTTTCAGAAAAGCTACAAATTACCCTAATATGAGTAAATATTGGGACACCTAAAAAATAAATTTTCCATTTGGGACAAATGGAAAATTAATTATTTTAGGTGTCCCAATACTTGAGTACATTAGGGGTAATAAAGGAAAAACAGTGCCCAGGCACACAACACTCAAAAAATGTCTAATATATAGGCGAAAAGCAAAGGCTCAGACCAGCCTGCACACCCATGCAGTCCAGCACCTTTCTGAATGCACACACTGTGCATTGACCTTGAGGAATCTGCAGGCACAAAAAGGAAGGTTCTAACGACTGCACGGATTCAAAGACTGCTTTGAGTCTTCTCTTTTTGTGGAGGCATTAGAGACCGTTTTACGTGCTGATCTCATGGACTTTGCCATAGTCGGAGGATATAAAATTTTAGTATAATCTCAAACTCAAAATAAAGCACACTGATTGGCTGCTTCCGAGCACATCAAACTCAAAATAAAGCACACTGATTGGCTGCTTCCGAGCACATCAAACTCAAAATAAAGCACATTGATTGGCTGCTTCCGAACATCCGAGCATGTGCTCGGAAGCAGCCAATCAGTGTGTTTTATGTGCTCGGAAGCAGCCAATCAGTGTGCTTTATTTTGAGTTTGAGAATGTACTCAAGTTCTATAATCTCCGGTCCTGGTGGTAGTGGCATACATACAGACAGGCACAGACAAGTGAGACACAAAGTCCTGTGGAATTCTTGTTTGCATAACATTTTGCCACTTGTTCAATTTGTGAGACAATTACAGTGACTTGTCCAAATATTCTCCATAATTGTGGTAAAATTTACACATAAAAATGTAGTACATACTTCATACTCTAAAGAAATTCTAAGAGGCCCCAATTTTGTCAAAAAGGACTGGAGTGGCCCTCTACAAGTGGCCCTGTAGGCCCCAATTTTGTCAAAAAGGACTGGAGTGGCCCTCTACAAGTGGCCCTGTACCCTGATAATTATTTCCATACCAAACTACTCCATCTTCCAATTAGCTACTGAGGAAGTGTTGCCAACATAATGATTGAAACATGTCAGTGTAAGTATCAGGTACCAACTTCAAAAAAGAGATAAACAAGGAACCAGCTAAATACAAATTGTTTTGCATTGAGCATAAAAAGATTCCTTAGGTAAAGGAAAGACTTGTCTTTCTGTCAGAAAAACTCGTCTTGATCTTACACATGGCTGTCAATATTATTTTCTCTGTATTTGTTATATTTTCTTTATTTGTCCATTACATTACAACTTGTGTTATGACTTCTCATAATGAGGGGTCACAATATAGGGCTTTATGAAGAATTAACACTTAAAGCACTAAAAATGAAAATAGTTGAATTTGCAAACAGTGTAGATCAGGATGAGGCAGCTCATCTGGGTCCACACTGTTTGCCTTTTTAATTAGTCTTTGAATTGCTTGGGCAAAACTGAAATTTTGCAAAGTAAATTGTAGTCTGCGGTTTTCATGCAGTGGCTCATTAAGAGCTCTGATTTCATGCCTCGGTATAGTTGGGCAGTCTGTCTTTTGCCTATTGCAGAAAACATAATTGAGCCGTGACACGACAAAACCAACAATGTGGTTGTGCGCCCAGTGTAGACTCAGATCAGCCTGGGCATCCACCCAGTCTGATCGAGTCTTCGCTGTCCGCATGGAGGTAGCTTAGACCCTTAGCTACCTTTTAAGTGCTGGTCGAAGAGTCTGATCAGACTGGGCGGATGCCTTAGCTACCTTTTAAGTGCTGAGCGAAGAGTCTGATCAGACTGGGCAGATGCCCAGGTTGATTTGAGTCTGCACAGGGTGCACAACCACTTTGTTGGTTTTCTCGTGTCGCGGCTCATATTAGCTATTGATATTTTGCGGAATGGAATGGCTAATGGCCTCCTGCTCCCCATACTCACCCACACTCCTGGCCCAGAGGTAAAACTGGAGTACATTCTCAAACTCAAAATAAAGCACACTGATGGACTGCTTCCGAGCACATGCTCGGAAGCAGCCAATCAGTGTGCTTTATTTTCAGTTTGAGATTATTCTCAAGTTTTATAACCTCGAACCCTGGTTTCTTTAATAAGTAATTATTGATTATTGTAATGATAAATTTGGTTGCTAAATTTGCATATTATTTTATGGAATAAAACGCATTGATTACCTCCCTTGTCTTATACATTAACAGTGTGATTTATTCCGTAAAATGTCTCTATTCATTCCGCAAAATGCCAGTAGCCGGCATATTTTCACATAAAATGCAGCCCAGCAAGAACAGGTAAACCTAGAAAAATTCTTATGATAATAAACATTTGATTTATATGACAGTCTGTTAATGATGGATTGCTCTACAGAAATTGATGTAGTTTATGGCTGGAATGATAATTTCCATGAACCACACAGTGTCCAGAAAGTATCTGAATAGGAGAGATGAAAAGACTTTAAAATTACCGTATTTAAAATTATTTGTTTACTGTTCCTCATGGGTGGCATATTGAAATGGCACTGTCCATCCGTCTGTCCATCCATTTCAGATTGTGTGTTTGCAATAATTCAAAAACTACTGAAGTGAATTTAGTCTTCACCAAAAGGTTAACTGTTAAATTCCCATGCCTGAGGTCAACCTCACAACCAGGGTCAAAGGTCAAACCATGCAAAACTTCCCTGGTGCCAGATATAGGTTCCCATGCCCAAATTTCCATGTCCAATGTCGTATTCACCGGTCGTAGGTCAAATTTTGGTTCTGTGATTATTCAAAAGTTTTCACAACTTCAAAGAAAGTTAAAGCAAAATGAGAAAAATTATTTTGTGCATGAGTTCTGCATACCAGTTCAGAGTCACAAGCAGGATTGTTTTTCTGCAGTTCTGCAAAAACTACTAGAAACATAGTTCTTAAAGTGCACCGCTAATGATCATATGAACTACGACATGGCAGAACCAACAAAGTGGCATGTGTGTGGAGCAAAAACTCAGGTCTGGGCATCTGCCCAGTCTGATCAGAGTCTTCGCTGTCTGCATGGAGCTAGCTTAGAATCTTAGCTACCCTTAAAGTGCACAGTGAAGACTCTGATAAGGCTTGGCAGATGCCCAGGCTGATTTGAGTCTTCACTGGGCACACATGCCACTTCGTTGGTTTTGTCGTGTTGCGGCTCATACGATGGTGAGGATCAAATCGGTTGGTATTCAAATTTATAGGGTGAATTCATGTGGCTAGACCCTGTGAAAGTTAAAACTAATGGAGCTATTTAAAATGTGATGTATAAGTTTAATGATATATAATTTGAATTCACTTCAGTCCAAATTTCCAGATTTAGGCTAATACACATGTTAATCTGCTCTAATTTTATGTAGATTTTATGCTTGTTAGCAAATGTTCCACTAATGTAACACACACACTTTTCCACTAAAGTTAAATCAGCCATAAACTGCGTTAAATTTGTATTTAGTCTGGTTTCACATGCAAAATTGCATTAAAACTCTTATTTCAGCAGTGTTTATTTGACTTCATGTAATTAACTTTTGAAGCGGTGAAAAACTGGTTGACAAAATTATAGTATTTCTGCAAAATCTCTGAAAGGTTTTGTCCAAGCTATATTCAAAGAATAGAGGGCAAACAGTGTAGATCGAGGTGGCTATTGGTATTTTTCAGAACAGAATGGAACAGAGACATTTCACAGCATAAATCACATTGGTTTTCAAGGGAGGTAATAAACCATTGAACTACTATTAGTGATGTTCAGTTCTATTCTGAAAAAATACCAATAGCAATCCAGATGAGACCGCTCATTTTGAGATGCCTCATCTGGATGTACGCTGTTTGCACTTTCAACTATTGTTATTTTTAGCACATTTTATCGCTTTAAATGTTAAAACTTTTATATGCAAACATAAAAGAGAATCCATCTGGGTTATCAAGTGTTTACCATGTTCTCCACAATATTAGAGAGTAACTGTAACTGCAATTATTAAATGTACTAGAAAAGAGCCCGCGCAAGCTCGGAAATATTTCATGATGGTCAAGTTTATATAAAAAAAAGCGAGTTTTAATTTTTCAATGTAAATGGCCTTAGGCCCAGGTGAAGATATGACCTTTACCATGAATACTCACTAAAGCTTCATTTACCTAATTAGTTGTCTGCATCTACAAACTTTCAGGTAGCAGACTGCATTGTTTCTAAAAAAAAATCAACTTTTTTTCACTTTTTCCTATAGAAAAACCTAAGTGACTCAAAAGTTGACCTTGCCGTAAAACAGATCAAGGTCATCCCAGGGTCATCATTTATATAGATTTTGAGCTTTTGAGTCCTTGATGCGACATGCTAAGTTTCAAGATCATAGGATTTGTGGTTCTGGGGGAGAATTGGTTGATTTGATGCTTAACGTCCACGGTAAACAGCTGAGGTCATGTCGGGACGGTCAGTTAACCTAACCACACTATTCCTGGGCAGGCTTAGACCTCCTAAGCGGTTAACCAGTACATGTACTAAGTGCACATACTTTCGCCAGTAACTGACAACTGCCCATCTTGAATCAGCGGAAGGAGAAACGAAAGTATGTGGCCAGACCGGGTTTCGAACCCAGGACCTCTGACTTATGAGTCAGGTGCCCTACCGATTGCGTTACACGGCCCGGCGTGGTTCTGGGGGAGAAGATTTTTTAAATTTTTTACTATAATAAATGTTTGCCATCTTGGTTATGTGACCTGTCCTGGGTATTTTTTTTTTCTGGAAAAATTGGGTCCTGGAACGTTTTGGGGGAAAATATTCAAGCCCTCTGAAGACTAAAGGCTTATTTAGCCTCGTTGAATCATTGAAATTGATTTGTCTGCTTCGCAGGAAAAAACGCCCTTTCTTACCTGGCGCATGTGTGTTTTAATTTTTGTCTTTTCGAAAGTTCAGTTCAGTTTGAATTCTCCTAACGAGGTTCCCCAAGTGGCTCAGCGATACGTAACCATAGCCGCACACACTTGGCGCCGTGTGTCTGTCCAACTTTTGGGAAGTAGTAGTAGTATTTCAATTCTCATATCGACGTTGCCCCCGCACCTCAGCGGAACGAATCCATAGCCGCAGTAACGGGGCGCCGAGCGTCCGTCCATAACTTTTCGAAAGACCATGTGCGTTGAGCTTTATTCTTCAATGGGCGAGTTCGATTGGCTACTCGTATTGACTCTCGTTCTGGAAGAAAATGGGCCGTTTCGAGCCAGGGCCGTCGGGACTATGACCATTTAGCTCTTCATCCGTTTAGACATATGAGCAAAAATACAAAAATAAATCGTTATTTATGGGGAATGACGTAAGTTCATGGGTCGGATTTTTGCATTAGAACCTGCTAAATTTGGACTTGCTAAGCAGCGCGCCGATATAACAACGCAGAACCGAAACGACCGGATTAATTTAAAACGTGTATTTGAGTACACGATAAGTTCACTCGAACGCACCCATTGTTGTCAAAAAAATTCGACCAATAGTCGAAGTTTCTAGAAAAATACTTGGGAGAATTTAAAATGAAAGACGAATTTAATTCCCAAATTCTTTAAATCTATGTGAAACTAAAACACACGCTAACCGAAATTATCAATGATAGCAATATGCGAAAGAACCAGTATAGAAATTACGCTTGAAAATGCCACCAATTTTGCAGTTTATGCGTTACTTCGTTTATTTAGTATTATACATACCACATTCTTGCCAAATAAAGTATAACTGTAACTGCAGTTATTAAATGTATACCACATTCTCACAAATAAGAGCTTAAAAGTATAACTGTAACTGCAGCTTTTAAATGTATATCATATTCTCACCAAATAAAGCATAACTGTAACTGCAATTATTAAGTGCATGTCATATTCTGCTTTAGCACATTCTTTATCCCTTTCTTCACAGGTATTTACCTTAAAAGCACCACAAAAAGCAGTCAAAATTTACATCTGCAAAATTTAAAAAAATGTTCCATCCACAGTACCAGTATAGCTTACTGAAAATCCAAAGACAAGAGGGCAAACAGTGAAGATCCAGATGAGCTGCCTCACCGAGATCTATTCTGCTATTTTCGTTTTTGGCACTTTGGGTGTTTGCCTAGTAATCAGCTTTAACCACACATGAAAACCAGTCTCCGACAAATACACAAACAGTTTATGATGCAGTTTATAAGCAACCAAATGACATCAAACAGTTTATGACTTCTTACCTTAAAGGATTTAAAACTTAAAAACTTTTGTTACCCTATTTACACAAAATATTTAGACCAAATTTCCCTGAGTAAGCAGTGTGGACCTTGATGAGGGAGCAGTCTCATCAGGTCGGCACTGCTTGCAAATGTTGCACTAAAAATCGCCTGATGTGACATAGGCTAAATGATCTTGATAAACTTGACTTAATTTGAAGATAAGTGGCTCGTATCGCCAAATATTTGCAATAGATATGGCAAGTTCTGTATAGCTGTTTATGTCTGATGCACTCATTATTTCATGGCAGTTGGGTATTGCTTTAATGCCTTTACCTCTTCTTCTTGGCCTTTACAACACCATAAGCTTCAATAAAAATTATATTAGGCTTCTAACATGTTTATGTGATGCATAAAAACCAGGCAATTTACTTTTAAGCTTGTATGAGTCAAAGAAGAACCAGTCATAAAAGACCAACAACAAAACTTATGCAAAACTATTTAAACCACTGCATAAAGCATTGCTAAGATTCCATATAGTAAGCATTGCTTTTACCTTTTGTTGGTCATTATAGCTGCAACTGCAGCAGTTATTCATACTGAAGAAAAGCATTCAGATTGGGGTAATATAGGGAACATAGCTTTCTGGTTGTCTGGTAATTATCAGTTGCAGGTACAGTGAACAAAAAGTTTAGATTATTTATGTTATTAAAGCACACATTCAGACTGTACCTCCAACTCCTTTCATATTTATTGTGGTTAGATTTGCAGTTGTAGCTATATATACATAAAATTGCAGTTGCAGTTATTATGATTTAAAATTGGAAAACTGTAACTGCATCTCCTAACAAATAAACAATTCTATTCTGTTCATTTTCATAACCTTGAAAGCAGATCCCACACAAGGTGATATTTTGAGGATAGTTCCAAGCTAATTTTCCTTATTTCTCAAAACATATGGCAAGACAGTTCTAATGAGGTGTCACAACATATGTTCTCATGGAGATGCATTAAAATTATCCCTTAAATATGTCTGTTACCCATTTTTATTGGTAGCACTGCTTGCAAGGTCATTGGGGCACCATATCTCTTCTCATCTGTTTCTGGTTTCAGCTGCCGTAGTTTTGCTAGCGCAGTCCATCCCTGTCTAATCCTTCATATTGTTTTTTCTGCCTGCCTCTTCTTTTTCTTTTCACTGTAAAATCATCTTTGCATATCCAGAAGACATTGAGATGTGACCAGACCACTTTTGTTTCTGTCATATGCTGGATCTGTCTGCAACATCCTTATTAAGTCCTTGAATGAAATGTTCAGTGACCTTTGGTAGCATTAGATTATCTCAAAGAGTTCTGTTCTCTTATGTAGTGCTGCTGTAGACAAGGTTCATGTTTCAAACACATAGAGAAAGATAGGTATGACAAGGAGACCTGATCCAAGAGATATGTTGTTCTTCAAGTTGGCCTTAGCCTTCTTAGAGCTGCAGTGGCATGTGGAATCCTTGGGAGAACCTCAGGTTTGGATCCACCATCTTAGACCATTGCTCCTAGGTGTTCTTGTTACAGCTCTCAACTTCAGTCCTTTTACCTTGATCTCCCTTTGGATGCAATTGGGGCTTCTAGTTTCTGCTCTTCCTTAGAAAGACCATCTGAATAGCATAGGCAAACTAAAGCTTGGTAATAGTTGATTTGTTTAAAAAGTCGGCAGAAATTGCCAAAGGGTGATAAAGGCTGGCTGCTTCAGGTCCAAACCAGCCATCTTAGTGTAAATCAGTGTTTCTTGCCTACCACTCTTGCTTCATTTCCTGTTAAATCTGACTGCAGAACGAAGATTCCATGATTTACAGCATAAAATATGTCTGTAAATTTCATCGTAATACATTATTGACTCTGTCTTTCTGCAAATCATCTTCATAGCCTCTTTAAATATAAGGTTCCATTAATACAACAGCCCTTTCAACCAACGTCAATCACAAAAAATCTCATTTTCGTTATGATGAAGAGCAGACTGGAACTAGGGAAAAAGTGCTATTTTACTAGCTTTATATGGTCTATGAGGAGTTAAATCTGTGAACCAGTCGTCGATCAATAACTATCATGTTGCACGCAATAACTGTTACAGGTTACTGTCAAACTGGGAATTCTCAGATCATCATATTCTATCATGCTCCGAGCAATAATTCCTACGATCACTGTTCAGAGATTTCAATCACGTTTTTGATTAAGAACTCTAGAGGCGTGAAATTTAGAATTGTCACACAAATGATGGTGGCATGAATACTTCATCAGCATGTTGAGCTGGTTTAACCCTTTAAGCGCCAAAAAGCAGACGACAAAATTTACGCCTGCAAAATACAGATAAACGTTTCATCAAAGCTATATCATATTGAAAATTCAAAGACTAGAGGGCAAACAGTGTAGATCTAGATGAGGCGGCTCATTTTGAGCCGCCTCATCAAGATATACATTGTTTGCAAATGCAGCCATTTTCGCCTCTGGGGCTTAAACTGTTAATGGTTTGTAAATTCTTGGCAGGTTCATATTTATTGTTGATGCAGAAGCTGCATTGAGAAACTGACAAAAAATACACAACTCATTAGTGCTAATTGCATGTTCATTGATTGTAAACAACAAAAATGTAGATCAGCCTGCACATCCATGAAGTCTAATCAGGCTCCTTTATATGAGAATATATAGCTTTGTCCATGTCCGTCTTTCCATCTGTCCAGAGCCTTAAGTAACTGCTGAACAGAATTCGAAAGTTAAATATATACATGTATCACCAAAATCTGGTGATGTATGTCAAAATTTTGTCAGAATGGCATCAGAAATTCATGAGTTATTGCCCTTGAATCAATATAAAATCAACAAATTGAGCCATTATAACAAAAGTAAGTAAAGAAGGAATTTCATGACACTTAGAATAAATGTTTCACCCTTACACAGCTGTGCACATCAGGCATCAGTTGTGCATGAGATTATTGCCCTTGAATCAATTTGAATAGACAAATGGAGCCATAACTCTGAAACCAATAAATAAAGTTTTATAAAACAAATATTGTCACCATAATGCAGTAGTGCACATCGAGTTTTGCTGCAATGGCCTTAGTATTGCATGAGTTGTTGCCCTTGAATTGATTTAAAATCCACACGTTTAGTCGTAAATAAGCAACTAGTGGCCTAAATTTTCTGAATTTTAAAATAAACTGAAACAAATTCTTATTTTTTAAATCAGTCTTACCAAGTATCTAAAACACCTGTTGTTGGGCTGGGTTCTCATAGGAGCGATACAGGGCCTCATGGCCCACTTATGTTGCCTCTCTTCTCAGTAGGGGTCAACTCTTAATTGAAAGAATTAGCTCCTGTAGGAAGGGTTTCATTGTGCAGGGAAGCAAACAGGATGTCAAGAAAGTTGTCCTCCTTAGAAGAATTTCGTGGAAAACAAGTAAATATTCATAAAGTTTGGAATTCCAATTCTCATTTTATGAAGGCAAACATGTTTTTATGGCAGCAAAAAAAATCATTTATATTCTGCATGACCCAGAGCTTTATATAAATCTGTGAAATTTATTCGTAGTCACAGAACTGTCAATCAATATGTATCATATTGCCGGCTAAAACTTCAGTTTTTTACGACCTAACTGGGAATTCTCAACTTGCAATATTCTATCATGCTTTTGGCAGTATTTCAATGGCTTCCTATAATCTCATTGAGAGATTTCGATCATATTTTGATTAAAAGCTCTACAAGCGTGAGATTTGATAGTTTGTCATTAAGTTCGATAAAGTTTCCCCGAGAAAATTCCCGATGAAGATGTGGATAGGGTTTCGATTCCAGCAAGTCGGTAAATGAATGATGTACGCGTGTCACTCGCAAAGCTTCTCTTAATCATCGGCTAAACACAACATTGACCCATTGGTCATGCCTGAATTTATATGTGGATTGCTGAAGATGATATGTGGATTAAGTCAGTTGTTAGATATGAGCTGTGTCTTGCAAAAGGTGGCTTAATGTAGCTGCAGTCTACTGACTGCAGCTACATTAAGCCATCTTTTGCAAGACAAAGTGGTCTGAGACTCTGTGCAGACTTATAGGCTCAACCTTCATTTTGTGCCAGCACCTGTTGATTCCTCAAGAGTCTGTACATGGTGTGTGCGGACCGTAGATTGCATAGACACACAAGCTGATCTGAGTCTTTGCTGTTCCCATGCACCATTTTTGCATGTCCCAACTCTTATTTGGGCCACAGCTTGATTATTAACCTACCGGTAATGGTCATTCAGACTTAAGAATCTGAGATATAACTGCAACTGCAGGATAGTAAAAACTATCAGTACTGTTGTAAAATTATGTGTTAAATTGTTACAATTTTAGGTAGAGAAAGTACCTGTGAAGCAAAGGCTTTCTTTGGAAAAAAGTAATTATTCTTCCAGTAAACTGGGTCTGCAATAAGAAAGGCTGTTTACACTATATTCACTTGATTGCAGTTGCAGTTATATGTCACATTAGCCTTTAATAGCTCTTTGCCACCAACCACTCTTTAAGTATGATAACTACCCTATATTTTGGCAAGCTTTAATCAGCTTTTGATTCCATAACTTCATTGCTCAAAAGTATACTCTGCATTTGAGTATATCATGTATAACAGCCAAATCTTGAGCACCGAATGCTGTCGTAGTGAAGAGCGACTTAGAATTTTGACACAACATGCACTATTAATGTTTTGACTAAATGCAAGATGCCCATATGATAACAGTAAAAAATAAATTTGTGGACAATGGTCGAGTTTTATGTATCCTTTAAAACATTCTATGATCAAGTATACAACTAAGCATAGAGTTTGCGTAGCCTTGCAGGAAGAAAGTGAAGAAACCTAATTTTACGAAATCTAATTTTCCAGTTAACTTAGTGTGAACTTCGACTGGTACATGTCACAAGGGAAGATGTGACTCAGGCAAATTTTCCTGATCATATTATTTTAAGGTTGATGAGAGGAAAGGCACCTTATGGCATGTTCGAACAGAGAAGACTCTGATCAGACTGCACATTTGTGCAGTCTGATTAGGGTCTTCTCTGTTCATATCACTAGCAGTGGATACAGAGAAATCTGCACAGAGACAAGCAAGGATATGGGAAGGCTGGTTCCGTTATCACGGTTCACACATATGGAAATGCACCGTTTCTCATTTCACGGTTCATATTATTTTGCTATTGATTCATATTTCTTGCACTAAGAAGATAAGATTAATAACAAGACAAGAAGAAGGTCTTGTCCGTGATTAAAGTTTGAACGAAGCACGTTGACATTTCTGTTACCTAATTTGGACCTGCCAGTCTATTGTTGGGATCTAGACGGTGATTTATCAGTTTATAGCTTTACAATCAATTCGTGACATTGTCTTTATCTATTTTGATGAACTCTACCTGTATGAACTAAATAAACGAAAAGAGGCCACATTTTGAATAAACAAACCTCACTTTGCCTGAGAAAAAAATTACGTCCTGTATATCAGACAGTCCCCCACCCCTACCTCTCCCCAGGTACAGATCTACAAACATCCTAGAATACTTTTGATGAATTTGAAGACATCTTTTAGAATAGAATCAGTTTGCCCTCATGCTCTGCATCACCCCATTCTTAGACGTGCAAGTACATGCATATGGGAATGAGTGTATAAAGCATTCATTTTAGTCTGGATACCATATTTCCTCAGTTATAAGACCGGGGGAGGGTGGGGTGGGAAGGGGGTGTTGGGGGGCGGGAGTTGGGAAGTCCCTTCCAAAACAATCACAAAAATCTAGACCCATCTTAGAAGATGGATCTAAATCTTTAGGATTGTTTTGGAAGAGAAAAACCTACTTTATACAGAGCTGGGGATCGAAGTGCAACCACCACTCACCTTGTAGCATAAAATCTGCTGAAATAGTAAACAGTGCCAGTAGTCCAAAGTGCAACCACTACAGTTGCATAACATGGAGTAAAATTGCAACCAGTATACCAGTGGTTCAAATTGCATCCACCACCCACCTAAAGTGTGGCATAACAGGGAGTGAAGTGGTATACAATGCAGGTGGTCCAAAGTGCAACAACCACCCACCCTGTAGCATAACTGGGAGTGAAATTGTTTACAGTGCCGATGGTCCAAAGTGCAATAGCCACTAGAGGGAGTAAAATTGTATACAGTGCTGATGGTTGAAAGTGCAGCCTCCACCCAACTTGAAATCTGAAATCAAATGTGGTGCTTAGGTAATAACAACTCATCTCTTTATTAAGTTCTGATTGTTTGCAGCTAAAGAACCTGTCATACTCGATTATAAATTCTATCTTCATTTATATCAAATTTATATTTTGATTCTTGCGTCTGTTACATAATACTCAAGAGTATGAATTAATTGTATTGCAGGTGGGATCAAAGACTATAAAAAAAACAACCACTTAGCAAGGGATTAAAGCGGTAAGTGAAATCTTACAATTTTGTAGTTACGTGAAAGATTGGAAGATTCAACAGTTTTGGTTATTATTCTAAACAACGAAGTTTGAATTGCCGACGGCAACGTGAAAATTTTTGCTTGCTGAATAGCAAACAGTGTAGACACAGATCAGACGGCTCCTCAGGGTCTGATCTGCATCTACACTGTTTGTTGACGGGTACTTCCGTTCCAATATTTACAATCAGTATGGTATTTTTCTGTTAACGATGAGTTTGATAAGCTTGTTAAGAAAGATGGGGCTTCTGTTCAAATTCTACAAATGAGCCCTGTCAGACTTAGTTTATGGAAATGATGCCATTTTCTCTGTTAGCTGTATGATGTAAGAATTGAGTAAGCTTCTCACTAGAGTCTGTTGCACTCCATAATAGTTGTTGTTTCTCAGTGGCACAGAGAAGCATCTACGAGGCCCAGTGTTAGTGCTCCCAGCTTTGATTCACAGGGAATGGGGTTTGAGTCACGCTAGGGAAGAGATTCAGTTTTGAACCTAAGCAGGGCTTCATTGCATAGAGCTGTTCATATTCACCTGTTCATTTTCATGCTGTGACTTGAATACTGTTGAAGAGGACGTAAAGCCATCCAGTAATCCATTCAGCCATCGCAGTGATGCAGAAATGGTGGTCTTGGCCATAGTCATGCTAAAAGAACAAGACACCTCTGTACTTTTATTATCATAATTTTGACAAATTAATGACTGTTGACAGTCTTGCATTTGGACAGTGGATATCTGACAAAAAACAAATCACAAACGGATTTGCAAACAGTGTAGATCCAGATGAAATGAGGCATTATTTGATGCCTCATCTCATCTGGATCTACACTGTTTGCAATATTTCAAAATTTGATCTGAATGATACGCATGTTGAACTTTATTACCTTAAATCACAGACAGAGCCAATTAGCCTCTTTCTGAAAGTTTCTGAAAGCTTACCTCAATCCAAAATGAAATGGAAATCTGCATGCATGCTAATCTCAGCCAATATGAGCTTATAATTAATTTCTGATGGATCGAAAATAGTCTGGAAATAGAATTTTCATACTACTCGCATTTTCAATTTGTCTGGCAATGTCTAAACTGCCATACAGTTGATCAAATGAAGAAAACATCAAATGGATGGATGACTTGCAATTTTATGTCCTTTTAATCAGTATTTCAGTCATATCAGGACAATGCGAGGATGATAATGAAAGGCTGTGTGCAATGGAACCCTGTTTCCAATTGAAAAGATTTCTGCCGACAGGAATAGAACTCAGGATCCCTCGATCAGCAGGTTAGTGTTTAACCCACTGAGCCACCGGGGTTCCTTTAAAACATCAAAAAACACCGTCTTATGAGATTCGTGCTAGGGGCAGAAATCTTTTCAACCATAAACAGGGTTCCATTGCTCAAAGCCATTCATTGTGACTCCCATCATCCTGATATGACTGAAATACTGTCGAAAAGGACATAAAGACATCCAACCATCTTAATGATCAGGCTCAACATTGCACTTTTAAAAAGATGGCACAATTCCATCAGCTGATGATAAATTAAAGAAGACATTTTTCATGAAAAATGCCAAAGTAACAGTTAACACTGGGATAAAAGCACCTGAACAAGCAGCATATACCCTGACCAGACTGCTTCTGAAAAGGAGCAGTCTGATCAGGGTCTACACTGTCTGCCACCCCACTAGATTTCTTTGCCACACTGCCAAGCAGTCTAAAAAAATCAACGTTTGGATTTTCCGACAATTCTGGTAACTGTTTCAGAACTTTTAACTCTTTCAGTACCAAAAAGCAGACGACAAAATTTACGTCTGCAAAAATTAAAAAAATGCCTTGTCCAAGACTTTTTATATTGAGAATTCAAAGACTAGAGGGCAAACAGTGTAGATCTAGATGAGGCGGCTCATTATGAGCCGCCTCATCATGATCTACGCTGTTTGCAAATTTTGCTAATTGCGTCACTGGGGCTTAAAGAGTTAAAAGTATTCCAATTTCTCGGGTACAGATGGTACAACAAGGTTTATGTCTCTGGCACTAATTTCTGTCGGTTTCAATATTCTTAACTGACTCCTCTTATAGCCGCCTTTCATATGACATGACATGAAATGTACATCATCTCACGTATGAGGCTGTAAATGTTATCAATACACAGAAAAGTTAGTCTGCAACAGCCCAGATGTAAGAAATCTTCAAAATCTTTACCAAGAAGACAAGAATTTTGCCAAATGGAGCACCAAGACTTGCCAAACATGTGTCATGGTCACAAGAAAACTCATGAAAGACTTGATTATAATCAACTTTTAGTATGAAACTAAGATGTGTACACAGTACAGAGATGCACCTGCCTCGTGCCTTGTCCACAGGGTATAATCGATTCCGTTAATTTTCGCTTCCTGCAGAGACTGTACATCATATTTGGCTTCCGCCGAGACTGTCCGCGAGTGCTTGCTTCCTGCCGAGACTTCTGTACATGATAAATTGCTTCCTGCAGAGACTGTCCGCGTGATTCTGCTTCCTGCCGAGAGCCTCGGCAGGAAGCAGAGTCACGTGGACAGTCTCGGCAGGAAGCAATTTGTCGAGGACAGTAGTCTCTGCAGGAAGCAAGAGTTTGCGGACAGTCTCGGCGGAAGCCAAATATGACGGACAGTCTCTGCAGGAAGCGAAAATTGGCGGAATCGATTATACCCTGTGTTATCAAGTTTATAACAAAAGAAGTCTTAAAAAGCTGTTAATGGTCATTATTGCATAAATATCTGTGTCACACGCTATTAACAGGCACATTTTAACAAACACAAAAAACATGTACTAACAAGGCAATTCACATGCTGTAATGACCTTCTTTGCAGTTTTTGGCATGCAGATTTCAGGGCAGTACTCCAACAATACTGAAGCAAGCAGGTAGCTTGCAGTTGCAGCTATCGATAAAAGACCTGCATACGAGAGTTTGATTCGAATATTGCAACAATTAAAGGGCATGTGACATTGAAGTGAAAAATTTAGTGAGCATGATTTCCATTTCTGAATTGTTGCTGAAGGTTTGACATAAATTTACGAAAGCTGACCATCATAGACCTGCTGTGACCTTGAAGCATTCTGTCTAATTTCTAGTTCATTCCCAATTTAAATAAAATCTCATGTCACAGACATAATGTGAACTTAAACCAAGTAATTTGCGGGAAGCTGATGTTTATGAAGCCGTCGTTTGTCTGCTGTCTTCACAGATTCTTTCTTCATAATACAGCCAATATTGTATGGCAGTAAATTAGCCATTGATTTTGCGTCTGCTAAAAAAAGACTTCATTTCACAAAATGCTTTATTTTGTCAAAGGGTTACCCAATGTCAGTCTTTGTGAAGAATATTGATAAACATTTGCTGAAATGACAGATAAATTCACTCATCATTGTTCCAAAGAAGTTATTTTTCTGTAGTGATTATTTGTTGCGGAAGGAAATTAGTTTATAGAAGGTTCTTCCAATATAGGGAGACAGACTGCATTTTACAATACGAATGATTGCATGATGGCCATAGCTACAGAATGGCTGAAAAATTGTACCATGCCAAAATAGTTTCCATATTGCCTGGTTATAGTTATCAGAACATAAATCTGAAAATTTGGAGAAGAGCATGTTCAAAATAAGGTGCAAACGTACACCTCCACTTGTTTTCATTTCTCAAGGGCGACAACTCTTGTGACTTCCTGGTTGCTGCCCTTGATTTTAAACCACAATCAGAAAGGGGTATACTCTTAACCCTTAAAGCGCCAAAAATTAAAATTGTTGAATTGGCAAACAGTGTAGATCCAGATGAGGTGGCTCATAATGAGCCACCTCATCTGAATCTACACTGTTTGCCCTCTAGTGTTTGAATTCTCAATATGATATTGCTTGAAGAGACATTATTTTAAATTCTGCAGACGTAAATTTTGTCGTCTGCTTTTTGGCGCTTTAAGGGTTAAAGAGAGCATTTGCCACTATAAAAGCAAGAATTGCTTCTATTAGAGAAGGGAGGCAAAATGAAACTTGCAGAGTCACTTCCCCTGAAATTATCCATTCATCTTAACTTAAAGTTAGATGAATGGCATTTTGTGCAGATGTATTACTGCCGGTGGCAAATATGAGCCAATACTATTGGGCCGGTAACCAAGTTGTTATTTGAGTTAATTCACTTGAAATTTGGATATACTTGCAAATAGGTACCTTCATACAAATAAAAAAATTACTTTTTTTGCGCGACTTATGACGTCGGCCAAAAAGAAACTATAACTAGCCTGCACATAATCAAGTCGTGTTTAATTTTCTTGTTAATTTTCTTGTTTCTTTTTTTGCTAGTCAAATTCTTTCCTAATGCTTTCTCTGATAGTAATCAGTGACTTTACTTTACACAGCCTTCTTCTGTGCGTCGTCATGTGTATGCATATACAAGGTGCAGAACCTTTGCCGCTGGCCAAATTGTGACACATGCGCCAATTATCGAAAATTTCTAAAAACATCATCAGGGTCCACACCTTGGCAAGACAATCAATGCTTTGTTCATCTTTGATAACTATTGACAGCAGTGCATGAATATTGGATAATTCAGGTTAATCAATTGTGTCATTATACATCTGCAAATTGTGGGTTTTTTAAGGACCGAAAAATTATGCCAACTGAATCGGTTTTTCGAACTCAAATTCGGATTTCTGTAGCCCTTCTCATTTCCATTCCGCTCTATTCCATTCTCCTCTCCATTTCTCTCCATTCCATCCCAATTCACTTTATTCCACCCCACTCCACTCCATTCCTCTCCATTCCATGTTTACTCCACTCCATTCTCCATTTCATGTTTCAAACACTTCACTTTATTCCACCCCACTCCACTCCATTCCATGTTTTGAAACCTTCACTTTATTCCACCCCACTCCACTCCATTCCATGTTTTGAACACTTCACTTTATTTCACCCCACTCCATTTCCATGTTTTGAACAATGCCATAAGGAAACTGCCTATATGTTATATTGTTGTCGTATGTTTTCAGATGTCTGTTCTGGATCTATGTCTGAAATGAATTGCAGTAACTTCCATTTCAGCATTTAGCCACATCAGGGGAAATTGGTCATCCAGTCTATGTGGACAGGGAAGACTCAGATCAGGTAGCATATCCACTCGCAATGATCAGTCTTTTTGCTTCACTACATGGATTCCTGTGTGTGATGATCCATACATTGTGGATGTGAACAGAGACAACTCTGATCAGATTTAATGGGCTGATCTGAGTCTTCGAGGTGCAGACATGTCATAAGACGCCTTTTTAACATGGTCTGGTCCTTATAATTAAGTTATTTGCAACTTGGGGATCTTAAATTGCCATTTAATGCCATATTGATTCCAATGACAGCATTTTCTTAAATTTCTGGTGAAAAATCAATGGCCCAGACAGTTCCCCAGTGAAACATCAGACATTAAAAGTCAACTTACTTGTCACTGCCGGCAAAGATTTTTTAGCCTTCTTTAATTAAGTGTTCACTGAGCTGCTAATGGTGCCTGATGTAGGCAGCAGATTAGAAAAGGTTATGCACTTGTCCACTTGCATAGAATGTCCAAGCAGATTTTTAGCTCACCTGGCCCGAAGGGCCATAGTGAGCTATTGTCATACCAAAGCGTGCGTCGTGCGTCGTGCGTCCGTGCGTCGTCCGTCAACACTTGAAAACAAATATTCAAACATCTTCTTCTGTAAAACTACTGTACCCATGGTTCTCAAATTTCACATGGAGCATGACCTGACTCCAGGGTCTCAGAATTGTAAAATTGGGTCAGGTTGAATATCCAAGATGGCCGCCGTTACTAAAAATAGCAAAAATAACAAAATCATCTTCTTCTCCAGAACCACTGGGTATATTTGTCTGAATTTTTGCATGAAACATCAGTGGAACATTGGACTATTCAGAATTGTAAAAATGAAAAAAATCTGTAGCGTAGTTTTGTCGCAGTGACCTACTTTCTGTTTACGAGGGTAATTTTGTTCAAATGCCTATGTCGAAAAACAACTTATTTAAACAACTTTAAACAACTTCTTCTCTAAAACCACTGAACCCTTGGGTCTCAAATTTCACATGGAGCATGACCAGACTGCAGGGTTTCTAATTTGTAAAAGTGGGTCAGGTTGAGAATCCAAGATGGCCACTATTTCTAAAAATAGCAAAAACAACAAAATCAACATCTCCACTAGAACCAGTGGGTATATTTGGTTGAAAGTTTGCATGGAACATAAGTGGGACCTTGCAATTAAATTTTATAAAAATCAAAAAAATCTGTAGCAGAATTAGGTCACAGTGACCTACTTAGCGTTTACAAGACCGAATTCACTCAAATGTCAATATCTCAAGAAAACACAAATGGATTCTGATAAGGTTTGGTCAGAAATGGTCCTTGAATTGAATTATTTCAAATTTGTGCCAACTGACTATCCAAGATGGCCACCAGGGGGGCCGTTACTAAAAATAGCACAAACATAAAAAATGACAATTTCTCAAGAACCCTTGAATGGAATTTGACTTATTTTGTTTCAGAATGTTCCTTGCATGAAGACGTTTTGATTAATTGCGATTTGGCAATCCAAGATGGCCGCCATCTGCCATTACTAAAAATAGCACAAAACATGAAAATGACAATATCTCAGTAAACACTGAATGGATTTTGATGAAATTTGTGGCAAAATGATTCTTGCATTGAGGTGTTTCAAACGTAACTAAATATAGACCAGTCATGTTGGCCTATGTTTCTAAAAATAGCAAAATGTGAACGTTCGAAAATGTCAATAGAATTGGACTAATTTTGTGTCAGAATGGTCCTTTCATGAAGCCTTTGCGATTTCTTGCATTTTGGCATTCCATAAGGGTTCAAGCCATTGAAGTATACTGTATGAGTTTTTTTTTGCTGCTGAGTATATATCCAAAACTCTATCATTATCCATAATTTAGCATGTATGGAATAGGAAGAGGTCAAAAGGAGCTATAGTTTGCCTCTTGCACAGTTTTATTTTCTATATTTAGGCAGTATACACTGGGGTAATACCAATTTGGCTACCTGTGCTTTCTACCGAGTCTGTTCTATACAAAATTGCTTTCAACTGAGAGAATAATCGTAAGCATTACCAATAACAGTAAATGGTACTATTGTTAATGGCTGTTGACCGAGCTGATACTGCTGTTGATTGTCTCGGTCGTCAGCCACTTTTGCATGTTTGGTGATTGACTGATTTAGTCAACGCACATGTAGGGAAATTGGTATTACCCCAGTGGTCTACCCATCAGAACATGAAACTGACAATATCTCCGTAACCACTGAATGGATTTTGACGAAATTTGTGGCAAAATGATTCTTGCATTGAGATGTTTCAAGCATAACTTCATATAGACCAGTCATGTTGGCCTCTGTTACTAAGAATAGCAAAATGTGAAAATCAGAAAATCTCAATGGAATTGGACTAATTTTGTGTCAGAATGGTCCGTTCATGAAGCCTTTGCGATTTCTTGCATTTTGGCAATCTTAGATGGCTGCCATCTGCCGTTACTAAAAATAGCACAAAACATGAAAATGACAATATTTCAGTAACCCCTGAATGGATTTTGACAAAATTTGTGGCAAAATGATTCTGGCATTGAGATGTTTCAAAAATTAATAAATATAGACCCGCCAAATTGGTCTCTTTTACTTAAAATAGAAAAATGTGAAAATTGAAAAATTACAATGGAACTGGACCAGTTTATGTCAGAATGGTCCTTGCATGAAGGCTTTTGATTTTTTGCATTTTGGCATTCCAAGATGGCCTCCATCTGCCATTTCTAAAAATAGCGCAAAACATGAAATGGCAATATCTCAGTGACCACTGAATAGATTTTGATGAAATTTATGGCAAAATGATTCTTGCAAATCTCAAAGTAATTGGACCAATTTCGTGTCAGAATGGTCCGTGGCAAAATAGCCAGGTGAGCAATATCAGGCCCATTTGGGCCTCTTGTTACATGTCACATTTTATCCCCTGCCAGAAGCAATTAGGGAGCAATGAGCCATCCATCCATCCATAAACATTTTACATTTTCTTGTCCACTCACAAGAATAGTAACTCTTGCTTTCAAACTTTTCGAGTTATCCTATCTACCTTATCAAGTGACTTTGGTAGTCTAGCAAAATGACATCAGTGTATGCCACATTGGACGTTAATTAAGATACAGAACCACACACTGGTGGTTGAAAGCATTGGCTTCTTTAAAAAAAACTAAACAGAAATCTCTCAAAAGTTTTAACTGTATATCAAAAAGTACCTGTCCCGGCTGTGAGTTTCAGATTGAAAAACCGACCAAGGTTTTGTCATGAGGCAAGCTGCTTAATGCTGAACAGTGAGCCTCAGTATGGATTTTTCTGTCCCCGCCTCAATTTAACCCTATTGCACTCAAAACGGCCAAACCCTATTGCACTCAAAACGGCCCAAACTCCATAGAGTTTTGGCCGTTTTGAGTGCAATAGGGTTAAACTCCAGCCACTGATATTTTACAGCTTTCTTTTAAGTCAAAATGAATTTCATGAACAAACTCACATTTTTAGCTCACCTGAGCCGAAGGCTCAGAGGTGAGCTTATAGGATGGGAGTCGAGCCGTCGTCCGTCCGTGCGTGGGTGGGTGCGTCAACACTTTCAAACATAAATATCTCAGAGACCAGTGGGCCTATCGCAATCAAATTTTATCTGAAGCATCATTTGGGTGGGGGAAAGGCTGCATTAGGTTTTGGTGCCGATCAGCTCAGAACTCTGGTTTCCATGGCAACAGATAGCCCCCATAGGGTTATAGTGGGGAAAACAGCGTCATCACGTTTTCTCGACTGTTTTTGATTAGATCCTTATCATACTTGCAGGTAATGATGACATACACAAGAGCTTGGATGAGTTCGAAATTTGGCCGGATTCGAGCACAGACTACGGAGTTAGCTGCCCTTGAGCGTTTGAAAAAAATCCCATAGGGTTATAATGGGGAAAATGGGGTCATCACGTTTTCTCAACTGTTTTTGCTTAGATCCTTATCATACTTGCAGGTAATGATGACATACACAAGAGCTTGGATGAGTTCGAAATTTGGCCGGATTCGAGCACAGACTACGGAGTTAGCTGCCCTTGAGCGTTTGAAAAAAATCCCATAGTGTTATAATGGAGAAAACAACGTCATCACATATTTTTAGAAAAACTTTGTCATCGCTCTATTGCCTACATTTCTGAACGGATTTTAAAATAACTTCACACAAATGTAGGGCGTGACAATATCTCGAGCAAGTTTGATTTTCAGGGTGCTGCGCCCAAGGTGAAGGTCACTGTGGCTATTTTTAGAAAAACTTTGTCATGGCTCTAAGGCCTACATTTCTCAACGGATTTTAAAATAACTTCACACAAATGTAGGGCATGACAATATCTCGAGCATGTTTGACTTTCAGGGTGCTGCGCCCAAGGTGAAGGTCACTGTGGCTATTTTTAGAAAAACTTTGTCATCGCTCTAGCGCCTACATTTCTCAACGGATTTTGAAATAACTTCACACAAATGTAGGGCATGACAATATCTCAAGCAAGTTCGACTTTCAGGGTGCTGCACCCAAGGTCAAGGTCACTGTGGTTAATTTTAGAAAAACTTTGTCATGGCTCTAGCACCAACATTTCTCCATGGATTTTGAAATAGCTTCACACAAATGTAGGGTATGACAATATCTCGAGCAAGTTCGACTTTCAGGGTGCTGCGCCCAAGGTGAAGGTCACTGTGGCTATTTTTAGAAAAACTTTGTCATAGCTCTAGCGCCTACATTTCTCAATGGATTTTAAAATAACTTCACGCAAATGTAGGACATGACAATATCTCGAGCAAGTTCAACTTTCAGGGTGCTGTGCCCAAGGTCAAGGTCACTGTGGCTATTTTTAGAAAAACTTTGTCAGCGCTCTAGCACCTACATTTCTCAGCAGATTTTAAAATAAATTCACACAAATGTAGGGCATGACAATATCTCTAGCAAGTTTGACTTTCAGGATGCTGCGCCCAAGGTCAAGGTCTCTGTGGCTATTTTTAGAAAAACTTTGTCAGAGCTCTAGCACCTACATTTCTCAGCGGATTTTAAAAGAACTTCACACAAATGTAGGGCATGACAATATCTTGAGCAAGTTTGACTTTCAGGGTGCTGCACCCAAGGTCAAGGTCACTGTGGCTATTTTTAGAAAAACTTTGTCATGGCTCTAAGGCCTACATTTCTCAACGGATTTTAAAATAACTTCACACAAATGTAGGGCATGACAATATCTCGAGCATGTTTGACTTTCAGGGTGCTGCGCCCAAGGTGAAGGTCACTGTGGCTATTTTTAGAAAAACTTTGTCATCGCTCTAGCGCCTACATTTCTCAACGGATTTTGAAATAACTTCACACAAATGTAGGCCATGACAATATCTCAAGCAAGTTCGACTTTCAGGGTGCTGCACCCAAGGTCAAGGTCACTGTGGTTAATTTTAGAAAAACTTTGTCATGGCTCTAGCACCTACATTTCTCCATGGATTTTGAAATAGCTTCACACAAATGTAGGGTATGACAATATCTCGAGCAAGTTCGACTTTCAGGGTGCTGCGCCCAAGGTGAAGGTCACTGTGGCTATTTTTAGAAAAACTTTGTCATAGCTCTAGCGCCTACATTTCTCAATGGATTTTAAAATAACTTCACGCAAATGTAGGACATGACAATATCTCGAGCAAGTTCAACTTTCAGGGTGCTGTGCCCAAGGTCAAGGTCACTGTGGCTATTTTTAGAAAAACTTTGTCAGCGCTCTAGCACCTACATTTCTCAGCAGATTTTAAAATAAATTACACAAATGTAGGGCATGACAATATCTCTAGCAAGTTTGACTTTCAGGATGCTGCGCCCAAGGTCAAGGTCTCTGTGGCTATTTTTAGAAACACTTTGTCAGAGCTCTAGCACCTACATTTCTCAGCGGATTTTAAAAGAACTTCACACAAATGTAGGGCATGACAATATCTTGAGCAAGTTTGACTTTCAGGGTGCTGCACCCAAGGTCAAGGTCACTGTGGCTATTTTTAGAAAAACTTTGTCAGAGCTCTAGCGCCTACATTTCTCAACAGATTTTAAATCAACTTCACACAAATGTAGGGCATGACAATATCTCAAACAAGTTTGACTTCCAGGGTGCTGCACCCAAGGTCAAGGTCACTGTGGCTATTTTTAGAAAAACTTTGTCAGCGCTCTAGCACCTACATTTCTCAATGGATTTTAAAATAACTTCACGCAAATGTAGGGCATGACAATATCTCGAGCAAGTTCAAATTTCAGGGTGCTGTGCCCAAGGTCAAGGTCACTGTGGCTACTTTTAGAAAAACTTTGTCATTGCCCAAGCACCTTCATTTCTCTATGGATTTTAACATAACTTGACACAAATGTAGGGTATGACAATATCTCTAGCAAGTTTGACTTTCAGGATGCTGTGCCCAAGGTCAAGGTCACTGTGGCTATTTTTAGAAAAACTTTGTCATCGCTCTAGCACCTACATTTCTCAACGGATTTTAAAATAAATTCACACAAATGTAGGGCATGACAATATCTCGAGCAAGTTTGACTTTCAGGATGGTGTGCCCAAGGTCAAGGTCACTGTGGCTATTTTTAGAAAAACTTTGTCAGAGCTCTAGCACCTACATTTCTCAGCGGATTTTAAAAGAACTTCACACAAATGTAGGGCATGACAATATCTTGAGCAAGTTTGACTTTCAGGGTGCTGCACCCAAGGTCAAGGTCACTGTGGCTATTTTTAGAAAAACTTTTTTAAACTTGCATATATTAAATGAGGGCATACATAATGTTTTGGATGAGTTTAATTTTCAGCCTGATTGGACCACTGACTGTGGAGTTAGCTGCCCTTGAGCATCTTAAATATCCCTATAGGTTTACAATGTCTCTCAGGTGAGCAATTGTTGCCCTTTGGGCTACTTGGTTAATTATGTCTACCATTTAACTCCTAATATCTCAGACAACTGCTATTTCAAAGTTAAATGTTTTGTCCTTGTGATTTTCACATTTATCATACAAGTGGTTTGTGTCGCATCTGGGACTAGAAGAAGCGAGACATTATATAGAGGATCTTACATGAGTGCTCATGTATTATTGAATTTATTAAACAAGTTGGGGAAAAAGAGAAGATACGAGGCTCTGCCGAGCATCCTATCGTTTTCACCAAGGAGTTTAATAAATTCAATAATACAGGAGCACAAATGCAAGATTCTATTTATCATATGACACTAAAATCGCATTTTATTAGCAAATTTTGCACTTAAACGTCACGATTTCGCCATTAGAAAATGCAACGTTTTATGGACGTCAGTGCAAAACGTTACGACGTAATTTGCATATTTAATCCACTTGTGGATTATCGTTTTTAGCTCGCCTGAACGAAAGTTCAGGAAGAGCTATTGTTGTCACCACGGCATCCGCGTCCGCGTCAGCGTCCGCGTCGGCGTCTGGATTGGATGTTTTGGTTAAAGTTTTTTAAAGACCTATATCTCCCTAACCCATGGATGGATTATTTTGATACTTGCACTGTAGTTAGATATTGGTCCAAAGTTTAACATGGTACCACCCCCACCCCACTCCTTGACCTTGATGTCAAGGTCATGGACTTAGAAAATTGGGAGTTTTTTGGGACTCGATGTTTTGGTTAAAGTTTTCTAAAGCCCAGTATCTCCTTAACCCATGGATGGATTCCTTTGATACTTGCACTGTAGTTAGATATTGGTCTAAAGGGTTCCAAGGTACTACCCCCACCCCCCTCAGTGACCTTGATGTCAAGGTCATGGACTTAGAAAATTGTCTTTTTATTGATTGGATGTTTTGGTTAAAGTTTTTTAATGACATATATCTCCTGAAACCATAGATGAATTCTTTTTATATTTGCACTGTAGTTAGATATTAGTCCAACGTTTTACAGAGTACTACCGCAGCCCTGCTCGGTGACCTTGATGTCAAGGTCAGGGACTTAGGAAATTTGGTCTTTATTAAAGTTTTCTAATTGTGTACTGATTCATAATGCTTGGCAGAGATTTAGTTTACACTTGAACTGATGTTAGACACTTTTTTGAGTTTTTACAAAACACTATATACTTACCCGACTGGATGACCTTGATGTCAAGGTCATGGACTTTCAGTTTCGTCTTAAAGATTTTGATTAGTTTTATATTAATGAAGA
Source organism: Ctena decussata (assembly GCA_963989385.1). NCBI lineage: Eukaryota > Metazoa > Mollusca > Bivalvia > Lucinida > Lucinidae > Ctena > Ctena decussata. The sequence goes on from OZ022504.1 coordinate 49,018,900, forward strand.
CATAATTTCACAGTGCCACAATGGACTCAGTTGATACTAATACTTGGACTGATGTTAGATAACGGTTAAAGGCTTTGATACATCCTAGCCCTGCCCTCCTCCCCCCTACCCCTTAGTTCTTTGACCTCAAGCTCATGGACTTTGAAATTTCATGTGGATTTTTTTTTTATTTTAAGACATTTTTGAGATAGCTTTTGTTTATAAATGTGTTGTCATTATGGACATGCTTGCCTGAAGTTTTATACATAGCAGTCCACACCACCATAGCGACTGTGTGATGGGCAAGCACCTATTCAGGCGAGCTATGCTGTCAGGCGACAGCTCTTGTTAATGGATGGCTTTATTACACTCTCAGATGGGACGTCATATGATAAATTACTTTTCTGGTGTTGGCCTTAACTTTCTTCGAGTTTTCAAGTCTAGCTCTGTTTTGAGGCAATGCAATAATTGGATGGATGACTTGCGATTTTACGTCCTATATCAGATTACAGTCAAACCTGTCTTAAGGGGTCACCCAAGGATAGCATGAAAAGTGGCTGCTTAAGACAGGTGACCCCTTAAAACAGGTTCACTTGCACTGTATTTTGGTTCAAGGGACCCAGAAAAGATGGCTGCTTAAGACAGGTGATCCCTTAATAGAGGTGACCACATAAGCAGGTTCGACTGTATATTCAAATTTTGTTTTGTCTTTGTACTTTAGAATTATATCTGCACTCATTTTCAATAGATATGTTTGGGATGCGATATGTTTGGGATGCTATTACTTAACATTCTAGCATAATTTGTTCACCAAACTTGAAAATTTATAGACACATTGTACATTTCCATGTCATTATTTGTATATTCTTTGTTTGCTTTTGTATTTATTTTTAGGTATTGTATAAATTTACTTGTATATTGAGGGCCTCATGGAAGATTAGCTTATACATATGTATGTGCTAAATGTTGTAACCCTCGTTAAATAAAGTCTTTACTTACTTACTTACTTACTTACTTACTATGGGATGGTGATAATGAAAGGCTGTGTGCAAATTGGAACCCCAATACGGTAGGAAAGATTCTCGCCTCAAGCAGGGCGCAAACCTGGTCTGCTTGACCAGTAGGCCAGTGCTTAACCCACTGAGCTACCGGGGCTCCTTTGAGGCAGTGTGCTGACGCATACAGGAGATCCCATATTCTGTGGAATTCCTGTTTATTTCACGATCTCATTTTCTCAAACTACATGTAGTTTGCAATGCTGATGACGGAAGTTTGCGATGCTCTTCATGGGGGTGAGTCTAAATACCACAGACCACCACAGACTACCACAGACCACCACAGACTACCACAGACCACCACAGACTACTACAGACTACCCAGACAATAATGCAGATTATCATTACACCCTCTAAAATAACATTCTAAAGAGCAAAATGTAAAAAAATGCCACATTAAAGCATCCAAAAAACTTTTTTAATGACAGGGAAAATCATGTTATTGTTAATCCTGTCTACTTACACATTATATATATGTACATAAAGTATAACACAAAATTTTCAAAACAAAACAAAACAAAAAAAAAAAAAAATGTCAAATTTTATACTTTTTTATATTCTTTTCTTTACAATGTTATTTTTGAAGATATTTAATAATCTGTATTGAGGTGTGTGGTACTCTGTGGTGAGGTCTGTGGTGGTCTGTGGTAGTCTGTGGTGGTCTGTGGTACATAAAATACAACACCAAATTATAACATAAAACTTTCTAAAATTTTGTCAAATTTTGTATTTTTAAATATTTTACTCTTAAAAATGTTATTTTTGAGGGTGTATGATAATCTATATTGAGGTCTGTGGTAGTCTGTGGTGAGGTCTGTGGTGGTCTGTAGTGGTCTGTGGTGGTCTGTAGTGGTCTGTGGTGGTCTGTGGTATTTAGACTCACCCCTTCATGGGGGAACTACAACTGTTTATTAGATTATATCATGTAATAAATTGAAGCATTGGTGTATGCAATCTCATTTTCTTGATTTCCATATTTCATGGTTTACCATAATCACCTTAAATGTTAGGATGAGAATGCCTGAACAAACAGGGTAGACCTTGATCAGACTGCTCCTGCAGTCTGATCAGGGTCTACACTCTTTGCTATATTTCACTGACAGTGTTTGACACAATGCCTAAAAGTAAGCCAGCATGTTCAAATTTAAGGACAATTGTGGTAATTTATGAAGGTGGTGGGGTATTTAGGAAGAATATGGTAGTCAATAAAATTCTAGTTTATGGTCAATGTTTTTCATTGATCTGATTGTTTGATACACTTGTATGGAAATTGATATTATTGATTATTAAAAAATAAAATCTTTTCTCTGAATCACTGCCGAGTTTACATTGCCGTAGTTACTGTATTTGCCATAACAAATGCACAGTGCACTTAAAAATTTCAATTGTCATTAAAGAGTTGTTCTATTTAGCCCACAGTCAAGTACAAATCAAAGCTTGCATGAATCCGCCTTCCAAAAGTGGGGTTTTGTGAAAAATTAAAGTTGAAGTTGAATACAACTATAAAAATCCCAGAAACTATAGGCCCTTAATAAAACCTAAAGAAAGCTTCAAGAAATGCGTGCTAATTACAGCAAAAATAGATATATCTGAGTGAGTGAACTCAGGTTTAACTTCCCACCAATAACGAGGTCATATGGAGACGGGACCTCGGTTTAAAGTCTCATCCAAAAGATCGGAGAAGCGGGGGATCGATCTTGCCTCCCCTGGATTGGTAGTCTGGAGTGTTATCCACTTCACTACAGCCGCTCCTTTGATATATTTGAAGGTGAAAAGCTTCACATACAGTAGAGGTTACTCTGCAGTTTTTGTGTATGCATCCCTTCTGCACAGGGTATAATCGATTCCGCTAGTTTTCGTTTCCTGCAGAGACTGTACATAATATTTGGCTTCCGCCGAGACTGTCCGTGATCTCTTGCTTCCTGCCGAGACTTCTGTACATGATAAATGGCTTCCTGCAGAGACTGTCCGCATGATTCTGCTTCCTGCCGAGGCTCTCGGCAGGAAGAAGATTCATGCGGACAGTCTGGGCAGGAAGCAATTTTACGAGGACAGTAGTCTCTGCAGAAAGCAAGAGTTCGCGGACAGTCTCGGCGGAAGCCAATATGACGGACAGTCTCTGCAGGAAGCAAAAATTGGCAGATTCGATTATACCCTGTGTTCTGAGTGGTGGTCAAGTCATGCTCTCTTTCAGGCAAATTCTTTCCTTTAAGGTAGACCCTGTTTTGGGAGGGCTGTCCAGGGAAGCAGACAGGAAGTCACAGGAGTTATTCCCCTGTGTAAAAATGGCAGAAAATAATTGTATTTATTCTAAAATTTAAAAAGTTGATTTTACTTTCATGGGATGTATGTAACATATTTTTCTTCTAATGTGCCCCCTTTATAAGAAATGCACCTCACCTTTTCCAGTGAAAAAAGGAGTGGCTAAATTTTCTCTGAAATCGGTTTTAGACAACCAGCATTAAATTTTATCATTTTTTGCCCAAATATTGCTCTCAAAATGTGATTTAGAGCTTGGGCGTTTATTAGAAAAGTACAGAAAAAAGGTCCTGACAGAATGGCGAGCATTGCAGAAAATGGTATAACCAGACTTTCCCAGAAAGAAGACACATCAAGCACCCCCACAATAATACAAACTGACATGTTCTTGCTTGGTACATGACAAAGGTGTCATAATCTTCACCTTCTGACAGCCAGTCTCTTGTTAACTTATCAGCATGCTAGAAATATATAATAAAACAGTTGCTTCCAGTGTGTCCTTGTCAACATAGTTCAAATTATGGATTGGAATGGGCTGGAATTGAAAGGCTGATATCATCTGCACTCTACTGGCATAACTTGGGATTGTACTTTTACAGAATTGGCTCCTTTGGAGCTCTGACATCTTTCTTGTAAGTCAGTTGTGTGAAGTGTTGGAGTTTATCCCTGCCAGTTCATTCCATTCCACTCCATTCCATTCCATTCCACTCCATTCCATTGTACTCCATTCCATTCGATGTTTTAAACTATGCCATCATTTGCAGGTGAAAAACAAGGTTATACATATAATGAGTCTGGCCAAATAATTGGAAACATGTAGCTTTACATGCCATTTTCGGACCACTTTGAGGTAAATGGGTGTACCACCACATTTTCTGCCATTTTCACAAACAAGAGAAACAAATTTTGTGACTTCCTATCAGGGGTCAGCCTTGAGCTTTCAGACAGGGAGAAGTTTTGAAACAATTTCTTGACTCAAGGGAGAAGTAATGGTCCAATTTTGGATTTCCCTATATCTTAGGGTATAATCGATTCTGCCAATTTTCGCTTCCTACAGAGACTGTCCGTCATATTTGGCTTCCACTGAGACTATTTGCTTCGTTGGATGAGGCTTCATTTTGCAATTGGATTTTCAGTTTTATTTCATCACCACTGCATTTATACCTTAGGAAACTTATTTTGGTGCAGTAAAATTGCACAAAATGTCACTTTTCCAGATTAGTGCTGACTGCAAATCCACCAAGTAGCATCTACAAATCTGCTGCAATATTGTTGCATTGCGTGCAATGGAAACAAGTTGCTGGGAGGGGATCTTTTGTCTTTGTCAAAGCTAGTATATTGTATGGACAAAACCATCAGCAAGCTCAGTAGGACTCAGGAATCATGCTGCTGATTGGTTGAGCCTAATTAACAGAACAATACATCAGGGAGGAACAAGAAGCGGACAGCCACATTGTGGTGACTGTTGGCCCTATTTTTCTTACAAGAAAGTATGTTCTGATGATGTTTGCTAAGATTCCACCGTGCGAGATACAATCAGCCACACATGGTTTCTATATTACTTCTGTGAAAATTATTCCAAACTGCTGCCTGAAGCATTCCAGTAGCATTGTTCTCATATCCTTGTACCTGGTAATATGCTCACCTTTCCTGAGACATTTCACAAGTTAGGCCTCGGCAAACTAATTTATGTGGTTGTTTGAGGTACTAAGCCATGTGTCAGAGACAAGCTATTTGTGGCAACATGCTAAGCCACATGTGGGAAACTAGCTGCTGGTGCCACCATGGCATAAGCAACATACTAAGCCACTTTTGGGAATTAGCTGTTGGTGCCACCATGGTGTCAGCAACATACAAAGCCACCTGTGAGAATTAGCTGATGGTGCCACCATGGCATCAGCAATATAATATGCCACATGTGGGAATGTGAGTAGCTGTTGGTGCCACCATGGTGTTAGCAACATACTAAGCCACATGTGGGAATTAGCTGTTGGTGCCACCATGGCATCAGCAACATACAAAACCACATGTGGGAATTAGCTGTTGATGCCATCATGGCGTCAGTGTCATACTAAGCCGCAGGTGGGAAACTAGCTGTTGGTGTAACCATGGCATCAGCAACATACTAAGCCACATGTGGGAATTAGCTGTTGGTGCCATCATGGCGTCAGTGTCATACTAAGCTGCAGGTGGGAAACTAGCTGTTAGTGCCATTATGGCGTCAGTGTCATACTAAGCCGCAGGTGGGAAACTAGTTGTTGGTGCCATCATGGTGTCAGTGTCATACTAAGCCGCAGTTGGGAAACTAGCTATTTGTGCCACCATGGCGTCAGCAACATGCTAAGCCACATGTGGGAATTAGCTTTTGGTGCCACCATGGCATCAGCACCAGACCTTGGTAACAGTATCTTTGTAGGCATTTGGATGTCTAGCTCTTAAAGCAAACAGTGTTTAGGCAGCTCATAATGAGCTTCATCTGGATCTACACTGTTTTCCTTCTATAAGTCTTCTATAATAAGGTATGGACAATACCTTTTTAGAATTTCGCAAATGTAAATTTTGTCATCTCTTGTTGGTTGACTCTTTGTAGCCTGAAGGCCCCTTAACTGTGGCAGCTGCAAATAATGTAGACCCATGACATCAAATGAGCCGCAACACGAGAAAACCAGCCAAGTGGTTTTGCGCCAAGCACAGACTCAGATCAGCCTTGGCATCAGCCCAGTCTGATCAGACTTCGCTTAGCGCTTAAAGGGTAGCTAAGGGTCTTAGCTAGCTCGATGCGGACAGCTAAGACTCTGATCAGACTGGAAGGATGCCCTGGCTGGTCTGCGCTGTGCACACAACCACTTTGTTGGTTTTCTCGTGTCTAGGCTCAAATGGTTCATTCATTTTATGCTCTGTCTGATTGAACTGCATAATAGCTATTTATTGAGGGGCTACAACATGTTTTTATGGCAAAATAATCAAACCTCCAGAGTTGTTGGTGCTGTGAGCTGTTCTGTATTGTTCGTAGGTTCACATGGTATGCTGGTTGGTCTGCAACCAGATGATAAAAATCCTGTAGCCTTACTCAGAAATTGAAACAATAAGAAAGATGATTTATTGTGGATAGTAATGTACTCCTATAGTTATTATAAGGCTGTTCACCTGGTTCTGTTTCTCAGGTTATTTGAGTTAATGACAAGGTCAGAGATGGTAAAAAAACATGTCTTTCAGGTTACCCTATTTTCTGTAAATGATTGGACTGTAATGGTTTATAAAACCATTGGCAAACAACACAAATCTTGAACAGACTGCAGTCTGTGGTATAGGTATACATTTTCTACCCAATTTAAGTACCATGTGAGATTCCATCTATTTTCGTTGCAATTCAAGCGAATAGGGACCACTTTCTGGCAGTGTGATTGTTGCTTCATCAGGTTCGCCCGCTGCATTCAGCTCTACTGAAGGACTAAAAGACATGTTGAAATGAAACTTCAGACAAGCATTCATCTTGACAATGTGTCTGAAACACCAGCACTGTTTTCTGACTTTGACCTACATTTCATGCTGTGTTGAACACAGCAAGATTTATGACCTACATTTCATGCTCAAGATTTATGACCTACATCTCATGCTCTGTTGAACATATTAAATCCCTTAAGCTCTGTTTCTCAGTGACATAAAGACCTTTTGTGATGAAACTAAATGCAAGCTTATAATATACCACAACACCAACTCACTTTTTGACCTTGACCTACTTCCCATGCCCTGTTGAACATGGTCAGGATTTACCCCAAAGGTGTTATTTTTCTCTGTGTAATCTTTTGTTCTGCTGATAGCGAGCTGTATTGTATGTTCAACAGAGCATGAAAAGTAGGTCAAGGTCAGCAAGCAATGTTGATGTTGCTGAGACAATGTAATGATGTTTGCTCAGACTTGCTGTCACTATCCTTTAATGTCAGATATTTCTTTCTGTTTAAAATGTTCTGTTGCACTGACTGAGAACAAGCAGAAAATATCTCATATCTGTCATCATGCAGCCCCACTGCCTCTTTGGCCCTTTGGTTGTGATAGAGCTGGAATCAGTGCAAGAATCAGTATTTTATGGCAGGCCTGTGTGCCCTCTGGTGTCATATTTCCAATCATTGTCATGAAACATGTAGAATATCTCTGATAATCAGATGGCAGGCAACATTATACTGCCATTTCCCCCTTGGGGACAGCCATCTAGACAGAAACACTTAACAGCCTGCTGCAATTGGAAGCAAGAGCTTTGATTTTTTTCATTGCTGGTGTTAGGTATTGGCTGGGGAATTTCAGAGGACAAAGAATTGCATGCTTCTGAGCATATTCAGTTGTAAGGTGAATGAGTATGTGTTAAGGCAAATTAATCTGCTGTTTTCATTTTTGCCTGTCTTCTTAATGGGGTCTACTATCAAAGGAAAGAATTTGCTCCTATAGGAGCAAATTCTTTCCTTTGAGAGTAGACCCTGTTTTTCAAGTGTTTCATTGTCATTGGAATTAAGCAAATTTGAAGTCACAATAGTTGTCTCTCTTTGTAAAAATGGCGGAAAATATATGAAAGGTATAGTCGTCTACCTTAAAAAGTTACCCAGAAATAAGCCTCACTCTGATCTTAATTGGCCAACTCTTGATTCTAAAGAGTTTTTCTTTAGAATGATGATTCTGCTGAGATGCCATAGGTTAGAAGATGAAGGTTTTCAGTAGCCTAGGTAAATGCCATAGAGCCAGTGGGGGCTACCAGGAGAGGCTCACTGTATCTTGGGCATAGCATATGAAATCAGAGTCCATTCCTCTCTTTTCCCTGTTTTATCCCTCCCTGCTTGGAAAAGATACCCATTAACTATTGGGTTGACTTGCAAAGAGATTTCCAGCTATCAGCTTGCTGAACGGGGGATTTGCATAGAGGACCGTTGGCTCTATAATGAAGCGTCTCTGACCACTGGACCACATGCCTGTCTTTTTGGAAAAAAGTAAAGTATGATCCTCAGGACGAACCTGTTCTTGAGATCTGACTACATCCATTACATTGCGCATCTGTTGCCATTTAAACTTCTGTTAAAAATGGATTTTATTTGTTAACATGCCAATCAGCTCCTCAGACTAAATATTCAGTTTATAAAACATACTCATCCAATAGTGTTCTGTAATACCGCAAAAATTCTTAAAATAAAATTGGGATACCTTAAATAACTACTGTAGTTGTCCTAAAATTAAACATTTTAGTTTTATCAATGTAGTAATGTGTTTAAGATATTTTTTTAGGTTAATGATACGGCAGCTAAGGGAGAGGGATGGACTCTACTTTTCATATGCTACGAGTATGCCCAAGGACAAAGAGGGTCTCTAACCCCAGCCGCCCGTATGGCCACCAAGCTCCTTTACCTTTTAATTGGCATTAAGAGTCACTATTTGGTTATATTGTTCTATGCTGCACAGCTTGATTAATTACAAAAGCAGGTATGGTAATGTGATGAGACTATAACCAAACAATTGATCGATTGAACCCAGAGGAAATCTGCCTAGAAAAGTCTCTGCAAAATTCTGATAAATTGTCTTCGGACTGAATTCTGCCTGTGCAATTGTTTTTCATGTTGACACAAAGTGCAAAAAGAAAGAAAATAGTTGAATTTATAAACAGTGTACAGCCAGCTGAAGTGGCTCATTATGAGCAGCCTAATCAGGATTTACATTGATTGCCCTCTGAACAAAACACTTTTTGGAAATTTTGCAGTTGTAAATTGTGTTGTCTGCTCTTTTGGCGCTTTAAAGGTTAAACTTGTTTTTCTTCTCGACAACGTTCATTTCTGCTTTCCAATGACCTGTTAGTCTTTGGATGATAAGATGTATAATGGTTATTCAAAAACAGGATGCAATCTCTTTCTCTCTCTCTCTCTCTCTTCTCTCTCTCGCTCCTCTCCTCTCCCTTCTTCTCTCCTCTTCTCTCCTCTCCTCTCCTCACCTCTCTTCACTGTCTCCTCTCTTTTTCTCTGCATTATGAGGGGAATTTTCATATAACAGTGCAACACAATTTACGATGAAACATGGTTGATGTTTGATTTCTGCTCATCGTTTGATTTCTGCTTATAACAGTCTTAGCTCTGCCTGAGTATTGTAGCCCATTCAGTTGTCAGACCTAAGATGTCAATACACAGTCCAGTAATTTGCTTCTGAATGGAAGAAATTGTGCCAGAATATATTTCAGGCAGTTCTACCATAATGACTAAAAATTTGGACAGAAACTCAGTGCAAGGGCAAACAGTGTAGACCTAGATCAGACTGCTCCTTTTCAGGAGCAGTCTGATCATGGTCTATACTGTTTGTCATTCTGCTAGAATTACTTTGACTCTTTGCCCAATGGTAAACTTTTTAGAAGAACTATAGTACAATGAAACTGGGTAATGTGTCCCAATATATAGTTTATAATTACAGTGTATTTTAGCACTTGGCCAATGAAAGAAACCTTCGGGCTAAACAATAGTTGACCATCAAATGTCAAGACCAGCCAGCACCTCACCTACTCATCATGGCCATTACTTACACTAATAAACTGAGTCTGCATGTTCAAGCTTTGTGTATGCAGCTGTACAGGCAGCACAGATGTGCAGGGATGCTCAGAACCTTCACCGGTCTCGCATGCTGCATGGTCCCTTGTGCTGTCTGACTCCTGATTTCTGTATAGCCATGTATGGCATAGTTCCAATAGCAGACAGCTGCTGCCCATAATCACCTCATCCCGCAGCTCATCTTTAATGCATGAGGTAATAAGACATAAACAGATTTCTTCACACCTTGGCCTCTTGCTTCAAGAATTGGTACAGAGAGTGGGAGAAGGGGCACTGTTTGAGGTCATTGAGAGGGTATACAGTCAGAGGGCCAAACAGATCCTGTTAACCCTTCAAGTGCAAAAAAAGCAGACAACAAAATTTACATCTGCAAAGATTCAAAGTATGTTTTGTCTGACAGTCTGAGCTATATCGTATTGAGAATTTGAAGACAAGAGGGCAAACCATGTAGATCTAGATGAGGTGGCTCACTATGAGCCACTTCATCAGGATCTACACTGTTTGCAAATTCAACTATTTTCATATCTAGTGCTTAAAGAAGTGTTAAGGTCTGTGAAGGCAGCTTCATGCATTACCTCTAGTTTTACGAGGAACAATTTTCATCCCATGATCATATATTTCAGAGGTGGGGGGGGGGGGGGGGGGGGGGGGGGATTAAGTAATAAGCCTGCTGTCCGGCTGTCCATCTGTAAACATTTTCTTGTCCCACAATAACTTTATATACATCATTTGGGATTCATATACTGTCAGGTATATCCAAATGATGACCTCTTCGATCTTTCTATCCGTTGAGCAAATCAGGGCCTCATGGCCCTTTTGTATTAGTATTGTTCTTATATTATTATGAACATAACTGAAGTTGTAGTCTGAGAATGTCTTGAAACAGCGAATTCTGTCTTAATTTGCAGAAGTTCAAATCCTGCTGAGACTTGCAGTCAAAGTGATTGTACTTTTGACATTTATCTTTTTATGCCCACACAGCAGGCATGACAGCTATGGAATGGCGGTATAACATAAGTATTTACTGAGAAATATAAAAACTGTATGTCTCGCAATTATCACCAAAACCCCATGGTCATTCACAGATAAAAAGGGAGTAAATAGGATAATGCAGAGATATTTTCATTTCTGCATGAAAACATATGTTTTGACCCCTCATTAGAACAGTCTCGGTGAGGGGTAACAACATTATGTTTTAATGGCAAAATAAGGAAAATCCCTAAATTATCCCTGTTATCCCTTCTTACCAGGAGCTTTGCCGCCATTTTATCTGGAGAGTTCTGTTTCTGTCACCCTATTTTGTGTCATCGTGTATGGATTTGTCTTTCAACGCGTCTTCCAATGTCCTGCGGCCCTATGATCAATTTCCTCTCTCTCAAAATCAATAAGCAGATATCTCGTGAAACCAGATTGATAAATGGAGATTTAAGCTGGGCTAAAAGCTCACAGAATAAAATTCCGTCTCATTTAACTGTGGCGGGGATTTTGCGATAGGGTTTAACGGAAAAGCCCTTATGTTTTATATTTTGTTTATACAGCATTCCTCTCTTGAATATTGTTATGTTATCGTACTAAATTGTTAACAGATCCGTAACTGATGGGTAGACTGCCTAAATATAAGAAATAAAATTTTGCACGAGAGGCAAATAGGCAAACTGTAGCTTATTTTGACCTCTCCTGTTTGGCACATTGAATTATGGGTAATTATCCAGTTTGGATAAAGATGGTTACCGGTAGGTTAGCTGCAAAGTTATATAAAAAAAAATTCCGAGCTTTCTCACAAATCTTGCTACAGATCTTTACGAAACTTTTTTTTGAAATTTTGCAGATGTAAATTTTGTCGTGTGCAGAGTTAATGCTTTCTGAGAGCCACTGCAATGACTTACTGTATAATGCACATTAGAATTAAATGGTTATAAGGCAGGCAGTTACACCATTGACACCTAATGGCTATTACAGTGTTTTAATGAAAGATGACAAAATACAAATGACCAACAGCAAGTATTTTACAATCTTTATGACCACTGATATGTTAATTGAATCTGGAAGAATCCAATTTGTTGACCACTGAAGCCATGAGAATAGGGCCTGATTGGATCTTAATGTTCCACGACATCTTTCGGAGATCTACACTACTCCATTGATTGTAAAGCAAGTTGCTTTTCCTGCTAGTTAATTGGAATTGTAAATCGAATTGCCAGAGACAGAGTAGTAGTGAGACTGACCGCTAAATACTGTCATTACGCTTGTCAGTGCCAGAAGAGCGCGGCGGGATCATATATCATGGAAAAAGACGGCAAAAGGCTAGAGACTAAGCTGGTCATGTGACCCGCAGATAATTGCTAGATCTTGCTGTAAATCTTTTTCCGGTACTTTTTCAATAATTAGAGGTTGTGTCTTTAAGAGACCGGTCATAAAGCATATGAGATCTCACATGCTCAGATCAAGATTCACACATCTGCCATGTGATGAGAACATACCATATTTCTTTGGTTATTACACAGGATTTTTTTTCTAAAACAATCTCAAAAATCTAGATCCATCTAAAACAGTCCCAAAAATCTAGATCCATCTTATCTAGATCCATCTAAAACAGGCCCAAAAAATCTAGATCCATCTTATAAGATGGATCTAGATTTTTGAGATTGTTTTAGAAGATGGATCTAGATTTTTTGGATGTATAAGATGGATCTAGATTTTTTGGGCTGTTTTAGATGGATCTAGATTTTTTGGGCTTTTTGGCTGTTTTAGATAGATCTAGATTTTTTGGGCGGTTTTAGATGGATCTAGATTTTTGAGATTGTTTTGGAAGGAAGAAACCCTTCTCATATCAGAATTTCATAAGACTGATTCAGAAATTTTGGGGTCATTCTAATGGAGATGGAAAACCATATTTTTTGGAAGCCGAATAACTATAGTATATAGAGGGAGTTGAGTAGGGACTCAGTAGCCGAAAATGCAATACTGCTGTCTTGCTGTAGTCTGTATATACCAGGACCCACTTGTTCAAAGCATTGTTAGCTTAACAAAGTCGTTACTCAAGGTTTTGTTGTCTTCTAATACACATAATTATGCAGTTATACCCTTGCCAGGGCTATATAGCTTTCATTTGATTTTTTCCATCTGTCTTTCCATCTGTCTTGCCAACTTGAGTGTAGAATTAAGGGTTAGGTAGATACTCTAAGGGTTGTAACTAGGTGTGAAATAATACGAACATATGCATAGAATTTATCTCCCTCTATAATACAATGTCCTAGATGCCTGAAAAAAAAAAACTGGATAGATCAAGAATAGAGCAGCTCTGTTTAGGGCCTGCACTCTTTACCATTCCATTTGGATGATTTTGACATAAAACCGGGTTGTAAAATCAACTTGCACTGGTAAACCGCCATAATTTTCTGCCATTTTTAGCCCACCTGTTCAAAAGTACTGAAGGGATGTCACCCCGGCATCAGCACTGGCATCCCAATTGGATGTTTTTCATGCTATGGGCAAGCTGTTTTCAGGTGAGCTATCCTTTCTGCCGACAGGTCTTGTTACAAAGGGAATTAAGCAACATTTATGACTTCATGTTTGCTTCCCTGGACACTTTTCAAATGAAGACTCTGGACGTATGTACTATCTGAATCAACAGCATAGATGTTGAGCCTCATCATTCACAGCATTGTCAATTTGAAACTGTTGCAAATTCATACTTTGAGTGAGTGAGTGAGTGAACTCGTTTAACGTCCCACCAACAACAAGGTCATATGGAGATGGGACCTCGGTTTAAGTCTCATCCGAAAGACCGGAGAAGCGGGGGATCGATCTTGTGACCCCTGGATTGGTATTCCGGAGTGTTATCCACTACACTACAGCCGCTCCTGTTATAGTTTGAAGCATTAGCTGTGTCAACATCTACATGCAACATCATACATCATCTTATCAACATTCAACATTGATGCAACTGCATATATTGTCATATCAACATTGATGCAGTGTCATACAATGTCATATGAGTGTTGATTCAATGTCATACAATGTCATATGAGTGTTGATGCAATGCTGTTCAGTGCCATATCAATGTTGATGCAATGCCATAAATTGTCATATTAGCATCAGTGCATTGTCATACATACTGATCAGGGCTCGGGAAATATTGAAAAATGAATCAGTCCAGCCAATGACGTCATCACCTAACTAATTTCCATTGGAAAAAAATTGATACCTGTCACGAAAACTAATGACAACAAGCGAACTCCTATGAATTAATCCCGATTTCCGTACATGTTGTGTTTGGTGGAGTTCTTGGTTTCAAACATTTTAAGACGTTTAGCTACGCATGTAAAAGCAAATACAAGACTAGAACGTGTTCGTAGGCAAAGCGGACGTGATAGAAGACATCGCACTTGATTGACAGGTGGACAGGGGAGACAACCTGTTCAAGCCCATTGTATTAAAATTGACGGTCATTCCTGTCTGTTTGTGAACAATACGTAAGTCCTGAGCATTAACTCGCCCAAGTTATGATGGTTGTACTGTTTAACGTACCCAAATTGCATAATTTCCCCTCCACTGCCGCCGAATGGGCCGCGTCGGAAATGGTGACTTACGGAACGTGTATATTGACTAGCTTCCACCGAAGTATTCGGTTGTCGCTAGATCGACGTTCGTTTTTATTCATGTTAGATGCGAACAAGAAAGACCGGTCTGACTGCTTAGTTGCGCTGGCTGATACGATTGTTAGTCATCTGTGTGTGTACTTAGGTACCTTTAGCCGTCATACAGTTAAAATGACACTGCCTACGGCACGTGTTTATACTCATAGCGCAGCGGCGGATCCAGGAATTGTGGACAGGGGGTTCAAATCAGCTGCTCAGGTGGTTCGATTTATGCAGTTTGACTGATTTTTCCTGAAATTCCCCATGAAAATAAGATAATTGGGACTGAGAAGGGGGTTCGTTTGAACCCCCCGAACCCCCTCTGGATCCGCCACTATAGCGGCGTCTTTTATCTTTACATCAAAGACAAAACGTGCTTGACCAATAAACGAGCGGGTAATTGCATATCAACGCAACCGTTAGTATTATACCTAATATATAATCGCGTAGACCCTGATCAAAATGCGCTATTTTTGTGCACTGATCGGCATTATTTTCGCACTGGTCTGCATGACGATACGACGATACAACTGTGGACGTTTCCATTTTTCATATTTTACAGTTCCATTATTCAAAACATTGTATATTTTTACCAGAGCGTAGACCATAACGCGTCGGAAATAGTGACAATTGAATTTACACTTTTCGCGGAATAGGTTCGTATTCTAAAAAATCCATTGCTGACAGTATGGAACATGAAAGACTATCCGTTGTAAGGGCAATGCAAATATGAATGAACTTCGGACAGACTTTGTCAATACATTCGTCAGTATTCATCTGTTATGGATACATTCACAAACTTTTGAAGTCGGCATACGCCCTACACATACAGATCAGTTACATTCTCCCGATCGTGAAAAAAGATGGACACCTTTCATCCCAAAGCCCAGTCATCGTGATTTTGATAAGTTGTTTTGCAGACTGTTGTAAGAGTGCGCGTCATTATGACACTCGTTATTGACAGGTAGGCGGTCCGACATGTGGTTCAGTGCTCCATATGGACAATCTTATTGGTCCGTAGGCGGTCTTTTCGCCTGGCTAACACCTGCGTTAACCCGATTAGTTAGGACACGTGCTAGAATTTTAAAGACAGTGGCGATATTTCATACGTCGGGACAAGATCAAACGGCCGTATGTAACAATAATCGGACGAATCGGAGAAAATTTCCTAAGTATTTGGCCAGTATGGACCGATTTTTGGGGGCTGGGCTGTTTCCAATCGGTCCCAATTTCTGAATTTTGGTCTGGGACCGAAAGAAATCCGGTTTTCCCGAGCCCTGATACTGATGCAATGTCATGCATTGTCATCTCAACATCAATGCAACATCAGCATTGATACAAAACTATACATTGTCATATCTGCTTTGATGAAAACTTCATATTTTGTCATAATATCTCAATGTTTGACACCAGGGTCAGAGGTTATAAAACTTGAGTATAGTCTCAAACTAAAAATAAAGCACACTGATTGGCTGCTTCCGAACACATATAATCTCAAACTCAAAATAAAGCGCACTGATTGGCTGCTTCCGAGCACATGCTCGGAAGCAAGCAGCCAATCAGTGTGCTGTATTTTGAGTTTGAGAATATACTCAAGTTTTAAAACCTCCGGGCCAGAATTTGTACAATGTTAGTCCAGTAATGTTCATTTGCAAGTGGAATTGCAGGGGTTTTCGATAAATCAAGTCATTTAAAGTCTAGCTGGCTTTGTACAGACTGACCAGGGTGTGCTAGCAGGCTCCTTCTTGAGTTGAGATGTTTTTCGGCATCCAAGATAGAGTGGAGCTACTGAGAATGTGATGATATGTCAATTACCAATGATTGATGCTTGTGTGAGCGTAGTGTGGCTGTTAATTCCTTACATTATTAATGGGGAAATCAGTGTTACATTTCCAATAATGGTAGGATTAGCTGAAGTTCATTCCTAAAGGAGTCTATTAGTTCCTCGCTGTCAGCGCAAGTCCATAATGTAACACATCGGCTGCTTAAATAACATGAAATATTGGCTGCTTCAAAAAAAAAAAAAATAGTAAGATGAGTCACAGTGTGTTTAGATTAGTGACAAATTATCCAGCTGTAAAACCAGCCCTGTTAATGCGCCCAAAAGCAGACGACAAAATTTATGTCTGCAGAATTTCAAAAAATGTTTCGTCCAAGTGATATCATATTGAGAATTCGAACAGTAGAGGGCAAACAGTGTAGATTCAGATGAGGTGGCTCATGATGAGCCACCTCATCTGGATCTACACTGTTTGCCAATTCAACAATTTTTGGTGCTTTAAGGGTTAACTTAGTTTTACTGGCCCGCTAAGCTAGCAGTCTGGGTTTGAATCCCACAGGAGGCAGAAATCTTTTCAACTGTAAACTTTGTTTCCATTTCACACAGCCTTTCAATATCACCCTACCATCATCCTTATATGACTTAAATACTGTTGAAAAGGGTGTAAAATTGCAAGTCATCCATCTATCCACCCAGCAAAAGAGGTTAGGGGAGATAAGGTGCAGATGTTGATTGGGAGATGCTAATGTACAGTGCAGATGCCTATACAATCAAATGTAAACAGGTGTGGTCAATGCCAGTCATGATCCATGTCATGCCAGTCTTTTTTTTCTCCATCCAGTTCTCGTAATGATGTGTTCCAGAAGGCTCAAGGGAATGAATCCTTCACCCATTGCATTCTGGGTATTTTTTGTTGTCTGCTGAAATTGTCGTCTGCTTCAAAAATCAAGATTGGTCTAACTAACTCTTGTCGAAATGATGTCTAGGCAGCAAACAGTTTGGATCTGGATCCAAACTGTTTGCCCAGATACCCCTTAAGGGTTATCCCGAATGGAATAGGTTAATTCTCACCTCCTGGTACCGAGTGTGTCCATGTCCTTGCCAATTGGAAGAGTCTCATTTAAAGAACAATCAATGTCAGAGTTGCTTCCCTTGAAAGTGTACCCATCCACCTTAAAATAAACTGGTGCTGATTGTACCTTGGCTGATGAGGATCAGAACAGTTGGTGTTAAATTAGTATGTACAGCAGAATTTCATTGGCTTGAACAGGCTTGGGACCATGAAAATTAGTTCCAGCCAAGGGTAGTTCTAGCCATTCAGGGTTAGTTTCAATATATGCAGTCAAATCAACCTCCAGGGATCAAGAAAAGAGTTTGAGCCATTGAAGTTCTACTGTATAGGGTGCTAATGGCCTATGCAGTCTTATTAAAGTCATTTAGAGTTGTTGGTAGGAGGCTGCAATCATGACTCAAATATTATTCTCTGAAAAGTCTGTAAAATGATGTGCCTGTCAAGAAACATTACAGGGTGTAGATTTCATTACATAGTGTGATAATAGAATATGATAAATTATTTATTGCCTTCTGAGAAAGGAAGCTTGCCATTATTTAACAGTATTGGATGAGAAGACACTGTGAGCCGTGTTAATTTTTTCCTGCCATTTTTACAAAGGGAAATTACTTAAATGACTTCCTGTTAGCTTCCCTGGATGACAAAGCCCTGTCGAAAGGGGTCTGCTTGTAGGAAAGACTTAAATTTGCTCTTAATAGAATAAACTCCCTATTTTAAGGGTTGATTGGACTGCATATTATACAGATGGACAACTGCCAGGCCGCGTTGCGCAATCGGTAGGGCACCTGACTCATAAGTCAGAGGTCCTGGGTTCGAAACCCGGTCTGGCCACATACTTTCATTTCTCCTTCCGCTGATTCAAGAAGGGCAGTTGTCAGTTACTGGGGAAAGTATGTGCACTTAGTACTGGTTAGCCGCTTACGAGGTCTAAGCCTGCCCAGGAATAGTGTGGTTAGGTTAACTGACCGTCCCGACATGACCATAGTTGTTTACCATGGACGTTAAGCAACAAATCAATCAATCAATCAATATAGATGGGCAGGCTGATCTGATTTCTGCCCAGTTGACACAACTATTTTGGTTTTGTTTAATTATCCGTTAAGTTGCCAAAAAGCGCGGCTGACATTTGCAAAATTTCAAAAAATGCTTTGTTCAAGCTGTATCGTATTTAGAATTTAAAGATAAGAGGATGAGCAGTGTAGATCCAGTTGAGGCAGCTCATTATGATACCTAGATCGAGCCACATCATCTGCATCTACGCTGTTTGCTAATTCAGCTATTTTCTTTTCTTTTTTCTTTTTTAGCTCACCTGAGCCAGCGGCTCCGGGGGAGCTTATAGGATGGTAAGGCTCCGTCGTCCGTCGTCGTCCGTCCGTCCGTCCGTCCGTCCGTCGTCCGTCAACAATTTCAAATGACTTCTCCTCTGAAACCGCTAGGCCGATTGTAACTAAATTTCATATAGAGCCTCCTGGGACCTTAGGAACGAAAAGTTGTTCAAACGGTCCTGGTCACATGACCAACATGGCCGCCATGCCCATATATGGTAAAAACCTGAAAAAATCTTCTTCTCCAGAACCAATAGGCCGATGGCCTTGAAACTTGATATGTAGCATCGGGTACGCGGGTACTACCAAGATTGTTCAAATTATGACCTTGGGTTGACCTTGACCTTTTTTACGGTAAGGTCAAATTTGCTTCCTTATGCTTTTATAAGGCAAGATGCTACAACATAAGATACCTTGGAAACTGTTGAAGATTTTGGGCTAAAATTGGTATCTACAGTCATCTTAATGACTACATGAAGATTTACGAGTACAAGAGGTCAAGGTCATTCTCTGACCTTCGACCCTGAACTCTCATATTTTGATAAGTTCTAACAATCTCCTCAAAAGCCACTGGGCCAATTGAAACCAAATTTCATATAGAGCCTTCAGGGGTTGAGGGAACAATAATTTATTGATACGGTCCAGGTCACATGACCAACATGGCCACCACGCCCATATATGGTAAAAACCTTTAAAAATCTTCTTCTCCAGAACCAGTTGACCGATGGCCTTGAGACTTGGTATGTAGCATTGGGTACTTGAGTACTATCAAGATTGTTCAAATTATGACCTTGTGTTAACCTTGACCTTTTTTACGGCATGGTCAAATATGGGAAAATGCAAGAACATGAGATTTCATGATAAGTTTTGAAGATTATGGCCTAAAAACTGGTATATACAGTCATCTTAATGGGTACCAGAAGATTTGTGAGTACAAGAGGTCAAGGTCATTCTTTGACCTTTGACCCAGAACTCTCATATTTTGACAGTTTCAAACAATCTCCTCAAAAACCACCGGGCCAATTGTGACCAAATTTTTTATAGAGCCTCCAGGGGTCGAGGGAATGAAAAAATTTCTAACGGTCCTGGTCACATGACCAACATGGCCACTATGCCTATATATGGTAAAAACCTTTAAAAATCTTCTTCTCCAGAACCAATTGACCGATGGCATTGAGACTTGGTATGTAGCATTGGGTACTTGAGTACTATCAAGATTATTCAAATTATGACCTTGTGTTGACCTTGACTTTTTTTACAGCAAGGTCAAATATGGGAAAATGCTAGAACATGAGATTTCATCGAAAGTTTTGAAGATTTTGGCCTAAAAATTGGTATATACAGTTGTCTTAATGAGGTCATGAAGAATTATGAGTACAAGAGGTCAAGGTCATTTCTTGACCTTTGATCCAGATCGCTCATATTTTGACATTTTTAACCTTTTCCTCAAAAGCCAAAGGGCCAATTGTAAACACATTTCATAATTATAGAGCCTCCAGGGGTTGATTGAATAAAAATTTGTTCAAACGGTCCAGGTCACATGACCAACATGGCCACCATTACCACTTATGGTATAATTCTTTAATATTTTTCTTCTCCAGAACCAATACACCTATAGCCTTGAGACTTGGTAAGTAGCATGGAGTACTAGAGAACCACCAAGACTGTTCAAATGGTGACCTTGGGTTTACCTTGACCCTTTTTGCGGCATGGTCAGATATGGGAAAATGCTAGAACATAAGATTTCGTGGAAAGTTTTGAAGATTTTGGCCTAAAAATGGTATATATGGTTGTCTTAATGAGTACATGAAGATTTATGAGTACAAGTGGTCATGGTCATTCTTTGACTTTTGACCCAAGACTCATATTTTGACAATTTCAGACATGATAAGAAAAAGCCACCTTGCCAATTGCCCAGGTGAGCGATTCAGGGCCTCATGGCCCTCTTGTTTTTTCGTTGTGGGGGGGTGGGGGGGGGGGGGGGTCTTTAAGTGTTAAAGTTGCAAACAGAAAGAAATTAATAGAAATCATAATTTTTCCAGAGTCCCTTCCCCATACCATGTAATGTTTCCATGAATATTTAATGTGAATTAAAACTTGCCTGAGACTCGAACATTAATTGTGATTGTGGACTGTCTGTAAACAAGAACATGCTTTAATTGCATGCAACCTTGTCACTAGAAAGACATTGCATGACAGCTAATAAATTTGCATAATTAAAGCTGGAGAAAACATATCAGAGCTCCAGATGAAGTTTAGTTTTGAAGATAATTCTGAGATAGTATTTCTTTCTTTTCAAAGAAAACATATGTTGTGACCCCTCATTAGAACCATCTTGCCAAGACAGTTCTAATGAGGGGTCACAACATATGTTTACTTTGAGAAATATGGAAATATTATCCCTAAGTTAGCCCTGTTAACCCTTCTTCTGCAGAAAACATATATCCTCTGTAAAATACCCACTGTATCCAAGGGACAGACAAGCCTGACCAAACAGTGTAGACCTAGATGAAACTTTCTAGATACCATTGTATCAGATCAATAAAACATATGTACAGAAATAGTGTTGAAAGAATGCAATACAGTAAAAATTCTAAATATTGGGACGCTACAACTAATTACCATAATTGTCCTAAAATTGGAACAGTTTGGTTTTGCAGTGCAGTAATGTGTCCAAAAAATGCAAATGAGATGGCAAATAGTGTAAAACCTGATCAGACTGCTCCTTGAGCAGTCTGATCTGGGTTTGCACTATTTGCTGAGACCTAACTGTATATAGAATTTTTATGGTAAATGATGATAGTAATGAAAGCTTTCCATAATGATTAAAATTTTGTCTCCAAGGATAGTCAGCCCCAGCAATAGGCTTACGTATGCATTAAATAGTAATATCAATAATAATAATAATTAAAAACATGTAAGATCAGAGTTTAAAGTGACTTTTTTTGGAACAATCAACAGAGATATGCCAATGGTCAGTTTACAACCTCAATTTTTACAGTTTAATCACCATTCTTAAGCAGATGCTTAGGGAATTGGTACTTTCACTGAATCAATGTAGAAGTGCAATAACTGACATTACTCTTTTGCAGAATTTTGCAGCTTGATTCTCTCCCTTAGCATGTATGAGAACAGCATACCATTCAGTGTACCCAGGGACGCTAATAGTTTTATACTGGGGTACCAAGGATGTTCTTGCTTAGGCTGTCTCTGTACTTCAGCCTTTTTGAGATTCGAATTAAAGTTTCAGTTTTATATATTCTTCTGATGTCTTTTCAGAGGAACTAGAAAATCAGACGCAGACAGACAGACAGACAGACAGACAATCATTCCAGATCAAGAGCATAGAACTTTTCAAGAGTAAGTCCTTTAGAATAGTTAACACTTTAAGCACCAGTGATGAAAATAGCAGAATTTGCAAACAGAGTAGATCTACATGAGGCGGCTCATAATGAGCCACCTCATCTAGATCTACACTGTTTGCCATCTAATCTTTGAATTCTCAGTATGAAATGTCTTTGACAAGGCATTTTTGTAATTTTTGCGGACGTAAATTTTGTTGTCTGCTTTGTGGTGCTTAAAGAGTTAATGAATACACTATTTAGGGAAGCAACTCAGCCATTTTCATTTTAGTACCACCCTTTTCAATTGGAAACAACTCTTAAAGAAAGAATTTTCTTTCTTCCAAGAGTAGACTCCTATGACAAAGGGTTTCAGTATTGAAGAAAGTCAGGAAGTCAAAAAAGTTTTCTCCCTCTGAAATAATGGCTGACAAACATGGAAGCGTATCGTATTTATTTGGTTATAAGACAGGAGTTTATCTCTCAAAAATTACCACTAATATGTAAATCAGTCATGTAATTAAGCTATCAAATAGGTTTGCCTCTTCCAAATCAATCCCAAAGATCTAGATCCATTTTTACAAGATGGATCTAGATCTTTGGGATTGTCTTTTACAAGATGGCTCTAGATCTTTGAGATTGTCTTAGAAGGGGCCTGATCTGAGATCCAAACTGTTTGCTGCCTAGACATCTTTTCTACAAGAGTTGGTTAGACCAATTTTATACAGATGACAATTTCAGCAGACGACAAAAAATACCCAGAATGCAATGGGTTCAAGATAGCATGCTTTGTTAGCTTGTACCATATTTCTTCAATTAAAAGAAAGGTTTTTCCCTTCCTAAAACAACCCCAAAGATCTAGACCCATCTTATAAGGCTGATCTAGATCTTTGGGATTTGTTTTGGAAGGGGGAAACCCATCTCCTAGCAAAATTCCATCAAACTGATTAAGATATTTGGGGTAATTCTACAGATGGAAAAGCACTGTTTTACAGCCGAATATATATGAGCCACGTCAAGAGAAAACCAACAATGTGATTGTGCACCCAGCGCAGACTCTGATCAGCTTGGACATCTGCCTAGTCTGATCAGACTCTTCGCTATTGGCTTAAAGGGTAGCTATGGGTCTAAGCTACCTTCATGCTGACAGCGAAGACTCTCATCAGACTGGGCGGATGCCCAGGCTGATCTGAGTTTGCACAACCACTTTGTTGGTTTTGTCATGTCGCGGCTCATAGGTGGTTTGCAGCAGCATGTGCTGGACTTTGTGATAGATTTTCAAGTCATGGTCTGTGCACGAGAGGAATATTAATTAGTTTGTCACCGTCACAGTGACATGGAAATCCCTTCTTAAGCCTGTCTGGGATAAATCTGTTTCATATCCATTTTCATTATGTTCTTATGACGACCCCTTCTTTAATAAAGGTGCCTAGCTTCACTATTTCTTAGCAAAATATGACTGAAATTCACTAAGATGGCTGTAGACCATCAAATTATGCTCTTTGTTGCCCATATTTGTCTTCAGGACTTTTGACGTGCAACCCCACTAGAAGAAATAGGATAAAATTTTACAATGGCAGAAATTTGGCTGCATGTTCTTTCTGTACTAGACATGTGTTGAACAGCTGGATTTTTTTATGTCAAGGAAAATATGACGGCATTGTGGCAGCTATGAAATCTGCAGTTGCTTTCAGGTGACATAAAAATTCAAGAGATTTTATGGTAAAGGCTCTAAATATTTGGACAGATATGTCAGAACAAACAGTGTAGAACCAAAAAGGAGCAGTCTGATCAGGTAATGCCGTGTTACCATTAATGCCAAAACATTTTGACATATTGCCGGTTAGATTAAGATTTTAGTTTACTACTATCATATTTTCATATGTTTTAGTGAGTGAGTGAGTGAACTCGAGTTTAACCTCCTACCAACAACTAGGTCATATGGAGACGGCTCTTCGGTTTGAAGTCTGATCCAAAAGACTGGAGAAGCGGGGATCGATCTTGCAATCCCTGGATTGGTAGTCCAGCGTGTTAACCACTACATTACTGCCACTCCTTCAAACTTTAGTTAAATTACATTAAATTTATGGCCCAATGTTTAGGGTATTTTGGCTCTTGAGTCCATATGTTAAAAAGTGCATGAAATGCAGGGGCACAGCCAGGGGCAATTACACAGTACGCACAATCGCGTTTTATACTCATTGAGGGAAATAATAGGGGGTTAAGCCGCTAAGATATTTCAAATTTTCCTGTCTGTTGCCAGTTAGTATTAAAATTATGCACAATTAACAACATTTCAGCATGAAAATACGCAGGTGCGTGTTGAAATTTTGTCAACTTGACAAAATTTCAATACGCACCTGCGTATTTGCGTAAAGGCAGCTACGCCCTTTAAATGCATAGTTACTCTCATGCATAATCTGGCTAGGGCAGGGTACTCTCACTGATTCTGAGCATGCACATGCTTTGCATTTGCCAAAGCACTGTTGTTTGCTCGATTCTGCCTATGTTCCAGAAGTGCCAACGTGACCCAAGTGGTTAGAGTGTTGGATCATTGGGTCACAGGTTTGAGTCCTATTGGCAGTGAGATTCTTTCAGAACATAAACGGCACTTCATTGCACAGAGCCTTGTTCATATTTATCCTCCCATCATCCTGATCTTACTAAAAGACTTGAAAAGAACGTAAAATTGCAAGACATCTATCTGTCAGTTACCTATGTTAAAACTCACAGATGTGTGTCCCCATTATCACCACTCACAGATATTTGTCCCCATAATCACCACTCACATATAATCACCACATTTAAACTTGTAAACTTGTAAATTTGTAAAATTGACTAAATCTGTCTTTCTAAAACGGCAATGTAATTCAGACCCTTTTACACGCTTAAAAACTTCAATCAGCGTATGAGAAATCTGACCAATTTTCAGATTCTTCATAAATGAGGTTCATGTAGGTCAGCTTATGGAAAAAATTCATTTCTCAAAAATTTCGAATGGTATGATCATTTTCATAAATTGCACCAACAGTAGTAATCTGTTAATATAAAGTAATATTATTGGTTTTGAATGACATTCTTCAGTTATGCAAAATAAAAGCACCTTCATGAATTTTTCAATTTTGAAAGTGTGGTGATTATGGAGATAAGAAACCATGACTCTAGTATGAACAAAAAAACTGATTACGAAGGATTTTTCGGGACAGGTTCCAAGTCATTTCACTCCACCAGGCTTTATTGCAAGCCACTCTTGCAGAAAAGAAAACCATTCTCTGATGTTAATTGAGCTTAATTAAGTACATAATTTGCAACATTAATACTTTTTCATGCTGTAGGTTTCCAAAAATTACATCCTACCTTATTACATAATTGTCATTCATTTATTAATTACCGTAATCGCCCCATTTACCGCACGGTGCGCTTAACTTTTTCAAAATTGCAACAAAAAGGTGTGGTTAAAAACGTTTCTAATAACCGCACACTCATAACGAAAAAATAACAAACGGCCATTGTCTACTTTTTAGTGTTTGCCCCAGATAATAAACCAATCAGATCACCCGAATTTTCAAATTTTCAATAGATTTATTGGTGTAGACTCATCACTTATCCATGAAGAGAGTCTTCACCAATAAATCTACTGAAGACTTGAAAATTCAAGTGATCAGAAATGTACAGTCTTCTGTGGCTTGTCACGTCTAAAAATAGCTTCAACATGACAGGTCAAATTGATTTAGAAGTCGATGTAGATTTCTCAAATGAGCGTTTTTTCTCATTACAGAGGAACAGATGAAAGGAGTATTTAGCAATATTCTCCATAAAAAGTATTTTATGGTTACTCATTAGAACCACCTCGACGCGGCGGTTCTATAGCAATCCATAACATTATTTTTAAAATAAACACATAATATTGTAAAAACGTGGATACTTATTAGAATCGCCTTGACGAGGCAATTCTATGGGTACCCACAGCATTATTTTAAAGCATGTAGATATTTGTTAGAATTGCCTCGAAAAGGCAGTTCTAATAAATATCCACAACATACGTATTTCATGGAGAAATAAAAATGATCCCAAATTATCACAAAATACTCCTTATATGTTCCTCTGTAATAAGATGCATCTCATTATACAAATCAAATAACTATGATTTGTGTAATGAGAAGAAAATAATCCTCATTCAACAAATGAAAATCAAATTGACCCGCCATGTTTGAGCTCCAAAAACTGAATGAATGGGAATGTGCAAAGACATCTGAACACAAAATTCATAAATGACACCATGACACTCACTCTAGAAGCAGTATTCTAATTATGCTCCTCCTCTCGAAGCTAAATGACAGCATGACAAAAACTTTAAAAGCAGTATTCTAATTAAGCCCCTCCTCTCCAAGCTATTTTGGGACTGTCATGATATTGCATCATGTTTTGACGTTGCATCATTACTATAATCAAAGTACATTGGAGAGTGGTCATTTGGGAATTTTTTTGATTTATCAATATTTTTTCCTTATTTTTATATTAAACACAAAATATCTCTCAAAAAAAGATTATCTGAAAGATGTTGGAAAACTGGGCAGACCAGGATCAGTTTATTATCTGGGGCAAACACTAAGCCGGTTAGAGGCTATGAAGAGAAATCTTCGCAATTAAGAACCTTCCGCTCGCTACGCTCGCTTCAGGTTCTTAATTGCGAAGATTTCTCTTCATAGCCTCTAACCTATACGAAGATGTTAAGGAAACATCGATACGGTAAATTCTCATTTAGTTCGAACAGTTAAAAATAAATACTGATCGGGGTGTTCGAAGTATCGTGAAAATATTTAGTGTTCGAACCATTTGATTGCCAATTTCCGGGAGAAAAACAATCTCATGTCAAGTCGCAAATTATATCTCATACCTCTCAGTATTAAATATGTCCTCATTGTGCATGTATTTCATTCTCCCTATCCTTCTTCAATATTCCAAATAAAGGAACGTTTTTCAACACATTTACGATGACCTAATATGTGATTGTTTAAACTTGTCAGGTAAGTTTGTCAGTGCTCTGGCTATTCATTCACTACAAGCGGTCTGCTTTAAATTCATGGACTTCTATTAATAACACACACATTCTATTTCTGGAAGATGCGGTCCTTTTGATCTTCCTTATTTCTGTCCTATATTACGTCCAAGGGTGCAGAAATATTGGCAACGTGTCATGAGAAAGGTACCTTATTACATGTGCAAACAGCAAAGCCTTAGACCAGTCTGCGCATCTTAAAACAATTATTTTGCAAACTATCGGCGAATCCTGGAGATTTGTTAGACTGGTCAATGTTCACAAATGCACTGTATGCTGCGGGTGTTTGCAGATCGGATGTGTCCTGAGGCCCTTTTGAGCCCCACGGGCCAGCTATGCCAATGATAAACCTATCCTATGACTATCGCGAACTTTGTTTAAATGCGCAGACCATGCATATGCGCAGGCTGGTCGCTTCGTTCAGTTTGCGCATTACATGTATTCAGACTGATTTTGTCAGGAAACAAGAGTTTGTCGTTATGACAATTTATTTGGTTTCTCATCTGTCGTTCATGTATCTTTCCCAAACGCACTTTGGCGCACGTGCACATTATCGCTATATACGACACGAATTGCTCTGAGAAATGGCATGTATGAAAGACAACGACTCAGTTCAGCCTGCGCACCCCCGCAAACCTTATAACTTCGTAAGCTCGATCCTTCTCGGATCAACATGTACATTCCCATTGTTGATGCAGACAGCGAATACGCTAATCAGACGGCGCAGATGTGTAAGCTGATCCGAGTCCGCTGTTCGACTCGTACACATCATAACACTTCAGCCAACTCCGTAAATATCGGCGAGGATGCCCGATTGACATTTAGACCGATAGAGTTGCTCTCTTCGCACATTGCGCCACGTGCATTGCGCCGGGAAAACAAAACTGAAAACTGTCGCTGTTGAAACAGTAATGGTAAGTTGCTTGATGCATTTTGTGAGTTTCAAAAGGAAAAAGCAGTGTGCGCTTGTGAATTTTTTTCCGGAAATGGCCTTGGTGTGCGGTTATAGGGGCATGTGCGGTAAATGGGGCGATTACGGTATCCACCATTGCTTTTAACTTTTTTGAATGACCCTCTTATCTAAAGATAAAGCCAGAAGGGCCATATAACAATCATGAGATACTTACTTTAACTTTGGCAGTATTCTTCTGTGAGTTGACCCTCCTATATAAAGATGAAGCCAGAAGGGGCCACATAAAAAGTTATATGAGATACTTACGTTACTTTAATGTCTTTGACAGTATTCTTCTGTGAGTCTTTGAATATTCCAGCATCATTGGAATGCTAGTCTTTCATATATTTATATGTGCTGTACTCTGTGAATAGGTACCATACTGGATGTTCAAGATCAGCCTGCACTTCTGTCTTCCCTGTACATAACTTGTTAATCATAATAAATGCCCCTGCTCTAATAAATGCCCCCTTCCTCTTTTCCGGAAATAATGTTATATTGACTTTTGCTTGGTAGCTCATTGACATTAATTGGGTCTTCTCTTAAAGGAAAGAATTTGCTCCTAGAGGAGCAAATTCTTTCCTTTAAGAGTTGATCCCTATTGAGAATGGAGGCAAACAAAGTAGAGTTGCTTCCTCTGCAAGTATACTGATTCACCTTAATATATTTGGCAGTTGCTATTTACTACACTTTTGGCTCTAAATAATGCTCTCCCCCTCCCCCCAATCCCTTTTGAAAAATACATAGATTTTGAGGATTTTGTATTATAGCAGAAAGTCAAGACTTTGGTCCCTCTCCTTATAATATTGTATTTATTCTGTTATAAGACAAATGTTTTTCCCTACAAAACTATTGTGACAACCCTTTCAAAGTTACCAAAAGATTTAAAGCCAAGTTAGAACCTGTTTACTGCAGCTATGGCATCACCCATATCTGCAGTTGCATACAATGTATGCCCTTTCACACTGGAATTAATAGTGAAATGGTGACATAAATTTGTATGACCAAATATGGTTTCTCAAATAATTTTTCTAAATAATGTAAGTTGAATGGGTACACTCTCAGGGGAAGCAATTCAGTCATTTTCATTTTTGCCTCCATTCTCAGTGGGGTCATCTCTTAAAGAATTTGCTCCTTTCCTTTAGTAGTGGACCCCATTATGGAAGGGCTTCTTTTTCCAGGGATGCAAGAAGTCCCAAAAGTTGCTCCCCATTGTAAAAAATGGCAGAAAACCATGGCGGTAGACTCATTCACTTTAATTCATTACTAGAATTGTGGGCTAGTCAGATTCTGTATTCTCAGCACGTGTCGTAAGACTTTTTGCCCATGATACTGCACACATAGGAGTGACTGAGCTGTAGATTTATTGAGGTATAATTGCGATCATATGCTTTGGAAATGTTGTCTTATTACAAAGCATATGTTATAGCATTCAAGGGACCATTTTGTCAGGGGTAAAATTGCTATGCCATAATTATCCTAAATATGGAGACCCTTATTGATATACTTGCCCTAAATTTGAACATGTGAGCCTCGTCACGACAAAATAAACAAAGTGGCATGTGCGTCCAGCAAAGACTCAGATCAGCCTGAGCCTCTGCCTAGTTTGATCAGAGTCTGTGCTGTCCTCATGGAGCTAGCTTAGACCCTTAGCTGCCCTGTAAGCTCTGAGCAGACAGGATGGCTTCCCTAGGCTGATCTGAGTCTTCGATTGGCGCACATGCCACGTTGTTGGTTTTCTTGTGTTACAGCTCATGTCAGGTTTACTCACATGCCTCTGGCAGACCTGCAATTCCACTCCTGCCCTGGAAATTAAAAATTACAGCTTCTGTGAATAGTAAGCTAAAATATAACAGTGCTCTTCATCGGGTATGTGTTCAAAGCGTATCATCTATGCAAAAGATCTGCTTTGAAGTAAAAGAACTGGTACAGGTATCACAAAACTCCTGAAAGTGGTCAAACCGAAATTATGTTTTGTCAACTTTCAGGAGTGTTGTGAACTCCACCAGTGAATCCTTTACAAAGCTGAAATTTGTACTCTTTAAGCCCCAGTGACGAAATTAGCACAGCGTAGATCCTGATTAGGCGGCTCATGATGAGCCACCTCATCTAGATCTACACTGTTTGCCCGCTAGTCATTGAATTCTCAATATGAAACATCTTGGACAAGGCATTTTTTAATTTTTGCAGACGTAAATTTTGTCGTCTGCTTTTTTGGTGCTTAAAGAGTTAACATGCTTTACATATATATGAATCAAATAACATCCATGATAGTATCAGTGCTAAATAAAGCTATGCCATGCAGGAGCTCTGGTAGCTCAGTGAGTCAAGCTTTGTCCCAGGTTCGATTATCATTATCACACTCCCATCATCCTGATATGACTGAAATACTGTTGAAAAGGATGTAAAATTGCAAGTCATTCATTCATCCATCCATCCATTGTAATGATGTGCTCCAGGGGGCTCAACAAAACGTATCCATGGTTGCCCACCCCTGGCACTGGGTCCATCAGTTCTTTTGCTCTTGTCATCTCACTGGCATTTATACTTATGTACCCCTTTTATCTGAATAGCTCTGAAAAAAAAAGAAAAAAAAAACTGTCCTTGGGGAACTAGAATCTGAAGGTCAGCATGTCCCAAGGCAGTAATTTACCTATCTGTCTCAATTGTGGCAGATAACTGTCTGTAATTAGGGGTGAAAGGTGTTGGTAATCATGTCCAGTTGCTACTAATTGTTCTGCTCAGTATGTTTACCATTACAAGTAATACTTGCCAAATGAACCATTATGTCCACCTTACTGCACCAATAATATTATTTGTTCCATGTGTCCAGTGATAGATAGTTCAAGGCCTAATAGTCCAAGAATTCAGATCTTAGCTGACTGCGGTCAGTTATCATTGACTGTTGGTTGCAAATTTTACAAAAAAAAATATAAAAAATTGAACCATTTGAAATTAATGCTGATTCTTAATGTGAACATTCCATGTTTGGGTGTCAGAATAGGAGACCTAGACCTCTCCTCTAGATGCTATGTCAAAATAGGAAACCTAGACCTCTAGATGCTGTGTCAAAATACACAGGGTATAATCGATTCCGCCAATTTTCGCTTCCTGCAGAGACTGTCCGTCATATTTGGCTTCTGCCGAGACTGTCCGCGAACTCTTGCTTCCTGCAGAGACTACTGTCCTCGAAGAATGGCTTCCTGCCGAGACTGTCCGCGTGACTCTGCTTCCTGCCGAGAGCCTCGGCAGGAAGCAGAATCACGCGGACAGTCTCTGCAGGAAGCCATTTACCATGTACAGAAGTCTCGGCAGGAAGCAAGAGTTCGCGGACAGTCTCGGCAGAAGCCAAATATGATGTACAGTCTCTGCAGGAAGCGAAAATTAGCGGAATCGATTATACCCTGTGAAATAGGAAACCTAGATCTCTAGATGCTATGATGACTGAGGCTGTTACCATTTCACTGTCCATTCCGTTATGATCTGACAGTGTCTCTTAACCCTCTCTAAATGCAGTGAATACCAATGTGGTTTATATTCTTTCTTATTTGTCTTTTTCAGGGTCATGACCCCACATATCAGGAAAGAAGGACCTTGGTCCTAGGGAGACAGACAAGTGACTAAAGATTTTAGGTGAGTATGAGGGGTCAATTTAGTGAGAGAGGGAAGGACAGCATTGTCCCTGAAATATGACATTAATCCCTTAAAACACCCCAAAAAAGCAGATGAAAATCATGTCGACAAAATTTAAAAAAAATATTTTGTCCAATCTATGGCATAATCAGAATTTCAAAGACTAGAGGGCAAACAGCGTAGATCCAGATGAGGCAGCTCATGAGCTGCCTCATCTGGATCTATGCTGTTTGCAAATTTGACTTTTCTCAGTTTTGGGGCTTTATGTGTGTCTGAGCAATCACACAGTTTTTCTGAACTTGATCTATGGTCCTTATTACCCAAGGTAAGTGTTAATTAACAGTGAAGTACTATCCCTAATTAACAGCATATTTCAGGTAATGGCAGGTATACCATAAAGTCACATCCCATTTTGTGTGAGAATTGTTGGAAATATACTGTCCCAGTTGCCGATTTCATGATGTATTCATCACGTTTGTGTGAAGAAGTATCGGAATTTCGTCATGTCTCTGCAGGGTTTTTTATATTCTTTATATATGGTCGCTCTGTAAATACCTTGATATTTTACGCATTTTATTTCAAACAATATATTGCGAATCAACTGGCTTGGGAATTAAAAGAATATGGCTAATATTTGACCAGTTGACAACCAGGGCCCAGTAAATTGTTCAGAGCATTGTAACACAGTCTTTAGTCAAGGGTTTGTTCAGTCTTCTAACTATAAAATCAAGTAAGCTAATATTCTTTGCTGAAAAAATGTCAGGAGCTTTTGAACTGCAAAATCTCCTCATAGTTTTTTGGTAAAAAATGGCAGTGCTTTTGAACAACTGGGTGCAGATGAAAAGTACTGGAACGTACTCCCAACAAAAAAAATGGAAAGTAAAGAACACAAGAAAATGTATTTCCACAATTTACCAAAAATGCCAAATCTTTATCCCCACCACTCCACCTCCAAAGTCTGGCTTTTTGGAACTCTGAAATCCTGTTCTCATTTTCAAGCAATTTCTTGGTAAAATACCTGAAAATGTTGTTGACTTTGAAGATGCTGCCTGAAGTTTATTTATTTGTAAAACAATCTATCAAGATTGTGAAATGTGTATTTTGTTAACACCCTCCTACCATTTGAGACATATTGTTTCTGGCTACCATCCAGTTGAATTAGCCTGGAATCCTTTAATAATTATTTGTGTGGTATGTTCTGATTTAATGTAATAATCACCAGTTCTCATATTTAATATAATTTTGTGGCAACACATGAAAAAGGACTTTTAGAAATATTTTGTGTACAGAAAAGGCGCTGCTAAACCTGTTGGTCTTCAGATTTTATATTCAACATTTCCCATAATTCATTCATGGTTTTATGCAAAGAAAGAAGACTCTGATCAGCCTGCATGAATGTGCAGGCTGATTTGAGTCTTCCTTCATTGCACATACCATAAGATACCTTTTTTTACAGGATCCCACTCAATTATCAACAGTTCTGTGATAATTTTGGATGACTTTTGATTTCTTGGTGCATCCATTTGGCTGTGCTTTATTAGCTTTCCTCAAAGCTCATCCTCTGAGGGTATGCTTGTTTTGAACCATCCCTAAATCTAGAACCTCTGAGGATAAGCAGTCAAATCCAAGGGCGTAGCTACCTATACGCAAATACGCAGGTGCGTATTGAAATTTTGTCAAACTGACAAAATTTCTACACACACCTGCATATTTTCATGCTGAAATGTTTACTGGGCATAATTTTAATACTAACTGCCACCAGACACGAAAATTTGAAACATCTTAGCGACTTGACCCCCTAGTATTGCCCTTAATGAGTATAAAACATGATTTTGCGTACTGTGTAATTGCCCCTAGCTACGCCCCTGAAATCTTTATTAGTATGGCTTTGCTTTGTTTTTGATTTCCAAACATAAATACTCAGATTAAGAGTCAAAAGAAAGTATACTCTCTTTTACTTAGTTTTCACTGCTCAGATCTGATAATCTACATGATTCTGAGGACTTCAGGAAGATTGGTTAAACCAATGTGTGTTCCTTGTTAAAAATAAAGACATTATTATTAGTATTATTATTATTATTTATTTTCACTTTTAAGGTACATTATTATTATTATTATTATTATTATCTATTTACACTTTTAAGGTACATTATTACTATTATTATTATTGTTTATTTTCACTTTTAAGGTATGTACATGTACACCAATGTGGCATAGTAAAATTACAGATAATGCTTGACTAGAGCAAATGCTTGATAAGGGGCACTACATGTACGTGTTTCCACGTGCAGCAAACTGGATGATACTTTGCATCAAGTTTTCAGGTTCAGCTTTGTGTTGTGACAATGTTCAGGCAGGCGAGACACCACATTCTGCCGAATTCTTGTTGTTCCCCTGCCTTGTATTCTTAGGTATGTACACGGAAATGTCAAAGTAAACAATGTAAACCAAGATCAGTCTGACCAGGATTTGAAATGCTTACCAACAGTTCAGTGATGTATCCCGATATGGAACAAATGGACTGGTCCAAAATAGAACATGGAAGAGTCCATGACAGATAAAGGTTGAGCTGTCCTAAGTTTTATGATGACTGCAATTAAATTCATAAAAATTGGGACATCTAAGACTAGTAGCGTAATTGTCCTTAATATGGAAAAATTTGGTTTTGCAGTGCAGTCAATGCATCCAAAAGATATAGATGAAATGACAAACAGTGTAGACCCTGATCAGACTGCTCCTTTGAGAGCAGTCTGATCTGGGTCTGCACTGTTAGCTCAGACCTACCAGTTCCAACATTTAGAACTTATACAGTACAATAGTTGTCATGGCCAGACGGTTCATTGCTCAGCTTCAACAAGACAGGACAGCGAATCATGCCGGTACATCAGATAAAGTCATCTTGGCAAATTAACTAAGTGCTCTATAATTGTTATGCTGCAGTCCTATCTGATCATGTTCTGCTAGAACTAACAGGCTAAAAATCCATCATGCTCTCTCCGGAACTGATAAGGCACATCATTTCACACTGATTTTACAGGTAAATTATCTCAGGTAACTTGGAGAACACAGAAAAATGGCAAGTTTTTTTTATCGGAAATTATTTAGTTAACAGTTAAAATATTAATTATGGGTATAAACTATTTGGCTGCATCTAGAATTTGTCAGCATCTAGAAATAGACTTTCTAGTGCAGTCAAAGACAGTACCGATAATATGCCTAACTGTTGGGACACCTGAAATTATTAATTTGTCTCAAACAGAAAAGTGTCCCAAACATTATTATAGGCACATTACAGTAGTCGGAGATTCAGCTTAGGAAAAGTTTTGGTGATTCTGGATTGTTTTGTTTTCTCTTCATGAAAATGTATGTTTTAGTCTCCATTAGAACTGCCTAACTGAGGCAGTTTGAATGAGAGGCAGAGCCAAGCTCCAGTAGCTCATGAGTTAAGCACTGGCCTGCTAAGCTAGAGGTGCGGGTTCAATTCCCCTCTCAGTGGAATTCTTTCCAACCATAAACAGGGTACCATTGCACACAACTTTTCACTGTTAACCTTCCTTCAGCCTGCTATGACTGAACCAGTTATAAACACTACTGGGCACGGGTCATCTCTGCATGTGCCATTGTAAAGACCAATATATTTTGCATGGCAGTGAAGGTGTGTGAAAATCTTCATGGTTTCCATGCTAACTTGCCAAGAGAGGCTACTCAGCAGAATAGTATTTTGCTTCCTTTGAAGGTCAGCCCCTTTGTCTGTGGGGCTATTCCTAAAGGAAAGAATTAGCCCCTCATGAGAAGGAAGACAACTGCTTCCAGATTAGTTATCTCCCTTGGTGGTGTCCATACACCTTAATGCTGTTTGTTTGATGTTGCCTGTATAAGATGATCGGGGTTACCTGTATCTTAATGGACAATTACGGTGAAGCTTTGTCTAATAATTACCAATTATCTCCATATTTGTCCTATCTCTGGTTACAGAGCGGTGTCAGTTTCAATGTCACAGCTTAATGAGACACATCTGAGCTCAGTCCTGCTTTGTCTTAGAGAACATTGAAATATTGTATTAATTTTGTTTTGGTTATAAGACGGGTTTTTCCCTTCCAAAGCAATCTCGAAATCTAGATCCATCTTGTAAGATGGGGCAGAATTTCAAAAGACTGATTTAGATATTGGGGTCAATCTACAGAAATATAGCCAAATAAATACAGTAATTTATCTAAGTATAAAAATGTAACAGTCATAGTTCAAAGTTCTTTATATTGTTAATATAATCATACATAAAATCATAAAGGGATGATACAGGACCTCAAGGCCAAGACTAAAACACATACATGAAAATCATAAAACGTTCTCATGGGAGTGAAACAAGATCTTCAAGGCTATAGAAACTGATGGAAGGGTTTTCAGGGGAGTGATGCAGGACCCCCAAGGCTATGTATTCATAAAATAATGAAAGGGTTTTCAGAGGAATGACACAAGACCCCAAAGCTTATATAGTTTTCAAGGGTTTTCAAGGTAGTGATACAGTGCTCCAGGGCTATAACACATACATAAAATCGTGAAAGGGTTTTCAGGGAAGTGATGCAGAAACCCCAAGGCTATATATACGTACATAAAATCATGAAAGAATTTTCAGGGAAGTGATACAGGACCCCTAAGGCTATATACATACATAAAATCATGAAAGGGTTTTCAGGGGAGTGATATAGAACCCCAGGGCTATAACACACACATAAAATCATGAAAGGTTTTTCAGGGGAGGGATACAGGGCCCCAAGGCTATATAAATACATAAAATCATGAAAGGGTGTTCAGAGGAGTGATACAGGACCCCCAAGGCTAAATCATGAAAGGATTTTCAGGGGAGTGATAAAGGACACCCAAGGCTATATAACTACATAAAATCATGAAAAGGTTTCAGGGAAGTGATGCAGGACCCCCAAGGCTAAATATGAACATAAAATCATGAAAAGGTTTTCAGGGGAGTGATGCAGGACCCCCAAGCTATATATTTATACATATATGAAAAGGTTTTCAAGGGAGTAACGCAAGACCCCAAAGGCTATATACATACATAAAATCATGAAAATGTTTTACAGGGAAGTGATACAGGACCCCTAAGGTTATATATACATACATTAATTCATGACAGGGTTTTCAGGGAAGTGATACAGAACCCCCAAGGCTTGATAAATACATAATCTAATGAAAGAGTTTTTGGAGAAGTGATACATGACCCTACATAAAATCATAAAGAGTTTCCAGGGGAGCAATGCAGAACCACCATGAACCTCTTGTTTTGAGATTTCTAGCATAAATGTCTCCAATTATGATCAAAATCAGCTCTTGTCTGCAGCTCAGTCAAATTTAATCAGTATTATGCTGAAAATGAGACAGACTTTTTTCTTTCTTATTGTATTAGATATATGTCACATCATCACTGAGAGACTGATTTACAAAGAAAAAAAACAACATATGATGTACTTTAATGGCTTATCCACATATTGTTTCACTCAGACAATATTGTAATGAAGCTAAATCTTGGGACTTCTCGACTAATAATTGTAAGGACCAAAGATTTTAAGTTGATCAAGGAAGTGTCAGAAATGGCTAGCAGAGTGTCGAACAGTCTTGGCCCTAATCAGACTGCTTCTTTAGGAGCAGTCTGATTTTGGTCAAGTCTGTTTACGCAGGTTCGTTTGTCTCATTCTTAAGGGTCGTTGGTGCATCGGCTAATAATTTTACCTTTTCACGATTATTGTATAATTCTGTTAGTGCTGAAAGATCCTAACAGTAGGTGAAAGTCTGTTATATTAATGCTTTTTGACGTTTATGCAGCTCTTGACAGAGGTTCTAACACGTGGCAAGGTAGCCTGTTAATAGTAAAGAATAGGTTTGAGTGCCTGCAAAAAAGTGTCTTAGAACTTTGCAACAGTGTAGACTAATGTCAACTTGAAGCTCAGTGCTAACTGCTTCTGTACTTCATTGTGGCTGGTAGTCACTAAGGTCCATGTACTGTGCTGTTTGACCTTAGTCATCTAAAACCTTGCAGAATTCGGGATTTAAATTAAAACTGGAGATGAAAATTGATGTTATTTATTTCTATTTTTTCTTTAAAAAAACATTGAGCATTAGTTAGAATTTTCTCAGAAAGAAAATAGTCTGATGAGAGATTCCACAACATTTGTTTTAAAATGTTTTTTATTATTAAAATTTTAGATAAAAATAGATTTTTGTTTTTAGAATATTCTCAATAAGGCATTCTTATTAGAGAATTGCATCAATGAGACATTTTGGAATGTGTTCAAATCAGGTATATTTTTTTTTTCCTTTAAAATAAAAATTTAAAAAAAATGAAGAAATCGGAAGAAAATAAAAATTTTACTGTTCTAGTTTTCCTTAGTCTTGCAGCATTAAGGTTGACTTAGGTCTTGTTGCTTTGTCGCTTACGCTTACAATAGTAGACATTGTGACTGTCTTGAATACTCTTCAGTGAATAGCTCTTCACTCTGTGCTTGGCACTGGATTTTACACCTACTTACATTAATTGCTGGATATAATTCACTGGAGATTAGATAATAGGTAATTAATGCTTTATCTTTTATTCTTGTTTATGCCCAGTTTTTGAATGTCATCAGATTATGTATATTGATTTTCAGCATCTTTTCTCAATTCAGGCACTGATTTACAGTAATTATTCTAAATATTGGGCCAACTTTAATCCTTTATGCGCCAAAAATAAAAACAGTAGAATTTGCAAACAGTGTAGATCCAGATGAGGCGGCTCATCATACTGTTTGTCCTTTAGTCTTTGAATTCTCAACCTGATATACCTTGATCAAAAATGCCAAAGTTTTGCAGACGTAAATTTTGTCGTCTGCTTTTGTAGTGCTTTTAAGGGTCAACTTTTCTCCATAATTGTCACAAAATTCAAAATCATTGGTTTGATTTCAGAAAATTATTGGCAGAATGGTGAAACCGTGCAGACCCCGATCAGACTTGATATTTGCTTAGGCATACCTGACCTGATATTTTTGGTTGTCTTGGAAATTGTAATTTGTCCTTTGATAATTTTGAATTTTTACCAGTGTGCATATTATGGGTAATTTAGTATTTTTCATGTATTTTTTCTGGTTTTATCGTTTAATATGAGATAATAGATGTTCACAAAATGATTCTTCTGCAATGGAGTTAAAAAAATCAAGCCAATTATTTTCAGTTTGTATACAGTGCAGTGTAAAAGACACATAATTAGGTTCATTGTCAAGGTCGAGTTTGTGATTCACAACTGCTAGTGGAATTTTATCCCTTTTAAGCTTTTAAGGTAAATGGATACACTTTCAGGGCCAGCAACTCTTCCATTTTCATTTTGGCCTTCCCTCATCCAGAAGGGAGGTAAAGTGAAAATGATGTAGTTGCTGCACATGAGAGAAGCAAATTCTTTCCTTTAATAAGAGTTAACTGCCAGTCCCCACTCTGCCTTCCCCTCCCCCCTCAGCATTGGGAAGGAAGGCAAAATTAAAAACCGCTGAGGTGTGTACCCCGAAATTGTAGCCATTCCTTGGTTACATTTCTTGTTGGTCATGAAGTGTTCTCAAAAAGTTTTCATAATTTCATTGTATTTCAAATTGATTGGTTTTAAATTTCAGGTCCCCAACCACTCACCTGTTGATGGCCATTGGATGAGTTTTACCCCAACCCCTCTATCCACTAGTCACCCACCTTCCTACTACAGAACCCATTGTTAGACTTTTCCCCTGAGAAGATATACACAAAACTTTCAAGGTAGGTATAGACTGTTCTTCATCAGGTGGGTAATACCAATATGCTTACTTGTGCTTAAGTGGCTGTCATCGAAGATTTCTGTCATATGTAATACCAGTAATGGTAATTGCTACTGTTGTAGATGGCTGTCAGCTGAACTTATACTGCTGTCAACTGACTTGGCTGACAGCCACTTTTGCATGTGTGCCAACTGATTGACTTGGCCAACAACACAGATAGGAAAATTGGTATTGCCCCTATTTTTGTTAGGCTGATATTATAGAGGCCATAATCATGCTGACATGTAAGACTTGCAGTGACCATGTGTGTGTATGGATACACTGCCAAGGGGAATAACCTTGGTCTGGAGAGATTTGTCTCCCTTCTTTGATGGTGCTACTCGTAATTGTATGAATTTGCTTTAAACCTTAAAGAGCCAAGAATAAAAAATACAAAATGAGACATGACACAAGAAAACCAACAAAGTGGTTGTGTGCCAAGGGCAGGCTAAGATCAGTCTGGGTATCGGCCCTGTCTGATCAGACTCTTGGCTAAGGGCTTTATGGGTAATTAAGGGCCTGAGTTACCTCCATGCCGACAGCGAAGACTCAGATCAGACTGGGCGGATGCCCAGGCTGATCTGAGTCTTCACTGGGTGCACAACCACTTTGTTGGTTTTCTCATGTCGCGGCTCAAATAGTTTAGTTTGGAAAACAGCATTGATCCAGATGAAGCCCACCATATCTTTGGCACGGCATATGAAAGAGAGAGTCCATCCCTCTCCTTTTGCTACTAAAAAGGTGCCATGGCCAAACAGTTTGCCTACGGCAGACTAATGTGAAAGAGGTTTCTCATATGTTTCAGTGCCCTTAACTCTTAAATTGTCTAAAATGCACAGTGTCCGAACTCTCTGTACCAGCTCTCCCGGTTTACATAGCTTCGAATCGAGAGTACAAACATTCGCTTATAACCAGTAGTCGGAAATCATTATGTTTTGGGATTTTATCCGGCATGTGCTGCGTCATTTATAGTTATCCAGCTTCGAAAATGTAAAGAGGTAAGTTTAATATAATTGGCTCTCCGGTCTTTTACCTTATTGTTCTGTACAATGTCGTGTATGGGTGGGTAGTAAACGGTACAATATTCAAGTGGCCCCTGGCATGATTCTAATTCCATTTTCAGCCTTTTCTTACATGTTTTATAAAAATCTTTAAAATAAACGGAAGGCGTTATCAATCTACCATTTGTTAGTTTTGATAATAGGATGATAGCTAGGTTTTGCACGACACAAACTCGTGTTAAATTAAGCTGTTCGGAATAAAATTTCGGTGACGGCCATGAGGTTTTCATTGTACAGGGTAATAAAGTAAAAGACCGAAGAGAAATTATATCAAACTTACCTCTTTACATCTTCGAAGCTGAAAAACTATAAATGACGCAGCAGATTCCGGATAAAATCTCAAAACATAATGATTTCCGACTACTGGTGATAAGCGAACTCTGTACCCTGGATTCAACGATATGACAACCGGAGGAGAGGGTACAGTCAGTTCGGATACTGTGAAATGTAAATGGTTGAATTTGCATTGAAAACAGAATAGATAAATAGGTGGCTGATTTTGAGCCACTTCATCTGGATCTACTACAATGTTTGATGAAACATTTTTTTTAAACTTTGCAGATGTAAATTTTGTTGTCCGGTTTATTTGGTGCTTTAAGGATTATAGAACGGGACAATATTGCCTGTTGAGGCCTCTTAAAAATCCTTTACTTAAAAACTCAGCCTCTTTGACTAACCTAGTGAAGAATTTTAAGTGATTTCTGCTAAGGATATTAACAATGTTGTTAGTGCACTTCTTGTTCTTCTTGTGAGTGCAAAGAAAGTAAATATTGTTGACAAAAACCTGCAAAAGCCATCAGCCAGAAATGCATGGAAGACAGGTTAAAATATATAAAAATCTGTATGATAAAGTAAGTCATTGCCAGACTAATACAGAATCTCAGTGCAAAAATTGGGAGAAAAATGTTGTTGGCCCTGGAACACCACAAGCGGTAGACTGGTTTCACTAACGAGAAAAATTCCTTGTTGCATTCCCAGGAATCTTGTTGTAGAAGTGAGAACAAGTCCAAACAACTTAATCCATCATGCCAGAGAGGCAGCATGCCTAGCACACCAGCCATGCTTTACAGACAACCGGTAGCTGGAGTTTGGTTTATAGTTCTTGCTATGAGGAAATACCGAAAAACATGACAACATTTCTTTCTGTAATTGATGAGTACTTGACCTGAAAGCCTCAGGTAGTAATAACATGTACTTTAACCATTTACTTTAACCATTGCATGCTAGGATAAGGAGGGGAACAGATAGTCTTTGAAATCAGTATTGACTGTTCTAGTGTAGGGGAACGACCCCATAATTGACCAACTAGAGTTATTGTCCCTTCGTGGAAAGCACAAAAAAGAGGCATTAGTTTCTGTGTGATCATAGCCAAACTTACGAGTATGTTTATGGCCACAAGATCTTGTTCAGGGTTGGGGTGAAATTTAACTTTTAAAATCAGGGTTATTGCCCCTTACTTCCTGAAAAATAGTGAACACAGTAGGGATACAGTTGAGGGTGAGTGTTAAATGTTATATGACACAAACCTTTCAGATGTACTACTACATACGTTGCAATAGTTATACCATGGTTTGTCCGCATGTACGAGGAGATAATCCACAAGCTTTAGCTTGTGGATTATCTCCCCGTACGTGTCCGCCTGTACGAGGAGATAATCTCCCGTACAGGCTAACAGACCATGGTATAACTATTTTATACCACTCTTACCAGTGTAGACCTTTCTCATTGCGAAATATTTCATACTAAAGTTGGCATTTTCAGTTTTAGCGAGTGGATTATCTCCCATACGGGCAGACAGACCATGGTATAACTATTTTCTACCACCCTTACCAGTGTAGACTTTTCTCATTGCGAAATATTTCATACTGAAGTTGGCATTTTCTGGTAAGGGTGGTATAAATGATAGTAACTGAACTACTGCATCAGTATCATAGCCATATATCATTTCATCACCCAGTCTTTTTCTCTACCAAATGAGAAAATTCCTCCTTGTCATAGTCCTCATATTTTCCCCCCAATCAACAAAATAGCATCTGCTGCTTTTATCAGGATTTAGGTTTGAAATTGTTATGCTGTCATAAATGATCATAATAATGATACTGTTAGGAGGGAAAAAAAGGGGGAAAAAGTTGTTGTTGAAGTATCCTTATCATATATCTTAATTGCCACAAAAACAACCCAGAAATCTAGATCCTTCTTATAAGATAGATCTAAACTTCTGGGCTTGTTTTGG
This sequence comes from Ctena decussata, assembly GCA_963989385.1. NCBI lineage: Eukaryota > Metazoa > Mollusca > Bivalvia > Lucinida > Lucinidae > Ctena > Ctena decussata. The sequence goes on from OZ022504.1 coordinate 49,061,678, forward strand.
TCCCTGAACTTCTGGGCATGTTTTGGAGGGACCCTCCCCCCTCCTTCTATCTTTTAGCTGGATAAAAACAGTAGGAATCCTAAAAAGGTCTAGATCCGTCTCATAAGATGGATCTAAATTTTTATGGTGTACCATAGGTGTATAAAAACAGTATGAATCCTAGAGAAAGCCAGGATGCTGATTAGTTTGTGCAGGTGTATGTCCTGATTTGAGTACTTGCTTAAGGTCCCATTTTGTGGGATGCCTCTTTTACCAGCGGCATAACCACGAAATTTGTTGTATTGCACATACCATGAAGGTGAGAACTCAAGAGGGAGGCTGCTCTCTTCTCAGAGGGGATCACCCTGGGGAAAATTTTAAATTTCAGGACCCCTGTAAGTTGCATTCTGAGCCTTTTGTGAGGGAAATTTTCTGTTTCCAGACTTTTTGTATTGCACATTTGTGTATTGTGCACATTTGGCATAGCACCCAATATGAACACTACACATAAAGCCTATGCATATGTATATGCACTTCTGTGCAGACACAAAAAGTGTATATGTTGACAGAAGTTATTCTGTCTGCTTTCTGGCCTCGCTCGAAGGAGATGTAGGAGAAATGGTATCAGAATTGTCATTATAACTTGCCCATATTGTGGGCTCCGTAGTATATGGAGATTGCTACATAATCACAAAGTGCAATAGGGCATTAGCACCCACTATTATAGTGGGTGCTGATGCCCTTTTGCACTTTATGCTAGACATTAAATTATAGAAATTTGGACTAAATCCATTAATATCTTTCACCTGCCTATACCAAAACCACCCATGTATTATAAGTGCAAGGTGTAGACAAACATCCAGGTTGTACTGACTGTAAGAGTAACTGCCCTTGCCTCACCTCGATACTATTACATAATAGTTTTAACAGACAAGTTATGATAAGAAAATAATCATTTGCCTTGTTAGATCTTAAGCAGCTGAAAATTGCTGCTTTGGCACTGAATTCCTATTGGGAGGTATGTTTGCAGTTGTATCTTAATTAAGAAAATAATAATTCCTTCGAGATTTCATGCAGGTTCATGATTGCGTCATTGCTGCACTTTTTTGTGCATTTTTACTCACATTCCATTTTATAAACCATGCATTATGATAAAATGTTAATTTATTTGATTTTTCTGTAGAACTTTTTTGCACTTAATACATGTATATTTTGTCCTTCTTGATTTTGTTGTAGTGACTGAGAAGTTATGCCCCTTTATTATGAAACTGCACAATTGTTGCAAATAAAGTTGCTTCTTACTTCATGACAGTATGAGAACTGAATACTCTGTTGGCTCAGAAATGTTTCATTTTGAAAGGGAAAAGGGATAATATAAGATGTGATAATAATAAAAGAAAGGAACTTTCTAGTGGCAAAATGAATAAAAAAAAAGCAAGCTAATAAAACTGTTAAAACAGTTTGATGGGATGGGCTTTGATTTAGAATCAAGATAAGGGTGTGCAGTGTTTATATTGTTCAAAGAAAACCAAGCTTGATGCCTACCTCACCATTAAAGCAGTTTGAACAGATTCTTTCCTCTTGGTATTCACATCAACAGTCTTTAGCTCAAGAGGAATCTTAATGCTGACAGCACCAAAAACAAAAAAAAAGACATCATGTAAATGCACAGGTCAATATGAGTTTTGGTTATTTTCACACAACTAAAGGAACTTTTTGTTACGATGTGTCAATTAAAGAAAGAGAGATTCATTACTCACTAATCAGGCTTAACTCTTTTGAACTAAGTTCAAGGAAAGGAAACTCACTGATCAAGCCTACTCTTTTGAACCAAACTAGATAGTTCATGAAAAAGAGAAGTACCATCTCAGATCTTGTGTGGGCTTGATATATATTCTTTTTTGCCTTTTGCTGTTCTTATATTTCTTCCTTTCATCATTTTGACTTTTCTAATTAATCCTTGAGATTTTCTAAAGTAGCTTTAACCTCTGATCCTGATAATTGTGGTTTATTTACCTGGGATAGGATAAAAAGACTGCCAAATATTGGGACAGAATTACCCAAGCAAAGAGTGCCGACCCTTATCAGTCTGCTCCAGTCTGATCAGAGCCTACATTCTTTGCTCTTCATCCAGCATCAGTGGTAGTCGTTTTGAAAAGTAATACTTGTAAAATACAGCCAACATCAGAGGCAAGCGTTTTGAAAAGCTAATACTTGTAAGATACACAGGTGAGGGTATGATGTCCCAATACATAAGTGTTACCATATTTTTAACATAGATGCTTAGCCTTCAGTATAGCTGCATAGCCTCCAATAGGAGCAGACTGATAAAAGTCTGCACTCTGTCATTCATCCAGCATCAATTACAGGCTTTTTTGGAAAGCTAACGCTTGTAAGACACACACAGGCGACAGTATGGTATCCCAATAGTGACATAAGTGTTACCATATTTAACATAGAAGCAAATGTTCTATCTAATTACTTTCCCTTGTCAAAATAAGAGCTCATCTTTGTTATGACATAACCTATACATCAGAGTTTCAGGTAAAATAAGCATTTTATGATAATTTCTTTATTCTTAACTCTTTAAGCACCAAAAAGCAGACGACAAAATTTACGTCTGCAAAAATTAAAAAAATGCATTGTCCAAAGCATTTAATATTGAGAATTCAAAGGCTGGAGGGCAAACAGTGTAGATCCACATGAGGCAGCTCATCATGAGCCGCCTCATCAGGATCTACGCTGTTTGCAAATTCTGCTATTTTCGTCACAGGTGCTTAAAGAGTTAATAAAATACACAGTTGCCAAGCATCAGATTTGCCTCCCAAAGGTGGTTAGAACATATGTTAATATGGAGAAATAAGAAAAAAAAAAACAGATTTTTGCAAGATTCTAACCAGGTGTGGAGTCTAACATATTTCTCTACCACAGCATGATGATGTTTAGCATATTTTTCACCAAGTTCTTTATTAATTCCACTTGAAGAAACATATGTTCCAATCAGCTTCAGGCTTTTTATCTAAACTTGCTTTGATTTTCTTAAAGTGGTGAAGTTGTAAATAAAATGATGGGAAAACATTCCTGGTATTTAATGCGGCTTATCTTAGGTAAACTAACTAAACTTTGTATACTTTGTCATTGCTCATATGATGCACGTTGATAAAACCTCATAAGATGCGCATTGATAGGCCTCATCAGATGCAGATTGATAAAGCCTCGTCAGATGCACAATGAGAAACTTTCACAAGATGAACATTGAGAAGGCCTCATCAGATGCACAGTATCCGAACGCACTGTACCCTCTCTTCCGGTTTTCATAGCGTTGAATCGAGAGTACGAAATTCGCTTATAACCAGTAGCCGGAAATCATTATGTTTTGAGTTTTTATCCGGAATCTACTGCGTCATTTATAGTTATTTAGCTTCGAAAATGTAAAGAGGTAAGTTTAATATAATTTTCTCTTCGGTCTTTTACTTTATTGCCCTGTACAATGAAAAACTCCTTGCCGTCGCAGATTTTTTTTCTTGAACAGCTTAATTTAACACGAGATTGTGTCGTGCAAAACTTAGCTATCATTCTTTTATCAAAACTAACAAACTGTAGATTGATAACGCCTTCCGTTTATTCTAAAGATTTTTTATAAAACATGTAAGAAAATGCTCAAAATGGTTTGATAATCATGCCAAGGGCGATTTGAATACTGTACCAATTACTACCCACCCATACATGACATTGTACAGGGTAATAAAGTAAAAGACCGAAGAGCAAATTATATTAAACTTACCTCCTTACATTTTCGAAGCTGAATAGCTATAAATGACGCAGCAGATTCCGGATAAAATCTCAAAACATAATGATTTCCGACTACTGGTTATAAGCGAATGTTTGTACTCTCGATTCAACGCTATGAAAACCGGAAGAGATTGTACATGTAGTTCGGGTACTGTGAGATGTACATTGAGAAGGCCTAATAAGATGCACATAGATAAAACCTCATCTGATGCACATTGAGAAGGCCTTATCAGACGCACATAAATAAAACCTCATCAGATGCACATTGAGATGGCCTCATCAGATGTATATTAAAAATGCCTCATCAGATGCACATTAAAAAAAGCCTCATCAGATGCACATTGAGAACACCTAATAAGATGCACACTGAGAAGACTTATCAGATGCACATTGAATAGCACATTGAGGAGGCCTTATTAAATGCACATTCAGAAGCTTTAAAAGAGGCATCAAGATATATATTTAGCAACTACATGTATCACAAAATGAACATTAAGAAGGCCTCATTAAATGCACATTCAGAAGGTTTAAAAGAAGCCTATTTATCAGGTCCTGTAAGATGCACATTGAGAAGGCCTCAGGAGATGCACGTTGATAAAGTTCAACATTGAGAAGGCCTTAGAAGATGCTTCTTGAGAAGACCTCATAATTAGTTAATAGAGAAGGACTCTAAACATGCACATTGAGAAGGCCTAACAAGATGCACATAGAGAAGGCCTTGCAAGATGCACATAGAGAAGTCATACAATATGCACATTAAGGTCTTACAAGATCACATTGAGAAGGTCTTACAGGATGCACGTAGAGAAGGGCTCTTAAAGATACAAATTGAGAAGCGCTCTAAAGATGCACATTGAGAAGGCCATTCCACTGTGGCCTCCTAACTACAATTTTCTGAAGTAAAATACAGTTATTTTGCCCACATTTTCCTTTTCAGTTAATTGCCAGTGCAGATGCATCTTGTCTGCAAGGACTGTCTAATCCTGTCTGTTGGCAGACAGTGTAGTTGCTGACAGCTAAGGGGCTGAGTGAGTCTGATCTGGGTCTGTGCTGTTTGCTCATGCATCACAGTCCAAATTTAAGAATTAATATGGTAAAGAGATCCGGAGCTTTGATCACATGGTGTAATAAATGTAATATTAATCCTTTTGTACGCAGCTAGACTTCATAAAGACTAACATAGAGACATGTCATTTGCTCAACATTTTCTCTGCATCTGGTGATGATGGGTTTTTGTCAGAGAGAATTTGGTGCATGCTTATACAACATGTGTTGTCACTTACAGAAAATTATTGCCTAATTAAACATCAAAATCCCAGTCATTCTTCTGTACAGATCTTATGAGGGACATTCAATGAGTTATTGGTTGATTTAGTTATTGGTTGATTTCATGTGGAACATGCCTCTGGTGAAACTTTTATACCACCCTTGCCAGAAAACGCCAACTTTAACCCTTAAAGCGCCAAAATTGAAAAATTGTTCAATTTGCAAACAGTGTAGATCCAGATGAGGTGGCTCATAATGAGCCACCTCATCTGGATATACTCTGTTTGCCATATAGTCATTGAATTTTCAATGTGATATCGCTTGGACGAAACATCCTTTGAAATTCCTGCAGACGTATATTTTGTCATCTGCTTTTTGGCACATTAAGGGTTAGCATGATTATATTGCAGTGAGCAAGGTCTGCTCTGATAAGGGTGGTATAAATAGTTATATCATAGTTTGTCTGCCTATACCGGAGATAATCCACTCGCTAAAGCTTGTGGATTATCTCCTTGTAGAGGCAGACAAACCATGGTATAATTATTACTTACTGCTTTCATTATTTTTTTGCATTATCTACTCATTGAATCCAGTAATTTTTCAGCATTAAGTCTGGTACAGTATATGGTCAGATGGACCAGTTTTACATTGATATAGTTATTTCCTCTTTTCTGGAACTTCACATGTTATTCACAAGAGCTTACATACAGTTAAATTGATATTTTGGGAGAGCCTCTTGTTACCACCTTTCTAATCCATATGACCTTTAGATGTGGCTAAACCACTTCAGTTTCCATTTCTTGACCTTGTTTTCATTTCTTAACCATGGTCAGGACTTTGTCATGTTCTCCAATGGCTGCTTGGATCTTTCTGTAAATTTCCTTTTAGTAAGCTGTTCAGTAAGCTCCAGTAGCACCTCAGCTTGAAAGCCTGTGCTCTTTTCTTTAGCTCTGCTGTTTGTGGTAACGTGGTTTGGTTTGATGAAGAACCCCTAGAATGGAAAGTGGCTCCTGTGGTAATATACAGTTTGTTATTTTCTCCGCAGAGGTGTTGTGATGTCTCAACCACCACAAGCAGCTTTAACTCTTTAAGCACCAAAAAGCAGACGACAAAATTTACGTCTGCAAAAATTAAAAAAATGCCTTGTCCAAGACATTTCATATTGAGAATTCAAAGACTAGAGGGCAAACAGTGTAGATCTAGATGAGGCGGCTCATCATGAGCCGCCTCATCTAGATCTACGCTGTTTGCAAATTTTGCTAATTTCGTCAATGGGGCTTAAAGAGTTAACTGCTGATGAGGTCCCACAGCTTATGTTTGATAGAAAAATAAGAATATAAACTTCATGTGTGGAAAAATAAGACAAAAACCTAGTGGATCTTACACCCAACATTTCACTCATGCAGAACTCGCTGCCTGAAACACATGCCCAGAATAGTTTGCATGTGCAGGTAATTTGTAGAGCTATTTCTGTCAGTCGAGGGCTGGAGACATATCCTCTTAATGTCTTCATTACCTTACATTTTCTCAACATCTTTGATCATTGTGACGAGCCAGAATTTATATAAAAAAAGAAGTGCAACTAAGTGACGCAAGTTCTCGATCACAGACAGAAAGTAGCAAAAAGTAGTTTGTGAATGGGGTTTCATTATGCAGCATTCAAGATTTGGAATACCAGTTTCAGAAACACTTCACATGAGCCCATTTGATGAGAAAAAAATTACTTTGGTAGTTATGAGAAGTTATATTTTCAGGTGTATTACGAAAAGTTAGTGAGCCTGGCTTTCATCCATCTGTAAACAGTTTCTTGTCCATTCTGTTACTTGAATGCCCTTTGGAATATTTTCATGATACTTGATATATGATTCTTGCTTTCATACTTAGTTATCTCCCCTGTGATGGCTTTTTTGGCTGATTTCTGTCTGCTCCGTAACTTGAATACCCTTTAAAATAATTGCATGATTCTTTACAGATAAATGTATGTGGAACAGGTCATGATGATATGTGGCAAACAAGAATGACAGCTCCTGCTTTCTTACTTTTTGAGTTACCTCCCCTTGATAGTTTTGGCTGTGATTTCTTGTCCTCTCCATAACCTGAATACTCATTGTATATGATTCTCACAGTTATGTAGAACAGGCCATGATGATGTGTAGCATACATGAATAACAACTCTCACTTCATATTTTTCGAGTTATTTCCCTTGGAAGTTTGAGCTGCAATTTCATGTCTTCTCCATATTTTTATAACCCTTTGAAATAATATTTTCATGATTCGATGCACATTACATAGAAAAGGTAATGATGTTATGTCGTGTGTCAGGATGACAGCTCTCAGATTCATACATCATGAGTTATTTCCTCTTGATGGTTTTGATTGCAAATTCATATCTTCTCCATACCCTAGTTAGTAGAAAAAAAAAGTGATTGTGTATCACACTAAAGAATGGCAACTCTGGGTTTCATAGTTTATTAGTTATTTCCCCTTGATCGATTTATACACTGTATCATGTACTTCCTAAATGGAGTTTATGTTCGGCTATAACTTAGATACTCTTTTGAATATTTTCATGATACGTCACAGTTATGTAGATCAGATCAGGGTCATATCTCACAAACAAGTATGACAACTCTCACTTTTATGATGATCGAGTTATTTTCCCTAGTTTCCCTTTAGATGTTTCTTTGCAGTGTTTCGTGTCTGCTGTTTGCGGTTTTTTCTGGCCTGCTCCATACACTAGCATCTCAAACCACTCGACCACCGTTCCTGTCTTAATCAGGTATCATGGATTTAATCAGTAAATGAGACTTAAAAAAAAATTTGTAAGTGTCAACTGTCTGATCCAAGGGATGAATTAATAGCAGTGTGTACATCTGTTTGTACTTCCAAATACAACATTGAACATTATAAGATCATTCTGTTTTTGAAACAGAATGATCTTATAAAGTTCAATGTTTTGATTAATTTTTCCCAGGTTTCTCAGGATCATTGCCCTATATCTATGGTAACAGTTGGATTCCAAAGGATCCCAGCTTCTTCACCATTTGGTTTGTATAATAATCCTACACATGGCCCGGTGTTTCAGTACCATTATAACAGATGTTAATTACCACATAATAGGGGAAAAGATTTTCTGCATCAGGCTATATGATCTCTGCTTTACCTAATGGTCTTTCCTAACATACTTACACCGAATTATTATTTCAAAACATTTTCAGCATTCAGTAAGGGTAGCCCTACTTAAAAAGAGACTTGTTATTGAAGGTATTAGCTTGTTATCGAATCCTTTATATTATTCATGTATTAACTGATTGTGTATGTTTATATGTTGAATAAAATACTGTTTAAACTAAAAAGAGACTTGTTCGTTAGACTTGTTCGTTAGATTTTAACACTGTTGCTGCACCCTTAATTGACAGTTCCAAGATCATGCCCACTTTGAACAGGTATGCATCCCTCCATTAACTGTAAGGTAAAATCACAGTTGTGGGACATTCAACTCGTGGAATTTTGTTTGTGGCACTATGTCACATGCTAAGTTGTCATTGCATTGGCAGTTGTACTCTATCAGGTGACTTTTGAGTGACATTCTGGGCATGGGTCAGAATGGTGAATTAACTGAAAGTGATAGGTTAATGCCTTACCAGATTGCTCAGAATGGCCAGTGATAATTTGGCACATACCAAATCCAACGTATGCAAATTCATTGGCCTAGCTAGCTCTACAATAAAAATTATTTCTGCATCAGAATTATTGAAGGAAGACATTGGCTGTTAAATTTTTCCAGGTTAAAAAATCCATTATTTACGGCAAACAGCGAAGACACTGATCAGATGCCACATTTGTGGCATCTGATCAGAGTATACACAGTTTGCCAATGTCCCTTTTATGGGTCTCTAGACATGAAATGGTTAAGGGCAAAATTAAGTGAAATTTCATCTCACTTAGTTACTTGGCATGTAGGCTTCTTGGCATGTAAGCTATCTTGTTATTACCCAAAATACTTGTTTGGCTGTTTGGCATAACAAAGTCCAAGCATAGTACAAAATCTTGTTTCTTTTTTCATCTGCATTAAACCTTGTATGGTAATTTTCTCCCTGTTTTTAGCAAAATCATTTGTTATTAACAAAACAGCAACTATCACTACACAAATCAAGGTTTTTGTAAGGTGCTGATAAGTTGAAATGTGACAGAACCTAATAAGATTGCTGATGTTGTTACCTATTTAATGCAAATAATTGTGCAGAAACGTCTGAGAGTATTGTGTAGACTGAGACAGTCCTCTTACGGTCTACTCTGTTGGTCAATAAAACATCCCCTGACAGGGGATGTTTTATTGGTCAACAGAGTAGACCATTGTTCTATTTCAATAAGGGAAGGAAGACTCCATGTAGAATAACATGACTGATGTGTCCAAATTTTATGGCAAGTTTCAAGCTGGTAATTAATTTTCTCTTCTTAAAGTAATCTTCTTATGCTTGCTAAAACACAACCACAGAATTCTTACTGCTAAAGTACAATAGAAACATTCTGTCACAGAACTGTTGAAACTGTAAGTCAGCCTTGGAGAAATTTAAGTCATAAAAGTTCCATATTAATACATTTTATGAGACTTCTTTATTTGAGCCAAAATACTAATAATCTCAGAGTCTACACTATGAATGCCGGAGCCAAATTTCAAATGAAATTCCAATGCAACCAAATAGCCCAAATACAAATGAAATTCAAATACCTCCAATGATGGTAAGTGTAAAGGAAGTTCCGAATCTCCAACGAGCCATTATACAAATGAAATTCTAATACCTTCAATAATGAAATTTGAATTTAAACTCAGATTAACCAAATCCAACTTCAAGGAGACGAATATTAATGAAATTCTAATATACCCTCAATAAGACAAAATACTTATTTTTTTCATCACTGTAATGATACATACTACAATGATTTATTGAAATTCAAAATTTATCAAAAATATATTTATTTTCTCATACCCTATGAGCAAAAATTTAACTGAAATTCTAATACCTCCAACGAGCTAAATTACTGATAATTTGCTAATACCTCCTACAAGTCAAAATACAATGATTTGTAATACCTCAGATGAGATAAAATACATGTATACATGAAATTCTTGTTGCTGTTTCAATTCTTGTAATGATGTTCTTCAGGCCTAGAGGTTATAAAACTTGAGTACATTCTCAAACTCAAAATAAAGCATGTGCTCGGAAGCAGCCAATCAGTGTGCTTTATTTTGAGTTTGAGATTATTCTCAGGTTTTATAATCTCGAACCTAGGAGGCACAACAGAACAAATCCATGGCTGCACCTTCTGCCACAGAGTCAGTCTATCGAATGAAATCTGATACCACCAATGAGCTAAGTATTCATGAAATTTTAACACCTCTAATGAGCAAGCTGATATGCATAAATATCTAATATGAACAAATCCTAATTCACCCTTTGAAGCCTAAGTACGTACAAAATTGCAAAGTAAATTCTGTTACTTCCCATGAGTCAAAACACAAATATCAAAGTGCACATGTGCAACTAGAATTAAATTTTTTATAGAAAAAAAATAAAAATAAAAAAATGATCTGGATATGTGAAAAGGGTAGCTCTTGCATTGATTAAAGATATATATCTACCCTGCCAAAGTTTGGTGGCCATATTTGAAAAGAGACATTTGTGGACTTGTGTAATGCTTCCCTGGTAGGTGACTTCTGCAAGGGGAGCTACTCTTGATGGAAAGAAAATGTGCTAATGTTAGAACTATGCTACGAACAACAACAAAAAATATACAGAGAAAATTAACATAGAAATAAATTACAGTATAGTGTCATCACCATTCAGAAATACAGAGAAAAAGTAGTGAATGTTCTGGTGTAAATATGCTGCAAATTACCTGATATATAAATCAGTCGGTGAGATTTCTGTTCGGTAAACACTAGGGATACTCCACCAGAGTTTTGAAGGCTAGGGGATGCAACTGCAGTTATCAGAACGCCACATTTCTTTTGTTAGCCCTTCACTGCATTCAAACTTAAATTGAAAAACTCCAAGACCTGGTTGATTATAGCAAAAGCATCTCTTTTACAGCATAAAAGTATGTTAATACATCAGTGGTTTGAAAGCTACACTTTTGCTTTTCTCTTTCATTTTCTTGAACCTCAAGAAAAACCACAGTTCTTGCAGTTGTTACATGTTTTTTTGCTTTCTTTAAACTTGCAGAATCAACTTTATATTATGACTTCAATTTGTTATTCTGGAGAAATTTGTCTTGTATATTCTGTCTTACAGGTTAAGTATCTTGATCATTAAATGCTTTTTCTGATGTAGTTATTGCTGTTTATAATCTAACCATCTGTTTTACTGTGTTAATAGGTGCTTGTAGTAATATTTTGATAACTTAACTGATGGATTAAATGCAGTTAGGAGTTCCAGACATGGTGTGGTTTTGATAATTTTGGGATTTTTTCAATTTTTCCAAAAATTATAACATATATGTTACTGGCCCTCAGTAGAACTGCCTCACTGAGGCAGTTCTAATGAGGGACCAGAACATATGTTTTACCAAGAATAAAAAGAAACTATCACATAATTATCAGCAGTCATGCTAAAAATTTGTAAAAATAGAAAAATTGCAAATTTATCAGTTTTTTTTGCAAAATATACGTTAATGGCTCTCATTAGAACTGCCTCATTGAGGCAGATCTAATGAATGAGGTAGTTCTAATGAGGGGCCAGAACATATGTTTTACCAAGAAAAAAATAGAATTTATCACATAAATATCAGCAAAGCGCCATCAGCAGCCTTTAATAGTTTTAGAAATTTGGGATTGAAAATCGGAAATAATGAAAAATTTGTTACCTGTTTATTAAAATGTTGTAAAATTGATTGTAATTTTCAAGTGAACATGAATTTTAATATACCAAAATAATAAACAAATGTGAGACAGTATGATGTAAAAGGGAAATAAATTTCAGATGACAGTGTATATGTAAACATGGTAAAAGGGAAATGGTGAAGGTAAGATAGTATATATAAAAGAGAAATAAGTTCCAAATGACTAGAAAGGTGAGACAGTGAATGGGAAATAAGTTCCAAATGACTAGAAAGGTGAGACAGTAAAAGGGAAATAAGTTCCAAATGACTAGAAAGGTGAGACACTAAAAGGGAAATAAGTTCCAAATGACTAGAAAGGTGAGACAGTAAAAGGGAAATAAGTTCCAAATGACTAGAAAGGTGAGACAAAAAAAGGGAAATAAGTTCCAGATGTAGAAAGGTGAGACAGTAAAAGGGAAATAAGTTCCAGTTGACTAGAAAGGTGAAACGGTTAAAGAGAAATGATAAAGATGAGACAATATTATGTAAAAGGGAAATAAGTTTCAACTGACTATGAAGTTGAGACAGTACATGTATATGTAAAAGGGAAACTATAAAGGTGAGATGGTATATATAAAATGGAAAAGCAACTTCACATTGTATTAAAAGGGTTATAATGATGAAGCAGTATAAAAGGGTCTTCCACTGTGTGAAGGGAAGCAAATGCTGTGAGATGAGAGTGATCTACCTGGGAGATCTATCTGTAGAACTTAATGAAAGTGAAATCATGCATTTTTAGCAGAAACAAATATTTTACTCTACTTAAATGCTCTTATCTCTGTTTCTGTTCTTAATTTTTTTTCATTCCCTGGTTCACTTTCTTTTTACTTTCATTCTTATCATTAATGATACATAGATAAGCCAAATGTTTTTACTTTCTAGTTCGAATTTACAGGAGTGCACCAACTTGGCGTATGCAGGAATCTGTGTATTACATAACACTATGTGCTCAATCTCTCACGGGACTTCCATATTTTCTTATTAAAGACTATTATCTGAATTCTTAGAATTAATTGTGAGAATGTTGTGCAAATTGCAGGATGCTGTTCATCTGTTGCCGACTGGATTTAATGAAACAAAAAGGTTGGAAAATTTTCATGTTTTTATTGTAAGAAAGTAATAATACAAATGGTTGTGCTTAAAAATGAAACAGGGAATTTAATTGTTCTCAGTGAGGCTTTTCTGTTGAAATTCCAAGATTATTATGATTCTAAGATAAATGGGTTCACTTTAAGGGGTAGCAACTCTGCCATTTTCATGTTTGCGTCCCTTTTCAATGGTGGTCAACTCTGAATGTAAAAGAATTAGCTCCACTAAGAGCGAATTTGTTCCTTTAAGAGTAGACCACTTTTTGGAGGATTCTATTTTCAGGGAAAGCAAAAATAGGCAGTCACAAATTGTCTCCCTTTAAAAATATGGGAGAAAAAAATCTGAGGTGTTCACATGCACCTTAATCACATACATGTATGTAGATGGTTACTGTGAGATTGCATACTAACTAACATTATTGTTGAGAGAAACAAAAATTTTACCTTAAAATTTCTTGAGTATTAGAACAGACAGGTCTACGCAAAAATTGCAGACCCAGATCAGATAGCTCCTTAAGGAGCAGTCTGATCTGGTCTAGCCGGTTTGCCATTCCATCAGCATCAGAAGTCTTTTGGACCCATTGTAAAACCAAACTATTCCTATTATAGGACAACTACGTTAATTATTTTAGGTGTACATGTTCCAATTTTTAGAACTTTATGGTAGATTAATACACCAGCTTTTCCAAAGTCATCATGAAAACATTTTTATTATTATTATTATTATTTCTTTGTGAGATGAAACTAAAATATTGTACTTCCCAATATTTCTGTGAAAGAATTCAGGGTCTGTGTTGATCTTAATGGAATTCGGCAGTCTCGGCCATGACGCTGATACCTGAAGGTACTATTGTCTGGTCAAGCTGACAGTTAGCGATCTAACAGGTGATGAACTTTTTGTCCTACTGGATTTAGGTACATGGATACTCCTCCTTGACTTTCTGCCATTTTACGAAGAGGAACAACTTTGTGACTTCATACCCAGAGGCTATAAAACTTGAGAATAATCTCAAACTCAAAAGGCAGCACACTGATTGGCTGCTTCCAAGCTCTGAAGCAGCCAATCAGTGTGCTTCATTTTGAGTTTGAGATTATTCTCAACATGCTTGGAAGCAGCCAATCAGTGTGCTTCCTTTTGAGTTTGAGATTATTCTTAAGTTTTATAACCTCGAACCCTGGATGACAAACGAAGTCTTTCCAAAAGGGGTCTACTTTTGCTCTGCTCCAAGGTCTTTAAATTCAAAATTGACAAATTCTTGTGAAGTTTATCACTCTGAAAGATGCAACAAAGTCTTTCATATCCAACTTGACAATTTGTTGTGAAGTTTTCCACTCTGAAAGATGCAACAAAGTCTTTCATATCCAACTTGACAATTTGTTGTGAAGTTTTCCACTCTGAAAGATGCAACAAAGTCTTTCATATCCAACTTGACAATTTGTTGTGAAGTTTTTCACTCTGAAAGATGCAACAAAGTCTTTCATATCCAACTTGACAATTTGTTGTGAAGTTTTCCACTCTGAAAGATGCAACAAAGTCTTTCATATCCAACTTGACAATTTGTTGTGAAGTTTTCCACTCTGAAAGATGCAACAAAGTCTTTCATATCCAACTTGACAATTTGTTGTGAAGTTTTTCACTTGGAGAGATGCTGCAAAGCCTTTCATATGGGACTTGACAATTTCTTGTGTAGTTTTCCACACTGGAAAGATGCTACAAAGTCTCTCATATGAGAAGACTTGACCAAATGATGTGATGTTTTCCACTTGGAAAGATGCATCAAAGTCTAAAAAACAAAGACATGACAATTTGTTGTGAAGTTTTCCATTTGGAGGGATGCTGCAAAGTCTCTCATATGAGACATGACAATTTGTTGTGAAGTTTTCCATTTGGAGAGCAGTTGGAACGCAGCTCCAAGGAGTAGGGATATAATCAAACACATAGCAACGAATTTTTGTTCGAAATTGTCGCCATCAAAATGGCTATCGACGAACCCCATTGTACTTTCACGCCACCATACAGATTAATCAAATCGCCTCACCGCTTATAATTTTAAGAGAACTTTTCTGACTTCCATTATTGAATACTTCTTTAAAATAATTCCAAGACATCATTTTCCGCCTGTGTAATTATTGACGAAACAGTGCCCTTTACGTCAGCGTCAGACATGTGAACAAAAATTCGCGATTTAAAGCTTATTCGACTTGCTCCAAAACGCAGACCTATGCCATGTAAAACACTGATATATACTCTACTATTATGTGAAATTTCAGAAAATTTGGTATTGGAACATTTTAAAATTGCAAAATAACATACAGCTACTCAGTTTGTAAAAACAAAATGGCGTTGAAATCATGCCAGCTTTATGTGACATCGCGCGCTGTGTTCATTGCAAAAACAACAATATCGCAACTCTGCCTGCCCGAAGAAACTTTTAATATACCACGTAACATAAATTAGTTTCCGACCAAGACAGAATGAAACAGACGAGCAAATATATTTTATTCTTTTATTGAGAAGGAATAATTTCAACTCTCACCTCCATGCAGACCCTTGCAATTTGTAAACACGACTAAGTATTGACAAACTTCTGACGTAAATTTGAATCAATAAGGAGTTTGTTTAGTACCTTAGAAGACGGACTTAATCAGCATTGAATGCCTATTTAGGTACAGCTCATGCTACCGTTCATGGTTAACCTAAATACCTAAAAATTTGACACTTAAATGTATTCAATTAGGAGATCACGCGCTTGAGTTCAAAACTTAAATTATCGACTGCATTTCAGTTACTGGGTGGGACAGTTAGAAGGGGTGGGGTGCACTCTGCAGGTGGTATGTTTGAAAAAATAACACGCCCCAAACTGAAATTCACACCCTGTCAGGTACGCGATTCAGTATTTTTATAGAGTAGATGTATTTTCTTTTTCTTTTTTTTCTTTTTTGAACGCGAGGGGCGGGGGAAGAAAAAGTGTGTATGGGAGGGGGGGGGGGGGGGGGGGGGGGGGGGGGGGTTGGAGGGTGTGCGGTTGTGGAACAAGATGCTATGCACTTCATCTGAAAGGGGTTTGGGATGCAAACTGTATCATTTAAGAGATGGCCCCCAAACCTACTAAGAAGGGAGGCAAACTATAATAATAAATAATAGTTACTTCCTCTGAATGTATATCCATTCTGTTTATTAGAGATATTTCGCTAGTGACTTAGGTCCGACAGTTCACCAGTTTCATAAAATGCTTGGCACTTGGGGCGTTTAATAGAATTGTTGTTTTTCACAATTTAGAATCCCAAAATTCGCATGAACCTTGTATACTTATTCAAGCAACCCATCATTGCCTTCATTTAGCAAAATGTGCATGAACAAAAAAGCTACCAGCCAAGACTAAGATAGCCTGCACTAAAATTGTTATAAAAGTTATGATGAACAGCTTGCATGTGTGCATTCTATTATGGATCTTGGCTGGTAGCTTTTTTGTTCATGCACATTTTGCTAAATGAAGGCAATGATGGGTTGCTTGAATAAGTATACAAGGTTCATGCGTATTTCAACAGTTCCTCACACGCCCGCTATTTTCAACTTTCAAACAGATTGTTTAAGTATACTGTCAATGGTCTTTACGCTTATAATAAATTCGGGATGTGGAATTTGCCAAAGTGGAGCGACGCGAGAAAACCAACAATGTGATTGTGCGCCCAGCGCAGACTAAGATAATCCTGGACATCCGCCCAATCTGATCAGAGTCTTCGCTGTCCGCATGAAGGTAGCTTAGACCCTTAGCTACCCTTAAAGCGCTTAGGGAAGACTGCGCAGACTAGGCGGGTGCTGAGGCTGATCTGAGTCTGCGCTGGGCGCAAAACCCATTTGTTGATTTTCTCGTGTCGCGGCTTATATGTTGGGACCGGAGCCTTTTTGTCTGTTGCTTGGTCCACCGGGGCTCAACTGGTGACCTTCTTTTGCTTCAGATTTCCACTGGGGTTGTTTGGCAGGACAGGGATCTCCACCTGTCAGACGGCCCGTTGTATCTGTTGAGTCCTCGTCTTTGCTTCTTCATGGTGTTGAAATTTGATTTATGTGTTTACCGTGATGATTCATTGACGAGTTAGAGGATTATCATGCGAACCGAACAACCAACTAAATGTTTTGTACCACTTCAGAAACTGAGGGTGAGGTTGGGCCTGTAAAATCGATTTAAGCCCCCCAGTAATTCATTACTGACCGTTCCAAGGCGGTAGTTCTGTTGTGGTTCTTTGTTGCCTGTTTTTGGTGTCAGAGTTTCTGTGATGTTTTACCTTATGTATGTTATTATTATTTTTGGTTCGGTTTGGGTTGCTGAGTGGCCACCTTTTGGGAACAAGCTGCTCACTCGGTTGGCCATATGTTCTCTGTATCTTGATTATTTGTAATCTTAGTTGTTTCCAACTATGGTCTGAGGGCTGGATTTGGATTTTGATTGTTTCAGTTCCTGGTCTTTGCATACTTTTTACTTTTCTGTAATTGTTGAGCAAATCATAAAATTAGATCGTAAATTTTTCGAAGACTAAACAAACACAACGACAAGAAAGAAACTCTTTACTTCGTACTGATGCATTTTATGTTCGACTTATAATCCATTTACATGGCATGCGGACTGGCAATCTAGCTCGAGGCAATATACGTCATTTTCTTTTATTACGTCACAACATTGACCTAATAACTTATTTGACAGAAAACAGATGACTGTTTGAAAGATAAATAATACATGTATTAGAAAAGGATATTATTTCCACAAATTTGAGTGGCATAACGTCAGATTTGTACAATGCCAATCAGTTCAGAAGTTAGGTTAGGTACGTTCTACCAGTTTGTAATCTAGTCTATTTTAACTAAACTCCGTAATTTTTCTCCTCTTCAAGTATTTAGCAATCTGAGCTAATGTTTGACAAGCTGTCGACCTCAATTTTCTGTCTAAATTGTGGCTGTCCGGCAAATATTGCTGGTGCTCATATCACGTGCAAGACCGTTTCCTGAGCGTTAAAACTACAGATGCCATCTTTTATTTTGCAATTTAAAAATGTTCCAAAACGATATTGCTTGAAATTTCACATGCAAAAAGAAGAAATAATAAAGTTTTCGATGGCATGGGTGTGCGCATTGGAGAAAGTCTCAGCTTTCTGTAAATTATGTTTAATGTTGATGCAAGTTTTCGGTAGAATCAAGATAGAGTATTGTACTTTGATGATGAATATTTAGCATTTCGAGCAATTTTGACCCTGAATTTTGTTGAGAAAGCCTGCTTAATACTGGTTAGCAAAACATTTTTATGTGTTTAATCATTTTAATATAATCAATGCCTCTAAATACATTTGAGAATAATGGGAAATTTCGTCAAGAACCATGTTCGCCATTTTTAGGGCCTATTTTTTATGTGGAAGGATGCACCGTTGTAAATACAATCACCGCTTTTCGAGGGTTTGCGTTCCAACTGGAGATGCTGCAAAGTCTCTCATATGAGACATGACAATTTGTTGTGAAGTTTTCCATTTGGAGAGATGCTGCAAAGTCTGTCATATGAAGCTTGACAATTTGTTGTGAAGTTTTTCATTTGGAGAGATGCTGCAAAGTCTCTCATATGAGACATGACAATTTGTTGTGGAGTTTTTCATTTGGAGAGATGCTGCAAAGTCTCTCATATGAGACATGACAATTTGTTGTGGAGTTTTCCACTTGGAGAGATGCTGCAAAGTCTCTCATATGAAGCTTGACAATTTGTTGTGAAGTTTTAATTCCACTAAAGAGATGCTGCAAAGTCTGTCATATGAAGCTTGACAATTTGTTGTGAAGTTTTTCATTTGGAGAGATGCTGCAAAGTCTCTCATATGAGACATGACAATTTGTTGTGAAGTTTTCCATTTGGAGAGATGCTGCAAAGTCTCTCATATGAGACATGACAATTTGTTGTGAAGTTTTTCATTTGGAGAGATGCTGCAAAGTCTCTCATATGAGACATGACAATTTGTTGTGGAGTTTTCCACTTGGAGAGATGCTGCAAAGTCTCTCATATGAAGCTTGACAATTTGTTGTGAAGTTTTAATTCCACTAAAGAGATGCTGCAAAGTCTGTCATATGAAGCTTGACAATTTGTTGTGAAGTTTTTCATTTGGAGAGATGCTGCAAAGTCTCTCATATGAGACATGACAATTTGTTGTGAAGTTTTCCATTTGGAGAGATGCTGCAAAGTCTCTCATATGAGGCTTGACAATTTGTTGTGGAGTTTTAATTCCACTAAAGAGATGCTGCAAAGTATGTCATATGAGACTTGACAATTTGCTGTAAAGTTTCAATTCCACTAATGCAAAGTCTCAATCATATCAGACTTGACAATTTCACTTAGAGGGATGCTACAAAGTCTTTCATTTGAGACTTGACAATTTGTGTGAAGCTTTCCAGTTTGAGAGATGCTACTAAGTCTCTCATGTGCCTTAACAATTTGTTGTGCAGTTTTCCACTTTGAGTTGTGCTACAAAGCCTTTCATTCAAAACTTGACAATTTGTTACAAAATTTTACATTCGAAGATATGCTGCAAAGTCTTTCATATGAAAGTTGACAGGTTGTTATGAAGTTTTCCACTTGGAGATATGCTGCAAAGTCTGTCTAATGAGACTTGACAATTTGTTGTGAAGTTTTCCATTTGGAGAGATGCTGCAAAGTCTCTCATATGAGACATGACAATTTGTTGTGAAGTTTTCCATTTGGAGAGATGCTGCAAAGTCTCTCATATGAGACATGACAATTTGTTGTGAAGTTTTCCATTTGGAGAGATGCTGCAAAGTCTCTCATATGAGACATGACAATTTGTTGTGAAGTTTTCCATTTGGAGAGATGCTGCAAAGTCTCTCATATGAAGCTTGACAATTTTTTGTGAAGTTTTCCATTTGGAGAGATGCTGCAAAGTCTCTCATATGAGACATGACAATTTGTTGTGAAGTTTTCCATTTGGAGAGATGCTGCAAAGTCTCTCATATGAAGCTTGACAATTTGTTGTGAAGTCTTCCATTTGGAGAGATGCTGCAAAGTCTCTCATATGAGACATGACAATTTGTTGTGAAGTTTTCCATTTGGAGAGATGCTGCAAAGTCTCTCATATGAAGCTTGACAATTTGTTGTGAAGTTTTCCACTTGGAGAGATGCTGCAAAGTCTCTCATATGAGACATGACAATTTGTTGTGAAGTTTTCCATTTGGAGAGATGCTGCAAAGTCTCTCATATGAGTCATGACAATTTGTTGTGAAGTTTTCCATTTGGAGAGATGCTGCAAAGTCTCTCATATGAAGCTTGACAATTTGTTGTGAAGTTTTCCATTTGGAGAGATGCTGCAAAGTCTCTCATATGAGACATGACAATTTGTTGTGAAGTTTTCCACTTGGAGAGATGCTGCAAAGTCTCTCATATGAAGCTTGACAATTTGTTGTAAAGTTTTCCATTTGGAGAGATGCTGCAAAGTCTCTCATATGAGACATGACAATTTGTTGTGAAGTTTTCCATTTGGAGAGATGCTGCAAAGTCTCTCATATGAAGCTTGACAATTTGTTGTGAAGTTTTCCACTTGGAGAGATGCTGCAAAGTCTCTCATATGAAGCTTGACAATTTGTTGTGAAGTTTTCCATTTGGAGAGATGCTGCAAAGTCTCTCATATGAGGCTTGACAATTTGTTGTGAAGTTTTCCATTTGGAGAGATGCTGCAAAGTCTCTCATATGAGACATGACAATTTGTTGTGAAGTTTTCCATTTGGAGAGATGCTGCAAAGTCTCTCATTTGAGGCTTGACAATTTGTTGTGAAGTTTTCCATTTGGAGAGATGCTGCAAAGTCTCTCATATGAGACATGACAATTTGTTGTGAAGTTTTCCATTTGGAGAGATGCTGCAAAGTCTCTCATATGAAGCTTGACAATTTGTTGTGAAGTTTTCCACTTGGAGAGATGCTGCAAAGTCTCTCATATGAGACATGACAATTTGTTGTGAAGTTTTCCATTTGGAGAGATGCTGCAAAGTCTCTCATATGAGACATGACAATTTGTTGTGAAGTTTTCCACTTGGAGAGATGCTGCAAAGTCTCTCATATGAAGCTTGACAATTTATTGTGAAGTTTTCCATTTGGAGAGATGCTGCAAAGTCTCTCATATGAGACATGACAATTTGTTGTGAAGTTTTCCATTTGGAGAGATGCTGCAAAGTCTCTCATATGAGACATGACAATTTGTTGTGAAGTTTTCCATTTGGAGAGATGCTGCAAAGTCTCTCATATGAGACATGACAATTTGTTGTGAAGTTTTCCATTTGGAGAGATGCTGCAAAGTCTCTCATTTGAGGCTTGACAATTTGTTGTGAAGTTTTCCATTTGGAGAGATGCTGCAAAGTCTC
The DNA here is from genome assembly GCA_963989385.1 of Ctena decussata. Classification (NCBI taxonomy): domain Eukaryota; kingdom Metazoa; phylum Mollusca; class Bivalvia; order Lucinida; family Lucinidae; genus Ctena; species Ctena decussata. Next base: position 49,083,082 of record OZ022504.1, read on the forward strand.
TCATATGAGACATGACAATTTGTTGTGAAGTTTTCCATTTGGAGAGATGCTGCAAAGTCTCTCATATGAGACATGACAATTTGTTGTGAAGTTTTCCATTTGGAGAGATGCTGCAAAGTCTCTCATTTGAGGCTTGACAATTTGTTGTGGAGTTTTAATTCCACTAAAGAGATGCTGCAAAGTATGTCATATGAGACTTGACAATTTGCTGTAAAGTTTCAATTCCACTAATGCAAAGTCTCGATCATATCAGACTTGACAATTTCACTTAGAGGGATGCTACAAAGTCTTTCATTTGAGACTTGACAATTTGTTGTGAAGCTTTCCAGTTTGAGAGATGCTACTAAGTCTCTCATGTGCCTTAACAATTTGTTGTGCAGTTTTCCACTTTGAGTTGTGCTACAAAGCCTTTCATTCAAAACTTGACAATTTGTTACAAAATTTTACATTCGAAGATATGCTGCAAAGTCTTTCATATGAAAGTTGACAGGTTGTTATGAAGTTTTCCACTTGGAGATATGCTGCAAAGTCTGTCTAATGAGACTTGACAATTTGTTGTAAAGTTTTCCACTTGGAGAGATGCTGCAAAGTCTGTCATATGAAGCTTGACAATTTGTTGTGAAGTTTTCCTCTTGGAGAGATGCTCCAAAGTCTCTCATACGAGACTTGACAGTTTATTGCAAATTTATTGCAAAGTTTTCCATTCAGAGGGATGCTGCAAATATGAACCCTGGCACTTTGTTGTGAAGTTTTCCATGTAGAAAGATTCTTATGAAACTTGGCAATTTGATGTGATGTTTCCACTTGATTGGACAGTCTTCCATATGGAACTTGGTTTGTTTCTTGTATCTGTCCAAACAAAATTCATGTGGAAATATGCTTGGACAGTATCTATTTGACCTCACCTTATATGCGCCATTTACCTCTTGATATACTGTTCTGACACTATGCACCTCTTAAAAAAATATATAGCGGAATGATCCTGCCACTTTGAAAAAGTGGACTGAGGATATTAGTCTTTAACATTTTAAGAGTTTTAGGATATAACCATCAAGTAAAGTTGCTCATTATAATCAAAGCTGTGTCAAGAAAAATCCCATCTTCTAGTTATGTGACAAGACTGCATAATTAAGTGCATATAGGAAATTTCAATTCTGTTTTTGAAATCTACGAAGAGCATCCATTTTCAGGGTAAGATGTAAATATGATCATGATCCCACAGAGAGGTTTTCTCACATTGTAACTAAATTGGCTGCATTGACTGATTTTGTACTATTTTTATGCTGATTCTAATTTTGTGATTTTGTACCTTTGCTTGTTCATTTTCTGGTACATTAATGACCAATTACTGTACATATGCATTAAAATATCAGAGGCTTGGGCATAGGCACCGTGGGGTTGCAACATTTGCACCAAGATTGCTGACCAGAGGCTGTTCATTAAAAGAGATTCCCTACAGGGTTCAGGGTAGTACAGGACATCTGGAAGGGATGATGAGAAAAGGTGGGGGGAGTTAATTAACACCTAATTAACTATTATGTTCTGCCTCCAGAGCCCAAGATAGATGAAAAATGAGGTCTATAAATTTTGATTTCTGTTCTTATTGCTGCTTAAAAACATAGGTTGTGGGCTTGACTAAGAATCACCTCGAAGAGGTGATTCTAAGGAGAGCCCACAACTTATGTTTTTATGGACTGGTAAGAAAACAAAAATATGTTCCTAATTTTTCTCTTAGCTGCAGCCCTGTAGCAGGTAATTAACCATTTGTTCTTGGTCCATTAGTTAATGTGTGGAATTCATTTGCAGGCTGGGAAATATTATCATGCATTAACTGCATTATTACACTGACCAATGGTGACTGTTCAAGGTAATCAAATCGTAACTAGAGTGATGAAGGCATTGCTTATGATCAGCTTGGAGGAAAGATAGCATGGTCATTGCCAGGTTGAATAAGAAAATATACCATATTTAATCTATTAACAGGACTGAGCAGAAAAAAAATGAAAGAATCTCATCCCAGCTAATGGTAGATGTCACGAAGATTTGATAAAATCTGAAATCTGGTAAAACTTTAAGAGAAAAACAGAGTGAGGGAGAGGTGATTTTTCTTTTCTTTTAAATATTTATAGGGTGTCTCCTTAATTAAGGTGAATGGGTAGATTTTCAGTGAAGCAAGTCTGCTACTTTCATTTATGACTCCCTTCTCATTAGGGAGGCTCTCTTCAATTTAAAGTAGACCCCCATTTTTGAATGGCTATGTCATTCAGGGAAGCAAACAGAAGTCAGTAAAGTTGTCAGAGCTCTAGATAAGAGGGAGTATTTGGTGATAATTAGGGATAATTTTTGTTAATTCCCCATAAAAACATATGTTGTGACCCCTCATCTGAACCGTCTCAACGAGACGGTTCAGATGAGGGGTCACAACATATGGTTTGAATGAGAAATAAAAAAAATTATCCTTCAATTATCATCAAATACCCCCCTTATCTAGAGCTCTGGTTGTTCCCCTTTGTAAAAATTATGATAAAAATGAAGGTTACCAACTGACAATTTCATTACCCACCAGCTGCATGTCTTAGCTCTAAATGATTGTGACTTTGAAGCAAAAATTATGTTAGATATGGAAGAAGAAATAATTAGTGTAACATACAACAAATTACCATGCACATAAAACTGCTAAAACAAATTTTCCTAATAAATTCTAAGAATAGCAGATGGTAAGTGACAATAAGATTTATGAACATGAAATATGATTTACTAGAAAGTATATAGCAATAATCCAGTGTTTGGTATGTTTACTGTAATAACTAGTTATTAGGACAGAATTGTCTGAGCAAGCTCTGTAGATCCAGATAAGAATGCTTCCTGTTGTAACCCAGCACATTTAAGGTAAAAGTTTTAAGTATTAGGACACAGAAAACCTTTACCTTTATAATCGGACATGGGAACCCTAAGCTTTTATTGGGACAGACCAGTCACTGGGATACCTTTACCCTATATTTGCTATGGAAACCTTTCTCACCTTTTAAGCTTTTACCTTTTATTTGGACAGATAGGTCTGAGCAAACAGTGCAGATCTGGAGCACTCTGATCAAGGTCTACACTGCCATTCCACCTGAATCTTTTGGACTTATTACTCCTCTGTAACACCAAATTGTTTCATTTTTTAGGAAAATTAATGAATTTAAAGTGTCTAATTGTTTTTAGAATTTTTATAGTATTAGGGTAAACATGGTACACTGAATCAGGAATTTAGGGAGAAATGATTGCTGTCAATAGACTGGCAAATATGGTAGCTCCATTATCAGGGTTTATTGGTTAGTAAGTATGGTATCAACATCACTTTGATTTGCACATAATTATGATAATCTGTTGGTGGTATAATATACTGATTGGTGACTGTTCAAAGTCCAGACAATGTGGGTTTCTGACAGGGATTAGATGTACCAATAACTTCAGTGTTGACCACACATTTCATGGAACAAAATATTTATCAGTTTTATATGAAATAAGTATTAATAATTATTGACAGGTTGTCACATTGGATAGATACAAAGAAACATATTTATACAGGTGTAGTATTAATACAATAATTTTACTATTTTTATCTTGGCATAATATATTACTAGATATTATATTAAATAAATATTAATGTATTATTTTGCTAATAAACTTTGATAAGTATAATACATATTTATTTGAGATATTCATTTATTTACATTACTTATCTGTTGTTGTTTCCGTTAGAAAAAGGTAATTTATTGTATATAATATAGTTAGAAAATATTTTTTATGTTAAGTAATTTTTAGGAAGTGGCTATTGACAACCGGTTGTCACTAGCCTCACAGGCTGCTGACAACCGGTTGTCACTAGCCTCACAGGCTAGTGACAACCAGTTACTATAAATCCTATTGTTTTCAAATAATAAAACAAGATATTTTTAGAATATTAGTTTCATGGTATTACTATTATATTATGATATTTGGGCCAACCATAGAAATAAATTTGTTTCCCCTTATGCGACCCTGTCAAAAAGAGAAGGGTCGGTCGGTCGGTAAAATATTTTTTTTCTTTCTCCCAGACTTAGGTTAATGAATTCCAATATAAGGAATCTTATCATAACCACTTAAATGTTCAAAACAGTTCCATAAAGAATTTAGCAGTAGAATTTTGCATTGGAAAATAACAAGTCCTCTAATAGCAAGGTATAAATTTTAGTGAAGAAAAAAATATTTTTTATTCCCAAATCATGGAAAAAAATTTTTTGGGTAGGGCCATTTTTTTAGGGTCGGTCGCGTAAGGGGAAACTTTAAATATTTTACTTTTGGCCTTGTTGATATTTGTTTCAACTCTGATCAAGTTTTAAGTTGATTGTAGAAAGCAAGAAACTATTAAAAGAATCAGATGTACATTTCTGTGGGTTTTTTTATTATCTACATTATTATTGTCTGGAAGTCATTGGGTTATTCATACAAATAGCTAAAAGAATTTATGCATCACATGCACACAAATTTTTCATTTACCTTGATGGAAAAAAGGTTTTACATAAATTTTCCAGTTACCATTACATGATCTTCCCTATAGTTATATTCTTGCTGTTCAGTCAAGCAAATTTGTTTATTTACTGATTCTATCCACTAGGAAAAATAAACTACGAATTTATAATAAGAATACAAGTATAACTACTATGATCATGGAGGCAATTGTGCAAACAGAATTAGCACATAAACATTCAGAGAAAATTTTTAAGTGGTATTTTGAGTTAGTTCCCTTACAAAGTATGATTTGAGTTACTTCCCTTGGAAAATCTATTTTTAGAAAATATTTCTTCTCCATATTTTTGCTTTTTTATTTGCAGATATTTTGTTGTTGTGATTCATATGTAGCTTGATTTAAAGCATAAACCTATTGAGAATTACTTGTGATCCAATGCTTCCTGTCCTTTAAAATGCATATTAATTTATTAGCTGGTTGTCAGCAGCCTCACAGGCTAGTGACAACCGGTTGTCTCTAGCCTGTGAGGCTACTGACAACCGGTTGTCTCTAGCCTGTGAGGCTACTGACAACCGGTTGTCACTAGCCGTCGCCTAATTTTTATATATACAAGGGTCATATATATACATGTTCTGTATAATGTTCAGTTAGTGCATACAATTTATGCTCACAGAAATTATCTGTTGATTTGGAATATTGACAGTTTTTCGTGTATAGTGGCAGTTCATGTCATGATCAGCGAAAAAAAACAACAAAAAAACAAACACAGATTGTTACAATATGGAGACACCTCCATGTACAAAGGGCAACAACTTTTGTGGCTTCTTGTTTGCTTCCAGTGGGAACCATGGGAACATATCTTCTCCTTGAAGAGAAGCCCCTGTTGAAATGGAAGACATTTTTTCTCAGTAAGAATTATTTTGCCCTGGAAGTGTTACACTTAAAATGCCATAAATGAAAGTAGCTGAATTTGCACAATGCATAGCTCATGATGAGGCAGCTCATACTCCTCTGGATCTACACTGTTTGCCCTCTAGTCTTTGATTATGCAATATGATAAAGCTTAAATGAAACATCTTTTGCAATTTTGCAGACTTAAATTTGTCTGTGTTTTGGAGCTTTAAGGATAAAATGCATAATATCATAATTGGATATATTGAGTTTCGGGCTTATAAGTAACTGGCCCAAGAGGCTTTATATTCTTGATGCCTATAATTATTATGTGTGAGGGGGGACATATTGTTTTCAGTGCAGTTCCCGGTGCGTTGGCGTCGGCGTCGGCGTCAGCGTCGGCGTCCCACTCTTGTATGCGCAATATCTCTTGAACCAATTGATGGAATTTCACCAAACTTGCATGGATATATCATTGGGACAGGGCTAAGAGCTGATTAGATTTTGGTGACCTTGACCTCATTTTCAAGGTCACAGGAGAACTTAAATGGCGTGAAAATTTCTTGTATGCACAATATCTCCTGAACCAATGGATGGAATTTCACCAAACTTGCATGGATATATTATCGGGACAAGCTTAAGAAGTGATTAGATTTTGGTGACCTTGACCTCATTTTCAAGGTCACAGCGGGACTTAAATGGTGTGAAAATTTCTGGTATGCATAATATCTCCTGAACCAATGGGTGGAATTTCACCAAACTTGCATGGATATATCATTGGGACGAGCTTAAGAGCTGTTTAGATTTTGGTGACCTTGACCTCATTTTCAAGGTCACTGCAGGACTTAGCTGACAATTTCTTGTACCCACGATATCTCTTGAACCAATGGATGGTATTTCACCAAACTTGCATGGATACATCATTGGTACAGGTTTAATAGCTGAGAAGATTTTGGTGACCTTGACCTCATTTTCAAGGTCACTGAAGGACGTAGATGACAATTTCTTGTAACCACTATATCTCCTGAACCAATGGATGGAATTTCACAGAACTTGCATAGATACATCATTGGGACAAGCTTAAGAGCCTATTAGCTTTTGGTGACCTTGACCTCATTTTTAAGGTCACTGGAGGGCTTTGATGACAATTTCTTGTACCCACTATGGATGGAATTTCACCAAACTTGCATGGATACATCATTGGGACAAGTTTTAGAGCTGATTAAATTTTGGTGACTTGACCTCATTTTCAAGGTCACTTGCAGACTTAGATGACAGTTTCTTGTACTCACTATATCTCCTGAACCAGTTGATGGAATTTCACCAAACTTGTATGGATACATCATTGGGTCAACTTTCAGAGCTGATTAGATTTTGGTGACCTTGACTTCATTTGCAAGGACATAGTCATCTATGAAGGATATCTTTAGAACCAGTGGATGGATTTTCTCCAAACTTGCCTAGTGTTTTAATTGCACAGGTTTTTTTATTCATAAGTGGGGGACTGGAATTGGGCTGGTGGGGGGACATCAGTTTTTCTCTGAAAAACATTTCTAGTTCTGTTCACATAATGTTCATGATGCTTCTAGCACTTGTGATAAAATGGTCATGATGGTAATAGTACTGATAACATATTGTTCATTCAGGGTTCTCGGCAGACTAACTTTGCTGCCTTCTTTGGGAAAAATTAGAGGTCAGGGTAAATTGATTAAAATGCTGAGAAAAACTGGAGTCCTTGGCAAAAACAGGAGTCAGCCTGACTCCTGTTTTTGCCAAGGACTCCAGTTTTTCCCTTGCGAAAAAAATCCAGCTTTTCTACAGCTTTAGAAGCTTCGCAAGCTTCGCAAAAGCCGGCGGTATTGGCACCTGCGTATTTAAGCTGTAGAAAAGCTAGCTTTTCCGCAGAGCTGCAGAAAAGCTGGCTTTAACGCAGCTTTATACAAACCTGCAGAAAAGCCGGCTTTTACGCAGCTTTAGCGAAGCTCTAACGCAGCTTTAACGCAGAGGCACATAAAAGCTGCGTCAAACTCAAAAGCTGCGTTTAAGCTGCAGAAACGCAGCTTTTCCGCAGGTGCCAATACCGCCGGCTTTTGCGAAGCTTCTGCGCAGCTTTTCTACAGCTTTTCTACAGCTCTGATTCAGACCTGATTTAAAGCTGCGTTTCCGCAGCTAAAACGCAGCTTTATGACCAATGTGCATTATAGCCGCGTAAAAGCTGCATTTCCGCAGCTTCAACGCAGCTTTAGGTCAAAGCTGCGTTTCTACTGCTTGAAAAGCAAACCTGCGTAAAAGCTGCGTATCTGTCAGAAACCTGCGTCTTTAAAAGTTCTGGATGAGGACAGAAAAACAGAAAGGTCAAAAATAAAAACAAATAAAATTTAATATAATAAAACAGTGCTATACAAACACCTTTAAAAGGTAACAATTGTGATATTGTAAATTATCAGATGGCTGACTAGAAATCATGCAGTAACAAAAATACAAACTGAGTATAAAACTATTAAATTTCAGTGCTTATCCCATTCCCTTGACTTTCACTCACAGATAATGATGAATTTAGGGGGAAAACAATCAAAAGGAATTCAAATTCAAGTCTTTACCATTTTGTGTGTGTGTGTGTGGGAGGCCACTGGGGGGGGGGGGGGGGGTGCCTGCATGCGTGCCTGCCTGTCTGTCTGTCTGCTTGTATGTCAGTTTATCTACAATGTATCTGCCTGTGGTCTTAAATAATGCAAAATTTATAAGATTAAGAACAAAATGAAATTCAAGAAAAATTAAATCTTACCAGAATCCAAATCCAGTGAAAATGAACAAGTTACAAACATTATCTCCACATGTTTAGCCTTAAAGTCACTGTTTTCTTTTTACTTGACTCTTTATAAATGATGACTTAAAAAGTTTTTTGGAAAGATTTTTATGCCACATGGCCCCCCTCAGGGAAAATTGCCATAGCAACAAGGTAATATTGCTTAATATTACATAATACCAGATTAATGTTGATGAATTTACGCAGCTTTGAAGAGCTGCGTAAAAGCTGCGTTTCTTTGTTTTCTTTATAAAATATGCACCCAATCAATTCAAATTATTAAACAAAAAAATGTAGCTAGGCCCCTGTGTCCATGTGTGATGCTAATGTTCAGACATTCATTTTTCCGTAATTTAAACCAAACATGTTGATCTTCATGCAATTCCAGTTTGTAGAACAAATTTTCCCTTTGTGCTCAAAATCATTAGAAACAAAGGATAGAAAATTAACAAAAATATATCATATCCAACCGACATGCCACAACCCTAGATATTGTATATAGTCCAAGATGGCAAACAAAATCTCAGTTTTAGGTGAGGCAATTGTTGAAAATATAAATACGCAGCTTTTTAAAGCTGTACAATAGCTGCGTCTTTATGTTTAAGATGGTTTGGACTTAAATTTAAGTAATACGCAGCTTTTCTACAGCTCTCAGGAGCTGCAGATTTTATCTTTATGATTTATTTGTTGAATAAAAAAGAATATTCAGCTTTTCTACAGCTTTTTGACTTAAAGACGCAGCTTTCTGAAATTAACCAAATTAAATATCCAGCTTCTGCGCAGCTCACACAAAAAAGTACAGCTTTTACGCAGCTATTTGAAAAAATGTACAGCTTTTCCGCAGGTCTGAAAAGAAACGCAGCTTTTCTACAGCTTTTTAAAAAATACGCAGAAAAGCTGCAGAAAAGCCGGCTTTTGCGCAGCTTTTATACAGAGCTGCGTTTAATTTTCGCAAGGGGGAGCTCCAGATTTGGCATTAATTACCAAAGTCCCTGCTGTCAGGCTTGTAGCACTGGTGACAGGATGTTCATGATGCTTGTGACACTGGTGACGCAATGTTCATGAAGCTTGTTGCACAGTTGATATGGCACCTCTGGCCTTGGATGCTGGTATATGTTCATGTTGCCAGTTGCACATCTAATGCCAGAGGCATCTTGTACATTATGTCACCAGCACTGTAACAGGCATCATGAAATAATGTTACAGGTGATGATGACATCATGAACATAATATCATCATGAACATAAATCATCTAGTGAGAATGCTTACGATGCCAGTAGCACTGAAAGCATGATGTTCATGATGTCTTTATCACTCATGACATTATGTTCATGATGCCTGTACCACTTGTCACATGCCTTGGGTACTAGATGATTTATGTTTATGATAACATTATGTTCATGATGACATCTTCTCTTGTAATATTATGTTCATGATGCCTGTAATGCTGGTGACATAGGCACTAGATGATTTATTTCATGATGTCATCATCACCTGTAACATTGTGTTCATGATGCCTGTTACAGTGCTGATGACATAATGTACAAGATGCCTCTGGCATTAGATGATGGCCGTTCATGAAAACATTGTGTTCATGTTGCCTTCATCACTTGTGACATTACCTTATGGTGCTAGTAGTGCTGGGGAAATAATGTTCAAGGTGCCTCTGGCTTTACATGCTGTATGTACATGATGTTCATGATGCCTTTAACACTTGTGTTGTAATATTCATGATGCCTCTAGCTCGGTAACATGAAAGTGCATTGTGTCAATAGCACTGCAAGGTGACGTAATTTTCATAATGCCTGTAGCACTGGTGGCATAATGTTCATCATGCCTGTATCAGTGGAGACAAAATGTTCATGATTGCCTTTGACACCATGAACATGTTCACTATGTGTCAAGTACTTGTACATTGTATTCTTGATGTCACTTAGTACTTGCGACACAATGTGCATGATGCTTTTGCCTTGTGGAATTGTGAATGTGATGCTTCTAGTACTTGAAACATGTTAGATGTGACATTATTTTCAGTAGGAAGTATATTTTGAGCCAGTGATTTTATGCTCATGATGCCTCTAACACATGTAGCACTGTGTTCATGATGCTTTAACCCTTTTGCACTCAGAACTCTATGGAGTTTTGGCCGTTCTGAGTGCAATAGGGCTAACATTTGCAGCACCTGAAATTTGCAAACAGCAATTAGATCCAGATGAGGTGGCTCATACTTTGACATACGTTCTTGGTGCCACTTGCACATGTGTTCGGCTATGCAAAGTTATGTCAAAACTGGTAGCAGTTTCGTTGGTGCTTGTTCTTGAATAAACAAGGGAATGAACTGTTTACTCAATCATAATTGGGACACAATTGACATTATATTGTCATTCTGTTATCTATGGTACAATGTACAAAGTTGACTATATTAGTTTTATCTCTGAACTAATCTTATTCTATAAATGCAAGAGGTGCTTGTATCATATATAGATAAGATAAGCGACTGATTGTAAACACTTTAAGGGTTCTCATGGCCCTACAACCAACTGGTTCGGAATATTTGGATAAATAATTATCTGTAATGATACTTTCCGGCTGATTTTGGATCATATCACTAAATGTAACAGGTAATAACTTGATGCTTGAGACGTATGCTTGTGCATGGTCTAAATGATTTCATTTGCTTGAGCATCTTACATTCCCTTAATCAGCATTTCCATTCCCACTTGTAAAATTCAAGCGTCTGCCATGTATTGCCAAAATACCTTGACTCTTATGTAAGAGAAACACAAATTTTGTACAAAATTTTTGCTAAAGAAATGGTGGCGGCATCACATGAGCCGCGACACAACAAAACCAACAAAGTCGCATGTGTGCTCAGTGAAGGCTTGAATGAGCATGGACATCTGCCCAGTCTGATTACGGTCTTAGGTGTTGACATGGAGCTAGCTTAGATCTTTAGGTACACTTGGGAAGAAGACCAGTCTGATCTGAGCCTTCACTGGGCCCACATGCCACTTTGTTGGTTTTGTTGTGTCATGGCTCATTTCTTCTAATAAATGCCCCATCTTTAATAAATGCCCCTTTTACTTTTTTCTCTCTGTGAGAAAAATGGCCAAAGTCCACTAAGACTGGCTTTAGACAAAAATGGCCAAAGTCCACTAAGACTGGCTTTAGACAATCAAAATGTGTTATTTTACTCAAATTTTATCCAAAGAATGCCATTTACGACTTTTAAATTGCAACACCCCCAGAGCAAATACCAGATTAATCCTAATAAAAGTCTCTGCTCTAATAAATGCCCCCCTGCCACTTTTTTGAAAAATGATGATATTAAATTGCCCGAATTAATTCCGATTTGCTTCTCTGGATAAGGTAGCTGTTTCAAATGGGGATAATTCTGAAAGTTTGCCTTAATGGACTTTTTACTTGGCAAGTCTTTTCTTTTAAAAGGAAACTGTATTAAAAGATAAAATAGACCTGACACCCCTTAAATTAGAAATGGACCTGTCTAAAGAACTAGGTAGAAGAATCCATTTGTCATTAACTCTTTAAGCACCAAAAAGCAGATGACAAAACATACATCTGCAAAAATTCAAAAAATGCCTTGTCCAAGACATTTGATATTGAGAATTCAAAGACTATAGAGCAAACAGTGTAGATCTAGATGAGGCGGCTCATTATTAGCCGCCTCATCAAGATCTATGCTGTTTGCAAATAATGCTATTTTCATCACTGGTGCTAAAAATGTTAATTGGTTTAAAATAATGTCATAGTAAGAGGCTTTACCCTACATGTATTTCAAACGTAGACACAAAAAAATAAGCAAAAAAACAAGTAGTTTATAAAATATGAAAAAAGATACGTCTGCAATAATTCCCAAGAGTTGAATCTGAGAAAAAGTACAACTCCTGAATGAATGATTCCATAGAGAATGCCAGTCTGGTATGATTCCTTCAAATCTGCTGCCACATTTAGCCTTAATATGGACAACTTGTTTTGATTTTACAGGTATAATTGTTCTAAACATGTTTAGTTTTATCAAAAATTTCTGGCATAATGGTGACCTAGTCAAACTGCAGGTTGATCTGATTCTTTGCAGTTCCCACTTGCAATAAGACAACTTTTTCATCTTGCATTTCATTCTAACCATTCCCGATAAAAGAGCCCACAGTAAACAAATTGCCCCGCCTCATGCCTTGTCAGAAGATTGGTTACCTAAAGAGCTGCATACAAAACCCTTAATGTGACCCACTGAGCAGGGTCTACCCATCGTCGTCTAAATGCCCTTTTAGCCAGTGGTATTAATCTTAGATCCTTAAAGTCCTCCTGGTAATGTACATGTAGATAACTTGATTTCTGTTTGCGATGTGTCTTTGTCTCGTGTTTGCGATGTCTCTTTGTCTCATGTTTCTATTATTTTTCAGATCAAAGCCAAGTATTATAGATTTATTCCTTGTTATAGGAGAATTTTATGATGTATTTTCTAGAGGCTAATATAAATGTTTTTGATGAAACTTGACAAGGTATGATATTGTGTTCCAGCAACTTTGTCACAAATGAGCAAAGTTTCATGAAAATATGCTGTATGTCATGTATGAAAAGCAAACTTTAACACAGCCCGTGCTCTTTATGATAAGACACGACAGAATCCATAATATAATATTTTGTTTATGCAAACAGGGAAGACTTGGATCAGCCTGCATATATGCAGGCTGATCTGGGTATTCCCTGTTGACACATGCCATAAGACATTTTTTCACATGGCGCGTCTAAAATTAGAAATGTAGATGATTACGGTGCAGCTCAGGTATTGAAGCCATACAGTTGCCGTGGAAACAAAGTATAATGAGCGTAAAATAGAAAATTAATGCAATTTCCTGTATCATGTCAGATAAGCTCTGACTGTCACATTGATTCTTGGTGTTTTGTATTGGGTATCGACTTTGAAAGTGGCGAAACAGCGAGAAAATTACGGGGTACATTGTGTTGGCACCGCATTGATCAGTTAAGGTGAGACAATTAATATGCCATGGTAAATGTACTCATTGTTTTCAGTTTGCAGAATGATTCTCTAGATATTTAGACCAAATAAGGTCAAGATAAGAAAACTTGTAAGAATTTAGCATCACGTCACAGCTGCTTATCTCCCCAATCAGAAACAATGACTTAATCAGTCAACTTGTTCTGAAATGGCAATGGGATTCAACCCATTTTACCTTAATGTAAGTATACAGTTTAAACTTCAAATCGGTCTGTGCCTAAATTCAAGCCATAGTGAAGTGGATAACGCACAGGACTACCAATCCAGGGATCACATGTTTGATCCCCTGCATCTCCAGTCTTTTGGATGAGATCTTAAACCTTTAAACCGTTTCCGAATGAACTAGGTGTGGGTGGGAAATGTAGTGATTGTAGAGATTAACATACAAAATAAAATGTGAATGGTCGCGAAGGTGGTTGCCATTTGAAAAATGGAAGAAAAACACGGAATTGCAGCCCTATACTGAAATTGTATACAAGTATATAAAGCACTAAATATAGCGGCACATATTTTCTAATTATCCTTGTTGTGATTGCAGCTGCTTTTCCATTTTTCCGCACAGTTTGTTGTTATCATTTATTCATGATTTAAATCTTTTAATTCTTTGGTAGATGAAAAATTTATCGTTGTCTCTGTGTAAGAATGATTCAAGCACTGTACATATAATTAGTCTTCATTATCTGATTTTAAAAATCTGTTCTGATGTATTAACCAAGCACCCAAAACAAAAATAGATGAATTTGCAAACGATGTTGAACCAGATGAGGTGGCTCATCATGAGCCACCTCATCTGGGTCTACACTGTTTGCCCTCTAGTCTTTGGTAACTCTCAGTATAATGTAGCTTGGATGAAACATTTTTTCAAATTTTGCAAACGTGAATTTTGTCGTCTGCTTTTTTGACGCTTTAAGGGTTAATGATAGTTCTTTACGGCATCACTTGGGTGACTTCAACTGTTTGATTTAGCTGCCATTTTTCCAAGGAAGATTACGTCCCTTATAGGCGAACCTCTTCTCGTTGGCTCTTTATGCTAGCAGTCCATGTTGGACTCAGGCTGAAGGCGGAAGTATGATAAGACTGAGATACTGTTGAAAAGGACGCAAAATTGCAAATCATCCATTCATTGGCTCCTTGGAGAAGGGAAGCATGTATGTCTGTCTATATCAGAATGACCTCTTTTGGAGGGATATCTTCCATTAATCTTTTAAAAGTTCTAAAATTGGGACATTAAATAGTAGCTGTAATTGTCCTAAAATGATACTTATAATCGCACAATCTTTGTTTCATATTTATTTTCACAGTATATTCCTCACAATTAAGCCTTTCAATGTTTCGGCTAATGAAAGCCTTTTTCAAGAAGTTTTTTTCCTTTCAATACTACATTGCCTTATTGTTGCTGCAGCCCACCATTTTGAATTGTTTGAACAACAAACAACAAACAATTCAAAATGGTGGGCTGCAGCAACAATAAGGCAATGTAGTATTGAAAGGAAAAAAAACTTCTTGAAAAAGGCTTTCATTAGCCGAAACGTTGAAAGGCCTAAAATGATAAGCATGATTTTATTCCAAATGATGGAGATGGAATGACAAAGAGTGTAGACCCAGCTCAGACTGCGCATGAAATGTTTGCTCAGATCTACAGTCCTGGGGCAGTATTCATAAAACGACTTAAGTGGTTGCTATGCTGTTGCTAAGGCTAAATTTCTTTGAAGGAGATTCCCTACAACTATGAAATTTGGTCTGGAGGAACAGTCTTTCTAAGACTGTTCCTCCAGACCAAATTTCATAGTTGCAGGGAATCTCTTTCAAAGAAATTTAGCCTTAGCAACAGCATAGCAACCACTTAAGTCGTTTTATGAATATGGCCCCTGGTAGTTTGTATATGCCAAATGAGTGGTTGTCACATTATTTGATTGAAGATGTACAACATTTTGTACAAAGAGTTTGACCATGCCATGAAACAACAGAGCTCTAGATAAGAGGGAGTATTTGATGATAATTAGGGATAATTTTTGTTAATTCTGCATAAAAAGATATGTTGTGACCCCTCATCTGAACCGTCTGGACGAGACGGTTCAGTTGAGGGGTCACAACATATTGTTTCGACGTGAAATAAGAAATTATCCTTAATTATCGTCAAATACTCCCTCTTATCTAGAGCTCTGAACAATATTTTTTTTTCTGAATTTTAAAGCAGGATTATGAAGCCTACGTTCATTACATGTTGTTTCAAGTTCTGTTTAAAGTAGGTCTTAAAGTCCCTGTGACTATTTTGTGGAGATTAGCAGATTAGTCGACTTTTGACAATGCCCTACACACATAACAGGAGTCAATATTTATTTCCTGTGAAGCTAAAGTTGAGAGGATCTTAAGAATTATGTCCATTTTGTTTACCGAAAGAATTTTCGTGTATTGTCACTGGTGAATTATAAAAAATAATCCACTCCATAATGGACAGTGTTGGATAATAATTCAGTTACACAGGCAGCCAGAGAGCTTTTTCCACACAAAGGACTTACATGTAAAATGTTTTTTTGCTAAAATGAGAAAGTAAATCGAATAAAATGTGTGACTTTGGAAAATTGTGCTTCTTCTAGATTGACAGGTGGCTCCATATTTCAGGTTGGTGTTCTAATCAGAGCTCTAGATAAGAGGGAGTATTTGGTGATAATAAGGGATAATTTTTGTTAATCCTGCATTAAAACGTATGTTGTGACCCCTCATCTGAACCGTCTCGACGAGACGGTTCAGATGAGGGGTCACAACATATGGTTTCATTGAGAAATAAAAAAAATTATCCTTAATTATCATCAAATACTCACTCTTATCTAGAGCTCTGCTGTTCTTCCAAATTTAGGATACAGTGCTTCAGATAATGGTGCTTGGCGGGGTGGGATGTCCTGGAGTGTTTCAATGGGTTTAATGATTATTCTTAAATTGTTTCTTTTTACTCGCTGTACATTCATGGAAAATAACTGAAATCGTCTGAGTAAAACCCGAAAATGCTTTTTAAGTATTGAGACTTCTAAAACCATTAATTTTCCATTTGATTTTCCATTTGTCCCAAATTGAAAATCAATGGTTTTTAGGTGTCCTAAATGGAAAATTAATAGTGATAAATGGAAAATTAATAGTGATAAATGGAAAATTAATGGTGATAAATGGAAAATTAATGGCATTTAGTTGTCCCAATACTTTGAAGCACTTTAGGGTATATCTAGTTTCCCCATTGGAATTTGGAACTAAAGACTGAAATACTGTTGAAAGGACAATAAGCACAGAACATCTGATGAGAGTCAACTGGTTAATTATCCAAGAATTTTCACCAAAACCCCCTTTTGTGGAACTGTAAACAAGTCATGAAGATGAACAGGGAAAAAAAATACACAAATGCTGTCACTCACAAGATTTAGCTAGAAAATGGTAAACCTTGATTGGCATTAAGCTAATCCTGTCTTCCTGAGGGATTACAATCAAGCCTCCACGTAAGCTCTGGAAATTGGCAGAGGCATACAGCAGGCAGAAAAAACGATAAAAATAACTTGACAAAACACTTTTATATGGTCAACTGAAGACAAATTTGCTGTGATATTATTTCATGACATGCTAGAAGAAACGCAAGCAGCTTATAAACCATATTCTGATAATGTGTTTCATCCAAGCCATGACCTTGGTGCCTTGATTTCTTTTATTTATACAATAACATGTGCAAAAGTTTTTGAAAAATAAAGTCCCCTTGGTTTAGGGGGGATTTTACTGTAAACAAAAGAAAAGGAGTTGTCTGTGCACAGAAAATGTATGAAGACCTGTGGTTGTTTTCCAACCTCATTTTGATGTACAAAACAACAACTTTCTATGGTATGGGCTGCGAGGGTAATTTAGTTTGAAAATTTTGAGAGATCTTTTAGACATGCTTGAACAGTGCATGTGAGTGCTACATTTTTGTCCACCAGATCTGACATAAAACTCATCCATCCAGCCCTGGCCCAGAGGTTTTAAAAAAATTTCATGCTCAACTCAGCTGAGAATGAAATTTTACCTGCTAATAAATGGCAAATTACTGATAAGTGCAGTTGTTTTCTTGCTCAGTTTAGCTGAGTATGAAATTTTCTCTGCTTATGAATATGAAATTGCCAACTAATGTTGGCATTTTCATATTTATCAGCAGAGAAAATTTCATGCTCAGCTGAGCTGAGTATGATAAAAGTTTTATAACCTCGGGGCCTGTTTCACTCTGCCATGCTCAGTTTCAGGTATTGCAGTCTAGCTATTAAACCAAACCATTTGCGTTTTGCTTGACTGCTAGGATCTCACCACTGGGACTTGTCAAGCTGTCGGAAGACAGAATTAAGAACAAAAATGAAACTATTTTCGCAGATGTTTTAGTAGACAGGCAAAAAAGGATTCAATTTTTTGGAATTCTTCAGTCTAAGGTGGCACTTTTCTGATCTGCTTTTTCTTTTCTGATCATAAAAAAAAGCAATCAGAAATTACCTTTAGTGCAATTCCTCAGCCGCAGTCGACTGCGAAGGTGCTAAAAGATAGAAAAATGAAGGTCACACTTTCAATCCAAAATAAATCTGGCTCATTGCAGGTTGCAGCCTTTAATCTTTAAAAACAACAGAAAACCATTTTCTTCATTTTCTATGAAATAATCAATATGTATTCTTTGATCCGTTTCAGCAGTGATGACAGAAACAGCGGGAAAGGGATTTATTAATTTTCTTAATGTAGAAAGTTTATACTATAATAACGGGCCATCTGAAAATATCTTTGTTATTATGGGTAATTTCAGTTTATCAATTAAGGATGAAAGTATATTTGATATAATGTGAAATGGTTTCAGTATGAAGATATTGAAATGATATGGTTACCAATCAATACAACTGAAGTAAACATTGTCATCTGCAAAAACAAGAAAAGAAAAAAATGTTCAAAGGTTTTGATGCAGCATGAAAATTCATCTGCAAGGTTAGTTAAAAAACCCAACCATTTATTTTCAGACTATACAATGACAAATGAAATTTAAAAATTTAGAACTTAGGGTTATTTGACTATAAGGTAGGGGGTTTCCTTGCCAAAATTTAGTGGTTGTTTTGGAGTTGAATAAAGTTTAACATAGTCCTCCAAAATAATGTTACACAGAAATTCCCTGTGGTTTTGCATATGGAGATGCAGAGCTCTAGATAAGAGGGAGTATTTGAAGATAATTAAGGATCAGCTGTTAAGGATAATTTTTCTTATTTCTCATCGAAACCATATGTTGTGACCCCTCATCTGAACCGTGTCATCGAGACGGTTCAGATGAGAGGTCACAGCATATGATTTTATGCAGAATTAACAAAAATTATCCCTAATTATCATCCAGTACTCCCTCTTATCTAGAGCTCTGGAGATGTGGTGCTGTTCCGGTAGGGGTTCTGTTGTGGCAAGATGGCTGTTCTTAGTAAGGGGTCATATCTGGAGATTTGTATTACATAATAATGTGCAGAAATTATGCATTCTTACATACTGATATTTTTATCACCTACTTCAACACAGAAGAGGTGACATGGTTTCTATTGTTATAGAGGGGGTATTTTGGAAGAAATACAGTACTTATGCTAGAATTATTTTAAAATTTGTTCTTTTACTCTTTTAGTCTTATTTTCATTTAAAAATTTCTGTTCTTCTTTTCTTTAAATCATCTGTGACTTAAAAAGTTAGTGTTTATAGCTTTAACTTCTATGGATAATTTGAAGTATTCATATTCATGATCAGTAAATACATTTGTTCTTGTGTATTTAAAGTTGTAAATAAATGTATGCGGTGTCAGGTCTAAAAAGTTATACATGTGTCAGGGGTAAAAATTGGCGGCTTAAATTGCTTTACTTGTGAGCAAACAGAAAATATGAACCCCACCCATTAATAAATGTAACCAAATTGGATGTCTTTTTTTTTTTTTTTTTGAAGAAAAACAACAACATTGGCTTCTTTATGTTTTATAACAAAATACCATGCTGACAAATAGAGGTATATAAGATGAATCGGTGCACTTTCAAGGTAACAACTCTGCCATTTTCATTATGGTCCTCTGTTGGCAGTTGGGGGACAGAATTTGCCCCCATAGTCCCATTTGTAGAAAAGCTACATTGTCTACTGGGAAGCAAACAGGAAGTCCTAATATTTGTTCCCCATTATAAAGATGGCGGAAAAACATGGCGGTCACTGTATCCATTCAGCTTATCGTAGTTTTTGTCAGAATCGTGCTTAAAATCTAAAAAAAAAAGACTGGTATGAAATCAAAAACAAAGTTACATTGGATTATGGTCATTTCATTTTAATTTAGTATAAGTTTGTATACACAGCTTGCGAACTGACTGAATCTTTTTTTTAAATGTACATGCCATTATCAGGCCCCTGATAATAAAAGTCGACTTTTGGTACATTTCTACAATTTCCATGGTTCACCCAGAAGCAGTTAAAGCAGAGAAGACAGGAGACATTTATCAGTGATGTTACGGTAACTTAGATCACATTTCTTAATATTCTAATACAGCACTGATGAAATAAGCTGGCATGTGACATCTGTTTTTCTGTGGTGACATCTTGTATATTCTGATACGAAGTGTGTGACAGTGTAACTTGGATAATGATTATTTTCTGAAGTTGACAGACTCGAGAAATCGCTGTTCAATACACCAGTTGTTTACTAGATGGCTTGGTGATTGAATTCTGATGGGCGCAGTTAGTGTTTATAGAAAGGATACTGATTTAGCGAGAGAAACTTGGTTTTTGACGATTGTTTAATTAAGTAACCTGGAGTAATCTTTTTTGGTAAGAAAATATATGAAGACGTTGCAGAGCCCAGAGCTCTAGATAAGAGGGAGTATTTGATGATAATTAAGGATAATTTTTTTTATTTCTCATCAAAACCATATGTTGTGACCCCTCATCTGAACCGTCTCATCGAGACGGTTCAGATGAGGGGTCACAACATATCTTTTTATGCGGAATTAACAAAAATTATCCCTAATTATCACCGAATACTCCCTCTTATCTAGAGCTCTGAGAGCCTGTAAATATTTGTGGGCGTATACATGTACGTTGTTTCTGGATTGATTTTGTCAGCAGCTGACGTTGACGATTTTTGTTAATTTTCAAAATACATATCCAGTTTTCAAATAAGGTGTGTCTTATTTATATATTTTTCAAAATATGCAGAGGAGCACTTATTTCAAGCTAGACAACTTGAGGTGCTTCTGAACTGTTGAAAAATGGTTACTTAGGTGTTGATGTCATGTTCTTTAAGAATAAAAATGGACATGTAATAAGCATGACAATACCAAAGTTAAGCTACATAATATTTTTGCAAAAGTTCCAGACAAACAACCATTTTTATTTGGTTATAACACAGGGTTTTCTTCCCTTCCAGAACAATCTGAAGAATCTGGATCCATCTTGAAAAGACAGATAAGATTTTTGGGTTTGTTTCTGGATCTAGATTTTTGAGATTTTTTTTTCGTCGAAGTTATGATGGATCCAGATTTTTTGGGATTATTTTGGAAGAGAAAAATCCATCTATTGATGATCACTGGACTGATTTACATATTTTGGGGTATTATTTTGTTTTTGTTTTGGAAGTCATATAACTGAATAAATATAGAATGCAGATGCCCTAAAGAGCAGAATGGATTCAGAGATGGATGGGTCAGTTTCAGAAATGTCGGCTTTTCTGAATGATGGTAGAATGGTAAAAGTTATGGAAGTTCTAAAGGAATTAATAAGTGCCGGTATTGTTATGACAGCCGTAACTACTTAAGAAAATTATGATAGATCAACACTGATTTATTTGAATTAAGGTGATGTTTGCTTTTATTTAATCTAATTGATCTTTATTGCCTGTTATTCTAATTAACCAAGCGAATATTTTGATAAGGCCGACTATAAATATTGATTCCTAAAGTGACGGAAGTTTATTCTGTGAATAAAAGAACAGAATTTGTGTTTATTTTCTGGAGTTATTCCTGTTTTACTTACTGTTAAAGACAAATAAAGGTATTAATCTAATCCAGATTATAAAGTTTATTGACTTACTATGTTTATTCCCCAGTGATTTACATTCTCTTAAAAATCTGCTTAAAATCTGGGTGCCATATTTGTTTGGCCATAAAAAAAAAAGAGTTTCCTCTCTAGAATGACTCCGAATATCTAAATCAGTCTTTAGAAATTTCGCTATACAAGATGGGTTTTCCTCTTCCAAAACAATCCCAAAAATCTAGATCCTAGATTTTGGGATAAAACACTCAGGCTTATAAATGAAGAAATACACCAATAAATCTTTACTAAAATCATTCATTAATTCCAGAATGGTTTTCATGCAGTGACCCTGAATCCAACTACTAAAGTTAGTTTCATGTGGACAAGTTTATAAGGATCCTCATGCAAAATCTAATACTTGTTGAGGCAAAATGTCAAATATCTACTTAAACTTACAGTTCACACTGATTAGTTATCACATTTTCATGTCTTTCCACAAGCGTAGCATGTTTTGCTTCACCATCAGGAGTTCTATGTAGCAGACCATGTTTTACTTCATCAGAAAGAGTTGTTTGTTGTTGACCATTTCTACACCATTTCTGAGAAGCTTGAAACAAAATCAGTGCCTATAGTTGAGAATCAGAAGATGCTACGTAGTTATTGCCTCTTAATTACAGTTTTCTTTTTCTATTTTCAGATTGAGGTTCCGAGGGAGTGACACATTTATCGGTGCAGCGTGACAACGCTACCCACTATTTATTGGTTTTGTTTTACGGGACATGGCAACAGAGAACAAAATGGTGCAAGGAAACGAAAGTACCGTAATTGCTCCTTCAGTTCTCACAGTGCGCATGATTATGCAGGGAAAGGTATGTTGTAACACTCTTCACAGACCTGTAGATGCCATAAAAATTTTGATATAAGACAGTTTTTTCCCCATCAAGAATTCAGAAATCATTTTCCTTATCTCTGATTAACATTTTATTGGACGGCAGATCACAAATATTAATTCACAACAGCAAAGCCGAAGTGAATTAATATTCATATTTGCCGGACAACGGGTTTTAATCTGCGATAATTTTACTGGTAAGGAAAAATGATTTTGTTTCTAACATTTTATGGAATGAAAAAGCTAAAATATTGCGAAGTTTTCATAAGGACTATTTTGAGGTGGACATTGACAGTCCGGCATCATCAAGGCGCGAAATTTGCACACTGGGACGTTAGCAATATGATTTATCACAAATTTTTTTCAAGTAAGGGTTTCCCCTTCAAAACACCCCCAAAAGTCTAGATCCATCTTTTAAGACGGAGCTAGACATTTGGGGTTGTTTTGGGAGGTGGGGGAATCTGTCTTATAACCGAATAAATATGGTAATGTTGGGCTTGGTAGCAGTTTCAAGGTACATGTTGTGTATGATCATTCAATTTTATTGGTTTTGAAAACATGTTGTTGTGACACCGTCTCTGAACCATGCAACAAATCGGTTCTGATGGGGAGCCACGACATAGGTTTTGTATGCAGAAATAAGACAAAAATGTTGCAGAATTTTTATGAATAACCCAGTTTTTTTAGACTTTATAAATCAAAAACCCAACCTTATTTGGAGTTTATTATAAAACTCTACCTTTGCTGGAGTTCATCATGAAAACACCTTATTTATTTATAGTAAAAACCCCACCTTATCAGGAGTTTATCATAAAAACTCCACCTTATCAAGAGTTTATCATGAAAACACCTTCTTTATTTATAGTAAAAACTCCACCTTATCAGGAGTTTATCATAAATCAGCCTTATCAGGAGTTTATCATGAAAACTATACCCTAAACAGCTGGAATATAATTTTTATCATGAAAGCTGCTTTCCTCATAAAGTTATAGTAAAAACAATCTTAAGAACTCTACCTTATCTTATAAAAATTCTATCTTTTCTGAAGTTTATCAGGAAAACGCCACCTTTCTCATGATGTTATAATAAACCCACGTCTTATTTGGAGTTTTCATAAATATCTTACCCTATATGGAGTTTAGCGTAAAGACGCAACAGTTTATCAAAAGCCCATCTGTGTGCCTCACACCTGCTTTAGAAAGGGTGCTTTGGGCACCCAATTTCCTATCCATCCATTTGTCTGTCCATTCTTAACAATAGCAATTAAGTCCATTTCTCACAATATGCAATGCAGTCATAAAATCTAGTAAAAAGTATTTTCTTAGGATGAATGTTGAAATGATTTGTATTCTGATTTGTATATGCTCCTATTTTTTATGCCCTTGATCTGTATTTCATACACAATAGACTCTGAAAATTTTGACATCGGTCTGAGGCTGCAGTTGTGTTGACCCAGTGTTTAAACTAGTATACTACATGATTGTGTTCCTACAATCATCAGACCTGTCACAAAGTTTTGTCTACCTGGCACAAACTTTGGTCTTAAGTAAAGAATCCTTATATGGAGCTTATCATGTATCATAAATTTATATGGAATTTGACAGAAGGAGTGAAAGGAAACCATAGGAGCATTGTGGAAGAGGCAACAAGTGCACTGCAAAAGCTCCTCACATTTTTTCTTTGACAAAAAATTATAAAATTATAGCACACTTGATTTCATTTTAAACATGTTCTATATTTCATATGTCCTATAAGACGACAATTCCTTGACTAACGATTTTGTTAACCGTTATAGCTAAAATGGTACTTTGAACAACTGAGCCCTGATGTTCAGTAGTTTGACTTTACGTTTATTATTGTATGCCTTCAATTAGAGAAACTTTTTAAGTCAAGGATTTTGAAGATTAAAAGGAAATAAGCTACTTACTGAAAGTATTTTGTCAAGGATTCCCATTATAGTCAACATTAATTATGTGCGTTTTCAATGATCTTGCTATTTTGGGTGTACATAAAAAAGTATAAATCCGATTAGGGATTTGGCATAAGCCTAGAATTTAAGATGTAATGTAAATGTGTCAGTTTAATTTTGTCCATGTCAAAACATGAGCAAATATAAATATTTGCTTTTAATGAATACTGTTTTTTCTCCATATTTTGTGTGTAAGATATTTTTAAACAAGACTTTGCCATGGCATCAAGGTAAATGGGGATTGAAGGGGCCTGGAACCTTCAGTCAGAAAAAAACACAGATGGTCATATGCTTCTCATTTGATTCAGGTGATTGAGTCTGTGTTAACTGTTGAGGTTTAATTGTACATTGGTGATCATAGCCTTCAGATCAAACTACCATAATTAGCCCATTCCATTCGGGATACCCCTTTAGGGGTATCTAGGCAAACAGTTTGGAACTCAAAAAAGGCCCCACAAATGTGGGGCCTGATTTGAGATCCAAACTGTTTGCTGCCTAGACATCATTTCTACAAGAGTTAGTTAGACCAATATTGTCAAAATATACTTGATCTTTGATGCAGATGACAATTTCAGCAGACAACAAAAAATACCCAGAATGCAATGGGTTAGAATTATGGTCTAAGCAACCTTTCAAAAGTTTATTTTTAAAATTCTAAAATAATCGATATTTTTTAACCAGTATGATTGCAAGCTGCAGTCTAAGAATTCCGGTGGTAAATTCCAAAAATTTAGAATTCAGTGATTTGAGTGTAATTTTGAAAAATGCCAGTGCGATACAATATCAGGGAAATTCCCTCAGATCTGAAGCCTAGTCTTATGCCCCATTCACATGCGCAGATTTACTTACGTAAGTATATTTGCATATAAGCAAATTTGCTCACGTGAGTAAAAGCTACCTGGAGCAAATTTACTTTGCGTTCACATGGATTTTAAGTTCTAGGAGTAGTTCTTAATTTTTATCAATCATTTATTAAAATTTCAGAGATGATGCACTAATTTATCATGTACTAGCAATGCAAAAGGGAACTTTTTATGCCCCCAACTTCAGAAAAGTTGTGGGGCTTATTGGTTTGGGCCTGTCAGTCTGTCCATCTGTCTGCTACCCATCTATAATTAAGTCAAGAAATAGGAACTTGAAATTCTATCACATGATCAGTATGAAAAGTAAGCGAATATTAGTGGGTTTTTTTCTTTTCTGTATGTCACATATTTTCATCTGTAAGGCCTTTTTTGACGTTGTGCATTAGCCTATGGAACCTTGTGAACAAAATATCTCAAGAACCCCTGATGCTAGGATCATGATTATTTGCACGACGACATTTCCCACGGTGCAGATGACCCGATTAACTTTTGAAAAATATTCATTAATTTTTTACTCAGTTATGCCCCTTTTTCGACTTATTGCATCGAAGCTTATGGTACAAAGTTACCCTTACATATGGTCAAGAACCGTAAGAGATAGGAGCTTGAAATTTTATACACAGATCAGTATGAAAAATATGCGAACTCATGTTTTTTTTTTCCTTAACTGGTCTATCATATTGTTACCTCTATACCTCATGCTAAAGCAATACTGTATGCAGTTTGTGATTTTCAGGTATGTATTTTTATGCCGTATATCGTAAATCTTTGGTTGAGTTATTCCCCTTTTTCAGACATAGGCATTCTATTTAGGAATAACCTTGTGAACAAAATATCTGCAGAACTGCATAAGCTAGCATGTTTATATTTGGCATACAGTTACGTACCAAGGTAGGTATAGATGTACTGATTAACTTCTGAGCATATGTTGTAAATTTATTTAGTTATTCCCCTTTTTTGGACATAGGCATTTTGATAGCATCAAGCTTGCGAACAAATCATCTGAGGAGCCCTTTAAGCTATGATCTTTATATTTGACATACAGTTACAGGCCAAGGTGTAGATTAAATGATTAAAGTTTGAGCATAATTTGTAAGTTTTCAGTTGAGTTATTGCCCTTTTCTTGAACATAGGCATTTATATAGGAACAACTTTGTGAACAAAATATCTGAAGAAACCCTTAAGCTAGGTTCTTCACAGTTGGCATACAGCTTTAAATCAAGGTGAAGATTGCCTGATTAACTTTTCAGCATTTTGCTTTAATTTTCATTGAGTTGTCTTTTTCGCACACAGGCATTTATTTAATAAAGACCTTTTCCTTCAGTGACAGCACAGAGACGTTAATTTTTATTCATCCCGTGAACTTGAAGATGGGTTCAAGGTCACCAAACTCTAATCCACATTTTGGTTAGTCTCAACGGATATTTATCCAAATCTGGTGAAACTCCACTCACTGATTTAAAAGATACAGAGTATACATGATACAGAAATGTATCCATTCTGTGTCTGCCTGTGACCCTGATAAAGGGGTCAAAGTTAACAAAAAATTATATCTTTGCTTGACCCAGTGATCTAACTGTAACTTTAGGAAAAGTCCACTCACTGCCTGGTTCATTGTTTTCATTCTTGATGAATATTTGATGTAGCATGTTTTAAAATCTGTTATAATTAGCGTAAGCAAATAAAAAAAATATCATTATCATTTTTAAGAAAAAATTGAGTAGGCGAGCCCGGAATTGTGATGTATTTAGAGTGGGGAAATGGGAGTAGGCGAAATGGGAAAAGGTGAATTGGGGCAAACAGAGGCAAAGTGGGAGTAGGCAAAATGGAAGTGAACCACAGAAATAGGTCACAATAACCTGCTTTTGTTTGGGGTTCACGGGGTTGCTGGGTTTGGTAGTTGGGGAGATGACCTTATATGAAGGATGCTGAATTCCTCTACGTCCCATGCTATGGTAGGGCAATAAAATACCCATAAGTAAATTTACTTTACGTTCACATGACGAGAAATACTCCAGGAGTAAATTTGCTTATATGCAAATATACTTTTGCACCTAGTCAGACCTGGAGCAACTTTTACATATAAGCAAATTTGCTGACGTATGTATTTGCTTTCACATGACGAATTTACTTACGTGAGTAAAATTTGCATATATGCAAAAAATACTTACGTGAGCAAATCTGCGCATGTGAATGGGGCATTACAGACAATATATAAGCTGCAACATGAGAAAACCAACAATGTGGTTGTGCGCCCAGTGCAGACTCAGATCAGCCTACGCATCCGCTCAGTCTGACCAGACTCTTGGCTAAGCGATTAAAGGGTTACTAAGGGTCTAAGCTACCTCCATGGGGACAGCGAAGACTCTGATCAGACTAGGCGGATGCCCAGGCTGATCTGAATCTGGGCTGGGTGCACTACCACATTGTTGGTTTTCTCGTGTCGCGGCTCATATAACACATCCAAGCAAAAATTTATCCTCTTGATGTAAGTAAGTGACCAACATGCATAATGAGGCTTGATGAAGTTTTATTTTATCGATCATGCGATATTAAGCCGTTGTTGATTTCGGTATGCATGGCAGGGTAATTGTTAATCTATAGCCATTGAAATGTCACAGCATCTAATGATACAATTATGTTACGTTTTATGTTCGTCTTCACGGATGCTGAATCAAAGCTTTTCTATTTTAGAAAAACAACAGCAAAGTACAATCAGGTTATGCCGTGACATGCTTTTGTAGTATGGGTTCTTTTATTTTTGCATGACAATGTAATACAAAAATACAGACATGTATCAAATGGACTTGTTCAAAGTTTAAAGCAATAAGACATCATACTAACTGTTCCTGTCTATAACCATAGAAAAGAAATTGATGTAAAAATTTCATCTGCTCTGCAGTACTTGTTTATGTGTAAGTGCTTGTGAGTTTTATGTATAAGTGCTTGTGAGTTTAAAACTATCACAACACCAACAGCAGATCAGTTTCTCTGTAAAAAATATGCTCTTTCAAAGATCCACTCCATTGTCTAATGACAGAGATCTCATTTAATGTAGGACGCAGTGCAATATTAAACTATAAAATATAGGTCTCAAATACATTTCATGCTAACGATAACAAAAGAAAATCCAAGCCCAGTTGTTCAGAGCATTGTTAGCTTAGTGAAGTTATTAGTCAAGGATTCGTTAAGTCTTATAGTACTTATAAAATCAAGTGCGGTAATATTTTTGCTGAAAAAGTGTGAGAAGCTTTTGCACTGCAAAAGCTCCTCACATTTGTTCAACAAAAAAGGCAGGGTTTTTGCATTCTGTATGTTAGAAAATTTAACGTCTTGTTAACTAACGATGTTAGTTTTGAACAACTGAGCCCAGATTTATATAAGACGTGATCACATGACAGAAATGGTGGATGTGACTTGTTCATCGGTGTTTCTGCATAAGCAACATGACACTGGAAAATATAATAGAAGTGCTGCTTTCAAATTGCACAAAAATCTGTCTTGAAGCACAAAATTCTATCTTGAACACAAACGAAAAATGAAACCTGTGCTTGATGCACCTTTGATGAATCTGCAAAGAACTGCAAAACTAATTTGTATGTTGTACTCGGCAAGACACATTAAATGCACGGGAAATGCGCTAATTACCTTGCACTGAAAATTGCATTTTCTTGCAGTTTAGTTCAATTTGGGGTTGTTTCATTCGCAAGCAAAATGCAGTCAGCTTTGTAAAACTAAGACCTAAATCCATAGTTATTGTCAATCTATTGATTATATTTTCCAATAAAATGTTTAAAGCCGTCGAACATGAGAAAGTCATTTTTCAGGTGCTTGTTCTTGCCTTAATTGGTCGCACTGGATGTGACAGGTTAGAACTCAGGTAGCCATTTTGTGACAGATTTTGTTTCATGATAATTGCCGGGTGGCTTGGGAATAGGTACCACACATCATACCATGAATATTCTGAGACCATGGGGGTAATATCACCTTGCTTGCCTGAGCTGTCGTCCAGTTCGATACTATACAAAGTTGCTATTGACTGAGAACTTGGTCGTAAGCATTACCAATAAAGGTAAATGTGCAATTGTTAATGGCTGTCATTGGCACTGATACTGCTGTTGATTGCCTTTGTAGACACTGCTGTTGATTGCCTTTGTAGACAGCCACATTTGCATTTATGATAATAGACTTGCTCGGTCGACAGCACAGGTAGGGAAATTGGTATTGCTGGTGGAGACAGGTAGCCTTTCCGAGCCACGCCCAGAATGTCAGTTAAAAGTCACCTGATTGTGATAGTTTATAACTGACCAATGCAACAATACGGTGACATGGTCCCACCGTCAAAATTGCAAGTGTTGAATGTCCCACAATACGTCCATGACTTTACCTTACAGTACATGAAGAGATGCATACCTGTTTAAAGTAGGCATGGCTTCGGAAAGATGAATACATGTAGCTTTAATTATGTTTACTCTTCACACCATGCACAGCCTTTCTTGTCATAAAGAACAATATTTTGGATTCTTTTTTTATCTAACAAAGCCAATAGTCAAAATACTTTGGACCCCATGTGTTAAAAATTGTCAACCACATTCAGTCACATTCTCCAATTGTCACTGACAGAAATTAAACACATGTCAAATTATTGCCATGGAAATGGCTGAAAAAGACACAAACTAATGTAATATTGCTTATTACATCTGCTGACTTCAAAACAAGCAAATAATTCTTCAGTATATAATGATGTTTTCCTAAGAGAAATACATATCACTATATTTGACATAAATAGTGAGACACAAATGCTTTTTGCAAACAGTGCCGTCCCTGATCAGACTGCTTCTGTCTCAGGAGCAGTCTGATCAGAGTCTGCATTGTTTTCCGGTAGTTCAGAAAACGCCCCTTCACAAAAAAATGGTGTTGGTCTAATTCAAACTGGGAGGTTCCATTATAGAAACAATAGGGGTGTCTAAATATGGACAGAAATTATGGTAATGGAAGCCAGACATTAAAGAAGTGCAATATTAAAGATGTTACAAAACATCAAATCAAATTTTCCCTGTCTTTAATGTCATATATAGGCACTTTTATGAAAGAGGACATTTTCTGTAATGTCTGTACTAAATGTCATCCAAAACTTTATATATGTAATACGTTAGAACTTCGATGGCTCGAACTGGCTTGGAACCCTTAAAAATAGTTCCAGCCAAAGGTATTTCTAGCCATCCAGGGTTAGTTTCTGTATAAATTGACCTCTAGGGACCCAAGAACGAGTTCTAGCCAGGCAGGGTTAACAAGCCATCAGGGTTTGAGCCATTAAAGTTCTACTGTAGTTTCTTTCTTTATCTATAAATTCTTTTATCTGTAAAAATGCATACATTTTTGCATCTCATAAATTTCTCTCTCTGAGATAACTTATTGTTGCCTGTGTATAAATGTTGAACTACCGCAGTAGCCAAAAGAAGTCAGTGCCCACATAGCGACATTTCCGGGATTGGATAGTTTGGTAAAGAATTCTTAAGGCTTAATTTAGCAAGCTTTGCAGTGTTCTGTAGTAGGGTTCGACAGTGTTTATTTGTCAAAGTTCCCAGAAAAACAGGTAAGGTAAAGGTTTCCCATAGCCTAGTATCCATAGAGGCAGTGAGGGTTAGAGGCCCACTGTGTCTTGGGCACAGCATATGAAAGGCAGAGCCCATCCCTCTCCTTTCACTGCCTTATCCTTCCCTGGCTGATTTAAGCAGGTACTCATTTACTGCTGGTATACAGAGAGAGTTTTCCATTCGTAAGATGGCAAAACCCTGCGCAATCTCATGACCTTCTGGAGACTTCCTTCACCATAACTGAGCATTTCTAACCACTCAGCCACGGCACTGCTCTGAAAAAACAGGAGTGCAAGACAAAAAATATGAGTCGGGGGAATCCAAATACAACAAAACCTATCATGTAAAATTCACACGTTATGTTGGTATCAGACCACTACTTTACAATTTACCATGGGGCCCATGCAATGAGCAAACAATTGTCCAATTAACCAAGAGATATGCCTGTTATAGGAGGAATGTGATCATGGTGTGATTTAGATTTCCCAAGAAATCACTTTACACCACAAATTTAATAGTGACCATATCTGTGGCTTCATAGTTGCAGATATAGATTTCTGGCCATTTGAAATAATAAGCGTCTGATCCACTGTTTGTGAAAGAAAGCTATGGGAACTTCTCTTTAAAATGAAATAAAAATAGCAAAAATAAATTAAACCAGACACCGCAGCTAGATTCCTTCAATATAATCCACTAGGCATAAATGGGTTAAAGACGGGAGTGTACTGTACTGGGAGGATTAACTTCCAGCGTGCCATTCCAAGTGGCTTACTTACCACCGAGCCACTTTGGGACGACATGATAAGAGCTGAAACAGAACAGCCTTCAACAGTGTCATTCTGTCTTTCGATCACATGTGTAAACACCTCCAGCCAGCCAATGTTATTGCAACTGGTAATTCTGGTCCACTGATTGGGTGAATAAATTTTCACACCTTCACCTGTACAGGTAACTTATGCTGTAGCTGGGGAACCAGACCCCCACCCCCTGCCAAAGAAGTCCTGTAGCTAAACATTCAAACATTGCAAGCATTTCAGCAAGTAACTTTTTGGAAAATTCTACTTGTCCATTCTGGGGGTGTTTTATGTAGCCTAGTGGCAAATAGTGCAGACCCTGATCAGACTGCTCATGAGGAGCAGTCTGATCTGGGTCAGCACTGTTTGCTCAAGTCTCTCTGTCTTTTGGTAGACTAGGGTATTGATTATGAAACTGGTCATTAGAATTGAGAAATTCCAACAGCTGTACCTATAAATCCGTTTTGGTGACAAAAAGCGGAAAGGAAGACCAGCTGTGACACAAAGCAGCCACGGTCATTTTTACCTTCCCCGTTCAATACTGTCGCATAAACATTGATTTTCGGCATAAATAAATCTGGTGTGAAAGAAAATGTTTGAAATGTCGAAATACAGTTATTGCTACAGTTTAATGTGTTGTGTGTACCATATTCCTTCTAATAAACACTCTTTTGGAATACCCCCCCCCCCCTCCATACACACACCTCTTTGATTTTTTGTGAAAAAGTGACCACTTCTCATTAAAAGTGGCTTTAATCATCAAACTTTTATTTAAACGCCCAAATTTTTTCTCAAGAACACCTTGACATGTAATCTAAAAAGGGAGGGAGGGAGGGGGTACAGAATGGGGAGGGGAGCAGGGAATCCCATCTTACAGTCAAATTTTCATGGTACAGCACAACACATAAACTTGTCACTGCTTTTATGAGAAATTTATTATCAACAAACTGCCCCAAGTGAAACAGAATGACTCAGTATGAAAGAAAAACAGGAATATAATTTCCAATCAAAAATGACTTGAGGGCAGAACTTGAGTCCTGATGTTGTAAGAATAAGAATCTAGAAACACGACTTTCTTCCCTATAAGCAATGATTGTTATATTATCTCTGTATATAGCTTCCAAACCAAATGAAGAGATATAGAGCATGTTATTTGGTGGTAATGATAGCTCTAAGGAACAAGACCAATTATACAGTAATATCACGTAAACACTTATAGTGCCAAAAATGAAAATAGAATTTTCAAACAGCGTAGATCCAGATGAGGTGGCTCATAATGAGCCACCTCATCTGGATCTGCACTGTTCGCCTTCTAGTCTTTATATTCTCAATGTGACATATTTTGGACGAAACATTTTTGAAATTTTGCAGATGTAAAATTTATTGTCTCCTTTTTAGGCTATACCAGTGATGACCCTAAATATTCGGACAGACAGGTCTGAACAAACATTGTAGACCCAGATCAAACTGCTCCCAAAGGAGCAGTTTGATCAGGGTCTAAAACATTTGCTGCTCACTAAGCATCATTTGGATGCATTAATGTGTAAAATCCACTTTCTAAGAACTTTCAAACAATAATTGTCCGACCCTCGGGTGTCCGAAATTTTAGGGTTATTACGGTAAATCGTGAAATTTCAAGACATGAAGGGGTTCACATGGTGCTTGAAACTTTTAAACTGTAACTTTTGTC
The DNA here is from genome assembly GCA_963989385.1 of Ctena decussata. Lineage (NCBI taxonomy): Eukaryota > Metazoa > Mollusca > Bivalvia > Lucinida > Lucinidae > Ctena > Ctena decussata. The sequence continues at coordinate 49,116,133 of OZ022504.1, forward strand.
TCCAGGAAATTTGACCCTCAGACAGGAAGCCATAACAAGTTGATTGAATAATGCTTTTGTTCATATTTCTTTAATTGGACAAATTTTAGTGAAGTCCCACTGGAATCAAGCAGATACCCTCACAGTGAAAAAGAGAAAGACAGTTCATGAACCTTAGGCACACTTTTTCTTTCTACCAAACCATATTTATTCTGTTAGTATAAGATGGCATTTTTCCATCTCTAGAATGCCCCCAAATATCTTAATCAGTGCTATAAATTCTGCTTTGAGATGCAGTTCCCCTTCTAAAACGATCCCAGAAATCTAGATCCATTTTACAAGATGGATCTGGATATTTTGGCATTGTTTTTGGAAGTTTTCTTGCTTGTTGCAACAAGTATGCATTATTAAAATTTTAGGTATGATCTTTATTTCCACAAGTCTACCCCAAGCAACTTCCCATTATGATGATACTAATAAAATCTACAGAATATCAAAAAGGTCTGCTTTGGTTTATCTGACATTTGGCTTTTGGCAATGAAAAAGTGTATTATTCATTATTCATTCAAATTACTTAAAAGATGTTGCCAAACTGCCTCAACTGTCTTACTTGGCAGAATTAGACTGATTTCAACACCTGAAAATGGCTTTGTATGACCTTCCAACAGACTTTGTGTTATAAGCTCCCCCAGAGCATTGTTTATAAATTGTTCCACCACATGCAAAAATTGTGCGTAATGCTGAGGTTCGGACCAGCCTCCCCCAGTCTGATCAGAGCATTGCAGTACTCACTATTCACTATAGGTTTCTGTGGATCCGTCGTTCTAGCTAGGTACATGGAAGAGTATGATAACACCTTTCAGAATTTGTTTAGACAGGGATTCGGAAATATTTTTGTGTGCCATGCATGTACAGGAATCATGAAATGTCAAGGATGCTTCAGAGCTCCATTAAAGCCACCCTGAGACAGTTAGAACCTAATGGCAGTTTGATGTTCAAATAAAATGTTTGATATATAGCTAAGCTTTGAAGAGATAGTCATCAAGTCTTTATATATCACAAGACAAAGCCACAATAAGAGTCTGATCTTGCATTAATTATGCAGTGAGATAACATAAATGAAAGTATAAAAACCTGGTTGGAATTAATGATTGTCATTTAACTAGGCAATATCTAAAAGAGGTGTCATTCCAGTGCATAATATAGTGAGTGTCTCTGTACAAAGTAAAGTCGCTGGTACCCATTTCACTACACATCTTAAGCCCAAGATTTTTGTAAGTTCCATACAATTTGTATGGAACTTACAAAAATCTTGGGCTTAAGATGTTTAGTGAAGTGGGCACCTGTTCTTATGAAACAGCTGATACTGCATTTATGAGCATTATGGTAGGTTTCAAGTGAAGTGGTGTCATGTTCTGGTCATTGCAACAGAAGAACAAAGAAAATTTTAGGAGAATGCTTTTAGATGACCGTAGAAATCAATCAACTTGATCATAAATTACTTTTCATGTTGTCTTCGACAGCTGCATGAAAAAATACAGCTGAAAGAAGTACAATTTGCTTAGTTTGTAATGAAAGTAGAAAATTATCTAAAACACCACAGTGTTCCATAGATATGAATAACCTGAATTTGCTTAGTTTGTAATGAAAGTAGAAAATTATCTAAAACACCACAGTGTTCCATAGATATGAATAACCTGAAAGCGAGGTAAAGGATCTGAATAAATATTTTCCATGCCAGATATATGCGTGCAAGAATTTTCACCAAATTTATAGAGTTTCGAAACCTTTCTCAAGCTTTTAATGAAATATGCTCAGGACAAATAAATATATATTGTATTGTCAATATACTGCCTAAATTTGTCAAAAAACAAATTGTAAATAATCATTCTGTATGTCAAGCTATCAGAACCAGTGTCTGGTGCAAAACCTCCTGCTGAGAAAACTTGATAGAAATCATGGTTTGTGGTATTACAAACATTTTGTTAAGAAGTTGTATCTGGCGATACATACCAGTATTTTCTTGAAAAGTGTGTTAGTGTGTGTGCTTCTGGCATGTGTACGCATACGTTAACATATGCTTTACTAGAAAAATGAAAATTTTCCCCAGATTTATCATCTGAAAGTTGTCACCACATATGAGCTGTCAGTTATAATGAAGAAATGCCCCATTTTAATTACTTTACAACTTGTTAGCATGTTTCCATTGATAGAAAGTATATCAGTATCAGCGCATTTCATCAATGTTGATATGATGGTGTTTCAAAATTTGACTGCTGGGAATATTTACAAAAAAAAAAAAAAACTAAAATGAAATGTAGTGTTTCTTTTTATGACAAGTATGTCATCTCTGAAAGATTGTCAACAGAAACTGCTGGAGGTTAAAAGCAAAATGAATCTGTAGGAGAGAAAAACAGAAATATAATTTCCAATCAAAAACAACTTAAAGGCACAACTTGAGATCTAATGTAGTAAGAATAAGAATCTGAAAATATAAATTCATTCCCTAAGAGCAATGGAATTTCCATTATATAACCCTCCAAACCATAGAAAAGTTCCAGGATTGTAATTTGGAGGTAATGATAGCTCAAAGGATATACAAGGAAATAAAACACCGGGAATGATGCAGTTATATTGGAAATTGCTGTTATATTGAAGAAAAATCATTATTGACTGGTTTTAACAGACTGGAAAAGGCTGATCATTAGCTTGGCTCCAGTGTAAAAAGTTGCTCTTAAAAGCTGATAATGATGCCATCTGAGATTTTGGCTGTTATTTTGAAAATCATTGCTAAACTATATTGATTACAGTGATTCTAAATCAGGACACAAGACAAAGTATCTGTGAGCTACAACATGAAAAAAGGGACCATTTGACACAGAGACAGCCTGTGTCCATACAAGAATTAAATGGGGGAAACAGACAAACTTTCAGGAAAAACAAAAGTCTGCCATTTCCATTTTTACCTCCATTATCAGTAGGGGTCAGCTCTTAAAGGCAATAATTTGCTCCAATGGGAGCAAATTCTTTCTTTTAAGAGTAGACCCCATGTTAGGAGAGTTTCATCATCCATAGAAGCAAACAGGAGCCCTCAGGGATTATCTCTCTTTGTAAAAATGGCAGAAAAACATGGAAGTGGAGGAGAAGTATGGCCCTTGTTCCTTCTTTCGTATACGTTCTTCGAAGGAACTCTTTAAGATTTTAATTCCCATATTCACCTTTAGATTTATATTTGGTCCTTTTGTTCTATAGATACCTTCGGAAGGCTTCCAAATAAGATAATGGCATGAAATATTACACTCAGCAAGGAAGCCTTATATTTGTGTCTTGAGTAATTGCATTTCTTGTATCTTATTGTGATCATATTTCTTTTAATTATCACACGTTTCGCTCGAGCCATGCTCCAAGCTAAGCCGAGTCCTCACAGAAACGGATGTGAGCTCTTATTCCTATGAAACAATATTGTAGTTAATTTAACGGCGAAAGTCGATGCTCTAGGCTCTCTAAGCTGCTGTAGCTACTATGACCAATTAAGAATGCTTTTTACGAAGCTTAGAGACCATTTCTTAAAGGATTTGAAATTGATTCACTGTTCACTGAATGGAATAACTTCATTTGCGGTCTCTTAAATTGACGTTTCTCTTATGTTACTGTGTTATTTACGGAGAGGCTCCGAATGAGGCTTTATGTCAGTCCTTAGGCACTTACGACATGTTTTCAATAAAGAAATTCCACAATCATCAGATACCATAATTAGACAAAATATATATGACATCTTAATCAGCTAGGGTATATGTCCAAAAATTTGATTGAGTTTATTTTAATTGGATGAGCCCATTGAGGCATTCAGTAAGTGCTCATTGCAGACAGTGCAGACTGATCAGACTGCTCCTTAGGAGCAGTCTGATCTGGGTCTACACTGTTTGTGCAGATATTTCTGCCCCAATATTTAGTCTGTTTAGAATTATAACTGTATTAAAGGTCTTTTTTCCACTGATTTAGGAAAAAGTTATCATCATTGACAAAATAGATTTGCTCCGAGTGTGTAACATCGACGCCAACATCCCTTTTACCGGGTTAACAAGAAAACTGCATTTGATAGAAATTGCAGGAAATGTCATGATTTAAGCAGCAAATTGAAGAATTAATCTTTAAGGTTGCAACCTTGTTGGGAGAGTTCTCGCTGCAAGCAAAATAATGTTATTTTCTGTCGAACGGACAGAACTTAAAATTGTCAAATGCAAAAATTCACTAAATATTTTGAAAAACATGCATCAGCGAGCAGGGGAGACAGATATTGCTTAGACGGATCAAGGTCAAGGTCATGAACCAGTCATTGTAACCATGCTCCCCCTCCCCCTTTCATTTCGGAAGGCATGAACTTAACCTTGCAAAATGCCAAAATTAGGAAATTTTAAAAAATATACTTTAGATCAGGGTTAGAAACCAGTCGCAGGGACAGATTTTATATCCATCACAGCCCTGCTAAAATACCTGCACTGTGGGAACAAGTCATATTAAAAACCCTACACTGTGGGAACAAGCCTTGCTAAAAGCACTGCACTGTGGGAACAAGCTGGAAATCATTGTCAACCCTCTTTGTCCCTGCCTAAGAATGCAACTACAATTACCATGCTCCATAGGGAGGTCTGGCCCAGAGGTTATAAAACTTGAGTACATTCTTAAACTCAAAATAGAACACACTGATTGGCTGCTTCCGAAGCAGCCAATCAGTGTATGTGCTCGGAAGCAGCCAATCAGTGTGCTTTATTTCGAGTTTGAGATTATTCTCAATGTTAAGGTTTATAAACTCGAAACCAGCCTTTATTGACTGATTCATCACTGTGTTTCAGAATCGGTGAAAAATCCCCTGAAAAAAAAAATGAAATTGTCCAAATTTGAACAAAAATGAGAGTGTTTCAAAAGTAGTTTAAAGGTGTTAAACAAAGTCTGCTATTTTCATTTCTTTGAGGTGTTCCTTGCTGCCAGAGGGTCTTATTAAATGTATGCTTTGTAAGGATCATTTCATGGAACTTCCCCTGGTAAACTAAGATTTGCTTAAATGGCATACTCTGTAAAATGGGCTTTCTTTTCTTGTTGGTAAGTTTGATTGACACTTAAAAACACTTGAAATGAAGATAATGTAATACTTTGGTAATAAAGCAGTCACTCCAGGGATAAAATACTCATCAGTTTCAAATAAATGCTGGTTTTTCAGGGGAAAAACTTATGAGGCTTGCTGAGATTACATCTTTAACATTGCTATTTAGAACTTCTAATATTGATTCAAACCTTATTGATATAAATCTGGTTTTCTAGGTGAAAATGAGAAAGCATGAGAGACTGGTCTGGTGATCCTTGTTTAGCGTGACAGTACATTTTCTTCGGGCATCAACATCACACTTGGCTTGAAAATTTTGGTTAAAATTTTTTATGTGTTGAGTGGGAGGGGGCAAGAAGCAAATGTCTAATAAGCTCTTGGAGGGGGTTATTGAAACTATCTTGTACATTTCCTGGTCTTCTTCTCTTCATATACTAAAAGAATCAAACTCAAAGGTGTGTACACAGGATTTCATGCGATTCATGCAAGATGAGAGAGAAATTTTACAATCCCAAAAAATTGCAGATTTTTCTCCTCTCTTAAGAATAGCCCCTATTTCAAAAGGGATTCACCTACCAGAGATACAAGTGCTCTGCAGTTGAAGTTATCTCCTATGTAAAACATGGAAGTGTATCCATACACATTAGGGTGAATGGGTTCACTTTCAGGGGAAGCAACTCTGCCATTTTTAGTGTTGCTTCTCTTCTCACTGGGGGTCAACTCTTATTGGAAAGAATTTGTTCCTTTCTGTCCTCCAGGAGTAGACCCCTTTCAGGAAGGGTTCATTGCACAGGGAGGCAAACAAGGAGCCACACAAGTTCTCTCTCTTTCTCTCCCCCCCATCCCACCCCCCATGCAAAAATGGATTAATGATATGGAGGTGCATGCATAGCCATTAATATTGCAGTGAGATTCTAGGAATGCAGCAGGAATCAGTGACAGTAATTTAGATGCATAAATGAGAGCGAAAGCGGCATTTTGGCTAATAAAATATCCAGCGTCACTTTGTAAATTGGAGTGCTCGTCTTTAGTAACTGCTTACTCTAAATTTGTGACCGTCATTTAGGATTTTACAGCATAAAATATCCAGGTGCAGTGCTTAAGAAACTGCTTATACAAAATTCATGACCGCCATTTGGGAATTCAGGACAACCATCTTGGAGTAAAAAGCATAATAACTTCCCGCTGTTCTTTGTCTATACACCGTCAATAAAAAAGAATAAAAAGAAATCTCGGCTTAGGAAGATAATCAACTTAGGCCTAATAGCAGACGATAATGTCATTGTCAGGGGCATAAAATATAAGTAAAGAAAGTCGTACTTTTCACACTAAGAAAGCCGCTATAATGTCTTTAAGGTGTGCGGGTACATCTCAATATTTTTAGCTCACCAGAGCCGAAGGCTCCGGGGGAGCTTATAGGATAGGCAGATGTCCGTCGTCGTCGTCGTCGTCTGTCGTCTGTCCGTCAACACTTTTAAACAACATCTCCTCTGAAGCCACTAGGCCGATTGGGTCCAAATTTCATCTGTAGCATTCTTGGGCTGGGGGATTGAAAGTTTGTGTTTTTTATGAAAATCTGCCTGTTGCTTTGGTTGCTATGGCAACTTAGAGTTCCCATAGACTTATAATGGGGAAAATTGAAAAATGACATTTTTTGCCAGGCCATTGCAGATATGTAGACAAAACTTTTATAGAAATATTCCTTGAGAAGTCTTCTATCAGCTGTATGTTTTTTGGCCCAGTGCCCCTTTTATTGGTTGCCATGGAAACCAAAATGGAAAAAAAAAATGGAAAAAATACTTAAAAATTATCTCCTCTGTAACCACTGGGCCGATAAGGCCCAGATTTCATCTGTAGTATCCTTAGGCTGGGGGATTGAAAGTTTGTGTTTTTTATGAAAATCTGCCTTTTAGTTTGGTTGCTATGGCAACTTAGAGTTTCCATAGACTTATAATGGGGAAAATTGAATAATGGCATTTACTGCCTAGCCATTGCAGATATGTTGACAAAACTTTTATAGAAATGTTCCATAAGAAGTCTTCTATTAGCTTTATTGTTTTTGGACCCACTGCTCCTTTTACTGGTTGTCATGGAAATCAAAATGCAAAAATAAAGGAAAAAAAAAAACACTTGCAAAATTATCTCCTCAGAAGCCACTGGGCCAATAAGGCCCAGATTTCATCTTTAGTATCCTTAGGCTGGGGGGTTGAAAGTTTGTGTTTTTGATGAAAATCAGCTCTTTTGTTTGGTTGCTATGGCAACTTAGAGTTGCATTGACTTATAATGGGGAAAATTGAAAAATGGCATTTACTGCAATCAAAATATGGAAAATAGTTATATATTTTGTTATCAACTCAACAGACTGTTAGACTGAGACTTTGTAGTTGTATATTTTGTATTAGCCTGTACAAATGTGACAGTAATTTTGATAGCAATTTTGAGCTAGAGATCTGGTGAGCTTTGTGGCCCGTGGGCCTCTTGTTTATTTTTACAAAGGGAAAGAATTTTGGTGACTTCCTGTTTGCTTCCAAGAAGGATGAACCTGTTTAAAAGGAAAGAATTAGCTCCTATGGGAACAAAATCTCTCCTTTAAGAGTTGACCCCATTTAGTTGGGGGGGGGGGGGGTGCAAAAGATGCATTGGCAGAGTCACTTCCCCTGAATATGTTTCATACACAGTAAGACATAAGAGGTGCTGACTGTTGAAGAAAAGAGTAAAAACCAACTTTTGGTTGGGACCATAAAAGGATATAGAAAACTAGAAAATGTCAGGGTAAAGTATGGGACTTATGGGTAAAGTATGGGACTTTTGAAGTGGCAGATAACTGGCAGCCCTGGCAGTGAACTCCTGGGGCCTTGGTGGTCGTTCCACCTAATAAAATTTTTTGAGATATTCTGAGATCAAAACGAGTGCTGCCGAAAGTTCAAACTGAGAAAGGAGGAAATGTCAGTGGTTTAAAATAGAACAAGTTTTGCAGAAAGAATAAAAGTAGTGGAAAAATATCAAACCTATTTCTGAAAATACAAGAGTTCTTTGTCCAATGGCACGGTTTTAGGCCTACAGAAATAGTTGTGAATAACAGCTGCTAATGTCAGCTGTCGCTTTGCTGGAATATAGGCAGAATAGCTACTTTGAAAAGGCTTTCCTGGTACCATACAGTATTGATTAATTCCTTAAGCACCAAAAGCAGACAACAAAATTTACATCTGCAAAATTTCAAAACATGTTTTGTCCAAGTAATATCAAATTGAGAATCCAAAAACTAGAGAGCAAATAGTGTAGATCTAGATGAGCCACCTCATCCAGATCTATGCTGTTTGCAAATTCTACTATTTTCGTCACTGGCGCTTAAAGTATAAAGATGATTCTACAAGATATCTATCAGATAAAGGGCATTTGTCTTAACACTTTAGGCAAATTTGCATTGAATTTCTCAGAGGTCCTATTGGTTTTATGAAGAAAGCAAGCTCTGGAGTCTACAATTTCATAACATTTTAACCTACTTTTGCTCATTGTCATTACATCTCAGCAAAAGCTACAAGAGATTATGACCAGGGCCCCTGTAAACTGCACACCATTGATTGTGTACAGAAAAATTCTCTTTAATTGTGCATTTAGTAATTGCAGTACAATCTTCCTGAAAGCATCATTCTCGCACTTCCGTTATTTCTTCCGATGAAATCCTGTCTGGAGACAGATTGTAGTAGATCCTCTAATTGATACGATTTGATCAATTACATGTGCTTTTCAGCTAATTAGGGACAAGAATGCTATTTTTGATCAAACGTGTTTTCTCCATCACACAATATTAGCTCTAAAACAAGCTCAGGCCTGTAAATACCCCACCCTTATCTTCTTGCATGAAGGTGACAAGTTCTGAGATGAATTAACACTTTAGGCGCCAGAGACAAAAAAAGCCAAATTTGCAAACAGCGTAAATCTTGATGAGGCAGCTCATAATGAGCTGCCTCATCTAGTTCTACACTGTTTGCCCTCTAGTCTTTGAGTTCTCATGATGATACAGCTTCGATGAAGGACGTAAATTTTGTCGTCTGCTTTTTAAAGTGTTAATTAGCAAACCATGTAACTAATCATGGTCAAACAGTAATTGTTGCCTCTCCAACAAAAAATATCTTTAAAAAAAGATATTATAAACGGTAAAAGAGTCATGGTACCAATTTTGTTGCAATGTTGCATCAACGTCAATGCAATGTCATGACGTCGCATTGACGTTGATGCAACGTTGCTGAAATGTTGTGCCCTTGCTTGGATAAGTCCTGCTCTTTGATCTTCTGTCATGTCCTTTGTCCGGACTGGATGATAAGTCTTCTCAGCACCAGAAGCATGGAGCTTTCATTTTGACTGCAGTTGTAGTTATACTTTTAGTCATAAAACAAAAGTTGTTTTGACTGCAGTTGTAGTTTTACATCTAGTCATAAAGCAAGAGTTACTCATAGTCACATCGAAAAGTAATCTCATTATGTCTTTGACAAAAAAAGACAAAATGGTTCCTATATTTCTCTCATTCATATGTCCTTGATTAGCATACATGTGTACCCTATTTCTTCTAATAAATATTCCCTCTCTTTAAATACCATATTTCACCAATGAGATTGGCTTTAGACCACCACCAATTGTTATCTATTTCCCAAATTTTGTCTGAAGAATACAATTTAAGGGACTTGTGCATTGTAGTGCCCCCAGGTATTTTTAGGAGATATTAGAAAATAGTTCTCCTTTGGTATGGGGGTGGTGGTTGGGCTGGTTATATTTTCTAAAGCCGGAGCATCCTACTTATTTGGATAAAGTAGGACTAGGGGCTACTGTGCGGGCAAGAGTTATCTCTCGTCTATCATTTCTCTTTTCTTGTCTCTCGTCTATCATTTCTCTTTTCTTTCTCCCTCTCTCTGGGAGATGTCCCGATAGAGACTTACATACTGTCTCAAAGGGCCATTAAACTCAAAACAATCAATCAAACAACCAACCAACTCCTTTAGTTTTGTCTAGTTATTGCCACTGCTGTTATTATGAAAGTGGTTCAGTATGAAACTGTCTTTGAAATTTTCAGTCATCTTGAATTTGATCTGTTTACGTTTTCTCTTTTCAGGAGGTGGGCAGTATAATTGGAAAGGTAAGTCAGTTTTTGTTCTCATTAGGTTGTTTCTTTAGCCCTTAAAGCGCCAAAAATTAAAATCGTTGAATTGGCAAACTGTGTAGATCCAGATGAGGTGGCTCATAATGAGCCACCTCATCTGAATCTACACTGTTTGCCCTCTAGTGTTCGAATTCACAATATGATAGAACTTGGATGAGACTTTTTTTGAATTTCTGCAGACGTAAATTTTGTCGTCTGCTTTTTGGCGCATTAAGGGTTAAAACTCTGGATTTTCTATATATGGAATGTGACTTTAAATATGGAACCTGAGAATTTCCTGATGATTAGCAACTTCCTGAAACTCAACTTCTGGCTGCAAGATTAAATGTAACTGCCTGTAATCCCAAAGAACTTTTACCACACACAACCTCCTAAAACCCTGAATTTAATACTGAAATAATAAATGCATTCAACCTTCTTTATAGCAAAATTCATTACAACAGTACATGTACAATTAAGAAATGAATTTCATTTTTCTGGTGTTTATCGAAGTATAAACTACATTGGGTCGCGTGCAAAGTTAGTGAACCCCAAAGGGGTTCATGTAAACTTTGCTAGCGACCCAATGTAGTTTATACTTCGATAAACACCAGAAAAATTAAGTTCATTGCTTATATTTACATTCTTTCCTACCTATTAATTGACCACAAATTTGCGTTACAGACTCCAGTTCAAGCAGAAAAAAACTTTTATACGCAGTTTTTAGCTCACCAGAGCCAAAGGCTCCGGGGGAGCTTATAGGATAGGCAGTGTCCGTCGTCGTCGTCGTCGTCGTCGTCCGTCGTCGTATGTCGTCGTCCGTCAACACTTTTAAACAACATCTCCTCTGAAGACACTGGGCCGATTGGGCTCAGATTTTATCTGTAGCATCCTTGGGCTGGGGGATTGAAAGTTTGTGTTTTTTATGAAAATTTGCCCTTCAGTTTGGTTGCTATGGCTACTTAAAGTTCCCATAGACTTATAATGGGGAAAATTGAAAAATGGCATTTTCTGCCAAGCCATTGCAGATATGTTGATAAAACTTTTATAGAAATGTTCCTGGAGAAGTCTTCTATCAGCTATATGTTTTTTGGCCCAGTGCCCCTTTTATTGGTTGCCATGGAAACCAAAATGAAAAAAAAAATGGAAAAAAATACTTAAAAATTATCTCCTCTGTAACCACTGGGCCGATAAGGCCCAGATTTCATCTGTGGTATCCTTAGGCTTGGGGATTGATAGTTTGTGTTTTTTATGAAAATCTGCCCTTTAGTTTGGTTGCTATGGCAACTTAGAGTTCCCATAGACTTATAATGGGGAAAATTGAATAATGGCATTTACTGCCTAGCCATTGCAGATATGTTGACAAAACTTTTATAGAAATGTTCCTTAAGAAGTCATCCATTAGCTTTATTGTTTTTGGACCCACTGCTCCTTTTACTGGTTGTCATGGAAACCAAAATGCAAAAATAATGGAAAAAAAATACTTACAAAATTATCTCCTCAGAAGCCACTGGGCCAATAAGGCCCAGATTTCATCTTTAGTATCCTTAGGCTGGGGGGTTGAAAGTTTGTGTTTTTGATGAAAATCGGCTCTTTCGTTTTGTTGCTATGGCAACTTAGAGTTGCATTGACTTATAATGGGAAAAATTGAAAAATGGCATTTACTGCAATCAAAATATGGAAAATAGTTATATATTTTGTTATCAACTCAACAGACTGTTAGACTGAGACTTTGTAGTTGTATATTTTGTATTAGCCTGTACAAATGTGACAGTAATTTTGATAGCAATTTTGAGCTAGAGATCTGGTGAGCTTTGTGGCCCATGGGCCTCTTGTTCTATTGACAGCGGAACAGCGTCAACGACGTCATAACGTCGCTTACGTCCAATCAGATTAGAGAGAACCATGGTTTATTTTGACGTCACATAACCGCATGTAACGTCACGTGAACCGATGTAGTTATTGAAGTATAAACTACATAATGTTCTAATGGTTTACCAAAGGGTTTTCAATAAATGTACTGAGAATGTAAATATTTCTTTTAACATCATTTTGATATGCATGAAAGGAACCTTCTTTCTTCTGAATGTTTTCATTACTCTTGAATATGGAGAAAAATATTTTTGATTTTTCTTGTTCAAAATACGTATTCTGTATAAGAACAAATTCAGTAATGTCGAAATGTTGGAACAAATGCCATCATTGTAAAGAGGGTCAACTGTGCTTAGATTATTCAAGAACCTTAGATTGTTATACAAACAGTGAAAAATAAGATCAGACTGCACTATAGTGCAGCCTGATCAGAGTCTTCACTGTTTGCACAGTGCTATAAGTTCCCTGTTCTAGCTTCACGGCTCTATTTATCCACCATATATTTTACAGAAAGGAGACAACATTAAAAGATACAGAGAAGAAAGTGGTGCTAAAATAAACATATCCGACGGGTCTTGCCCGGAGAGAATCGTCACAATCACAGGAACTACAGATAATATTCATAAAGCATTTACAATGATTTGTCAAAAATTTGAAGAGGTAGGTTGTATGCTTGTTTTCCATGCTTTTTCCTCAGTTTAAGCGATATGAAGCATCCAGGGCCCAGTTATTCAAATCATCATTAGCTTAACGAGCTTGTTAGGAGGTCAGCCTGTTAAGTGTTTTATGACTTCATAACCAAATAACAATGATAATTTTTTGTTGAAAAAATGTGAGAAGCTTTTGCAGTACATTTTTCAACAAAAAATATTGGCGTATTTTGATTTCGTTAGTTTTGAACAACTGCGCCCATACCTGCAAAGACGGCAAAAAGCTTTGATCTATGGACCAATACATTTGCAAATTAAGTAAGCCTTTAGAAAATATAAACAGATGAGGTGAATTTAGATCATAGATGGATGACTTACAATTTTACATTTTCACAACAGTATTTCAGTCATACCTGAATGATGGGCGGATGATAATGAAAGGTTGGGTGCAATATAACCCCGTTTACGGTTTCCTCCTTCTGCTGGGCCGCGTAGCACAATCGGTAGGGCACCTGACTCATAAGTCAGAGGGCCTGGGTTCGATACCCCTGGTCTGGCCACATACTCACGTTTCTCCTTTCGCTGATTCAAGAAGGGCAGTTGTCAGTTATTGGCTAAGGTATGTGCACCTAGTACTGGTTAACCGCTTAGGAGGTCTAAGCCTGCCCAGGAATAGTGTAGTTCGGTTA